>VXAD01007430.1:1836151-2436151 GCA_013399195.1 Dicrurus megarhynchus
TTAATTGTAACCTAGGCTTTGTAGCTTGAATTTCTCTGTGGAGTGTAGTAGAATATCTGAAATACCTATCTCAGCATGTCTCTGTATTTCTAAGTCATTAACAGTTTTATTATTGCTTCTGTTTCTCTTAACTTTAGGTTTATATTATCAGTAATTAAAAAAATATTTAGCTTTCTTCTGAGGCTTTAATATTGACCATTTTTAGTTTCAAGCTACTACTCCTTTTAGCTGTCTCTTCCCCATTGGAAATAATCCCTTGCCGGAATGAATTATTCTTGAAGAGTGTTCTCTCACCTTTCCTGCCAGGTATAATCTAAGCATTCTCACTCCCTCTCCTCTGGGTTTTATCTTTACAACCCATTCATTGTTTTCCTTGCCTACTTCAGATTTTCTCTAATTTATTAATGCCCTTTTTGTAATAAGTGCCCAAACTGGCATGCAGTACTTTAAAGCACAGGTGTTAAATAATTTATTTTCTATGAATAATTCAGTCCGTACTGTGTTAATGAACGATCCTGCCTCCACAGAAGCATCCATTGTTCATAAGAATGTGCCAAATTGTTTGTGCAAACAAATGTCAGGTGATGTGATCTTGAATAGTTCAGCTGTTTGGTTTTGGTGGTATAAGACCGTTAACATAAGGTCTTGTCTTAGCACAGTCTTCCTCAATTAAATGGGTGCAAAGGGCTTAAGTCTTAAGAGGACTTTAACCTGCTCAGCTCATCAGCTCATTTCGTCAATGGAATCTATGCTCTTAGTCCATCACAAATGTGAGATGAGATTTTTGTCTCCCTTTTAGGTAAGTGTATTCCAAGACCCTGAGTACAGCTGTCACTGCTCACAAGTTTTCAGCACATGTATCTGTATTCTTGCTTGCGTGTCTAAACTTAATTTACCTTCAGTGTGTTCCTATGCAGCTTCAGCTAAATTGAAATAAATACATGGCTTAAGCTGAAATGAGAGCAGATACAAACACCTTGCAGAAGTGCAATGCAATTCTGCAATCCAGTCCTGTCCATGTGCCTGGATTCCAAGAGTGAAATTTGTCAGCGTAAGAAAATATAATTATAGAGTGCCATTCAGTTCAAAGAAACCAAATTAGGCCTGCTAAAACAGGCAAATACAGGTTAATACCAGAATCCTTCATCTCTTCCAATACTCATAATTGTAATCCTGTTCAGAGAACCAAAGCAGAAGCAACATGTAACAACATAAGCACAGTCTTTCACAGATTGTCGAGTAAAATTTGGAGTGGTTTCATTCATTATTTTATCATTTTTTTAATACAAAATAAAAAAAAAAATATGTATCTGGGACCTCATCATTTGTCAGTGAAGGATAACCATGAAGGATAACAGTGTATTATGCTTTCAGTTATTAATCTGCTTGCCACAGTCTGTAGGACTGGAGACATGGAATTTTGACAGGGGCATTGAATCTTGTTACAAGAATATTCTAGGAAAGTATCACTTAAAGTGATTTAACGAGCAATATGTTATTTTGACTTCATATTCAATAGCATAGTAGCCTACACTGTAAGGCATTGTGTCAAGACCATCATCCTCTTCTCTGCTCTGCTGTCTGCCTCAGGTTGGGGGACACAGATAATGTAGTGATACAGATACACAGTCATATTGACATTCCATAACAGTTTAGCTCTATGTTTGTTTGTATTTTTTAAATTCAGACACTCTATAAATTTAAATATTAACCTATACACTTAAAACAGTCTCACAGCATGTAATATATCTGACTTTAGAGATAAAGTATCTCTAATACTATATTCTGAGGGGAAAAGGCAGCAGACTTTGGTCCTGAATGTTAGATTTCATCTAGGCAAACCACTTGTAATTCTTCTATCTGCAAATTGAAGCGTCCTTCTGGTCTTGGTTGCTACCTCTGATTTTAGGGTTTCTCAACTAAGGAGCCTATCTCATAATGGATTTCAAAAGTAGATAGAAAAATTCTATCCCGTCCCTCATGAACTGTTACAGGAAATGGTATATCTTTGACTGATGGGCTGATTTTGACTTCTAATAAAAAAATGGATTGCAGCCATAACTATGAACTCTCTATTTCCGATTCCCATAAGTGCTCTTCATTGTATATTAAGGACATGCGATCTGAAAGAAGATTTAGGAAGGAAGGCTATAATTCAGAATTAATAGAGTATCTGGAGTTATATCAAGGTATTTGATTGGCTAATGTACAACATTACTTCTTAAGAGTTCATTTAAAACACATTGCTTCAAAATAACCATATGTCCATCACATTTAATTTCTGTTATGACAGCAATAAAGTGAGTACAAATAATTTTTGTGGAATTGATTGTCAGCAAAGGTTAAACATCTCAAGAAGTACCTTGTGTCTCAATTATTGTGCCTGAAAGAGGTGTGGATAGCTTAAAACTTTTTTAAAGTGTTGACAAGTATACAAAAGTCTGTTCTCAGCCATAAAGAAGTGGGATGGAGTATAAAGAGCTATTCACATTTGGAACAAGGAATAACTGAGAGCTGGTTCTACAAATAGTTCCTGGGAAACTTCAGATTGGTGTAATGAAGAGCAAGCACGTCAACACTGAATTTTAGCACAAAAGTGTATCTTGGCTTTATCATGATTTGGCAACTAGAGAAAAGCACAGAAAGCTGCACAAAAAAAAAAGATGAAGCTTTAAAGGATTCAGAGATGTCAGAAATAAAACAGAGAGCAACATAAAAAAACCCCAAAAGAACACTTCAAAGATTTGCTTTAGCATATATGTGGTGGCGTGCAGCTCCCAGCACACCAGAATTCAGCTTTTTTTCTTTTAATTCTTTTTGTTTGGTGATGATAAAAATACTTACTGTTAATGCGTTGATTTGTGAAGAGGATTATTTGGCAAACTGATACAAGTAGGTGACAGCAAACTGGCTGGTGTATTTGTAGCGAAGTTATTTTCTACTTTTTGCCATTCTGTAGTTCCTGTGGAGTGTGATTCAGTGTCATTTGGAGAATCTTTCAAGGGCAGTTGAACATGGATTTTCAGATTGAAATGGCAATAATGCAAGATATTTCCTCTGATTAGAGAGAGTATTTACCTAATACCCCATGATTATCTTTTAAAGGCCTACGGACATGAGGGTTATTTTCAGAACAAAGTCTTTGAAATTTGTACCGATTATGTTAAGTAATAATGAATTGACAATAACAAATAGTAGCATATTCTGTAGGAAAACACATATATCCTTTTTTTCCCCTGAAAAACAATATATTCTAAAAGCTAAGCAAAAAGAATCCTCCAGATTAGATAGATGTTAAGAACCCAGCTCAGGAAAACATTCAGAAGAGTTTAGGCATGATCTCCTTAGTTTTCAGTGTTTTTAAAGTCACAATCAAACAAACAACAAAACCCATTCAATCCTCCTAGAATTGTGTGCCCTGAAGGCACCAACAAGCTTCGTTGGCCATGACCAAGCTCTTTGAGGATCATCATGGCCTGAGCCATACCATGGGTGGCTGTCTCCAGCTCTGCCACCACACCACATGTGCCTGTCTGACCATGTGCTCGATGGTCTGGACTCCCGACACAAGCCTGACTTGTTGGCTGGAGCTCAGACCTGGCTCATCACCAAGACATTGCCTTATCCTCTGGACTCATGGCTGGACCAGGCCACCATCTCCAGCCTGCCCAGCTCACTTCACTTGATGTGCTGTAGTTGAACACTGGTCAGTGATGTTCTTGCCCTGCTGAGAGACCCTCGGCCTTTAGAGACCAGTCACCCCTTGTTGCACCTTGATAAATTAAGGATAATTCCATCTATTTTACAACAGGAAAAATTACCTCTGCATGAATTCAAACACCTCAACCCAGTGTTTCAGTAGTTGCTTTAGGTTCATTGCATTATAAATCCCGGTGAGGGAGGAAGGGAGAAAAAAATACACAAACCATATGCTCTGTTGCCTGCTTCTGAAAAACAATTTACAGGGAATGTCCTGTCTGAAAAGCCACTTTTCCTTATACTGGTAATTAACTTCCTGCTGGGAAAAGTGAAGTGTGTCCTGTTGATTTTTGCAACACATATGTGAGACCAAGGAGAGATCAACCTATCCAGCGAGAGAGACAACACTGAGTTGAAGACTTTCAGAAGATCGTAGTCACAGACTTATTTTCCAATATTGAAACTGCAGTAAGTACAAAATTGTATCTGTTGTGTATACACACTGCCACGGATAGTTGAACTTTTCTCTTTACAGGATATTTTGCCTCTAAAAACTACCTGGATGGATGACAGGAGAGGAGTGGATAATGTGTACCTTGACTTCAGCAAAGCTTTTGACACTGTCTCTCATGAAGTCGTTATAGGCAAACTTGAGAAGTGTGGGTTGGGTGACTGGACACTGGGATGGATTGAAAACTGGCTGAGTGGCAAATCCCAAAGGGTTGTGATCAGTGGCACGAGGTCTAGGTGTCCTCCAGGATTCTATACTGGGCCCAGTATTTTTAACTTGTTCGTCAATGACTTGGCTGAAGGCACAGATGTTTCCTCAGCAAGTTTGCTGATGACACAAGGCTGGCAGGAGTGGCCAGTACCCCAGAGGGCTTTGCAGCCCTTCAGAGGGACCTTGACAGGCTGGAGAGATGGGCAGAGAAGAACCTTCTGAAATTCAGCAAGGGCAAATGCAGGGTCCTGCACCTGGGAAGGAATAACCCCAGGCACTGGCACAGGCTGGAGGCTGACCTGCTGGAAAGCAGCTCTGCCGAGAAGGACCTGGGGTTCATGGTGCACAACAAGTTGTTTATGAACCAGAAGTGCCTTTGTGGCCAAGAAGACCAATGGAATCCTTGCTTTTACTCTTAATTTTTATATACCTGTAAAAAAAAAAAAAAAAAGGGATATTGGGCACCCAGGACACTGGCACAAGATGTGGTAGACCTTTTCAGGGAGATGTGGCAACTCTTCCTGGATGGATGTAGCTGCTGAACAACCCTGTGGTAGCAGCATAACTTAATGTCTTCTCTCAGCTGTCTCCTTGATTCTCAGTGTGTGCTGCTGCAGCCCAAGTAATAACAGTCACTGTTATTTTTCTAATGAAATTGTCTTTCACTTTGCCCAGTTTTCGTTTTTTAGTCATGAGGTGGGCACACAAACACCTTCTCAAGCACAGCACTGCCTGCCATGCAAAGGCAGGAATAAGTGGTTGGGACTGAGGAAGATTAGTTAAGCTGCTGTAGTCAGTACTGCTGGTGAGTGTGTAATTGCAGCCTAACTTCCATTGACTTTCAGCCCCTGTCAGTTGTGCTTATAGAAATCTGAATCATTGTGTACAGCTCAGGAATAATTCCTGTTGTAGACTTCCAGAGTATTTGATCTGACTACTTGGCATTTTTGAACTGAAATTCCTGACCTCTTTTTGGTTTATCTATTTTTAAGTGACCCCCTGAGTCGACAATGACTTATTTCCTCTACAGTGTGAAGACTGAGATGCATCTGTAATTGCTGGCTCGCACAAACATTTTGGATGATCCAAGCTGTTGTAAACAATTGCATTAGATGAGCACTTTCCCTGCATGTGAAACTATGTGCAGTCACTTATCACAGCCTGCTCTCATTTCTCCACCTTGGAAAAACGGAGTTCTTGCAGATTACTGCTGCCTAACAATTCTCAGTCTTCTTTTAGCTCCTTTGTCCCTGCTCCAGAGGGGCCATGATCCATAGTGTAAGATTACATTCGCATTCATGAACTGAATGTATGAAGTGTGTAACTCAAAGTGAAATTGAAAAGAGGAATATGAATTTTGGAAAAGGGGGAAAAAGCCTTTCACAGTCATTTAATCTCTTTTTAACTTCATCATTATAAGAGAATACCTAGAAGAATATGTTTCTTTTATTAACCTGAAAGCTATATTACTTGAACCTTATATTAAAAGTCACCCTCTTGCTTTCACTGGGGCTATGTAAGAGAGTAACACGAGTCAGTATAATGTTGTTCATATATTGCTGTATGTAATACTTCAAATAGTATTTCCAAGGTGTTTTCTTTTGCATCTGACTTGGCTGCCTTATTAATATACTCTTTTTTTTTTTTTTTTAAATGATAAATAAGCATTTAATGTGAATTTTCTGAAGCAGTTATGGAAGCTTGTTATGTGTCCGTGACTGACCCATAAGCAGGCTCGAGACCACAGTCTGAAAGCCTATGAGAGTATGTAAATAACTTTCCATGTTTTGTTCAGAAACTCAAGGTGGTATTGCTTATAGTAAATATCCGAGATCGTTGTTCTATGGTTTGCTTTATGATCTGAGAAAGTTAAGAAGCAATATCTCAGATATCTGCACCAAAGACAAAATGCATTTATAGTCTTAAATGAGTTCAGAGTTTGTTTGTTAATATGGAGAGAGTTTTTCCCTCACTTGCTCTCTGCCAGTGTGGGCAGAGGCTCTATCAGCCAGTAACAATTAGTTCTTGACTTTGCTAATTCAATGTATTTGTATTTCAAGCTGGATAATGCTTTGGTTCTCCTTTTGCAATTTCTTTTAATTGTAAAAATCAGATGGAATAAACTTGTTCTAGAGATGTCTGAGCTTTAAGGGATCCAGCCAGTTCTTCATTATTACATGCTCTTACATTACACCTTATGCCAACAAAATACATCTGTCAAGGCTTATCTTTCATTCTCTTTTAAATATACAGTTACACTTTGAAACACAGCACGGAGAGTTTCTCATGAGTCTGATCGGAGTGTGATGGCTCCCTGTTGACTCATGCAGGAGATGGTAATGGAAATCTTCACACTTTTGTCTTGAGCTTGGGCCAGGGCCTTCAGCCATAGCAGCCACGGACTGAGGCAGTGCATACTGCCCAGTGGGTTAAACAAGCACTTTAAAACTAAATAAGACTCTTTCCAAGACTTAATAAAGTCTGGACTTGATCCTAAATAAACATTAAAAATTTTGAAAGGGATATATATAGTCCCAAGATGTACTTTATGTTTATGAGCCACAGATTTTCATAGGGGCCAGAAATAGATTTTGATTAAAGAAATGGCAGTAGTTCAGCTGGTGGTGCTAAGAAATACATTGGTGGCATGTAAGCAAATAAATATGATTAATATGTGGTTTAGTTGCTACATAGTGTCCTTCAAGGCTTTACATCAGCTATTGACAGAAATGTTTCATGCCTCCAGTATATTTTATCCTTCAGCTGGAAATATATTTATTTGCGATCTAGTAATTAGGTATGCCGAAGTTGTCACATATATTTTGTAATTTTGAGAGAATATAATGTATGTGTGAAGGAAACCACTTGTTATATTGTAGTAGAGAGGTAGATGAGTTCTTTAACTCTTATTTCTATAAAAATATTTCATGGGGCTTACAGCTGAAAGCCAGTCTCCACTGCTACGATGGAGCGATAGTTGCTCTGTAATAAACTTACGATGCTGTCACGGATGAAATAGATGTGGGCACACACTTGTGTTATAGATATTTGATTCTGTGTTTTTTCAAAGACTCACAGCTTGAATTGCAGGCTTTGTTGAATTTCTTTGCAGGTTGAGTGAGAGTAAGCTGATTCCACGTTGTACAAAAAAAAGTACCTTTGGAGGAGAAAAGAGAGAGACTGAATATCAAGCAAAAAAAGGTTTATAGCAAACAGTAAAAGGAAGAAAAGCAAGAAAAGAAAAAATTAAGATAGGGAGCTTGTGAGAGTCACTCCATCAAACACTAAGCCAGACTTGTTCTCCTCCAGCATGCCTGCTCAGTCTGTGCTGTTTCAGGCTGCTGAATCCTGTACTCTGTCAAACTCCTGAGGTCTTTGGTTCGTCTGTTCATTTTTTTTTGTTGCCATTCACAGCAAAGAAATCTTCTCCAGAGGACCATTGTGATAAATGAATAAAAACAGGGACATCCATCTTAGTTATAATTATGACCTTGCAACTTTTAAGGAGTATTGGAGAGATTCCTTGCCCTAAAATTCTGCAGGTACTGCTTGTTCTTAGTAACAATGTTACAAATGAAAGTGGCAATGAAGTGTTCATAACACAAGGTCAGAGAACCATCTAATGCTACTGAGATGTGGAAAAGTGTTCTCTAATGTAGATGATGTTAGCATCTTATTAGTTTGTATTTGTAAACATGGCACTGAATGCCCAATATCCTCTGTGGATTATCATTTAACTTCAATACATGGGGAAAAAAAGTATTCCCTCATATTTCTGTGTTTGTATTAGTCATGGTTAATAGTGTCACCCAACATTGGAAGGCTGACTCGGGCTGTGCAATATTGAAAGACACTGCATCCTTTTATAGTGCCTGGGCATGCAGAAAATTTTGCTTTAGTATTGTGTGATACCATGTCTACAGCAGGAAGCATTTGTACAGATGCGTTGCATTCTTCTTGCTGGGCAGGAGCAGCCTTGAGGCCAGACTTGAGTCCAGTTTCATCACCAGTACACTTCAATTTGTCCAGTGCCTTCAGGGTTGCCTCTGAGGGAACCCAGCAGTGTTTCTGGGAGCTCCTGTTTCAGTGCACACTCTAGTGTGTATTTATTCGTGTGCAGCCTGGCGGTCTCCTATGGCTCTGGCACACATGTAACAGATGTTCCTGCAGTACTGCTTAAATGACCACCAGGTTTATTTGCCAAAAATGTAGATGGATTTCAATGGTAGCAGGGATTCAGGATGTCCATATAGAAAATGTGGAAGGATGATGCAAGCATAAGAACAGGAATGGCCAGAGCACCTCTAGTGGGGCCAGAGGCTTTGATGAAATAGGATTAAAAATAATAAAGAAGGAATTAGTCCAGGCCTTGGAGTATAGAGGAAATACAAAAAGGTTCAAGCTAGGCTACTGCTTCTTATTCCTCTTATTTTTTTTTTTTTTTAATTTTCAATATGACATCTCCTGTGGATTTCCACATCTACCATCTCTCTGCCTTTGTGGAGTCTCCCCAGGTGTATTGTCTCCAATGGTTTTGCTCTGTATTCTTTAGTGTAGTTTTCCTTGCTACCTCTATTATTTGAACTACTACTGATCAAATACATTGGTCCAGATAAGGCAATTACTTCATGCCTCAAACCCTAAAGTAGTAATAAAAAAGGAGTACTGGAGAGGGAAATCAATCTTTTCCCTTACTCATCATATCTGCTAACTCTTCTCTGAGCCATCTTTTCTTTGTAGGCATAGCCCTATATTGGAGTAACTGCCAGCAAGAAAAAGAAAGGAAAGCAATGAATTAAAAAATCCAAACAAAGCAACACGCAAAACCTTCTTATTACTGATAAAATTGTCTCCAAATATATGGCATGTGTCTGCCTAAACAATGCCAATATAGGTAGTAGCATAAGAGTGAGAAAGCAAAATGTGGCAGCTGTATCTTGCACTGAAACAACCGGGGGTCACATCACCTGCCTTCCCTACAATCATTCCGATAGCAGTAGGGCTGGCTCGGCTAGTCTGGCAGCTGTCCTTAAGCGTGCAAGGATACAAGGACAGAGAGGAGAAACTTGCTAAGAAAACACATCTCTTAATTGAGCTGGGACCGAAAGTAAAGGAGTTCTTATGAAAAAAACCTTTTATTATCTCTCTGTATCAGGTACAAGTGACCTGGAGCACTTTGTGTTAGAAATATTTTCCACTGTTAGCATAAGCAAAGCAAACAACAGCGCAGAAGTCGGGATGCAAATGTGCATTGGCAGTATATGTAAATGCTCTAAAAAGAGGTTTCCGTGTATTTATATACACTGCCATCAGTGTGGTGGGAATTGAAACTAATAATGTCTCAGTTGTTCAGCTGTTTTCTAGATAAATGAAAAACATCACAAGTAGGAACTTGATAATATATGTATTAGATTTTTAGATGGGGTAATTTAAAATGAGTTTTAGGTCTTCTAATCTAGAAGGTACTTTGCCACTGAAGACACTTCTTCTGTTCTCTGAAGAATTGCCATGCTAAATGAGGCTCTGTTTATTGAGATGTTATCATTTTTCTACTGGAATATGGGGTGTTCCTTTTCTAGGTACTTGAAAGTTTTTTCTCTAAGGAAGAGTGTCCATTACTCAGGTTAGTTGTCCCATTTCCAGCATCGTTTTCTTAATCTGAGAACAAGTCTTGAATTTTTAGGACAGAAAAAAAGAAGGATTGATGCAGCTCAAGCAAGACAAGGAGGAATTAAAGCTTGGCTGCTTTGAAAGATGGATGCCTCCCAGCAGGAGCTCAGAGAAGAATTGCCTGTAAGAATAGAAACTGGGGAGAGGTTGCTGGGAAACGGATTAATGAGCTGGAAGATAAATTGAGAGGAGAAATTAAACAGCAGATAGACCCTGCTTTTGGTGTCACAAAGACTGATGTCCACTTCCATGTAAGAGAAGAAGCTGTGAATAAAACTGCCATGTTAAACCCTCATGCTCTGGTTTCCAGACCAAAATGTTTCTGTATTCCCCTCTGTGGTGAGGCAAGCTGGGGTCTGTCACCCTGCATGTGTGTAGTGTTGCCGGCTCACAGTGCCTTCAAGACCTGCTGTATTGCCTGGGCAATGACTCTGATAGTGTTGTTACAGGGGAGAAAGGCCAAATTGGGCCCTAAAGTGAGAAGAGTTGCCAAGTGTGCTCTGTTAAATCACATTTGCAAGCATGGACCTTACTTCTCTTGAGCAGAGGAGAAACCGTAATGTTTTCTGACATGTTTTTGAGGAGGGAAAAATGCTTTCTTGCTTGATTTAATAGTTTGTCTCTAAAAATGAATAGAATACCGAAGTGATTGCCTTTGAAAACAGATTATTAAGGTGCATGATGTACATTCATTGGTACAGAATCAATTTATCATCATTTTACAGTCTACACATTTGCATCTAAGGCTGAGTCAGCCTTCGATCACTAGGGACACCTTTGACTGTCGCAAAAATCCTTTGTATTTGGTAGAATAATGGTGCTGGTATGTCATTATGAGTGAGCCAGTGATGGAGCTTGTAAGCAAGAAGGAACATTTTGGATATGCATGAGAGACCTGCTGCAGATTCTCTGAGAAAAGAAGACCGTATCCCATTTGGAGAGACAACAGTGGAAAGAGCAAATTATGGAAATGGGTCATGCTCTGCAACAATATGTAATGCCTGAGGGAGTATCCAAGAAGCATCCAAGAGCTGGAAATGTAATGACACGGTTATGGATGAAGCAGCTCTGCTCATCCATTGGAGCAGAAAGCAAATACATCACTTTTCCAGAGCAAGTGAAGACAGGTACAACAAGAACTGAAAGGAGTTACAAGTTACACACTGTGCAAGGCTCTCTCTCCTGTGCTAAGACCTTAGTGTTGAGTCCATTTCCCAAAATATAAATTGAATGGATTTTTTGGGTAAAATCTTAAATGTCTGGATTATGCTTTCAGTTAACCTGATGCAAATTTAGCCTCATCCTGTTTAGTTTGGTAGAGTAACTTGCCATTTCTAATAAGGCAACTGGAGCAAAGTCTGGCCTCAGTGGATTTTACACATTTGAATGCAGGAGAAAGCAGTGGTGTTAAATGATGCTCTTGTCAGAGCGTGAGAACAAGAATGTTAACAGGAAGGAGGTTGTCCTTCTAAGTTTATAAAATTGCATTAGATTACATTTTCTAAAATTTTGGCCTTTAAACCAAGCAAAGACTAGCACAGGACTGAAATTTATAGGCAACCCATCTGAAAGTAGGCTGAGATGACTATGTACAGATCTTACTGGGTTTTGACCTAAACTGGATCACGCTGATCTCACTGTTTCAGTGTCTAAGCTACAGGAGGCTAGAGGAGGAAATGTGAGAAGTTTGAGCAGCAGCTAAGTTGCCAAGTATTCAGGCCATATGGATCTAGTAGGCAAAGAAAAACAAAACAAAGAGAGAGAAGCAACACCTGAAGTATAGGATTTTTAGACAACAAATAATATTTTACTGCTCTATTTTCACTTCTTCTAGGTGAGAGAAGGAGGGGAAATATGGGGTGTTGATTTTATTTAATGATCCTACATATATAAAAAGTAATTTTAGGTTTTTGTGATGCTTTGCCACTTTTCAAAATCTGTAAATGAGCCCTACTTGTTCTCCTTGTCCTCATGGTTGATTTACTACAGCAACTGCAACCAGAGATGGGTGATGCAAAAAAGACTGGCTTTGAAAATACAAAGGCAAAAACATCTTTGGTTTCAGCTCCCCCAGTCTCTTTCTGGAGTCCAGCAAAAGATTGGAGACAGCATCCACTTTTACAGGGTGCTCTCAGATTTCTACTTTCTCATAATGTCAGCTAAGTTATGACAGTCATATGCCTGGCGAAGCATCTGGGTAATCTTTAATTCTGTAGTGAATAAATTCTCCTGCCTTTAGCACTGATGTGAAATAATGGATCTGACCTTTAATTTCAGACCCTGGTCTTGTGGGATAAAGTGAAGCATAAAGCTTTTTTCACAGCTCTAGGAGGTTCCCAGTTTAATATTGGCAGATGTACAATAGGATCTCATGTCTCCTTATCGCGGGCCAGTTTTAGGGATTTTAGTAGAAGTATTCAGAACAATAACAGGAGATGCCCTTTGCAGAAACTTGTGTGTAAAATCCTGATTAAACTTTTCATCAGAGGCTCCCTATAAAGCGTCTCAAGGCCTGTTATTAGGAAGGTACCTGTCTCAAGTCTGGTAACTGCACCACTTTTTCCTCACTATATCATATGTAAAAGTCCAAAGAACCCATCCTTCTCTTCAACTGTTTCTGGGGTTTTTTTGTTGTTTTTTTTTCCCTATGGTCCTATGATTAATAAAATATTCACCTTGAATCAGATGTAAAAGAGAAGTTAAAATAAATGTAAATTTACAGACATAATTCGGAGTTCTGAATTCTCAGATCTCTTATTATGAAGATGAAATTCCTCCAGTGCAGACTTAGGAAGTGTGGTACGAGGAATAACTTGAAGAATGTGAGAGAAATGCTCAAAGGACTACCGCTTTCTTAGTATAGTAAGAGGAAACACTATTAAAGGATAAGAAACACAGCCTATAAACTTGCTTTTGAACCTGTAATTATCCTAACAAGCTTAAAAAATGTGAGGCGTTTAGAAATTTTTTCAAAAATTTCAAACCGCAGAGAATCTAAATATAAACTTGTTGTGTCTCCATTGTACTGTTAGGCAAGAAAGCTTCCAGTCCTACTAATCTGTATAGATAGAATTTTTTTGGATTTGCTCTTCACACTGATTCACATTTTCACATTCACTGTTTCACTATTGTGTAGCTTATTACCTGTTAAAAAACCCAGTCATTTTCAGTAATTCCAATACTGGTAATGTAAATCTCAAGTGTAACCTAATGTACTGATAAAATATCTTCATCTCTACATTTCTGCTGTTAAGAAGTCACATTGCAATTATGTCTGTACCTTCTAGTGTTTGTGGAGGTTTCTTTTGTTTTCTGAAATACACTATTAGGCATCAAATTAAAGAAGAAATTACAGTACCCAACCCTGATAGCTGTGTCCTCTGCATTCCAAACACAGTGGTTATTGGAAAAGACCACTTTCTTTCGTTTGTATTTTTTAGAGATAACTTCACTTATTTTCCTGTCATATGTTTCAAATTATACCCTTCAACTTCAATTAATTTTACTTGGTTTTTTTCAATTGGATAGATACATGAAAAAGACAACTAAGTTCTATCTATCTGTCTATCTATCTATCTATCATCTGTCTATCTATCTATCTATCTATCTATCCATCTATCCATCTATCTCTCTATCTCTCTATCCATCCATCCATCTATCTATCTATCTATCTATCTGTCTATCTATCTTTTCCTATTCTATCGGAGTTTGCTGTAGAAGGTGACGGTAACTGCAGAAGTCTCATTGCTTTCAAGGAGGCCAAATTTCATGTTTGTGGAAGCTTATGGAAGCCAACAGAGAAAATTGTCTCAAAATATTTTGTTTCCTTTTCTTGTTTTAAATGCCTGTTAAATAGAATTTTCAGTTTCAACTTTAAGAAAATGTGGGAGAAGTGGAAATTTGTGAAGAAAATAAAACCTTAGAGGACTTCTTCCCTGAAAACCAGATTTAGTATGTGCAATCCATGAGAATGGATAGAGGTGTATGGCCCCCCTTCATAATCCCTCAAATGTCCATTATGAACAGAAGTTTAAAGACCATGGCTATCAAAATTTAGTAAGAAACATTGATATTTCCCATTAATCTGAATGTAATTTCAAAAGAGTTTCTATTAGTTGGTGTAATACTAAGGCTTTGATAATTGATAATTTGTTTTCAATTAGACTTATTCTCATTTCTGGACATTTCCATTTGTTTAACTGCCAAAACTGTGGGAGATGCAGTTCTTAAAATGCCTTGAAGTCTGTAATACATCTGTCATTTTTAGAAGCCTAAATGAGATTCCTCATTAGTTTCAATAGGAATTGGGTTGATGCAAAAATTAGTTTGCTTTAAGGCTAATTTCTACTTTCTTTTAAGTAGCACATATCATGAGCTGTACATTTTTTTTCATACTTCTCTCTCATTAAAAACCCCACATTGTTTGGAGAGAGAAGCTCTAATCATGTGGCTAGAAGACAGGAATTCTGCTTTTCACCTCTTAGTAAGAAAAATTTCTGTCTGAAGAGACTAATTTGTCACCTATGATGACATTTCAACTTTGTCACATTCAACAGTTTCTGTTAATATTGTTCATTCTATTGAATTTGTATTTCTTTTCGAGAAAGGAAGGATAACCATGGGATACATAAAATTATGAGCTATAATGCAAAGAACTGAGAAGACAGCTGTAGAGTTTAGGGGAGCACTGGGGTGGACATTTAGAATTTTGGGTCCTTTTTAAAACAGATAAACACGTTACTGATTTCTGACTTTATAGTTCTGAATGGAAAAACAGTTGTTTTCTACAGGAGTCTGCTTGCCCTAATCTAATGTGCACATGAGTTTAGAGTCACAACACCCAAGTTTCAAATGAATACATAAATTGATTTAAAATCATATCTGTCTTTTAAACAATGGAAGTATAAATCACATTCATTCTGCCTTGGAGAGAAGGGAAAAGTCCCTGCAATGTGGATGGTCAAAAGTCTGTGCAACAGACAAGAGCTCTAATTTATACAGGGGTAATGATTTTAAGGGGTAAATGTTTATAATCCCAGATAGGAAAAGGTCTTAGAAAATAATTTTACAGTCATGGGATTGCCGCTCAGAGAAGAATTACTTTCTTATGGACATATCTTCAGTTATAATTCAGTTAAATATGTGTATGTACACTAGTAATAATTTAACAAATTCCTTCTGTTGTGTCTCACTATGATGAAGAAGGGCTTTAATTCATCAGTGAACTCTCTGTCTGTCTGTTTTCCCATCTCCATTGGTTCTTCCAGATGTCTGCTATAGATGCCATAAAATGATAAAAGGATTAAGGTTTTAAGCCATCTGCTGATGTAAGTCTTGCTAGAATTAGAAGCTGTAATTACACATCTCAGTGTAATACACATTTTCAAGGCTCTCTTTATTCCATTGTCAATGTCCTCCTTGTAGGATCTTTTAAGACATAGTTTTACTATTTTATCCATTTGAGAGCTCAAGCAAGAGCTTGAATTCAGCACCTTGGTTATTTGGCAGCCAAATATATAGTATTTTCACTGACATTTCCTTAAAAATAGTGGAATATTTCTCCTATCTTTTTAATTTTAGTTTTGAAGCTTATTTATTTAAGTTTATTTCATATTTTGGGCTAATTAACAGCATTTTAGGTAATCTGCCTTTTTACTAAAACATCTAAGGTTCTGAATTTTTAACTGCATCCCTTTGAGGATCTCAGCATGATTCACTGCAAGGTCTGCAGAGCTTGTGAAATACAGTGTGATGGAAATGAAATGAGAGTTAAGCTTCTTACACTGCACTTTGTACAGTTGCTTTAATAAGCCAAATGCTCTCAGTGTAACTGAAGCAGGCAGCTCACAAGTGGCTGAGAATTGTAATTGTAAAATTATCCAGTCCTTCAATGTGGATCTTCATTGCAACAGCTTCTGAGAGAAAAAGTGCCTGTGGATGGACCCTGGAGAGCTTGTGAACCTGTACCATGTTCCTATGGCTCACTGTCAACACCAGCAACAGCTCCCACCTGACGTTCAGAATGGTAAAATGTCTCATGGGTTGTGGTGGTGTACAAAGACATTGCAGGCACAGGAAGTTTCTAAACATGAAATGTTCAAAGTTATTCAAGGCCATGTTTTCATATTTTTTACTTCAGCTAATTAATTTAAATAAGTAGGAATAAGCTGGCAATATTGGCCAAAACCTGCTTTTTGGCAGAGGAGTATTGCCCTATGATACTTCACAATCTAATCTAAATGTCAGTTATGTAGATGTCCACGTTCTTTGTCTGGATTTCTGTTTTATTTGTGTCTGTATAAAGATTGTCTGTCATTAGCATCCTAAAGCAGCTTTCCAAACCAAAGCCATTGTACACCTGTTTGCCCTCGTTGGTGGCAATGCCAGCCCAGGTCACTTTCTCAGATGGTGTCAGTCACATTGTAGAGGTGTAATGTTTGGCAAGATAAGTCCCACCACTGGCATGGCAAAGTCAGGAACCCCAAAACCTTACTTAAATGCTGATTTCAGTATGCAAGCTCACTTCTCAGCTCAGAAGGCCAAACAATATAATTGTGAAGTAATTTATTGCAGTGATACATTGAGCTTGCTTTGAAATGGGCTGTATCTCATAACGTGTTTTAAGAAGAGAAACTTTGAATTCAGTTATTAAGGGTGGTTCCAGCAGGGAACTGTGGGTATGCAAGAATTCATCAAAGCAGCTACACTCTGAAAATCGCTGACCATAGTGCAACACAAGCAAGAGCTTCTTATACTCATTTCCACAAGGACCATTACCTGTAGCAAATCAAGGAAAGCTGTCAAAACTCTAAGTAAAAGGAAAATTTGAACAGTTAAAGTCTCCTTTTGGAAATGCTGGTCATACCCATTCATAGCAGAAATGGGATTGACCTGCATGAAATTCAACTGCAGCTGGTATTTCTAAAGTTAAGAACAATGTTGTGGGTAAAACCCAGATACAGAGGAGTTTCTGGAGGACCTTTATGATAGAAATTACTGATAGGTTTTCCTTGCTTTACTACAGCCAGTGCATCATGTAATGTCAATTGCTTTATTCTACACCTCAGCTCCATCTGACTTTTTCTTAAAACTGATAAAGTCCTAACCTGAGGCACCTCAAGTCAGCCAACAGTGAATTTTCATCCCTTCTTTTAAAATTCAAGTGAAATCATTATCCTGTTAGACACGTGAAATTCTTTCCACCTGTATTAATGAATTTCAGACAGGTGTTTGTTTTTGGAAAGCTGGCTTTTTCTCACTTAGTTGTCATCTGTTCAGTATCTTTTTCTACCCTTAGGATTTTAATCAGAGGCCTCTATTTTCATTTTTGGCTTTAGACTATCATTCATTCCAAAAGACACAGGATATCTCATTGCTGTAATTAGAAAAACCGAGTTTGGGGCTCGGATTTACATGCAGCCCCAGGTGACTGTCAAAAACAATCCATAGCTTTTGTAATTGCTTTCCTTTGGGAAGTGGAGAAAAGTTTAAAGCACCCCTGCTCAGCTCTTCAAGAGTAAGACTTCAGGAGTTTCTCTAGACCAGTGGTCCCAAAATGGAAGGGATAAACTTGCACAGGGTCTGTTAATAGTATGAGTTTAATATAGCACTGAAATACTGTAAAATGCGTTTCAGAAAGCCATATTGGAAATATAAATTACTTTTTAATTTGTGTATTTTTTCAGTTTCTAGCTCAGCTGCTTCTGTGCCCTTTTCTGTTTGTTTCTCGAGCTCCCTTTTATAGCTGGAGAATTTGTGTGCATTCATTAGTAGTAAACTGGGATAGGACTTGGCATCTATTTTCTTGGCCTCAAGTTTGCTTTTCTTTCGAATAACTCTACTTTATAAAGATTTGCACATGATCTGATCCATTTCAGTAAATTGCAAGAACACTAGCAAGGGCATTGACCACATCCTCTGTCTCCTTCTAGTAAATCTGCAGTTTAACAAACTCTAAGCAGCCTTTCTCTTCAAAATGTGTCTTCTTTTACCTTTGCTCAGGATATCCTGATTTTGCCCAAGGAAGAACAGAACAACTGCTGCTGTGATCAGGGAAAGGGTTTTGCCAGCCCAGTTTCCTTTCTTCAGGAAAGATCAGTACCTTATGGACAAATAGAAAAGATGTGACATTGAAAAGAATCAAATTAGTGTAGAGTAGATTAATTTGTTGAATTTATTCTGGCCATTGATCCAACCAATATAATTCTCCCTTAGCAAATAGTACTCTCATATATGAAATAGACTTTTCCATGGTTTTAGCAGCCTTACACAGTCAGTAGCTGTTTTATGTTCAAGCATAATAGGTACTTACTAATTTTCTCTCTAGACATATATGAATTTCTGTATGAAATAGAAAATTTTGATAAAAATGCAAATATAGCACCTACACACCCCTCTGTTCATGGTTTTTAATTTATTAGGCCCATGTACAATAAATCTTAATCTACTCTGTGTGCTACATACAGAAAATATTCTCCAGCTGTTGAAAACAAGTGTAAATAATGTCAGAGAAAGCAGAAGCTGACATGGATTAAGTGACCTTTCTAATAAAAGAAGCAATAATTGTAAATTAAAGTTTCAATTATCCAACATACCTATGGATCAATATTTACAGACGTGTCTCATGTTGAGGCAATAAATACTGAGGGAAAGCACCTGTATACAAAAAGAGTTTCTTTTTAAGTATCTTCCTTCAGCCTCTGGATTTTTTTTTTTAACTGTAATTTCTTGTATAAAATTGTCTTCCTGTCCCCAAGACTAGAACTTCTTTTCCTTATTTTCATTTCTGTGGATGTGCCCTTGGCCTCTCTGGTTTTCCTCCCTCCTCCTGCCCTCCCCACTGCTCACTTTCTTTTTCCCTGGATCTCTTTTCTGGCAAAACTAATGTCATCCATTTATATGCTGCTCTCTGATGCTGTTTACATTTCTGGTTTTCTCACCTACTATTTCCTTAGCATCCTCTTCATATTCAGTCATTTATTTTTGGTTTTGTTTGTTTTTTTTTCCAGTCTGAACTTTGATCTCTTATTGACACCTGGAAGATTTTCCCCATTCAATGGGTAAATAAGCTCTCTTCCTGAGAGAATTCATCTTTTCTGAGAATTCATCTCCTATGTGTGATTGATACTGATAGGTCATGCAAATGATTTTAGGTCTTCTTAAAATGATTTATAGTTTAAGATAAAGTTGTCTTCAGCTCTGCAATGTCTTATGTGTCTGTCTTGTGTGCGATTGTAGCTGCCTTGGGGCAGGATTCCTGTCTTCTTTCTTTTGCATGCAGCTCTGACCATGTTCCTGTCACTAAACGAGTCATGTTATTATTGACTAATAGATGGGGTATTTCACTTCTCTGTGTTCTTAATTTGAACCTGCATGAAACATGATTCCCGCTTTTTAACCATTTAAAACCTACCTTACAGCTACTTTTATTCTCAGCCCAATTGAAACAAACAAGGTGTTTTCTCAGCAGAAGCATTTTAGATAAAATGTACTGTTGGCACAATTCCTAAATCTTGATTTAGAAGATTTTAGAACAGACATTTTGAATGATTTATAAATGAAATGCAGGGACTGATGTGTTGTATTTGCTTCAGAGATTGACTGACATGTAATCTAAAATTTCTTCACAGTTGTGTAGTTACTGCTTTTGACTTTAATGGGAAATTCAAGTCTCCACTATCAATTTGATTAATGTGGTAATACAACTTGTGGCATTAAAAAAAGTTAAATGTTGATAAAGATAGGAGTTTCCTAGGAAGTTGAAAATATATTCCAGTTGTTGCTGAAGAGTACAATGTCTGGTCACTTGAAAACGTTAGCATGATTTTTAATGTTATAACTTTAAATAATACTTGTCATCTGAATATTTGTGCAGTTCTCCATTCCATTAAGACTTTATGCTGAAATCTTAATCTCTGCAGGGATGAAAAACTTTGTTACATAAACTAATTGGTTTTGAAAAAAGGAAAAGAGCATAAACTGACACATGAATAAGCAGGAATGTCACTATTTGAAATCCACTAAGTAGAACAATTCTCAAAAAATTACATCTGCAACAAGAATATGAAAAAAAGCATGTTGGCCTTTTTAACATTTCATTTTCTTTTTGTGTAATATTTCAATATGAAATATTTTTATTATATTTGAATAGTGTGGTAACACAAAATACTGTCCATTTATAATCAAGCACACCATCTTCTGTACAGCTAAAGTAAGAGAATGCAATTACAGAGGGAGAGAGTAGTGGCCAAATGTAATTAATTAATTTAACTTTCTTTTGGTTTTGTAATAGAGTACAACTATAATCTGAGAAAAATAGTTTTGTTAGCTCTGAAAACAATGTTGATTCCCATGTGCCAAGTCAATGCCTGTTAGTTAATATTTCTTGGTATACATTGACATGATGTGCTTGTCTGTGGGAGATGGAGCCCTCTCTGCCAGTGTGTAGGTGTGTGCAAGTGTTATGTATGTGTCTGTGTGCAACTCTGATTTTGTGTTCTCATTGGGCGAGAGGAGTTTTGTTCAGGAAAAAAACAAAATTTTACCCCCTTTTACAGCTGAAAAGCTGGAGAATGGAGAAATTAAGCAATTTGGGACACAGAACTATGCTCTAGTGACAGAACTAGGGCCTTCTGAGCCCAGAACTTTCCTCCATAGCAGGAGTGTTATTGCTGTCATTCTTCCAGCTCTCCACTTGTAGAAGACTAATCTTGTCTATGAGACACACTACAGGATTAAGATTCGTATCACAAAATACTTCAGCTTTTCGGAAAGACCATTGTCCTCAGTGCTGCCATCTTGCCTCCCATCTCTTCAAGGACTTGATTAATCTAAGATTGTCTTTAAGCTTGGTATTCCTTACAGATTTTGTGTTTTTAATTATCATTGGTTTAGGGAAGATTGGCTTGTTTCAGTAATCATGTAAATTCTTAATGGAAAATAGGGAGCCTCAAATGGCGTAGATTACATGTTTTATCATCAGCTTTCTTCAAATAAATTGACAGTTTTTACAGTCCTACTCTCAGTTAAGACTGTGAGCAGGCCCAAAGGGATTCATGGCTATTTTTGAATAATAAGATATTGCATAGAGTGAATGAAACCAGCAAATGTAAGCCCTATACTTTTATTAAAATATTGAGGCACCAGAGACATACAAAGTTCTGACTAAAAAAGGGCTTGGAGAGAAAAGGAGGATAGGAACAACTGTGAATGAAGCTTTAAAAGGACAAAAAGGGTAATCTGAAATGAGAGTAGATTTAACATACATCTTGCAGAATGAAAATTTCATCCCTCCCCTTCTTCCCCCTAGTATTTTGCTCACATGCTTTTAGAAATAAGTAGTAGCAAGTTATCACTTTATACTAATTAATATTTTCTCTATAGAAGACTTTAAAGTTTCTGCATTCTTGAAGAAATCTAAATTGCATGGTAAAATATTAAAGTGGTGTTTTTTTAAATTCTGTCATCGTCTTATGCTTGTGACAAATGAGAACCCATTTGCTTCTGTATTTTCACTCATTTCAGTGGTTGCCACAATATTGACTCTCAGTTCTCAGGCTGGTAAACTTAGAGGGCCTTCATGTGATGTTTTGAATATGGACTAGTTATATCAGGCCCTAAATCCAAAATATTTTCCAAGGTCGAAACAAAGATGTTGCATTCATTTAATTGATTTTTTTTTTCTGTCTGTACAACCACAATTCGATGTCCCATGAGGTGGATTCCTATCTTCTTGGTCCTGTATGAGAATTTCTCTGAGACCACTGAGTCTACTGTCTGTCCCCAGACAAAATCCATTTTTCAGAGAAGCTGTGAGTGAACTGAGGCCATGTGTATGTTCATTTGCACATGCTCTGTGTACTTACTCCCTGAAATACAAAAGTTTTCTTTATTATACAGATAAAATCAGGAGCAGTGATATGTGGAAGTATATTGCTTTTCTTGGTGTATATTATTCTAGTATAATTAATCTTTATTTTTGAGTTCATTGTACTAGCAGCTAATGATTAAAAAGCAAAAGCTAAAGTTGAGCACAAGTACGTTTTAGTGTAGCAGTGAATCAGGTTTTACTACTGTATCTTTGTATCTAAATGATTTCTTCTTCCTATTTCTGTTCTTGATGTTCTGCATTTTAATGTCCAGATGAACCAGTTTTATGGTTGAGAGGTTATTTTCTAAAGCAAATGATGAATGTAGCTTTACGCAAGAATTTTAATGCAACAGATGCATTCACTTATAGAAGAACATCAAAGACTGTTTGACAGCAAATGAAAATATATTAGTTTGCCATTAAAGGAATTTTGAATTTCTTACTAACTTAGATAATTGCAACAAAATATATTTTTGATGTCTCATTAGTTAAGTTGATTCCAATGGAGTTGTACATTGTTAAACATGATAAAACATAACATTAAGACCCTTGACTGGAAAATACCATACAGAACAAACTGGAATTGTTTTAATTTGTGTTTTTTTCTACACCTTCATTTTAGATATGGTCCCCAAGAACCAGGGAATTTGAGTGTTGATTTTAAAAAGGTGGTCTGTTAACAAGGATGGTAGTACCAAATCTTTGTCTGACAGACAAGAAATAGTAAGATAAGCAGATAGAGCACTTTTAGCAGGAAAAAAAGACCACTGGGAATGACTTACCTGTCACAGAACCCCATTTATTCACATACTGCATTTTTGAATTTATGAATTTGACTAACATTTATTTTACCTTCACCTATTACTGTGTTCTTGAAGCAATTTTACATCTATGCAGGTGATTTGGACTTACACTCTTCTGTAACTGTCTCCAGTTAGTCCTCTGTCTACTCAGTAGTTTCATCAGAAGGATCAAAGGAGAATTAGGGTTTCTTGGGGTCTCCTTGCAAAAGATGTGCAGGGTTTATTCTGAGACTGGTACATTCAAATATTTCATGTCAATTTCTGTTCATAAATATAGAGGGCTACAGTTTGAACTGTTCTATGTGAATGCAGAACACACTGACAATAGGTGGCTTTTAATATTTTACATCTTAGCCTTTTGCCAAAGGCAAAATGAGAATAGGTCCAGGTCCAGACAACACTGCTTGTACTTCTAAAAGTATTCTGTTGTTCATCTGATGACTAGATATCCCTATGTACTTTTTTGTTTTAAATCACAAGACACCCGATAATTATAATTCCTTTGTCACCCTTAATAATTGCTGGTAATGTTGTCCCCTGAACATCTTTTCCCTTATTCATTAAAAATAGTTAGGGAAGAGGTTGGTACATTATCTCTTTCCTAGGTTGCCCATGCCACTGGGGATAATTGCTTGAATATACAGTTTCCTGAAGAGCTGGCAGGCTGGTTGGTGATGGATGTTATCTCCTGGGAGCTGGATTTCTTCAGGGACATCTCAGGGCAATCAAAGTTTAGGACTTCAGGAACACATTGCACAAATATATCTATTGCATCTATACTTTTTTGTTTTTGGAGAGACAGATCACTACAAGACATGATAAATGGTCATGACATCTGACTTCAGACTTCTGCTGTGCAGTCTATCACCAGCTTGGTCAAAGATGGATTGGAAAGTCCACCTCAGTCCTGATCATACTGACCAGAAGAATCCCTTGTGTCTGCACCATGTCCCTGACCTGGAGCCTTTGACAGGGCTTCTTCTTGCATTTCATAAGCCCTCCCTTTGTGATGCATGAGCCAAATGTCATGAAGCTGCTACTTATCCAGGTCTTTTGTGAGTGTTTCTGCATTCATTCCTGTGCTCCCATTTCTAGGAGGATTTTCATTTGCTCACTGTCATGACACTGTGCCTATGGTAATGTAATGCAAACACCTGAGCCACCTGAGCTGGCTTCCTACAGACAGATGCGTTTATTACAGGAACAAGTCAAACCTCCCACAGTGTCTGATTATTTGGGGCCTTGCTCTTTTGGGGAGTGTGCCAGCCCCCTTCTTTGCCTTCGATGATAACTAACTCATTGAAAGGATTTACTCTCATGATAGACTAGGGACTCTTTCAGAGGTGATAAAAACAATTACTGGTGCTGGCTTTTTTTTTTTTTTTTTTTTTCATATTTTCCATTACAACCTTGAGAGATGTGGAACATGGCTAAGGAACAGTTTGGTGTGTGTATTTACATTTTCCTTTCATTAAGAATATATGGGGGACAAATTGCAAGAGATGGTGTTGAAATGTAATTTGATAGGATTCGGTCTTTCCAATGCAGACAAGACTGTATGCTGCTCCAAGTGTGTTGTTGAATCTTCCCAAGATGACATAACGTTCAACTAGTCTTACTCATTATGTGTAAAATCAGAAAATGTGCAGAATTACTGAAATGTCCATTGCTGAATTATAAAGCATAATTCAGGGACATGATTAAAATGCAGATCAGTCCAAACTATGTAGAAGTACTAAATTTATTTTTATTCCTATACAGCAAACCCTCAGTATAGTTAACAATGTGTTCAGGAGCATGGAGGCAATTCCCTATAAAACAATTCAATGATTGTAGACCTGATGTCATCCTTTTATATATATATAAATGTTTCTAGAAGGAAGAAAAATGAAGACATTTAAAATGGCTCAGTCAACAAATTGGCCAAAAGAAAGAAATCAAGCAAAGTAGAGATACATAAGGCTGCAAAAAGACAGGATGGACACCACTATAGCAGTGACAAGTTTATGGCAAGAGAGATAATGAGCAGGAAGAAATGAGGCAGCTAAATGATAAGGTGGGGAAAAGTAGATGTGGAAAGACTGATGCAAAAAAAGTATGCTGTGTGGTAAGAGAGGAATTACATGATGGTCTGTGAAATTAGAGAGTAAAGAAAGATAAGATGAAGTGAAATTGGATTTAATGAGGTAGAAGAAAGGTGATTAGGGACAGAAGAAAAATAGAATTTAGTGATGAGAAAATCCTATTAAATTATCCAATAAATCTTCTTTCCACTCAAGGATTCCCCTTTCTCCTCCTTCTCTCCAGGATAATTTCCAGGATGGTTGTATCAATATCTAACCATCGAGTAAATGCCCTTTTCGCCATTTCTCCATAGAACCAGGAGAATTATAGAAGTGTACTCCTGGCATGTAGTCATAGCATCCAGGCTTGTAGTCTACATAGTGTGTCAGCTCTTTTCCAAGACCATGTTTAAGAAACTGATATCACTTTTTCGAGGGCTCTTTTGTTTAGGGTGTTTTACGTTGGGCATTATATCCATTCATTGTATGGGATACTATGTATGAAATAACCATCTTTCCCTTTTTTTCATAATCCCTACTGTATCTCTGGAATTTGTGCCATTTTCTTCTTTTTAATATGGTTTAGTTCCCTATCACAGCTCGTTTAAATCCAAGTAAAGTAGATAGGAGCAATGATACACAGTGCTCGTGTGTCATGGTTTAACCCAGGCAGCAGCCAAGTACCACGCTGCTGATTTCTCACACCTTCCACCTTCCCCTCCCATGGAAGGATGG
Source organism: Dicrurus megarhynchus (assembly GCA_013399195.1). Taxonomy (NCBI): domain Eukaryota; kingdom Metazoa; phylum Chordata; class Aves; order Passeriformes; family Dicruridae; genus Dicrurus; species Dicrurus megarhynchus. Next base: position 1,861,712 of record VXAD01007430.1, read on the forward strand.
CCCCTACAGGTTGGGTGTTCTGGCTGTGCTCCCTGCTGGCTTCTGGTGCAGCTCCTCACTGGCAGAGCATGAGCCACTGGAAAGTCCTTGACTTAGGGTGAGCACTACTGAGCAACACCCAAAACATCAGTAAACGTTATTCTCATCCTGAATCCAAAACACAGCACTGTGCCAGCTTCTAAGGAGAAAATTAACACCACCCCAGCCAAAACCAGGACAGTACAGCAGATAGCTTTCCAATAATTTATCTGAATTGTACTCAGAAGGTAAAGTTCACAGATTTTGGGCAGTTTCCTTGTTTTCCTTTTTTTTTTTTTTTTTAAGGACAAAGAGGAAAATTCAACACTTCATGCCTCCTAAGACAAACCATCAAAACCACAATTGCCACTGCTGCATTCTTAATGTGTCACCTTTCTGCCTTGCTGTCATGTCACTGGGACCTTGTTTGGCAAGAATTTGTCTATAGGTTATAATTTGATCTCTTTGGACAGTAGGATGGAAATGACAGCAAAATTACTTATTTTCCACAAAAAGTGGTCTAACAAAACAACCCTCAACAATTCACACTTTACTGTTCTGAAAAGGAGCTCTTTTCAAGTCAGTGAGCTAGTAGAGATAGAGGACTGCTCTGAAAAAGCAGAACAACTAAACTGCAAAGTAATTAAAAAGTAGTTTAACTTGCAGATAGAAAGCTTTCCTATGCAGTTATGGTAGATCTGATGCACCAACTAAGCTTCAGTCTTTAAATGGTGTGTTTTACAGAGGGGAAGGCAACTAAATTGAGCAGGAGTTTTGGAGATCTAATGTTTTTGTGATGAATAGTCACCTGTTCTTAAGTTTTTTGCATTTTCCTTTTTTTTGAAGACTATTTTACAGAAAAAAAGAAGAAATCCAGTAACTAAAGCTAATGCAGTTGTCATAAAAAAGCCCCAAAATTGGTTTAGTCAAATCATAAATCTACGGGAAGCGTACTGTTATACTTTTCCTACAAACTGGGAATACTGAGTAGAAATAAATGTGTACTAACCAAGTCTTCCACCTCTGTGTCCTTCATGGGAAAACATTTTGAGTGCTGCAGTTTCACAAGTCTATTTGTTCAGCTTGATGTACATTTCAAAACTGTTCTGGTCAATTAGATAAGCCTGATGTTGCTCAGCAAAGTTCTTAATTTTTAGTGCTGTAAAGTTGCAAGGAAGTTCCCTTAAGTGGTAGTCCCCTTGACATGGAAGGTGCTGAAATCCAACCTGAGCAAGCTGCTTTCCTTTCCTGTAGTGTCTGGCTGATCACCCTGTCTCCATGAATTTGTGTTACTCGCCCGTTGTCAGCTGAAGCTGCAACTGGCAGTATTTTAGTGAAATAGAATTGTTAACCTCTTTTAAGAGGAGAAGCAATATCCAGACAAAGCCTGTGTGCCAGGATTTTGGAAATCTGTGTGAATATGAAAGAAAGAGCATTCCTAATGACTGTGAAAAATGGAAAAATGCTGAAGTAATCACAAAATCTAAGGAGAGAAATAAGTGTATACTTCTTAAATACTTGTTATTAACAGAAAGGACTCTTCATATTAATCCTAAAACCTCTCTTTCTGGGGTGGATGATGTACACAGCTGTTTTTCCAGCCATATAAGTACAGTTTGTGTTTTAGTGATGGACTGAACACCCATTCCTTTATTGGTGATTCTTGCATCAGGCTCTGAGCAGGCTCCTGCTGTGTGCACCAGAGTCAAATTGTTTGTGAAGTGAAATCTGAAAGGAAGACAGCACGAAAGAATTTCATAAGGAATATAAAATAAAACAAGATAGCTGTTGAAAGCTACAGGAAACTTGAACTGGCAAGAAGAGAGGAAGTATTCTAAATTTATAATGAAAATTAATTATGCATTCATTGCATTTGAAGAGGTCAGACATGATGAATTTAAATAGTACATGAGAATGAAGGCCATCTTTTATATTAAAGGCATTACAACAGGGTGATGTGAGGAGAGGCAAAGAAATAAAGGAAGCAAATGGGAAAAATTGCAAGACTGAGACAGTAAGGAACAAGAACATTTAATCAAACAGATCTGCTTTATGACTAAATTGATTCATGATTTTCAGACAATTCAAAATAATGATAATTTATTAGCCATAAAATTATACTTAAAAAATGCTTAAAGCTGCTGAGAAAGTTAATAAAATAGGAAATTTCGAAGTGGGTTGTCACCAGCTTGCAACAACCTTTAAAACTTACACAGAGTGGAGTAATTTTTCTTAAAATTTTATTCCTTTCTTACATACAGTTGCTATATATGCTTCTTGTTCTTATGGGAGGAATACTAATTTTTTTTCTGTTTTTTGCTATCTCCTGTCACATCTGTCGTGTTTTCACTACCCCATTTCATTTGGGAATGTAGTATCCAAGCAAAGAGATTGAACACAGGCCTGAGTAAATGCCGTGTGGGATAACTAGCCATAGGGCCAGAGCAGAGTATGTTGCTCCACTTTCTGGGTTACTGGAGCAGAGAGTTATTCTCAGCAGGGATAGACTCTACTGAATAACACTGGCAGAAATACAGCAGAACCTTTCTGCTTCACACTGTTTGATACATGTGTCCCAGGGTGTATGAGGAAACCACATTGCTCAGCCACCTTTCTGTTAGAGCTGGGGACTCTATAATTTTCATGGGAACTTGGGCAATATTTATATTGATAGCTAAACACTGCCATCAGACCCAATAGTTTAGTTCGAGCAAGGTATGGCTATGGAGCTTGAGCATACATAAATAGTTTGTGTTTTGGACTGTGACTGGGAAGTCAGAAACTTGCTCTGATTTTCCCAGCAAAGGCATACCTTTAATCATGGAAATTCCAGGTGAAATAAGTCCTTCAAGAGTTTAATTTTTATGGCCCTGAGCTAAGCATCATTAATGGCAAATGAAATCAGACAGGCTTAGTGGCTAAGAAGGGTGGAAAAAAGTTGGAACAGAAAATAATAAATTACATAACAATACATTAGAGAAATAAAGAGTTTTTCCCAGAGGGTGGTTTCATGTACCCTGTCCATGGGGTGCCAGGTTACCAGAGCAGGAAAGTGTTCTGGATAATTCCCTTATGGCAGTTGTTATGATTCACTGGTTTTAATAGTATCCCCAGCTTCGCTTGAGGGAATTCTCCAGGCAAGCTTCTGAAGCATCACATGGAACCTAATAGCTTTATTGTTTTTATTTTTTTTATCACAGACCTATTCTTCACTTACTTATCATCTGCACTGAAAATGGCACCATAGTTCCTCTAGCCACAATTAGATAACCACAGTTAGGTTTAATCAATACTTATTCGTCCTAAGAATATTACACTGATGCTGTGGAGTATATCTCTCTCTGTCCTGACAAATACAATTACCACAGGAACAGCAGCCTAAAGTCCCCCTAATTAATGTAATTGGTTATTTCCAATTAAATATTTAACATATGTGTTCTGTCCTCATAATTTAGAGTCCTAGGAGTTCAGCATGATTATCTATTAATGACTAGTTATTGCACTGTGTTTGGTGAAAATCCTAACAAGGTTAACAGCCAAGAGTGTTGGTCGTGGGCTTTTAGTGCATGGGATTTTTGACACCTTTTAAGGAGTTGGGTTTTCATGTTGCCTTGCCTTGCCTTGCCTTGCCCTGCCCTGCCCTGCCCCTTGCCCCTTGCCCCTTGCCTTGCCCCTTGCCTTCCGTTTCCGTTTTCCTTGTGTTTTCCTTGTGTTTTCCTTATTCTTCACTCTAGAAATGAGTGTAGTTGTATGATACTTTTATGATATTTCTTCTTACCCCCACCAAAGTGCTTGGGGATACAGTGTATTTGCCCCATGAACAAAGTTCAGGACACTGAACCAAATAGAGATAATTCTCTATCTTCTCCATGGAACTCAAAAATATTAGATAATTCTGGGAAAAGCAGTTGTAGATGTACATGAAAAAGACATACTGACAAGAATATGGTGGGTTAGCAGATCAGCAGAACAGATCAAGCAGAAGTTTGTTTCTTGGAGGAGCAATAGATAAAATAGGGCAATTATCTCCTGTTTTCAAATTGGCATTTTAATGATCTCTAAGGGCTTAATTCAATGCCAATAATGACTTAAATTTTGATTTAAATTTTAATTTAAAATTAAAATGTTATCCTTTTAAAACTTCTTTGGAGTAATAAAGTGTTTCAGTATAATTTCTCTCATTTCAATACCTCTGTCCTGAACCAGATTTTTTTTTTCTTTAAAAAAGGCACAGCAGGGAAAAATCCTTCCCTGCTAGGATCCAGTCAAATTTTCCTCATCAGTTAGGTTGACAGCAGGTTTAGTGCATTTATTAATTATGATTGCAATTTGTTAGAACAAACAAGATTCCAACCCTTTAGGAGGCCTACCTAGATTATAAATAAATAAAAACCTTTGAAAAATTCTTCAAGAGCTAAGCAAAGAAAAAGAAGGGATTCTACTTTGACACAATGCCAGTTAAGTGGAGAGTACCTTCTTTTGAAAAATTATTCCAGATAAGTTAGCAATATGTTAATGGTCTACAAGTGTATATATATGTATTTTTTGGCTTGCTAGAGGTTCATCAAAACAAAACATATCATGAACTTGTATAGGAATCTCCTTGTGAAAATCTATCTTCAGGACTGGCAGTTGTTCTCTTTCTTGTGAGTCTGATTGTATTTCCGGCTTTGGGGCACCTGGTTTTTATCTGCTTCTCAGCAGATAAAATTCTGCAACAGCAGTGATTGCTGTGCATTGTGGGCTGGCACATGCTCCTCTTCTTTTTCAAGAGAATGGATGCTTGCCAGGTCCTTAAAGGGATCTCTGGAGGTCATCAATCTAGACAAACTCCTTACTCAAGAAATGCAACCACCTTCTTCAAAATTACTATCCAACAAAATTATCCAAAAGGGAAGGTTAATTTTCAGACACCATTTTCCATGTGGCCTTTGTTACCTAGAAGACTACTTGTTGAGCAGAACCCAAATACTAATCCTGGGGGAGTAGTTGTCATAAATTACTACAGAGCTGCTCTTTGTGTGCCAACAGATACAAGAGATTCAGATGATTATCAGCTGTCATGGTCAACTACTATATTTAGAAGATATAAACTGTTTTGTGTTAGAGGCAGGCAGTGTGGCAATTTAGTTGGGTAGCACTAAGATTATTGATTTGAGATTTTGAGAATCTGGCCGGTAGTCATTCATTTATTTTTTTTTTATGAATGGCCATCAACACTGAAACTTTCAAAGTAGAGTGTACAGTAGTGATACGAATAAACCTCATGTTAATGTCTTCAAAAGAAGGAAATAACTGTTTATAACAAGCAAAGTCATATTTCTTGTGCTGACCTGGCTTGTGTCTCCCTATTTATCAATACTTATGATTTTCATGATTTCCAATTTTCTTTACCTCATCCTGGGAACAGGGCTGTAGCTACTCCATTCCTTGGTACAGAACCATATGAGCAGTTGTGTCTTGTCTCACAGTCTCAGGATTAGTATTTCTGAATTTTCTTCTATGGCAGGGATTTGATCGAATAGTTTACATGCCTCTATCCCACTGCTGTACTTTCTTCTATGAGAAGCAGAAAATAATGTAATGCAATCAAATAATCTGCTCATGCCCGGCACTAGAACTTCAGAAATGAAAATATGTTTTTTCATAACTAACCTGGATGACCCTTTCTCAAGGAAGTGTAAGAGCTCTTGTGCTGTGAACCAGACTCACCTCTTTGTTACACCGATGATAAAAAGGGTTCTGTGGTTGCATTTCTGGGGCAGTTCCAATGAAAATTAGGGATCTAGTCCAGCTACACAAATTGTAAAACAGAGCAGAATTTGAGCCATTAACATGTTTTTCTTCAGATGTAAGATTTGGTTTTGCCAATGTGCTGCTGTACTGGGTTGCTTTTGTCAGTACATTCATCTTTTGAAGTTGCAAATATGACAAAGACGTGCTGTCAGGTAGGTCAGACCCACAGAGGTATACGAGACAGTCAGGAGAAGGATACTGTGGGCTGTGAGAGTGTCTGTGACCCAGAAAGTAGCACAGAAGTGCATTTACTCTGTGTGCTGATGACATACTCACTTTGTTTTTTCAAGAACTCAGTTACTCATTTTCCCACTCTATTATGTTTATTGGACAAGTTCCACATAGCTCATGATCAGCAGAAAACTGAGGTCACACCATTAACATTTTTTGGCATTCATAGCTAGACATTTTTCCCCTTTTAGCAGAACACAACTTTGAAATAAATAAATTTTAAAACCTGAAAGCTAATTGTAGTACCTTGTAGGTCAACAAGCTGGTTTTCCAAAAAATGGTGCTGCCTGACAACACCTGTTGGCAAATTCTCAATCATTCTGAAAATCAAAGCATTTGCTTAGGTACGTGAATGTAAATGCCACTGTCTGACTTAAGTCTTCTGTGTTATTTGGCTGGATTCTTTTCCACAATTTTTAAGTGGCTTGTAGTGTCTTTTCCTTGACAAAGAAGTTAACAGCCAAAGAAAACAGAATTGAAAGAGGCTCAGATTGCAGACATTTAATATCTGAGCTGTTCATCTTTGTACATCTGTGAAGTTGGTGCTTTGCTCCAAAGGTCTGTGGAATCAGTTGAAAGTTGCTTTAAGAAAGCCCTAAATGCCTTGTGCAGCCACTCCTGATTTTTCAGTAAGATGTATTCTCTTTCTGAATATTTCTATCAAGATTCCTGAAGGATCAGATGGTACAGTATTCACTTTGTGATCGACTTTCAGGCTGAGCCTGGACTTTATAATTTGAGATTTTAATTCTAGTTTAGCTGTGACCATGTATGGCTTTATCCCACCTTTGGTTTCTCCCATGGCCTCTTCTTGCTATCCCAGTGACTTGTAATGACTTGACTTGGGAAGGAGGTTGTTCCACAGTTGGGTGATTGCAGCATTTATTTTGGGTGTGCAGGCTGGGTGTGAGCCTTTCCAGCTACAGATGATTGCTCCCCTCTGTCACCGACCCCATACGTGGGCTGTGCTTTGGGACGTGCCTCAGGCTGTACCAGGAGCTGCTCGCTTTCACTACCTTTTCTCTTTCAAAGCAGAAAAGCATCATTTCAGCTGCTGTCTGCTCCTGGGCTTCAGACAGTATGGAACAATGAAGATTTTGCAGAATTTGTCTGTGGACAGCTGTATTTAATGAAGATCTCCTGAGGATTTTTGAACAACACTGTATTTAAAATTACCAAAATTCAGTCTTTACAAATGCTTTTGTGAACATTTCATAGCCATGTCCAAACTGTTCTCCATGTTTTGTGCAGACAAGGAGAAATTATTTCAAAGGAAACATTGTATGCCTTTCTGGATGACATCCTGCTGCTTCTCAACCATTTTTTTGTTTGCCATTTTTTGCTTCCTGCTCCATCATACATTAATTCCGTCTCTTCCTCCTTCAGAGACAGATGGTGAGCTGGTGGTACTAATGAGCTCCCTGCTGCCCAGGGAAGGCGGATTGAAATGCTTTGTGTTCTGAGAACTAACAGGCTGAGCACCCTCACTGAGGATGTAACACATGTGATGAAAGGTTTGATGCACAAATACTGTAGCAGACTTTTTTTCACAGGCACCTATGAACCGTGTTTCCCCAAGAGAACAACTTCCCAAAACAGCCTTCCTAATAGTCCGATCCTTACTGTGTTTATTGGAGTATTGCTCTGAATGGTACAACAATCTCTCTCTTTTATGGAGATGGAGAGAGCATTGGGTTGTGGACACATGGCAATTGAATGCCCTGCTTCTCTGGCATGAGCACACTGAGAAATAAAAACAAAGAGCACCTGCTGTTCTTCGGAATGAGTCTTTGAACATTTTAAAAACTTTCTTGGCAGAAAGCCATTCTCTTCTGGGCTGACTTTAAAAGGAATGCAATTAATTATAGGAGCCACAGCCCTCTAAGCTAACAAAGTGTAATTATCCAGGGATTCATGATGGATTCTCTTATGTCTTGTTTAAAATATAACAGGATTGTCAAAAGTGACTTGTACTGCGGATGCAATTAAAGACAGATCCAGTTGGCTGGGAAGTCTAATGGCTGCAGTCGTGTGACCAATTCAAGGCTGCCTACAAATTTCAGAGTGGTAGTTACGTGGATTCAGCATGTTCATGATGAGTGTTTAAAAACCAAATGCACTGATTAAGATTCTGAGAACTTTTGTAATGGATTCATTAAATGTGCTCTCTCCAGCAGGGACCACAAAGATGTATCCTTTTCTCTGTACTCAGCAGAAAGACTTCAGTGAGACAGGATTTCTAACTGAGTGCATGTGAAACACTCAGGTTTTTGTGTTTACAACCAAATAAATACTTATATCAGAGTATTTGTCTTTTAATATGAGATGTCTTCTTAAGAGAGACCATTTTGCAACTAAAATGGAGAACATTAAAAAAATCAAGGCTTTGTTTTAAGTTACTACATAGAGATATATCACATACATTAGGGGATGGATAGTAAATCTAGCTCTAACCTGATCAACTATTATAGCTGGTAAAGAGGTGTGCAACTCTTATCAAAGCAGGTGCTTTGATATCTGTTGATTCAGGATAGTACCCCGTCCACATTTAAGTTAATTACTGAATACCAGCAAGTAACAGATGTGCTACAGATGGCTAGGGTGATTAAAATAAAAAAGCTCATAAATAAAGATTTTACAGGTTTGGAAGCTAACAATAAATACATGAATTAAAAAGGAGTATATTAAAACTCAAATATTTTAGTAATTGAACTAAAAATATATTTATTTATTTCTTATCACTCAGTTGCTGTGAATAGGATTAAAACAGAATATTGAGTTACACACTCATTCCCATTTGACTTTACTTCTACTCTGCCAACAGTCACTGTGGGATAACATGTGAGTACTTTCTTCTTGGTTCTGTGCTTTTACCAGCTTTCATTAAGAGCATAAAATGAGGGTTGGTCTGAAAGTGGCTGGTGGGTTTTTTTTGGGTTTTTTTTTTTAGTATGTGGATTTACATTTATGGAAATAAAACTTTTTACGGAACTGTACTTGTTCCTAAAGAATCCTTTTACCAGCATTTCTAATTTATGGCTGGAAATTCTGTGCTGAAGGGAGAGGGAGCCACACAGACAAACACACACCTATCTCAGAAAAAGCAATGTGGTCCCGTAGGCAGTGCAGGATCAAGAAGTTGAACCAGGGGTTCCCACAAGACTAGTGGCTATCCTGACATAAGGCTTTTGTTTGGTTGTTCTTTTACCCTTATTTTCATCCTAAGTCAAACCATACCAATATGGAGTCTCAAAAATTTTATATGACAAGGAAATGGTTTCCTGCCCAGCTGTGAAGGGCATCACTGTAAGGTGAGAAAGATTATGAAATGTTAGTAAAGGAAATGATACAGTCTCAGTCATATAAGTGTGTAGGGATAGGCTTACCCAAATTTCCAATTAATAATAAAAATGTAGACCACCACATCCATATTTATGTGTGTGTAGATATATATATATATATATGATTTTTTATTTGCCAAAAAGTGTTGATCTGAGCATTTTTGTGTCATGTGAGAAGATCAGCACAAGATGCACTGCAGAAATATTTCCTTCTCTCATGTATTAAATTTGCTTCATATTAATGTTTTCTATTAGTTTAGATTTTTGGATATGGTGGAATATTATCAAGTATAATGCAATACTGTTCAGACATGTTTCAGGTTTGCTTTGTCACAGAAACACCCTTAAAGAATTAGACAGGAAGAAAAAATGTTGCCTTTACCTGGATTTGCATCTGGATGAAGCACCTTCTTAGAAATCACTTTAAAATTTCTATCATGTCATATGAAAATGTTATGTTACTTGAAATATCTTTCAGACCTGGAAGGAGGAACAATTTCTACCAGGATTGTTCCAAGTTGCAGCATTACCTCATGGGTTTATGCTATCAAATACAGAAAACAGTTAGCTCTGTTAGCTCTCCTAGATCCTCATGAAAAGTTCATGAATCATAGAATGGCTTGGGTTAGAAGAGACCTTAAAAATCACCTAATTCCCACCCCTCTGCTATGGGCCAACTTGTAAATGAATTTGATATTGTACACAGATGTCAGCTCCATTATAAAGGCAGAACACTGAAATCAGATCCTTTTATTGCTGAGCTCAACATCCGTTTTTAAGGAAAGAAAACCCGTTGATGTCTTTGCTATTTACAGTAGCCTGCTGTGGTTACTGAAGGATGTGGGCATCATGCATGGCAATGCCTGGAGGGCCTTAGCTGGGGGTTGGTTTATATGACTGTTATGTGGTACAGCCTTTTCCACCCGAAAATATTTTCAGACCAATATAAACACTCACCAAATGTATGTGAAGAAGAGCTAAGAGATGTATGTGGTATTGACTGATGGCATTTCTAATTTTCTGTAGTGAAATCAAATCTTTATGAAAGCTGAAGTATTCCAAAACACATTAGACCAAGTAATTCCAAGGTTAATGCTGAAAGTGGGATGTTTTCTAGTGCCAAAACATTGTCAAAAAGGCAGAAGTGCAGACCAGCTAAAGAAGCACTTGTTCTGTGAATAGCTTTGTTGGGACAGGTACGGTGACAGTTCTGCATCTCCATGCAGCAGACATCACTTCTGTTTTACAGTTCTGTTCAGTCAAATTATCTCTTCTGTTCAGTCACTCTTAGTTCCTAAGAGAGGAGCAGTGTGTTTGGGGAGGGCTTAGGCAAGAGAGTATGCATTATTGAAGGCATATGCAGTACACAAAGATTAATTGAGAGACTTGTTCAAGGGTAGAATATTCTGTTAAAAGTGCTTCATGAGGTGAACTAAAAATCCTCTTGAACTGCTCCCCCTGCACACTTCTGTTGAGATGGACTCAAGTTGGGGAGGAGAAGCAGTGATTTTTGATTATGGAAATAACTTTTTGCTGTGGATGGGAACATGTTCTCAATTGAAATTATTTTTAACCACTTGAATAAGAAGATTTCAGGGTGAAATTGTGTATTTATAAATGCTTGTCTGTAGTGAATGACAGTAGGAAATTAATATTTACATTATGAAGGACTCTAGAGAATGAGTTGTTAAGTTAGAAAGTATTGTTGTTCTGCATCAGCAGGGATAGTGGCAGGGAAATGGAAGGATAATGCTGGAATATTTACTTGTCTCTGGGTGAGCAAGTGGTTTTCCTCTGGAGCACAAAGCTCTGGCTCCTGTGATAAACCCCCATGACTGAGAAGGGTTCCTCTCATTAGGTCTTGTCTTCTGCAAGTTCTGCCAAGCTCCTAGGTATATTTGGGAGTCTCAGTGTGGCATATAAACAGAACCAGCCCTGATAGTAATTGTTACCATGTACTTTATGGCATGTAGACCCAATTCCATTTTTTAAATCACTCTTTTTTTAAGCCAACTGTTGTCTAGGAGCAGACTGGAGCCAGTGTTGTCCTCTGCTTCTGTCTGCAGGTGCTTATTCTGAGGTTAGGAGCTGGCATTGTTTTGTTCTGTGGGTGGTGTAATTTGATGGACAGCATGGTAACATTACTCCCACAGTGAGGATTAACTGAAAAGCCAAACAATACCATCATGGAATCAGTGAAGGTGCAACCCAGAGGATGACTGTGGCAATTCATTTTCCCTCAGAAGTCTTCTCTGTATTTGAGTGTGTTTGAGATAGCAGTTGAGTTTGGTTTCAAACAGGAAGCATATGGCAGTGGGCTGGGGAGCCAAGTCTTGTGCTGGGACACAGGACATCGAAGAAGCCACATGCATGATTGGATCTCTTGTTCTGCTTGAGTCAAGCAACAGAATGTTTTTCTGTGAATATTAGCTCATATTTGAGAATGAATTTATTTCAATCCTGTCTAGACATGTCTTTTGTTCATTTTCTACAGATAGACTTCAGCAAATGGCAAAAGGATTTTCCAAATCAATAGATTTTAACTGTGCATTACAGAACTCTTGAGGATGGCAGTCGGAATTTATAATCACAAACACTAAGGACAGACGTCTGATTCTCCCAAGTCACAAGTTGATCAGGCAAAACTAAACTTACCTGAGCTCTGACATGGCATAAAGAAACATCTCATTTTATACCAAACAAGATATAGGTCAAGAATTAATTTAAAAATATTCTGAGGCAACTATCGTTGATACTTTGCAAACAGTAGAGTAATTTGTCTGAGTAACATAATACAGTGTTCTGTGATATACTGTATTGAGATGAATTTAGTGTTCCTGTACATGGACATCACAGAGCTTGATTCCAAGTGATTAAGTTAGGTAGGTGCCTTTTTATTGGGGGTCTTAAAGGATGGACTGTTTTCTGGCTCTTAGCATCTCTTCCCTTCCTGTATACATCTTTGCAGAATATTTACTATTTTCAGGAAATGCAATTTGTCTCACCATTCTAAGTTTCACCTTTTCCTAATTATAATGGAAGCTAGGGTGTTGAGGGTGGTAAATGAGGTCTGCAAGCCCACGGGCCAGTGCTTCACAGCTGAGATATGGAACTGCACTGCAGGTGTGTTGTTTTCAATTGGCAGTATATAGCGATATTTGAAATATTCTGACAGAGATCCCCTTGTTTAACATTTTTGGAACCAGTTTCCTGCAGACAGAATACCTGATATTTAACGAATTTGTCTTCTCTTTTCTGAGACAGGACAGTAAATTGTCACCAAGTGCTCTTATGCTAAAAGAGAAGATAACAGAAAATTCCAAAGCAAATGCAAATAGGCCTTCTCGACTGTGTCCAAGGATGCCTGACATTGCTATCAGTACTGTAAGTGATGCTGCACTGGCAATTTAGATTAAATCTGCACCTAGCATGTCCAGTTTTCAAAGTAAGGACTAATGCATTTCTCTCTCCTTGCTGTGCTACACACAAAGTCTTGTGTAATCACTACCAAAAGATAAGAACAAAATGGGAAGAAAAAGTAGCAAAAAACAAAGCTGTTCTGAAGGGAAAGGCAAAGACAAGATAGGCAGAAAAGAAAGATTGTATGTGCAATTAGTGCTGCAATAATAATTGGAAAGGCAGTTACTAAAGGTCAGCCATCTCCAAAGGCAAGTTTTGCTTTCCTGCTCATAGACTTTGAAGTGGTGGGGTAGAAGCTTGGGGGAAGTAACAAGTAGGGATAGGGTGGGCAGTAGAGGATAACAGATCATGTTTCCCTCCTCAGGACCTTAGGTCTTCTAATGGTGAAGTCACATACATATCTAGTGATTGTCTGCCTTCCAGTATTGCTTATTCACTGCAAGGCATGGAAGATGCTGCTCTCTTCCTATTTCATTATACTCTGCCTTTGTGTATCTGCTGCTCGAGAGATTGAGGAAAAGCAGAACTAATTCCCTCCCACATTTTTCTCTGCCATTTGACACATTTACTAAAAAAGACAAGGTATTTTTTCCCTAAAATCTGTACCTAAAGATTTGAAGAGACAACAGCAAAGCATAAAACTAAAGCCTGGAAAATCTACCTACTATATGCATAAACCAAGCTGTATTTTCTTGAAGACATTTCATTGAAAATGTAACATAAATGTTCTTGTTTTCTTTCCTTTTATACTTGACAGTATGTGTGTAAAGATACAGTATGACAGTATGTGTGAGAGGCTGAATGTGGTGTTACTTATTGTTGCTGTTATTTAGTAAAGCCACAGAGCTGGAATGATAAGTAATCCAAACCTCATAATAATAAGTAGGCATGACTCATGGATTACTCTTAAAGTATTTGTTCCATTAATCCAACTCTACTGTGTGGTTTGAAAGTAATTACATTTTGAATATCAGTGTGAATAACTTAAAGATTTGGGATCACTTGAAGTTTCTTATCAATCATCACCTAATATCCCTTATAATTTGCATTCTTAACAGAATAAGTGACTCAAAGCTATTTCTTATTTTACTTCTTTTTATAATTATTTACAGCTTCCTTTGATTGTATGGTAATACCCTTCACATTTACATCCTTTAGTGTCTTAGAGGCTAGATGTATCAAATTAATTCTATTTTAATGCTTTATGGAGACAAATCCAGAAGTTTTTCTGACCTTTTGTAATATTTGAGGGAATGTGAAGCGTCTGAAGCTCAGTTGCATTGAATGCATATTTATTTATCTGTGTAAAATATGCAAAATATTAGGAGAATCTGAGACAGATCCAAAAGCTATAACAAAGAAAATAATTACAAACTTTAAGTGCTAATCAAAATGCTATCCACACTTAGCTGCTGAATAGCCCATATGTGGCCAATGCAAATCGGGATGTGATGTGACTGTTCCTTGTTACGCTAGATTAGTCAGTTCCCGAAGACACAGTCTGATAGGGATGACAATTTCTATGGGATTTGATGGGTCATGTGATTATCATATTTCGCATTATTCTTACTAATCTCATGCAGTAGAATAGATGGATCTGTGAGCAGGTAAATAAAGAGAGTGCAACTACATTCACACCCAGAATATTCTCATTTGGAAGGGGGCCAAAAGGATCATTGAGTTCAACTCTTAAATGAATGGCCCATACAGGGGTCAAAGCCACAACCTTGTCATCATTAGCACTCTGCCCTAAGGTGGAACAAAAGATCACTTTTCCTTCTGAGATAGTTCTGCAGCAATGCAAATGTTTAGCAAACACAGAAGAAAATTATTGCCATATGTAATTTTTTAATAATGCTAATGAAGGAAGGAACGTACTACCACTGGAAAATACTTCCATCCTCCATCACACTCCTTAAGTCTAGCTGTCTCATTCTTGTGAATCTGAAGTGCAGGAATGCAGGCTCCATGTTAGTGACAGAGAGAAAAATTCAGTTCTATACATTGTACATCATGATGAAAGAGCAATCTAGCTTTGAGCCTGCTTCTCAAACTTGCCCAGAGCTTGCTCAGTAAGAGGTAAGAAAAAGCTTTTTAGATTCTGTAACTGTTTCTGGAAAGTGTTTTGCATCTGTCAAGTCCTTTATTTGACAGTATAACTCTTTTCTTGATCTCATGTAATGTGGTCTGTCTTAGTCTCAAAAAATAATGTTCCTCAGTCAAAAAAATAAAGAAATGTGTTTTAAGAATTGTTTTACTTGTCTTTAACTATAAAGTGGAAGAATGAAATTTGTCTCTCTTTCTTAAAGTACGTTACAGATGACCCTACCATCCAAACTCATTTGCTATTATTAGATCTTTTCGAACCTGAGATGTGCTGACATCCTGTCTTTAATGCTCTTGTAAATTCTGAAGTAAACAGATTTCAAAGACACTTGACTGTTAGTGTGACGACAAGGTCAAAGAGTTGAATGACACATCTTCCTTGTACAGTAAGACTACCTATCAATCAGTTTTACTAGCGAATTCTTAATAAAGAAAAGAGATCAGAACATGACAAAAGTATATCTTGGAAAATATATGTGCATGATGTCCATTTTGATATCCTTGGACTAGTAGTTAATGATGAACAACCATTACATATGACCTGGAAATATGGTTGTCTCCTGTAGGAGAACCTCTTTTGCAGTTTAAAACTTCTGAAAATTAGAAACAGAAAAAATCTATTATGTCAAAGTGTTCTGAACAACACACATTTAAGTAACTAAAATAAGCAAGATGGTTAAATTTAATTTAAGGATTATCTTGTTTTGGTATTGATAATTCAACAATGGTCATTTAAAGTCAGAAAAAAATTATTTCAGTTATTTCAAACTTCACTCACTATGCATTTGGCAAATATATGCTCAGAAGTTAGGTCATTTTCCTCTTTCAAGATGCTGAAAGATTTTGGCATTTTTTAGCATGCCCTGTGGTGCCACTATGTTTCATTTCCTTAGATTTTCTGTAGCATTTTTTCTACAGGGTTAGATGTTACAGACAGGTTAATAAATGGTAATGTTAAATACAGCCAGTCTCCCATTTTAATAGTAGGACACAGTCTGAAGTTAAGACAGATGGCTCTGGAAGAAGGAATTCCTGTTACCTACTAAGTAAATATATAGAAACAACAAAATTGTGACTCGACTATCTCATTGGTATTAGCAAAGATATTAAAAAATGAGAGGAAATATAAAATGCCTGCATGGTAAAGGACTTCAGGTGCATTCAACAATCAAAGAATAATACGTGTCTTTAAGATATATAGTGAAGCTTTTTAATTTAGTCATTTTCTCATGATTAAAATGAGTTTGTCTCAGTAAAAAGAAAAAAAATCACTTCATACCTGGAGATCCAGTCTGATCCAGTCTGCACACAAGATACATTTACATACAAATGTACACATATTTCTATTACATATAAATTTATACATATTTATATATGTAAATGTCCCTTCTGTGCTGAATTTGGCAGTGCTGGGTTAACTTGATAATCTTAGAAGTCTTTTCCAACCTAATTGATTCTATGATTTTATGAGAAGGAGAGCAGATTGCAGTCTGTGGTTTTCTATGGGATTTTCCACAAATGTAGGACAATAGCCATTGAGTGACACTTCCCAACCACCCTACTGTTGCTTTCCCCAATGGTAGCTGGAGTCTGAATTTCTTTGAAAAAACTGCCCTGGAGTGGATGTGATTTGGAAGTAAGAAACAGCAAATGTACCTTGGTCTCTTCCTAAATGCTGGCATTTTGGGCTTCAATTTATTGGTGTAAGATCGAGCTGGATTCCAAGTCACATACAAAAGGTACTTAATAAAACATGTCTGCTGGGACTAGTGGCTAGAACTGGGGATCTGTGCATTTATTTGCAGAGTAGTGGTGTCATGCTGAACTTTCCCTGTGAACTGGAGGCTTGACCCATATACCAAAAGATTTGCCAAAGCTTTCATAGGTTAAATTCCCCAAAGTGGAGGTTTAGAGTGGAACCAACAACAGCAGAAAAGGAAAAAGAAAGCTTTCCTTGGGCAAATCCTTTTTTTCTTTTCATTTGAGCTTGACTGCTTTGGGCAGTTGAATAAGCCTGAGCTGTATGACTGCAAAATGACACTTAGATAAAATGCTTTGTGCCACTTTTCAGACTGCAAATGTAGAGTTTGGGATACAACTATAATTTCAGACTTCACATCCAGAGATTGTGCAGGCTCTATGTTGTAAGCACTTTTCTTACCAGTAAATGTGAAGGTTTCTTTTGTTGCCTTAACCAACAGTGCTGCCAGTCAGGAACTTCTTTGGAACAAGTGAACTCCAAGCAGACTTCAATTCTGCTGAACTTAAAGACAAAGCAAAATAACAAAGCTTTTGGTTTTAGTTTGTGAAGTTGTGGATTTCTGAGCAAATACACAATGGAGTTCCTTCTATGACTTGGTGATGCTTTAACTGTGTTGGCTGCCTACAGAAAATTACTTGATGCACAGTATCTTCAACAAAGTCAAATTATGTAATGTAACTTCCAGTAACTTCAGAATCACAGGTTGAGTGACATTGGAAGGGAAATCTTTGACATCATTTAATCCAGCCCCCTTGATCAAAGGGGGTGATCAAAACATGGTGATAAAGATCTTGTCCATTTGACTTTTGAGTATCTTCCAGGATGGAGATACCACAAGTTCCCTGGGCAACCTGTTCCACTGTTCAGCCACCCTCATGGTTAAAAAAAAAAAAAAAGTATTTTCTTATGTTTAAAGGGAGTTTAATGTATTAACAATTAATTGTTTAATGTATTTGTGTCCATTGCCTCTTGGCTTGTCACTGAGCACTGCCAAGAAGAGTCTGGCTCCATCTTCACTCACTCACATCAATTATTTATATACACTGATAAGGTCTCCCCTGAGCCTTCCCATCTCCAGGCTGACCATTCCCAGCTCTCTGAGCCTTGCCCTCTGTTACAGATACTCCAGTCTCTAACCATCTTTGTGGCTCTTTGCTAGGTGTACTCCAGTATGTCCATGCCTCTCATTCTGAGGGGCCACATTGCTGCAGCTGTATCTCAGCAGTGCTGAGTGGGAAGGATTCACCCCCCTCGCCCTGCTGGAAATGCTCTTCCTGATCCAGCTTGAGACACTGTTGGCTGCCTCTGCTACAAGGACATTTGTTAGCTTAGGTTCGATTTGATGCCCACCTGGACCCCCACGCATTTTTCTGCCAAGCTGATTTCCAGCCTGTTGGCCTCCAGTATGTACTGGTGCATGGGGTTATTTCTTCCCGGGTGAAGGACTTTCTACCTTGCTTTGTTGAGCTGTACGAGATTCCTGTTTGCCTGTATCTCCACAAGATGTATTACTGATACCTCAGCCACTCCTCACAGTTTTATATAATCTATAAACTTGCTGCCACCATCCCATGGATCTCTTTCGCATCCTCTTGGATGCTGTTGATGATCTCCATCTGCAGCTGTTCTCTTGGTGACCTTCAACCAGCAGAAGGCTCTTGCAAGGAAGGAGTGCATCTCCTGCTGTCCCAGCCTCAGTGAGAGAGCCCAGACACCCCAACAGCCTCAGAGATACATCTTCTACAGGCAGCTCTATCCGAGCTTCAGTAGTAGATGATAGGGGAAGCAGAAGAACAGGTAATAATCTTCCTTTCTACAAAAGAACTCCTTTTTAGACACTGGGTCACTTTTTTCTCTTCCTAGTCTCCTTTAATGTCAGACAAGAATGTGATTGAAGTTTTCAGCTCCTTCAGTGCTTTGAGTTATTTTGAATGCAGAGAACTATTCTTATTCTGTGGGGGTTGTTTTAACTTGCATTTGAAATTACATGCCAATAATTTATAGTGGACCAAGCTTCTGTTAGGGGCAGTTAGTCATCACCAAGTGAATGGATGTATTAGCATGTCACCGTGGTATATATCAACCTCCTCTCCCATAAAGCACAGTGGCAGCTGTGAATACACCCTTAGTGCAGCTTTCTTTTAAGAAAATAGATCCAGGAAGGCATGTATTCAGAAGATCCCTTCTTCCAAGGATCATTGCATTACTGCTTTATTTTTGGAATGTTCATTAACATGGCGTGGAGGCACCATAGATCCATGTGGAGGTGTTAACAGCCATAAAATTGGCTGCTTCCTGTACTTGTTGCTATGAAGCATGGTCTTAGCTTGGAAACTCCTGTGTAAATGCATGTATTTGTCTTAGGATTCTGTTTCCTAGCAAACTGTGACACAGTGCAAAATGTGCTGCATTTGCTGTGGCTGGCCCTCTTAACCTGTCAGCGTAATTTATGGGAACACTTCACAACACCTTCTGCTGCTAATGGTCTCTCAGAGTCCTGCAGAAAAGGCTAGTTCTGCCTCCTGATTTTAAGACTCATGATGGTGGCACTGTTTGTCTCTTTTCTGGATCTATTTTGGATTTATGTCTGGCCAAGGGTTTGAAAGAGCTGCTATTAAAGCAGAAACATCTGCTGGGGCTTTATGTGCTGCTGGCTTGCCAAGTTCAACAGCAGGCTAAACTACAGCTGATGGGCTCAGCCCTCCACAGGTGTCACTGCAGTTACAGGAGAATGACTGTAAGGGAAACTGGGCTCCTGAAAGCTCTAAATAAAATAAATAAATAAGTAAATAAACCACCTTCAGCAACTGTAGAAGGCTATTAGGAGTTTATGGCTGGGGTCATTAGCAAATAACAGAAACAAATCCTGAAGTGGTTGTGAGTATCTGAATTCCCCCCTGTCCCCGGTTGCTGCAGCATCCTGAGATGTGCCTCCTCCCATTGCTACCTGCAGGCTTCCCATTGTGTTCTGCACGCTGCCAGCTCAGGCAGCACAGACACACAGTGATTTTAACTGCTGTTAGGAAAAACTGATTTTGTTTAACCATCTGAATGTTTTCATGATTCAGACACATCATGGCAACCTTGTTTGTGGGCAGACATGGGTGAGGCAGATGATGGTTTTGACATGGACTGTGAACTCTTTTTGAAGGAGAGGAATTCAAAATAATGCTTTAAAATTCCTTGTAAATGTTTTGCTCCTGATGCAATTGTAATAACTTGAAATAACCACTCCTTTGATACTGGGGACATGGGAACTGATATCTTGGATGAACTTGAACTGCATCTAAGCACTGCCCAGCCTCTCCATACTGGATGTGTACTTGCAGTTTCAGAGAAGCATGCCAAAAAACTCACAACACGCAACAGTGGGTCTCTAATACATTTCCAAAGTCTATTTTCCTGTAGTTACTTATTGTTTAGGATTTTTATTCTTTTTAAAAATGTCCAGTTATTCCCTTAGTTTTGCCAAGCATTTGGCTTCAGGTGCAGAGTACCCCAGTCAAATTACTGACGAAACATTGACTTCATTTGCCTTTTTATAAAGTGCTACAACCTGGCCATATAGTTCATTTTCCCTCTCACCTCCCTCACAGCAATCATAAAATGGAGGTCAGCACTACAGCAGCAAAAGCTAAAACTGCTACAAATGGAGTAAAAGAAGAGTTCTGTTTACAGAAGAGTGAGTAGAAGACTGTTATGGTTGGCAGCGCCTATTGCTAGAGGAATAGATAATTGCATGTGAATGTACATATTCAATTTATTAAATTATTGTCAGTTCTTTTTAAATTTTGTAAATGTTCCCATTCCAACCAGTTCTATCCAGTAATTACAAGAAATTTGCTGTTCTGGTCAGAAAGCACAAGGCCAAATTCTCTCGTATATCCCAACATGTTTCTTGCCTTCCAAGAAGCTGCCTGATTGAGAATAAAGTTGTTTCAGAAATATTTCAGCTGTGTTTAGTGGTTTAAATAAAAAGCCTGGGCTATGGGAAATGCCTAGCATTTTTCCATGGTGGAAAATTTTAATGTTCCTTGCAAACCTCAAGAAAATATTCTTGAACCATCTCCTTTCCCCAAAGAACACAAGCATGTGAGATAAGAAATAATTCCTTTGTAATTACTCATTTCCCCTCAGAACACTCATAAAAGACAAATCATACTGGAAGTGATATATGTATGTTTCCACTTCTGGCAATATAGTTGGTAAGCATAATTTTGGAAAATTGCATTTTAGCAACAAAGACTTCTTTTTCCTAAGCTAAAAAAAAGCCCAAACAACTCCACCAAAACTAAACCAAACCTTTTTTCCAAAGGTGGTTGTCTAAATAGGTGAAAGCAAGTTAGTATTACATAGGAAGTATTAATTTGTTTTGTAGGTAGTAATTGAATAGTTAATTAAATAGTTAAGTCTCTCAATAGCAAACCTCCCAAATGCTCCACAAAACACTCCATTCCTTGCTGAGACCTACTAATGCAGTGCTGCATTTGCAGCTGCTGAAACTAAATCTACACAGGGCTGTTTCTTGGGGTAAATGCTTGCATACTAAATGTTAGTTACACAGTATGTTGAATTCAATGAAGAAAGTGTGGTAAGAAATTGATCTTTCCCTATTTCCCACAATTTCATTCTTGTTTTCTGCTTTTCTGCTCCCTCATGTAGGTCACCACAACTGTTTGTGGGAAGGGATTGTAAACAGCATTAGTGAAATGATCCAAAAGCAAGACTTCAAAACCATTAATTTGACTGTGAATAATTTCAAGAATTTTGTTTTTAACAGGAACAAATGGCAGGGGTTGAATGATTGTGGGAAATTTTTAATTTGCCCCCAGGCACCTTAAGGTGCCCCTGTGCCCCTTGAGAGCAGCGTGATCCAGTGCATGCTCCAGCTCTTCCATGGCTGCAAAGCTGAGAAGGAAGAAATAACCCAGAGCTTTTACTTTCTTCCAAAAGTAAGACATAACCCTGTCTTCCTGGTGGTGTCTCGTCTGCTTTGTCACTGTGACACTGCTTGTTTCATGGTTGAGTGGATTCATCACAAGTATCTGTGTCCTGCAAGCATGGCTACAGGCTGTACCTTCCAAGACGTACTGTCAGCAAGTGCTGTGTGTTGCTGATGGAATTAATGCACCAAGGCAGTAGTTCTAGAATAGGTGTCTAACCTAAACTAACAGTTTCTGAGAGGAAAGGAGATGGCTGCAGCTAATAGAAGCTAATGTGATGTTTTGTCAGCCTGCAGAATATAAAGGCTAATTGTTGGAGCTGTGCAGCAAAGTAATGAGGAGCTTGAAAATGTAACTGATGAGCGGAGTGATTATAGGCTAATGAGCAGGATGTTTATGGTATATTGAAGGACTAACGAAGGGCTGCAAAAGATGACTGTGATGGTATACAGCAAGACTATGCAGACTAGGCATATTTAAATACAGCACAGAAAGGTATGTAGTAAACACTAAAGACTTAATGCTGCTTAGCTGTTGGAGTTTGAGCATGTGTGTGTGTGCATTGTGCAGATTAAATAATTAACCAAAACCAGTACCCGATAAATGCATGACAGAAGATACTAGTAAGGGAAAAAATGATACAGTACATAAGTACATATTATATAATTCAAGTATCTCAATCAAGTAATACCCCCATCTGTACAAACAACTCTGTTTGTCACCTTACATCTTCTCTCATAAGAAAACATGAATGGTTGCTGTACTGTGCAAAGCATTGGGTCCAGACAGCTCTCAGGCAGGAGAGTTCCTGGAAAACGTGGACTTCAAAACACTTTCTTCAAAGGTAATTGCAGCATCACGGTAGAACATTGTAGCCTGGCATGCCAGTCTGGGGCCCCGTCAGGCTTGGTAGTGTCAGGGGACCCAGCTGTGTGCATTGCAAAATAAGGTCACGTCTTATTTGTCACTGTGACATTAGCAGCCACAGCTATCATATCATTAGCAGCCGTCTCTCCATAATCAGAGATCTAATTCCCTGAAGTCACCTGGCATGGTAATCCTGGCTTTGATTATTGGCTACAGAGGACTGTTTTTCTCTCTCCCTGTGGCCAGTTGAATTGGATATGTTTAATGCTTTGAATAAAAGCCCAGTTCTAGAATATGTGGCTTATGATCCTCCTTGAGTCTTCACTTAATACAAATGCAGTTTTTTGGTTTCATTTTTTTTTTCCTGTGGAATTTTTTAGGTCAGCAATTTCAATCAAATATATATGGACATTAATACCTGTAAATATTGGAAGGAGTCTCAATAACTGTATAAATACAAAGTTGCACCATGTCCTGTACACAGCAGAGCATTACAGAACAGATCACTTCAGCTAAAAAGGCAGTTGGGATTACCAAGAGCTCTTAAAAACAGCTATGCTATATGTGGTCAATATCTATCAGTAACAGATTGGTAAGTGAAAACGGGACATGTTCATCTCTGTAGTGTTTTTGGGAAAAGAAGAAGCCCTCTGTCGGGGTATGACACTGGCTAATTGCCAGGCACCCACGAAAAACTATCCACTTATTTTCCTCTGCTATAGCTGAGTAGAGGAGGGGAAATTAACAAGAAAACTTCATGAGTTGAGATAAGGATTAGCGTGAAAAACATTTCAAGGCAAAACAGGTTCAAAACTTAAACAGTACAAAAAAGATTTATTATTAACAGAATTAAAAGTAAAAAGGGTAATGAGAACTAAATTAAACCTTTAGAACACCTTTCCTTCCCAGTCCCTCCCTCTTTCCACCGACAATGCAAGGAGGCAAAACCATGGGGTTTTGGTCAGTCTTTCGCTTCTTAAAAATCTTTCTTCAGTACACTTAAGGAAAAAAAAGCTTCTTCTGCTGTGCTGTGGGATCCTTCCCACAGGAGATAGTTCTCTGTGGACTTTTCTAGCGTGGTTTTAACTTTCACAAACAGCACCCTGCCCGACCTGCTGTAACATGAGTCTCTCCCACAGGCCAAGCAGTCTTCCCACAACTGCCCAGTGTGGGTCATTTTAGCTCATGGGATTTAGTCTTTTAAGGATAAGATATTTGTGTTTGGAAGCAAGAGTTCTCTGTCTCTGGAAGCAAGGGTCCTCTCTCTCTGCTCGAGGTCCTCACCAGATCACAGCTTTTTATAGTCCATGCGCTTCAGCATGAGCACTGTTCCACATGGTCTGCACATCGATCTCTGCATCCCCCCATGCACCTAATAAATTACAGGAAACAGCCCGTTGTACCATAGTCCTCACCACGGCTTGCAGAAGAATCTCAGCTCCGGTGCTTGGAGCACTTCTTCCCTCTCCTTCTTTTCACTGACCTCGGTGCCGCCATGTTGGTTCTCTTCACGTCTTCACTTTTCCTTTTCTCTGACTCAGAAGAAAGTGTCTGTAGGTTCATTTGTTCTCAAGTTCCATCAATTGAAAAGTTCTTACAGAGCTTTGCTGCGCTGAAAAGATTGATTTTGTCCGGGCACCATATCGGGGAATTGTTTGCCGTGTTTTCATCGTTGGCCACGTGGTCTCTGCCGGCACCGCACAGGCGGCCCCGGCCGCAAGGTCCTGGCCTCGGGAAGGCCCCGGCTGCACGGTCCCGGCCTCGGGAAGGCCCGGGAAAGCCCCGCCTGCATGGTCCCAGCCCCGGGAGGGCCCCGGCCTCGGGAAGGCCCCGGCCGCAGGGTCCTGGCATCGGGAAGGCCCTGGCCACATGGTCCCCAGCAGCCCCTGCCGGGATGGGCCCTGGCAGCCCCCGCCTCACCACCCCTCTGGAGAACAAAAGACAGCTTCCCGCAGTTTTTTGTTTCTTAAATATGTCATCACAGAGGCGTTACCAACTTCTCTAATTGGGCCAGTAAACTGCCCATCGTCAGAGCCTTCACCAATTGGCTCTGTGCCGAACATAGTAGAAACTTCAAGCAGCTTGCTCCCTCCCACCAAAAACTAGACGGTTTTTGAATTAGCACACCTTCCATTGCCTAAATGTGACATTGGTAAAATATTTATGTGCTACCTCTTGCCTACACTATTGATTCTTTAGTGTAAAACTGGATTAAGGAAGAAGCATTTCTATGTTTTTGATTTTGGGAGGAAAAATGTGTCATTTCCAAAAGGCTCAATTTTCTGGAAAGTAGAGAGAAAGATGTGTCCAGAAAGTACTCCAGCAAAGCTGATAGCCGATTAGTGATCTGTTAATTGGATTGCTGGGTGTTAACTGGATTGCTAGGAGTCCTACTCTTCAACAGCCTTTGAAGGCACTTTCATCTGCATGAATTCCTCAATATATGACTTGGGTGTTGGAATCCAATGTTACAATGTGTTTGTACTCTGAAGAAAGGCTTTGGGGTTTTGGAGGTTTTTTGGTCCCGTTTGAAAGGATTTTATGAGGCTAACCAAAGTCTCTGCAATTTCCATATTGGACATGTAAAAGCCCTTCATGTCTTCTGGGCTGTTTAAGTGAAGAAGTTAGTTTTCCACTTTAATGATGTTCCTCTGGTTTCTTCCCTTTCAGTGGGTTTGTCCTCGCATTTACTGTTGGAACTTCTGATGTATCTGTTTTAGATACTCCACCAGCCAGTTCTTCATTACTCTGCTGTAGATATCTATTTTCCTTACAGACATTTGAGGTATGGTCGACAGTGTTGTCTCTGTTTTTCAGGTGAGGGACCAGAGCACAAGGGAAATCCTGCTGTTAGGTGTAAGTCTGTGATAGAGCAAGAACCTAAAATAATTTCTCTTGCATTTATAAGTTCATGCTGTAAATCTTAGACTGTTCTGCTGACTGAAAGGAGGGGAAGGCATGAAAACAACACTTGCAATACAGTCTGGAGAAAATGAAGTGGGAAGCAGTTGAGTGAGTTTTATGTACAGATCCACTCTTCCTTGATTCTCTAATGTGCATCTCAATTAAATCTTTTTTTCCGACAATTTACCAATGATCTAAACCAGCAGATCTTTTGTATTTTTCCTTTCAAAGACTTTTTTTTGTTTCACCAGTTGAGTAATCCATGAGTCATTTGAAATCCCTTCATTGTTGTCTTCTGGGATTTTAAGTTAATGGAGCTTGTACAATATGGCTCATTTGACTAGAATGGAGCTTGAGTTAGTCTTCAAGAAGAAAAAGTAGAGGAAACCTGATGAACATGTGTGTTAAGTGTTCTAACCATTCTTTCTCTAGTGTGTCTCTTCAATTCATTAAAAAAGAAAAATTGAAGGAAGCATTTTTTTTGCAGTTGGTATGTTCTTTGAGTATTACATTTGACTTAGGAATGCAATTTTCATCTCAGAATATTCATTAACATTTTACTATATTCATTTTAGTGTTTCTTATATATTTTTAAATATTTACTTTTAAATATAACCTGGAAAAACAACTAACAATGAGCAATGTTGGATCATAGGTGTGAGTCACCATGGGAGAGCTGTATAATGATAGTAAAGTTCAGACAGGCAAACATTTGATTCATGTCTCTTTTGGTATCTGCTAAATTTCTTCTTTCTCAATATTTCTGTTGGAAGATGTCCACATCCAGTGTTTAGCTACAGTTCCAAATTATGTTAGACACAGATTTATTTTAGGTCCAATATGAAAGTTACATTTTTGGGGATGAGACCTAAATTTACACAGAGCTTAAGGGCTTTGGGAGTTTTATTTCATCGGGGTACGTTTCTCTACCACTTGGAAGTTTTCCCAACTATTTTTTTGAGCTCACAATATTAAGCTAAAAAGACCGGATTGTGTCTGTGCTGTAATATCATTGTATGATTTTGAGGACTGTTATCTGAACATGCTGTTCTTACAGTGACAACTGGTTTTTCCATAAAGACACACCAATAAAAAAAAAAAAAAGAAGACTAGCACATATTTCAGCTCTCACCCAGGCACAAGCTCTGTCAGACTCACATTGTGTGATGTCTGCATCACTATGTGAATAATCATGTTCCACCACCCAGTGATTCTAGCGCCTGAGTACTGGAAGATATGTTTCCTGTGAATCCTCCACTGCGTTTTGCACTATGAAGAAACATCCTTGTAATCTGTAGCCTGTAGCACCCAGGTGGATACACTGTGGCAGGAAGCAGCCTGTTTATAGCTTGCTGTATCCCCTGCAATGTCTCACAGAAAGCCAAAATTCTAATTCATTGTGTCCAGATCACTTAGAACTGCAGGTCAGACCTGTCTTTACAAAGGCAGTCAGTACACTTCTTGCACTGGTTTATGGAGCTCTGCTGTTGTGCTGCCGCTGCAAATAAACCATGCTATAGGAGGAAGTTTTCTTATTAGGTACATGTGTATCCTCTTCCTATTATAACTTGAAATATCTTTTCATTATTTTTTAGGGAGGAAAGAGAATATGTTTATCCTGGTAAAAACAGATGACTCGTGGGGTTTTTCTGTCTCCTTAACAGTCTTGACACATCATGAGTTTGGTTCCTAACAGAAAAAAAATCTCACTAAGACTGGAAAATCATAACGAGCTACTCCTTTCCTTAATTTGGTACGAAGTACATTTGGTAATATATTGAAATAGGCATGCACTGGGATCCTAGAATTCTTCCTCCCCAACCCTGTCTGTAGCTCAGTAGTGCAACTACAGGGTATTCTGTTCTAGCTGCCTGCTACAAAATGTTAGTTCTTTATATATGCAGAGTCAGGAACTTGGAAGTTGTATCTTAAGTGAAAAAGTCAGGGTGACCTGTTTTCTCTGGATTATAGTAGATTTGGAAAACCGATTATTTTGTACAGTGCTTCCCTTGAATGATGTCCTTGAACTATGTCCTCTTGTGTGTTAATGTCTCAAAGAATAGCTGACATTCCTGGTCTCTCTCACTTGTGGTCTGTAGTAAAAAAGATTTGGAAGTCTGAAGAGATTTCTCCATAGATCCACAGATCTTCTTCCAATCATGGTCTTCCTGCTTAGGCATGGTGCACTTTTCGGGAGATACAGTAGCCTATTTTCTCAGGCTGGAACTGGATTTTTTTTTCCCTTGAGATTGCTAATTTGTACCAGAAAAAAAAAAAAATTGACTGTATGGTTTTATTACATTTGTCTGAAAATACTGTAGTTATCTTAGTTCACTCTTCTTGTTAAAACCTCATTCTTTTTTTGCAGTACTTTCTATACGTCATGAGAATTAGAAGGGAACATTTTGGACTGGAACTTTTTATCTTGGAACTTGCTTATCTTTTTTGGGCTTCCTGCCTGTACTCTTTTCACACCTTGACACAGTTGCCACGGTGTCCCTCACACAGTGTCACTCTCCAGTCCCATTGTATTAATCCTGGAACTGCCTCTTCAAAGTAAATTGAATCATCTTTAACGTTCAGAGAATTATTTCAGGATGTTATTACTGGGCTAGCCACTGACCTGGTATTCTTCCCTCAAAGAGAATAGACTAGGTTATGTTTCCATCATATGTACTTGTTCTGCATTATTTCAGTACATCTGGCTGAAGTTGGCATTTTAAGTCTTTGCTTTAATTTCTTTTCTGTCAAGTATCGCTGGCAAATTAGGTTTAGCACTGTCCATTCTATTCCCCTTAGAATTTTAATTAGTTGTGTGCTGAACACCCAGTACACTGCAGTTGTATGTATTTGGTATCTACAATTTTATTTGTCAAAATTGTATTGCTATGATTCTGTTTATTCTCTAATGCATTGCTGTATATCTGCAGGCAAAGCAATGTTGTGGGGGAAAAAAAATCCCAGATCAAATCTATTCAGATAATGCTATAAAATGGTTAAACTCTCAACTTTAGGCTGTGAGTATGATCTATGTGTCGTAGTCTTATGACCAGCTGGGTTTTATAACTGGTGGAGAAGGAAGAAAAACAAGGTGAACATGAACCTTTCTTTACGTGGTATTCCTTAGGACCTGTTCCAGGCATATCACTGTCTGCCCAATATGCTGGGTGATGCCAATGACATAGAAAGCTTCTCCATGACAGCAGCTGAAAGTTCCTGTATCTTGTGGAAAGCTGGATTGGTGAAGGCACAGGAGCCACCTCTGGCTTCGTATAACATGCCCTCCAATTTCAGTGACGTTCTGGGTGGCACTGGGACATAGGTGGGATGCTCATGGCAGACTCCTGTGGGCACCAGCCCCTCAGGGACTAACCTGCCTCATGTGGCCTCAGGCAGTGGCTACCTCTCAACACATACACACTCCACCAGGGATTTTGTTTTTCACTTTTCTCTCTCATTGTACTCAGTCATGCTCCTACAAACTTCAGCAGTGACTGCCCTGGGTGAGGAGCATGAGGTAGCAGAGCCTGCTGGGGAGAAATGAACAGGGTAGAAAGGGGCTGTAGGGCAGAAATTACTGCACAGGCAGTGCCGGGTCACACTGGGAGGGACAGAGTCTTGTCTTGGTTCTCTCGGACATGAGAGCTTTTGAATGCTTCCAATTGTTTGAATGATGAAGAGTTCCTGGGCAGGGTACCTTCAGCCCTGTTTGTTATTCCAGGGAGAGAAAAGGGTGTACTGAGTGGAAGTCCTTACACCAACTCTCTGTCCTAGGGAGTGCTTCTTGGTGAAGAAGGGACAAGTGCCTTAGATGTGTCTGAGTTCCTTTTCAAATGCAAAATGAATAACTGTAAATATGGAGACAGCGCGTGGTACAATTGATCCTAAATAGAACAAGCAAGGTTTCATCTAAAGTGATTTAAATTTGGATGTGACTTGCTTTGAATTTCACTAACTAAATTTTTCTTAACATTTTGCTTGTCTGTTCTTTTTATAATTGACATTGGCAATACAACTGCAAAGCACAGATGCCATTTTTCACTGCTGGCTTTTCAGAAATACCGAACAAATTCTGTAGAGTGCTCACATTTGAAATACTCATGGAGATGTGTATGTGATGTGCTGATGGCCAAGCACTGACTTTCCTTTTATTCATTCAAGTTTTAGTGATCCTCTGAAAAAGAGCTGGAGGAGTGGATGGGATACGTTTATCAAGTACTAATTCTGCTAGAGGTCTAATGTGAGTCTTCCAGATCTCAGGCCAAATTCTTCTCTTATGCAACAGCAAGCTCTGAAGTGAACTCTTCTTTTTCGCTTAGCCGAGGAGGTGCTGTTAGTACTTGCCAATGAGCCCGTGCTCTTCATAGCTCTTTTTTTCCACCTTGTGGGTGGTGATGGAAAGGTGTACATATCAGGCTTCTGTCACTGCACAGAAAAAATGAACTAGCACTGCAGACAACTGCAAAGTACAGACAGAAGTAGCGAGTTTTTTCAAAACCTAGAATAGTTTTCTTAATAGTGGTGGGTTTCTTTTAGTAGCTAATGAGCACTGAAAAGAACAAAAGGATGGCAGAGAGCATTGAAAATGGACAGTTGGTGCACAGAATGGGGTTTCTTTGCAGAGTTTCAATGTTGAAGGCTTTAGAAGAGAGCACTTACAGATGTTTGATTTCTTTCAGGTCTTCAGATTTTGGGACTTTATACACAAAGTTGAATCTACAGCCTGGGATTGCCACTGTTATTGACAATTTCTACATTTGTTCCACCAACAAAAAGAAGGTACGTGCAAAAAACCATTTTTGTAATGCAGGTGAGATTCTGCAATTATGTGAAGTGTGTTTTACAGGTTTTCAAAATATAGGGAACTGGTTTTCACAATGGTAAAGATCACCTTTGGTGCATTTGTGACATACAGAAGTGGGATATTTATTGTCCCTGAGTAATACTGAGGGAAAAAAAATACCTTGATGGACATCGAAAGTTTATGAGGTCATTGACTCCTGGAAATCAAGCTTTCATAGTGTTTTCAGTGTAAATGAAAAAGGGAATTCTGTAAGTTTTCACACATCCCAACAGATTCTGGGACTAACATTCCACCTCTTCATCCTTTATGCACAAAGTTCTTTGCATGTTCCTTAATATAAAGTATAGGGATTGGAAAGGCTGTCATTGATAATGATGTTTATCCTGTGTAAAACCTTAATTAAATGAATTTAAAAACTCCTTTTCTTGAAGATTTCTTAAGAAATCTTCCTGCATCATTACCAAAACAAAATGCTTTTCCTGGAACCTGTGAAGATTAAGTGGACTTTATAAGTGAGAGCAAAACTGACCCACTGAGTGTATTTATAATGGATGTTATATTAGAAGCAACAGGAAGAATGATTAAGAGAAAAAACAGTAACAGCCCTTCTATGTTTTCAAAGTGCTTCTGATTTAAATGGCAAGAATTGTGAAGTACAATGTGAAACACAAGCACAGTAGGTCTTTCGTGAAATAAGAATTTTCTCTTGATAAGGGTCTTTTAACTCCAGTGTAATACAGAAACACTGATTTCAGGTAGAGGCCGCTGATTGGAAAAACAACGTTTGTTGTGTTTGTCTGTTTTGCTTAATCAAAAATCAGTGGAACTCAGCGAGGCTGCCTCAATGATTAAGTACATATTGTATTTCTTTTGAAATTGTCACTGAAGTTTTTGTTCCCAAGCCATGCTGTGTCTGAGTTTGGTAATATATTTTAATCTCCTGCAAAACCAGAAATTATTTTTTTGTTTCTTCAAGTGGAACTGCCAACAAGAACAAAGCTTCTTCAGATTGTATATCTCAGATATATAATCTACTGGTGGTTTCAAGTCCAAAAGAATAAAACTAAAAATCTTTACCCATCTCAGTTTCTGGAATAAAAGTTAGAAGGATGAGATGGATGAGAGCCCCATGGAGGATCTTTCCCAGCTCAATCAGCTACAATATCAAAGCCTGCCCAAGCACAGAGGTTCAATGACAATGTGGTTGTGCCAGTTGTGCAACAAAATAAACACCAGTAAGATCACTGCTAAATTTCAAGCTTGAACAAGTGTTCACAAGAACCCTCATGTTAATCCTGTTTTAGAAAAAAAATTCTACTGAATTTCACAAGTTGAAATTCTTAGAGATGCAAACCCTGCTTAGTAAAAAAATTTCATGTTGAAATCCATCTGATACAGAAAGTCCCCTTGAGTCAATATAAATATGCTATTTTTATGTGGATATTTCCTTCTATATAGATGTTGTTTATTAGAATACAAGCAACAAAAACAGCAGAGCAGAAGGGACTTCTAGGGTCTGTAAATGATGCCAAAGGGAGATATATGAATGCATGCAAATATACGTACATGCATATGTGGTACAAAAATGAGGAAACAGTGGGGTTACATGCTTTAGCCAATGGCTTCAGGCTGGTCTTGAAGGTTTCACAGTCACATGTAGAAGGTAAGAGGACAGTCTTCATGTTGTAAGAGTTTTGCCTGTTGTAATGGGAAATTTTAGGTGCTGGACCTTTGATTAGGGTACTAAGACTAAGTTGATCTCACACAAGTTGTTTAGGATGAGGGAGGAACTCATCTCCCTGTCTATTTCAGCATGGTTGCACTGGGGTAGAATAGAATAGTTAGAACTCTGACTCCTTTTTCTGAGCTGAGCAGAAGTCTCAGTTTCACTTGTTCTTGATGTTACCTGACTTCAGATCATTACAGTGTGTGTTTTCTTCAGCCAGTTCACATCTTTTAAAATGTGCTGAAAATGGAAACTGGAGTGCTGACTGTGTGTACTGGAGCTGAGCATGCACTTTAAATTTAAAGCATAAGTAGTCCCATACTACCTCTTAGCATTTAGTGACTGGGAAAATACATGAAAGAAAAGATAAAAGACATTATGGGGATTTTAAATACTTTGCATATTAAAAAGTGTTCTATGCTTTCATTTCATTTAGCCATTGTAGTCCTCATCTGTGGAAGAACAGATACTGCACATTTAAAGCTCATAATTCCCACCTCAGTGTCATCAGAGCATTAACCACACCTGATTTAAGTTCTGTAGAATTTAGGTATCTGGTCAAGCTCTCTCCCTCTACAGTGTAGGTATCTCCAGGCAGTTCATACTGTTAAAATCATAGTTCTTTGTTCTTATGAGAATAAGGGTGAATAATCTTGTGGAGGTCTCTGTAACTGACTTACTGACTATTGTGGATCTGAACAGAATCAAACTATGGCTTCCTACAAAGACATACAAAGAGATGGGTCATGGTTTTACCCCAGCTGGCAATTAAGTACTACACTGCCATTGGCTCACTTCATCTGCCAGTTCCCTCAGGGCCTGTGAATTCCTCTCATGAAGTCCCATGGGCTCATGCACCTTCAGGTTCCTTAGATGGTCTCAAACCTGTTCGTCTCCTACCATGGCAAGTTCTTCGTTCTCCCAGTCCCAGCCTTTGCCTTCTTCGATTTGGGTGGTGTGACTAGAGCTCTCGCAGGTCAAGAAACAAACATGAAGTAGGTGATTATTTGTTTGTTGTTTTGAAATGCAATTAAGTGAAATATCTGTTAGAAGACTCCAGTCTAGTTCTTAGGCTGACATAATTTTTACAGTTCATAGCTTCTGGTATACCAGGTCCTGGAGTGGCTTAGACTTTCACTCAACTTGCCTCCACTCTGTGAGCTGCAATTATACTAGACAGACCAATGGACTTCTAAGTGAGCTTTATACAGTAAATGTGAAATTGTACTAGAAATTTTCAGTGAATTACTCTAGTTTTCGTTTTCTTAAGATGTATTGAAAATAATGTAGTTGATGAAAAAGTGCATTAGCAGATGCAAAAAGTACAACAACATCCTTTTCACATAGTACTATATGGAAAAGGGATTGTATAAAAAACCCCACAAAATTATAAGATAAAGTATAGGCATGTTGGGGACTGAATTAGCTGGAGGAAGTATGGAAATAATTTAGAGAACCTACTACATTAATTCAAAAAGTGGCACGTTCCATTCCTCTATTAGCCTTCTGTGAACAAGTTGTGATGAGTACTGTTCGTAGGCCTAAGTTAAGAATCGGGAAGGAGTTGTATCAAGGTCATGTCTACACAATCTTATGACAGTTGAGGTAAATTCACTCTCTGTCTTTTTCTGGCTGAAGGCAGCAGAACTCTAATGCAGAAATTGTGTTGCTCAGTTACCACAGGACTCAAGCTATGAAACCCAGTTTTGACAAGAAATGATGGCAAATCTCTGAGGGTAGAGCTTTGGAGGGCTTTGTTTGTTGGACCTTTCTGATGAAATCATGGGACAGAGGTGTGAACTGTGGCTGTATTGTTTGTGAGTAAGAGCTGAATTGCAGTCAGCCAGCTGCACAAGCAGGAAGCATTTTCACCTACCTGCAAATGACCACATAGGATCATAGATCATCACCCTAAATGCTATGAAGCAGCAGAGTAATAGGCAAGGTCACACTCTAATTAAGAGTTCACGCTTCCTAAGGATGCATTAATATTTGCTTTAATATTCTGTCTGGTTTTAGTGTAGCATAAACCAGCAACTAAAGACACTGATATGGTTTTGGAAAGCTGCAGAGTAATGAAGGGGAGTCCTGCTATGTAAGCTCTCTGCTGCTAACTTCTCCATTTGAAGCACTTTTTCATTGATCTGTGTCATAAAATAGCCTTTCCTTATGCAGCCTTGAAGTGTTGTGCAGTGATAAGGGACGTCCCGGCACTTTGAACAACAGAATTTTTGTAATTATCTCCTTTTCAGTAATTAACACACCAATAGTGTCAAATGGTGCAGGAAACCCATCATGTACCCTGTGCAGGAAATAATTTGCTTTGTCTTCCCTGTTTTCCAAACCAGCATTTTAATTGTGACTTGGAAGTGTGATGTGCATGCTTTATAGAGTATGGGATTAGGGTTTCCATAGTGTCAATCTGGACACTATGGTGAACAAAGTAAATTCTTTCTACAGAAGAAAACATTTAGCAGGACTCAGTTTCACTAAGCTATTAATAAAGAATTTAACATTTTTTAGGGCATATATGCTGTTGGATATAGAAATCACATATTTGATTTTATGTAGTGTTGCTGGGGAGGAATTGAATGAACACACTGATTTTTTTTCCCTGACATTCAGTGCATATTTTAATTTTAATTCATACTAATGCAATTGGTGCATCCATCCTTCTGTTTATATGCTTTTGGAAAACAGGCAGCTGAGCAGTTTATATTCAGGCTTTTGATATTAAGAGAAAATAAATGTTGATTGTACATACACTAACTTATTAGTTAAATTGGTTGAACACTTACATTTCCCAGCTGTCACAATAACCAATAGCTGCATGTTTTTTCCAAACTAAAAGGTGACAAACATGTATCCTTACTTGTCAAACAAGGCAGACCACTTAAGATAGTAATAAGGATACAGGCTTTCTTATACACTATTTTAACTCCTGATAATTTAAAGAGTATGAATTACACTTAGCAAAAGAGTATTTTCCAGAGCTATAAAAGCATTTCCCAAGATGCAATTGGCTTGAGCAATGTCTGTAAGCACTTACAGGTAAATGCAGTCCTACATCATTTTGACATTTGTCTTTCAGAGAAGAACAATTGGTTGTGGAATTTGTCAAAATGCAGTAGGACTACAAATACTTGTAAGGAATAAATTTACTCAAGTATCAGTTTCCGTAGAGACCATGCCAGAACATCTGCAAATAAAGAGAGCAGAATCATCTTACACTTTTACTAGTAGTCAGCTAAGGAATATTCCTTTCAATAAGTTGAGTAGTTACTTCAGGAAACATTTCCCTGTGAAATTACAGAATATGAGTCTGTATGTTGGGATCTCTACCATGATGTGTTCTTTCCTTATAAGCAGTGTCACCATTCAGTTTTATTCCAGTGATGCTCCATCAGAGCACTAATGTGACCTGACCGCATAATTTTGTTTAAGACTTCTGTCCAGGGCTGTTCAGTTTGTCTTCAGATTTTCCAAATACTACCAGAAATATGTGCAATAATCAACACTTTTTTTTCTCCTGCCCATACTTTGCTAGTTGGTGGATTGCTGTGAGAGGCAGTCCTGGGCAGAAATCCCAGATTTTACTCACACACAACTGATGAGCAGTTGCTTTGTTGACAACCAGGAAGCTCCTGAATGCAAGTAGAACCCAGTAGGTTAAAACAGTCGGAGCTTTCATTGAGCTGTTTGCTGGAGTCACAGTCCACAGCAGAGGTTCATCCAGTACCACCAAACCCATGACATACATGGGGAGGATTTGATGGATGCTATTTGATGGGGTGTGACTATGTATATGTGGAAAAAAATAGGATAAAGCTTTGAGAAACAGAGTGTGGAAGTGTTGAAAATTAAAGCTGTGGATGAAACAATGGCTTGGGATCTGGCTATTAGAGAAGTATTTGAGTTATTTACTGGCTAAATGGAGGGTAGGAACCACAGCTTTCCAGCTGGACTGATTTCTGCTATGGTTGAGAAACCAGGACTTTTTCACAGGGCTGCATAAAAAAATGTGTAACTCCTATGTCATTGTCATATTCTAACTCCTTGTAACCCTTTCAATAAGTGGAAGGTATGTTACTGTTCTATTTGAGAATACCCTCTCTCCTAACCAGTAGATTATGAATGCGTTTTCCTACATAGTGTGACAGAGAAAGGTTTGGTTTGGTATTGTTTCCATCAAAACACTTCCCGTGCATCCCATTCTTGTATGTGCAGAGCTAGAAAGGAATCCCCAGCTCTTGTTGATCATGGCAAGTTTGTCTTTGAATACCTTTTTGAATGCATTTCTGCTAAAACATTGAACCATGCAAGCTGAAGCTGCCTCTGAAACTTTTTGTGTCAATTCTCTCTTGGAACCAATAAATATTCTATAGTCCAGCACCTGAAGTACACTGTCATTAAAGGCTGCACTTCATATTAAAAAAAAGAAAGAAAACAACCCACACACAAAACCAGCCAAGCCAACAAACCTGACTAACAATACAAGTGCACAGTTAAATGCCATGACCAGCATGTGGGTTTCCCATAGAATGTAGGATAATTGCTCATCAAGGTAGAAGGTGTATGAGCTGCATGCTTGAACAGACATTCTCTGGTACTATTCTATCCTAGAATTCATTTGATGCTTAGAGATCTCAATTGAAGTTTTTGAGACTGACCTTCCACTGTGATTTTGTAGCCTAATGTGCAACTTTTGCATTCTTTTGTGCTCAGGCATACAGTTATTCTGAGGGAAAATAGGACAGTCTTTACTGTATGCTCATTATGGATGCCTTTGTTCAGTTTTTATGAATGTCCTGTCTAAAACTCATTAGTCATAAAAGCAGACCAACAACTACCAAAAAGACGTAATGTTAAATTAAGTTTACGGTAGTGAAGCCAAAAATAAAATGACTAGTCGGTGGGAGTACAACATAAAAAAGATTTATGTGAAAATGGAAAAGACCTCCAAGCAACTGTTAAGAGGCCATTGTGCATATGATTCTGCACTTGAGAGACATCTATTTCCCCCCCAGTAATTCTGGGAAGAGAATGAATCCAAGCATTGTATTTTCAGCAAGGTTTTATTTCCTATTATGATGAGCAGGGGTCATTGCTTGGAGAAATAGGAATAGTCAATCAAGAGCATGCAGCAGAAAGCAGGTCTGAAGCTGCCCTCATCACCTGGGGGAGGGTGTGCTGCTGAGGGGGTGGCTGGTCAGAGGGAGTGGGAATGCACAATGTTCCACACCAGGGGGGGTTTAAGATCTGGGATTTTGATTTTCTATGTCTGAAAAGAAGGGTAATTTTGCAAAATTTAGACCAGGTTGTCATTTCAAAGCTCATTATTTAAAAATGTAGATTCTTGTACTTAGGCCCAATTCTAAATTTGAGCCATATGCCAGAGAAGAATATAGAGGGGGTGGGAATGTGTGCTGTGCAGGACACCAGGCAAGTCATGTGTTTCCCTTGTCCAGCCTGCCCATGTGCTCATTGACCTGAAAGTGCTTCTGAAATCCTTCTCTGCTTGAGATAACAACTAAGGGGAAAAACAAACTCAACTTATCAGCTATAATTGTCTGCAGTAGGTCTCTAGATGTGAATGAGACCTCAGAGAGGCTTTTCTCCAGCATGGCAGAGAATTTCTTCTGTCCTAGCAAAAGCTACAACAGTCTTCTAATCAATAGTTATGAGGATCATGCACATCTTTTTTTTAAGGCTATGCAGTTCCAGGTGAATATCATCCTGGAAGATTTTCTAATGCAATATGGAACTTGCAGAATTAAATATAACAAGGAGGCAAATAATAATATATGGGATAGTGTCCAAAGGAGAAGGTATCCATATGAAGAGTGAATAGAGAGTCATTCATTCTGCATGAATTCTGTCTCAGATAAAACCAGAAAGGGAGGTGTGGTTGCATTAGCAGTGCTGAATCTTTTTAAAGGAAACAGGAGAAAAGAGAGAAAATATAATTGAAAAGAGGAAATGGTAAAGGATTGGTAACAAGCCTCTTACTGTACTCAATAAGTATTTAATTGGTTGCCAAGTCTGCTTGGTTGAAATGGGTGCAGGTAAGTCTATAGAACAGAATCAGGTTTCTGTTGACCTGGCATAGGCAAGATGAAGGGGTTTTGTGATTAATTTAGGTTATTTATATCAATTGCAATTATCCTCTATGTTGAAATTACTTTTGTCTAATTATTTACTGAACATCACAACATGCCAAGAGGCTGTATCAAGGTTCCCCATGTTGCAGAAGGGAGGAAACTGGAAACTCTTTCATCTTAACTCAGAGTCTAATGGCAGGAGCAACTAACCAGTAGGTCCATGATAAGGAGATTATATGAAAACTGCTAAACTGTATTTGACAAGAGATGAGAACCATTCAGGAGGTCTGCAAGGACAATGTACAATAGGTGTACTCCTCAGACAGCCCCAAGAAAATAATGGTGTAGTGTGATTGAAACATATTCGTCATGCCTGCTGATGGATCGTCTGCATCTCCTGGAGACCTGTGTGTT
Organism: Dicrurus megarhynchus; assembly: GCA_013399195.1. Taxonomy (NCBI): domain Eukaryota; kingdom Metazoa; phylum Chordata; class Aves; order Passeriformes; family Dicruridae; genus Dicrurus; species Dicrurus megarhynchus. Next base: position 1,900,145 of record VXAD01007430.1, read on the forward strand.
TCCTTCTCATTTCCCCAGTGATGGAATGGCGGAGGAATCCCAGCTTCCACGCTTCACGCTATGCTAGCATTTTGCAGTCTACTGATGTGTCAAATTCTGCTTCTCTTCACTGCTGCTGTTCAACTTCACTTATGCCGACCACACAGGCTTCTCTGGCTCTCTCAGCAGCAGAGATGCAGCAGGACATTTTTCCCCAGAGTTGGCATGGAAGCACAGTGGAAATGAGCAGGGTTTAAATGGCTGCCATGGCCATTTTGGAGGGCTGGCAGTGTGCTCACCCTCTTGAGAATCCCTGGGGCTGCTGCCCTCCTGCTCTGCCAGGAGTAACGCTGATGTTAAACCAGTCAACTTCTGCCTGTCGTGGCACAAGCATTTACACAGGATTCCTAAACTGTTGTGGAAATTAGGTATTCCAGTGACTTTGTTTATTCCACTCTCTTTGTGGCGTTTACTAGAAGGGAAGAATGTAACTGTTTGCTTACCTGTTTCGAATTCTGAACTGAGCCCTGATTCCCAGTAGCCTCAGCACCCTGCAGCAGCAGCAATCTTCTACTGAAAAAGCAGGACCTGTGTGGCAAATATGTTCTAATGCAGTCTTCACCCATGTGTTTGAGTACAGTCAGCAAAAATTCAAGCAAAGATAAAACAGGATTTTAATTTTGGTGCTCTTTTTTCACACTTTGTGTTTCTGTCAGAGAAAGATTCTTCCTCTTGGAAACTGGAATCTCTTACATTCAACCAAGCCACCTCTGAAGCCTTCTTGATGTGGTCTCTTTGGGGCTTGTGCGAGAGACAGATTTTTTCCATCCGTGGGAGTAATGCACTAGGTTGCTCCCATCCCTTCATAGCAGAAGATTGCTCTGAAATGAATGGTGAATTCTCCTTAATATTGCTGGTTTGGTTTTGAGGAGGGATCTTCTGCAAGCCTGTTTAAGTTTGTGTCTTCACTCATTTTTTTCATGGTTTTTTTGAAACCTTTCATCACGTCTTTCTGCTCTTCCATCTCCTAATCTCTTTCCAACACTGTCTTTCTGCTTTTCTTTCCTGCATTTTTGAGAATTTCTTCTTACTACATCTTACAAGTAGATTCTGGACCAAATTAGAACTTTTTCTTTCATGGTTACAATTACTAAAGAATTACTAAATATTATTTAGAAGAATCTAGCTAATGGTCTGTGTTTCTATTAAAAAAATCACAATCTTCTTGGGATAATAATAAATCTGCTGACACATCCTTAACTATTTATCATTCATAAAACAAATCTCTACAGGAAGCTGTTAGCCAGGAGACTTGATGTCAGTTTCTATAACCTTAAGCAAGCTTGAGCCTCCCTGAAGCCTGACTTCCTATTGTCTCATACCTTGTAATATCATTTGCCTGGTGCAAAAAAACTGTGAAATGACATGATTTGATAGCTTACCTTGAGATCAGATTGCAAGGTAAGGTTTTGCCAAAAGTACAGAATTAGTCTGGCTTAGTATCCTTGTTTATAGGCTTAAGACCATAATACTGAAGTCTCCAGATCACCTCTGATCCCTAAATAAGTGCTAAGTATTTTTATGAACCCATTTCAAGACAAATGCACATTTATCAGGTATTTTTTGTGTCACACACCTGCAATATTTAACAGCATTTTAAGATTTCCAGCATGCTGAAATTAATTGTTATAAATATATTCCTATAGTTTTTAAGATTGTTTAGCATTTACCGATCATGGCTGGTTCAGTACATAGGTAATAATTTGAATATGATGGTAATAATTTTATTCTCACTTTAATGAGGAAAGCCAGCTATTTGCCACAAACAGAACAGGATTGATTTTTGCTGCAATTGGTGAATCTACAATTTACAGATACATGATTTTATTCTCAGTCCTCTAAACAAAATTAGCAGTCTGGCCCTTGAAATGGCTTTCAGATGTGACGAAGATGCTTTCACTCTTTCCTAGAAGACTCAAGTCCGTGCAAGGAGATGTGGTGGAAAGGTCTGGGATGGAAGTGTGTCAGGTGGCACTAAGGGATTGCAGCTGTCTATCTTGTAAAAGTCGCTGCCAAAAACGGACGACTGCAAGTTGCATAAAAGCTGTGCTTTCAGTGTAACTATGACTACAGGAATCAGCCTGGGATCCATGGGAATAATCAAACATCTCATATCAATTTAAGATATTATATGCACTAGAGTAGATTTTTAGTGCTAATATATGTCCTGTTTTTTCACTCAACCATACCCATGAACTTTAATTTTTTTACAGATTGCATCACTTTGCGTTTAAATGCTTTTACAGTTTGTTTGGGATGCAGTGCTGGCAAGCATAAATTAGTGTGGTTTGGCTAAAGGTTCCAGTCTGCCCATGAGAATAATAGTGTCTCACACTTAGTTCTTTCTGTGGGCTCCAGCAAAGGCAATGGTTCTCTTACCTGTTGCAACTGAGGATTTCAGAAATACTTCTCTGCTCTGCAAAGTGCTGTAGCACAGGAGCAGGAAGTCTTGGCCTCTTCTTTTTACATATTCACTATGTAAGTCTCAGGGATACAGGGTTTCTGCTGTGCTTTGGGATTGCAAAGCAAAGGCTCCTCAGAAACTCTCACATGCTGTATATTATTGCAAGGTCCAACTGTAACTTTTCACTTGACTTAGGTTGACAAAGTCCATAAAACTGTCCTTTCTGGACTAAAATTCCATTCAGGAGGTACTAATGTATTGCTTGGTATATTGCAAGACCATATTAAAACCACTTGTGAGCTGTATTCCGCCATGAGATTTTAGAATTTTATGTGCATGTGTATGACTTGGCGTCTCCTGTTAATAACTTTGGGAATTCTGGAGAGGTTATAAGATTTCCCTTTTACAGATGTGGAAACAGAAAGATGTAAATTACTTGCATGGGAAAGAAATTAGAGAAATTTAATAATATGCCACACATCTAAGCCAGTCTCTCAGCTTGAAGACTAGTCTTGAAAACTAGTCTTTTCCATCACAACAAAATATTAGATGAATTAAATAAAATGCATTACCACCAGTTTACAGGGGAGTTTGGGCTTGTGGAAGATCTATCAATACTTTAAATATCAGTAGTGAAATAGATGAAAGTATAATTTGATGAAAAAACCCCATCAGAATGGTTAATATTTCCAGAATTAAAGACTAAAATTTAGGACATATTTTCAATGATAAGATCATAATTAGCTTTAAGAGAGATGAAGTAGATTTTTACACTTTTTGTTGGATTTTTAAGATTAAACAGGTGAATACACATAATTTGATAAAATATTAATCTGTTATCTAAGATAAAACATCTCTAAGACTAAAGATGTGACTTCTGAGCCAAATTTCTTAAATTTGTAGAAAGCTAATCTGTGAAGATAATGAAAGTTTTAAAACTTTTCTAAAGTGTTTGAGGCAATTTGAACTACATCTTTAAAAAGTTATACTCAGAAATGAGGAAGAGAGTTGAATTCATGCCTAGGACCTTAATTTTAGATACTTGGCTAGAAAACATTGCCCCTGTGTTTCTGCACAATTTGCAGAATTCACTTTTTATTAACACTTTTCTACTATAAACCATTTACCATGTCAAGTACCACTACCACGTGTCTGTGTTAGGATAGGGTCAGAAATTTTTACCAATACTCTGAAAAATTCTGAAGAAAAAATATATCCTGACTTCCAAATTAAAATAAAAAGGGTTGGAAAAGTGTTGGTGGAGCTAAGATAAGGAAAACCAATGAGATAAAGTGGAATATTTTGTTTGAGTTGTCACCCTTTTAAATGTAGTGCTTTAAAATTATGTCAAGGTTTACTTATAAAAATAATAAATACTCCTAATTAAAATTAGTATTTGGCTTGGGAGACTTGTCAAAATTTGAGCGTGCATTGAAAACATTGCCTTCGCCACTTCAGCATTATCTGGCTAAAATTTATTTTTTCTGAAAGTACCCTGACATTTTAATAGCCTGGTAAGTGCCAGAACCTTACACACTTTTTTACTCTCATAGCTGGTAAATTTTTGACTTACATAATATTTATGACTCCGAGTTTATCTCCAAGCTATAAGGCTACTGCTTTACTTATGTATTTTTCAATTTTTTTGATTCATTAGTAAGGGCATTATCCTCTTCCCCCCCCTTTTTTTAAAACTAAGATCTTAAGAGGCAAATTCATTAGGCCGATGCTCGCAATCTACAGGTGACACTGCTCTGTTTTTCTATCTTCTTGTGTTCAGTGGTCCATGATTTAGGTAATTTCCAGTTATTTATCTTTTGAACATTATGATAGCACTCTATGTTTTGGTTTTGGTGTTTTTTTACCATCTCTCTTGTCTGCTCTCTGATTAAAGAAACTACTGCAGCTTGTCAGTGTTTGAGGTTGGGCACTTAGCTGTTCCTTAACACTATTGTGTCACCTGCCACAGCATGTTCAGAAATGGAAGCTAAATATCACCCAGGAAGAAACAGAGAAAGTCTGAGTCTCTAAGTGTTCATGATAGCAAATATGTTTATTTAAAAATGAGCAAATGATGTAATGGCAGAATGCGAGAGTCCCCCTTTCTGCCTTCCTGCAGCTTCAGCTAACAAAATTACTCCAGAGAACACTGCAGCTGTAATCTGGCAGTGACCTCTACTGTGGCTTTTACCAGAAATCTCAAAAAAGGTCTATTCTCAAGGATATAGGCATTTTTAGTAGATCTTAGAAAAATTAAGAATAATGTAGGAATGCACAGTAAATTTTCCATTTACTTTTTAGTCCAGTAAATATATGTTGATTGCTGCACATTAAGATGCTATTGTACTTCCCCCTTGAAGAGTTTGAGTTTCCAGCTTATTATCATTTCTTAAGGAATCATAAATACCAGGAGGAAACCTCCAATTTAGGTTTGCCCAGCTCTGTTGTAGTATATTATATGGTAATCAGAGGTACTCCAGTTTGATGACCTTTCATCTAGGGTTGTTGTTTAGCAGTGCACTGTGCTGCAATCTGGCCTTTCATGTGTTTTGAGTATTGATTTTTCAGATAGCAAGAACTGGAATAGTAACTTGGGGAGGTCTGGCATCACTGTGACCTGGTTTGCTTTTATTCCTTGTGACTCTACTCAGCTTCTGGGAGTGGTGGGCTGATGGAAATGGCATGTTTCTCCCCACTTTGCTTTTGTGAAAGCTCAAAAAAAAAGTGTTTCCCTAATGTCTCTTCCTCTAGCTTTCCATTCCAGTTTATTTGCCTTCCACTTCTCTTTTTGTCCTCCCACCCTTCCAGCTGCAGGTCAACCTGGAGAGGGCTTTTCCCAGCACCCTCACCCCAGGAGCAGCTCAGCCTGTATGGGTGGGAAGTCTTGCATGGTCACTGCTAACGACTGCAGAACTGGAAGCTGAGGGAGTTGTACCTCGGATGAAAAATTGCACATCAGATGCAGTTTTGGTCAAGAATCACCTCAAACTGACACTCTGCTTTCATAGTGTATTCTCTCTTTCCTTTGGACAAAGAAATGTCCTGGCATTACTTTGTTCAAACCTCTATGTAAACTCCTTCCCTTTCTAAAGCTCCAGGGTATGAATCCCCGGTTCACACTGGGGTACCATAAAATCACAGAATTATTTATATTGGAAAAGACTTTTAAGATTATCAAGACCAACTATAAACCTAACACTGACAATGCCGCCATTAACCCATGTCCCTAAGTGCCAGGGACACATCCTCCATGCAGGGGTCATGAGGGCAGGACCTGGCACTTTTGCCTTGTTGAACCTTATAGCATTGACCTTGGCCCATCAATCCAGCCTGTCCAGATCCCTCTGCAGAGCCTTCCTGCCCTCCAGCAGATCAGCCTTCCTGCTGAGCTTGGTGTCATCTGTGAACTTCCTGAAAGTGTTTTTGCCAAAACTCATTGGACCAGATGATTCTAGAGGCCGCTTCCAACCTGGTATTCTATGATTCTAAGACTGAGATCATTGATAAAGATGTTAATGATGTGGTTGAGGGGATTGAGTGCATCATTCTGATGGATGGCTTAAGTGTGATGATGATGGTTGCTGTGAGACTAGAACTGCTGTGTGAAGAACTCGTAATCTGGATGAAATGCTCTTCATGCCTAGGGAGTGAGAGCAGGAGCAGTACAGCCACATGGGGTTGAGCTGGTGACTGATGTCAGTACTCCAAGTTTCTAAAACATTGTCACCAGACCTCTTTGTAATCTTGGATATACTTACTCAATCTAAAAATCTCTTCCTAAATGGAGTTTTCTCATGGGAATGAGCTTACTTACTGACCATTTCAGAACATAGTATATTGTCAATGCTTGTTCATCACATATAATGGTGGCTATGCAATATTTATAGTCTTTCCATAAGGTTTGCTCTTGGGAATAGCAGAGTCACAACTGATTACCTCAGCTGCTGCTTACAAAAGCCATCTGAATTATCATACCTTGGTTGGAATAATCTAGCCCCGTGTTAGAAGTATATTACCCAGTAAACACAATGCAGTTGATGTCTGTTTGCAGAGACGTCACTCATTTCAAAAGTCTCAGGAGACAAAATAATTTATTTCTGTGGCTGAATCACTGAACAAAAGAGAAGCCGTTTGTTATCTGAAGTAACAGGACAGCATATGTTTGACTGCAGTGCGGCTGGCAGCCTGGAGCCTTAAAAAATATGTTCTTGTCTTCAGGGGAGCATAGACATCAACTCTGTGCATCTCAGGAGGTGTTAAAACAACATCTGATGAGTCAAGTTGCAATCAAATGAGCCTTGCTAGGGAAGAGCAAGCACCGCAGTCAAGGTTTTGGCAACTGCCATTTTACCTTTGCCTTTTAAAATCACAGAAAATCTACTCTGTGATTTCTTACAAATTTTCTTGAGCTTTGCAATAAAGAAAGATGTACTGAGCTATTATCTCTCTCACCTAACTATCTTGAAATTTTAACCTCAGAAGTGAAAACAAAAAGTTAAGGTACAGTTGTTATTTTAGCTTCTATTCCCTTACCTATTAAAAATTACTGAATCTGTCATCTAAGACTCCCTGAGTTAGTCACCTGTGGGAACTGTCTTTATTCTGGAAGAATAAATAGTGAATTTTCATTTTTGAGAACACTTCGATTGCCAAACAAATATCTTGAAGTGTCAATTCTGCAGATTTACATAGTCCTAAATTTGTTATGTTTGTGTTCAGAGATGCCATTCCATCGGTCTTCATAATTATAAGATAGGTGGCCATTTGGGCACTTTAAAGTTTGTATTTTCTGATAGAAGACATCAATGATGCCCACAGTTTAGCACCCTCACCCTAGTAAACAAGGAAAAGATGGTAATCATTAAAGGCTTTTTACATCCAACAGCTTGCAAGGCCTTTGAAAAATAGTCCTTGTACAAGATAAAGATGAAAGGTGTGTGAAAAGGTTTTCAAAGTCTGTATGTTTCTAGAAGGTCAAGCAATTTCATCACCAGTCCTAGGCAAAGATGAGGGACTTCATTTGCTGCTGATGAAAACAACCCCAACAAAAGAGGTAACAGTCATGTTTGTGGAGGAGTTATGTGTTTTGGTTAGATCTGTAATTCCATTATACTGAATAAAATGTATGTGGCAAAGGAGTCTCACAGAAGAGCTTGAAGCACTGATACTTCTCTGAAAGAACAGGAAAAGAGAAACCATGTTCTGCCCAGATTTGTCTGGCTGAATTTAGAAGCACAGGGTGGTTCCCCAACATCTAACTATGGATGATTCACTCAAAGACCCTCAGCTGGGACCATGACACATAAATCAAAGGAGAAATCCATGACCATATCAGAGGTCATGGTACCAACCAGTCCTTACCATGGTGCCACGCAGTATTCTTGCACATCCACTTAGGAGCAATTGCAGCAAAAGTGTAGATAATTTGGAGACTTGATCTTTACATTTTGCTTGTTCTCAGTCAAAACTGTTGTGCTTAGTTTCCTACCCCATCCTTTGCATTAATTTAGAATTACTGGTTCTATTTGCTGAACAGGCTGTAGGCAAATGAGAGATACCTTGGGTGTAAGGTCTCTCATTTCTGTTTATTTTTTACCTCAGAATTCTTCTTTCCTCACAGAAGTCATGTTTATAATGGAAATTAGAAAGGATCTAAGGAAATCCTTTCATCTTCTCTCTTCTTGCCATGTTGAGGAATTATCACCAAAAGTAGAATCACTGCCCTTCTCCTCATTTAGAAATAATAGAGAAAATTAATTAAGCCAGTAAAGATTATTTCAGTACATGTAGGACAAAACTACTTAGTTGTGCCATACCTATTACATCCTAGGGAAATTTTCAATTAGGATGGCTATTAATTGCCTTGCTGAATGATCTTCTATTTTGTTGGCAAACCTCATAGTGTTGTATGTTTATTGCAAGGTAACAGAGAGGTTAATTCACATGACATTGAATTCTTTTGCCATCTTTGTATTAATACCTGATCATGTTCTCAGGAGCAGTGGTTTGACTGGTTCATGGGTGACAGTGATTAGTAGGTAAAATAGCATAAGCAAATATTTTGAATATTTTTACTTCTTTATTTTTTTTTTTGATTTCTCCATGGCTTTGAGCAACATGGAAGAGCATCACAGGCAGTGCGTTGCTCCCAGTGCTGCTACAGGATCTAACCTCAGTTTGATTAAATATAAATTAGCTGAGTTTACTCTTGAGGATGTAAGCAAAGGGGTATTTATCAAAACAGTGTACAAAACTTCTGCTGTGTTTGCTTGTGCCACTTCATTTGTCATCAACTTTCTTGAAGCATCAACCTTTAGTCTGGCATTAGAACTGGAGTGTTGAAAATGGTTTCTTAATTGTTCTATGCACTATGAGTTGCTTTATTACCAGATTATATCCTTATGACACAGATTATAGTTGGAGGTATATGATATACAATATAAATATGATAAGAAGTGTCACTACAGCTCATCCTTGATTAAGATTTTATTTTACTCTCCTCTTAACTAGGATTGACTAGATCACAGGCCATTTCATTTAAGAGGCTGTATGTGAGAGCTTTGTTGATTTTTAATTTTCCTCCATTGATTTTCAGCATCCAGAGAGCACTTGTTCTCTAATGGCTCTCTGTGTTGGTGTTTGCTTGCAAATTGAAGTAAAAGATAAATGGCTTTCAGGGTAATACCTCTCCAAGGGCTTCTGCTTGACGGCTGGTGGCTGTTAGCAGAGCTGCATTATGTTTAGAAAAGTTCTGTGCTCAAACAAAAGCATTCTTGAGCCTCTTAAGTGTGGTGAAATTGTTTTAGGTCTGGTGTGACAACAGTCTCCAGCTGATATATAAATCTTTGCAAGGAATAGCCCATTTCTCCACATTATTCTATGACAGTAAAATTCTGTGCACTTTTTTTTATAGGAATTTAAATGTATTCCTTACTCATGTTTTTTCCACAGCAAACAATGGATTTTTCACTTAAAAAAGGAACAAGATTTGCTGGTATTCAGTTAGTTTTTAACAAATATTTGTGCTAAAATGCAGTGCTAAGTTGAAAGTTTTGGCCTGCGTATTGGAAAACAATATTTTTGGAATGGCTATAAATTAAATTTTCAAAATCTTTGCTTGCTTAGGAAAGTTAACCTCATCTATAGTGTAAGTTTCTTTATATTTGTATATTTCAAGCCTTCTTGTACACTGTTGCTCTGATATATCATTGCACAGAGTAATAATGTTCTGTCTTATAACCACTGCTAATGAAAGGGTCCTACTTAACACCCCTTGCTCTTTGCCTTCTCAGACCAGGCTTTATTGTTTAGAAAAGACATATCCTTATTCTAGGCTTGAGTTAGAAAGCCATGGAAAAAGAAGTGTGAGGCTCTAGGAGCTCCAGGGAGATGATCCAATGGCAGCATTTCCTCCCATCATCTTCGCTGGAAATGACTGGTATTCATTGCCTCAGAAAGTCCTATTTTGGTGTCAGGAAGCTTAATACAGCTTGTATACAGAGTCTGCAGTATGTATCGTCATTCAAATTTAAAAATTGGGATAATAAAAATTTTTTAGAGAGTTCAGTTGTTAAACATACACTGCTTATGTAGAATCCATGCATGTGTTTTTTTAATTAGGGTTTCAGCTCTTCAAGTGTCCTGTAAAATCAGTAAAAACTTGGCTTAAGGGACCAGTGATACATTTTTGTTACTCCGTGTTTTTCATGCTACTTGTCAAGCTTAATTCAAGCAGCTTCAGCAAAGATCTAAAGTAAGACTCGTATTCAAATGTCTTAATCAGGAGTGAAACAGCTTAACAAACTACCCTATTAGCATATAGATCTGAGAAGTTAAAGACTCAGTCTGAAATGAAGCAAAGCTACAAATCCTGGGCTCCTTGCTCTGCTCTGCTGCTGTGACATTTTGTATCTCCAAGATGAGCACTGGAACAGCCTCAACAGTTCCCGTCTCCTCACCCTGCAGAGTCCAGCTCTGGTCAGAGTTTCATCAAATCTGAAGAATTAAACCCTGGATTTCAGATTGGTTTCTGCGTTCTGCTGCAGCGGTTTAAACTGGTCATGTTGGCACTAAGCAAGTGGATGATGTTATTGACTTCAGTTCAGTGCTTAAGGTTAAGCATTTGCACAATTGCATTTGGGAACTGGGGAATAAAATGGAATGTACAAAAACTAGTCTTTAGCAGAGGAGTGGGACAGGAACCTCTCCATATCTTAATTTATAAATGAGAAGAGTAGCTTTTTTTCCCAAGCAAATCCAGTCACTGTTTTATAGCAAAATGCAATATATCTGAAGCCTTCCCTTAGCTCTTTTTTTTTAAAGTTATAAATTGCTGATGGCTGTGTGTGTCACAGGGCACATGGAAATCTTTTGCTGAAGGCTTTGTTTCAAGCTTGTGGGGCTTTTCCTTCTCAGTAGTCAGGCATATTACATCAGATGTGCTTTTGTTTTGTTTCTTCAATGCAACTTTCAGGGTGACCTCTGCTGAGATAAAAGGACTAAAGCCACTGTGGTTTTTCCTGAAGCAACATCTCCAGCAGAAATGGGCAGTTCATTGCTCTGACAGCAATTGCACACTTCCAAAAAGAAACCAAACCAGACCAGAGCAGACCTGGCAGAGCCATTGCCTTTCTGTTCCCTCCTTCATTGCTTGTGAATGGGAGCAATGTTAAGTCTTGAAATACAGAAGTATATATAATGACCATAGTAATGATTGGGAAAAAGCACTGTATATTTTTTTTTTCTTGAGGAATTAAAGGAGTATCATAATGTTGTTACATTCCTGGTCGGCTGTTCATTGGGGGCTCTTCTGGAAGAGCTTGAAATTCAGGTTATAACTTCACTGCATGGTTCAGTGCTGTTTAAACTCAGGCAAATGTAGTGTGAAGGGGTTTGAAATGCTGCCGATAGTAAGAGTTGGATTTAAGCTACTGTTATGGAAAGCACCACCAAAACAGGGAAGATGTCCAGGTTCAGACCACGCAGAGGTGACACCGCAGCTGTTCTGTATTGGAGGGACATGTATGTGCTGGGGATCTGTCCCAGAGCCTCGTTTTCCACTGAGTGAGTTTAAATATGATTTTAGGCCAGCACAGAGCTCCAGAGAAGGATCTTCTCCCTCTCCCTCCCTCCTAAAAAGGGAGTGCAGCAGGTTGGCCTTGAAGGAGCTCCTCTTACAAAGATATAATCCTCAAATGATTGAAGGGGAAAGACAACCAAGGGATTTAAGTGAAATGAGTCCTGACGTTATTTCTGTTTGGCTTTCAAATAGAGTCTGATGCAGCAGCCTTTCTGCAGGAGAGGCTTGTCACCCAGGACACTGTGGAGAAGGCTGGCTGGTCTGCTCATGCTCTAGGAGCTCCATAGGGATGCAGCAGTTTTTGGTGAGAGTCTAGTGTTTACCTTTGTGAATAGCTAATTTGAAAGTCAAGGAGAAGAGAAATGAAACCTCCGTCTCTTGTGGAAGTGGCAAATAATAGTCTCTGTTGTGAAGGTGACTCTGTTTACTCTCATTGCAATAGAAGGTAGGAGATTTTATCATGTAAGTGATATTAGACCATATCACAATCCATAAATCAATCCATGTTCTTTGAAATGGAATGTGGGATGTGAGGTGTGTGCATGTGTGTGTTTATCAGCAATGGATGCCCTAGAGCATTTCATGGGAAACAGCTAAGGATGATATCAGAGAATAGTCCTGGAATAAGACTAAAATGAATAAAATTGTGAATATTTTTCATAATACTTGTTTTTAATCAGATGCCTAGCAAGGGAGTTGAAGGAGGGCACTGGAGTGGTTTGAAGCTGAAAATCAAGAATTTTTATGGAAATAGACTCATTAAAACTGCCTGTTATAGAAGGGCAACTGTTTTTCTGTGAAAATGATATTTGTTCAATAATTGAAATATGTTCCTTAAAAGGAACTATACTTTTCAGTTTTCTTTTTTTCTTTTTTTTTGGTTATGCAATTCATGAATGCTATTTATAAATAGACTAGATGCCTTGCCCCAGAATACCTTGAACATATCTACCTGCTTTTTACTGATCTGGTAATGTAACCAACCTGCAAAATAAAGGTTTATTTAATTACCTACAGGTAAATTACTAATTTGGATCAGTAAGTAGAGAAGTGGTTCTACATCCCAGCATGCATTGTCTGATGTTGATGAAGCAAATTCTTGTAGCTTGAAGTTATTTGCATTATTTAAAATACTTTATATGGTCTAGTACCCTTTTTTACAATATATTTAAAAAATATTTTTAAAGCAGTTCTTTCACTTTGAATCCCGTCTTAGACTTGAAACAATAGACGTTGTTATTCTCTTTGCACACAGGTTTGGGGAAGCTACTTGATTACTTATCATAGCTATGCTGTCATCTTTTTAACCTTCCTATTAATTCTTAAATTCTACAGAGTGCTATTTAGTTTTTATTTTCAGAGAGTGACAGCCTTGGCTTAAAAAAATCTATTCAATTTATTCTAGCTTCAGTATTTGATGTCAGAAGGTGCAACGCGGGGCAGCTGCTCCCTGTGGGATGGGGAGCTCAGAGCCAAGGGGAATCCTGTGGCAAGTGAGGCAGGGATTGCCAGGTGCATGACAGTGGTGAGGCTGCAGCCAGGGAGGGGAGTCAGCCTTGACTGTGGTTTCCCCACAGAGTATCTGTGAGCCTCTTCTTCCTTCCCACCCCAAAATTTTTCACAAGTATTTTCAACCCAAGTTAGCTGCTCTGCTAATCTCATAATTCAGCCCCCGGGCTGGTCAGCTTGAGCAGGGGGGCTGGAGTGGAGACGTCCTGAGGTCTGCTGGGCTTCTGGGGTGACTGCATGCCCCACACATTCAGAATTCAGCTTCATGAGTCTTCCAGTCAGAGAGTATGATTTACTTAACGTGTTTTTGTTTTACATATCCAGTTGTTTAACTTAAATTCAAAACTGCGTAAGACTCTTTTTCATATAAGATGAGCGGTGTGAGTCAGCCCATTTATGTATGTAATCTGGTTTTATATTGCAGAGTCAAAGGCACCATGACAAAGGAAAATGCTGTGAAACCTGCATTATAAATCCTTAAAATAGATCCTCTGAGTCTTGAAGTTACCAGTTGCACACTGCTCACTGTACAAAAATGTGTTGGTTAAACCCTCCAGTTGGCTAGAGTCCCCATTTTAAACATTTATTTATAATTTCCTTGGCATCCTTTCCCTTTTGTAAGTATCTGAACTAGACCTTTCAAGACTGTAGCATTTCCTCCCCCCTCCTTCTCTGATGGGACAAAAAGATTGCTCCTGTCGTGCCCCTGGAGCCAGAGTGAGACAAGAATCAGTGCCTTGTTAGCCTGAGAGCATCCTGATTTCTCCAGGGATGGGAAGCTGTGCTGTTGTAAGCAAGATGACCCAAGTTCACTTGGTTTGGTTGCATTATGTATATTGATATTGGTTCTTTTGTCACTTGGCTGACTTGTCACTTAACAACCCTCCTGTTTTGAAGTCTAGCAGCATGCTGGAGACCAGCTGAACCTGAGAGGCACTGGTGATCTATTGTGTGGGAGTTAAGGGTGTCTGAAGTTGTGGTTTGCAATTCAGTGAATGCTCATCAGTTCCTGTGGCAGATGCCATTAGTTATGGTTTCCCTTTAGGCAAAAGGTTTGCAAACTCCTTTTGTAGGAAGTTCACTGGTAAAAGAGAAAGACATAAGGTGCACNTTTTTTTCTTTTTCTATATATTGCATAATTTGCTGTTTATTGACGGGAGGATTTTTTCACCTTTTCTGTCTAATTTTGTTTACAATATGGTTATGAGGGTAAACTGGTTTATACCTTTCTCTTCAGTTTAAGTTAGACAAATTTGTGTAACTCATGGCAAAACTGAGTGTGAGGTGCTGGAATGCAATTTTTCATGGAAAAAGAGACAGAGAGATGGTCACATCGAGGTGGGTCACACTTTGTGTGTGACAGCATCAGGGATTGCTTGCAGAGCGCTGCTTGCAAGCCAATTAACAGACAGTGTTCTCAACCTGCAGTTTCCTAGGCATATATCCTCATTGTTAGTGCATGAGCTGCTGGGTGTTTGGCTGTGCACACAGGGTGTTGATGGTAGAATTTTATAGGACTTTTTGTTTCCGTAAAGTCTTTTTAAAACAGACAAGCTGTGAGAATCTGCACCGTACCTATAGACAAACACATTCTCTATGGGACATCTGATGACCCCTTTCAACTTTCCCCGTAAACCGTAGAGCACCTATTGATGGCCTTTGTGTTGGCATTTTCATCAGGTTTCTGAAGAGGCAACATTGCTGGTTTGATCAATACAGCTCAGTTAGATTTACTGATTCCCGAGACAAACAGCAGGTTTGTAATTGCTCAGCATACTTTATTTTCTAGCAGCTATGTCCAACCACACCTGTCAGTTTGCATGTGTCATAGGGAAGGATTCAGATAATTTCAGATCTCTTTTGTCTCCCACACTGTTGTGAGCTGGTGGACTTTCTCCAGCAGAAAAGGAGAAACATGATTTTTAGGATCTGAGCCTGTCACTGCAGTCTTCAGAGCAGTGACCGTAATGAAACAAATGTTCTGAGATTTTAAGAGGACACATTCTTAAAGCTGAGTGTGCTACCTTAAAAAAGAGACAGTCTGTCTCAACATAGCATACTAAACCTACAAATCAATAACAAATGAAATTATCATAGTGTCTAACTGACCTACTGTCACTGATTTTAGTTTTATTTCTGAATACAAATATAATTTTTGTTGTTTCCAAGACTATGCTTGGAACTGGGAGTTCTATTATGTGTTATTACCTCTATAACTGTGTACCTGCTCTTTTCCTGTATGTTGACAGACATGTCAGTCTCAAGTTTCGGGAGTTTTAAGTCTCCAGTGCACGTTAAAATTCTAGGCTCAGTGTGAGTGTTGGGCCTCTCAAGCAAACTACATGCCAGTCAAGAAGAAGCAGTAGTTAATCAAGCCTATCTGGATATCTGCAAACCTCTGTGCTCCATGTTAATGGGCAAGTCTCTCAAAATGCCTTTTTCTCCCTGGGGTTGGTAAAGCAGTTATTTTTCTCTTTGAAAATACAGGTCTTCTACTACTTGGAAAATATGTGCTAAATAACACAAAATAGTTAGATGAGACCTACCATTCCTATAATCACATTTTCCCCAGAATTGCTCTTGCTTTTTAGTAATCTATTTACTGCTGTAAGAATGCTGCAATTACTGGACCCGGACCCAGGCATACTTACTGAAGGACTTTCTAAGTAGCTCTGTTAGAGATATGTTATTCTTCAATTTGGCTGCCTGCTAAGGAATTACAGCCATTCCCTCCCTGTTTCTTTTCTTCTGGTATACAGGTTCTCTACTGACATGAACAGACAAAGTTTCATTGATAACAACACTTCATTTTGAGCCCTTTTTTCTCTATGCCCTCTCCCATTCTTTAGGTGGTATTGCTGCAAGGAACTCTTCTCATCAGCTTGCATAATTTGTTTTGGTAAATATAATGGCTTGACCATCCCTTTTGCTGGGGGTGCAAGCCTGATATCAATGGAAAATCCATGCAAAAAGAAGAGAAGGATTCAATGAGGCTCAACAGATGGAACTGACTTCTCTTATATTTTTTTTTCTAAATAATTTTGATACTCAGGCACTTGAGTGTCTGTTGTCCTGAACACCATTTACTGACTTCTAAAACTGTGAGGAGAAGCTGCAAGCACACAACTACTGTGGCAATGCAAAATGGAGGCAGCAAGGAAACAGGGCTGGATTTACACAGCAAGCAGAAAGGATTTGAAGAACTTAATACAAGGGTTAATAAATTCTCTCAAGGGTAGGAGCAGCCTGAGTATTTTATTGTATTTCAGGCAACTGTTTCTCCAAAATTATCATCTTTGTTTTCTTTGAAACAAGACTGATCTGCAGCTGAACTGTGCTGAGGCACAGCTTTAACAGAATTATACCAGCTGTTAATAGTTAGAAAAACCCTGTGCTAGACTCACAGCTTGTATAAACTGTTGCAATTACATTGTGTTCAGGGGAGTTCTGTTTGTCACATCAACCTGAGGGTCTGGTGTTCAGAGTTTTTCTGAGGCTAATGGGCAGCATGTGACTGCTGTTTTTCCTACCTGCTGTGCTGTTTTGCTTACTGTGGAGGGGGGGAAATATCTAGGTTTAGTCTTAGAGATTCCTTGCCTGGACTTTGAAGAGATCTTTTGCCACCTCTAATGCTATCCAGCTCTCGAAAGGTGCAGCATGCCAAGGTTTTCCTAGCTGGGATCAGCCATCTCTGCTATAGAACCTCCCTAATGTAGGCAAAAATACGTGTGAGACTTTATTTCACAGCATAGTGCAACATTGCTTTAAAGGAGGTCCAATTTTAAAGGAGAAACTGTATTGTTGAAGGTATTCCTGTGTGAGCAGTATCTGCATTGCGGTCTCAGCCACTGGTTTGCAAAGAGGTGGAAGTAAGGGGAAGAAAGTGGTGGGCTCATCTTTTCCTGGTTGTCTGCTCCTCAGAAAAACTGTAACTAAGGACAACTGTAATTAAAGTTTTCTCCTTTATACAGATTCATCTCCTCTAGAAGTTGGTTGGTTTTCTAATATGGGATAAAAGTTTTAATTAATAGCCTAATCTCTTAATCTCTTCCAGTAGCTCTCTTGTAGTGCTCTTAAATTATAAAATTCCTATGAGACAGGTGCTATTTAAGTCCAGAGGAACCTGAAAAATGCTAAGCTGGTTTTGTGCAGAGCTGCATTTTTTGGTAATTTTCTGCAGTAATGCAATGTCTGTGATAAGATGAGGTTTTTCGCTTGTAATTTTGACACCATGATGTAATAGCTCTACGATATACATGCTGTTAAGTAGCCCTTGCTTACTCCTATGTCTTCAAAACAAGTAAAGGTAAATAAATATATGGTGAAGACATTTTGAACATCTTTACTTTTTTGGATGTCTAAACAGAGACCTTTTTTTCAGATGATTACTGCTTGCCATTTTCCAAAGCAAGGGATTGTCTCCAAGTAAATGTGCTGGAATGAGATATCAAATCCACTGTGTCTTTGCTCCCTAGGTAGCCTGTTATAGCTAGAGGGAAGGGCAGCCAAATGTTAAATTATATGTCTCAGGCCACAGATACCTATTTCAGAGATGGCATTGAAATAGTGAAAACAATTAGCACCCTTCCTTGGAATGATAGCTTTCAGTGGGGGAAAGTAACCACCCCCCAAAAAAACCCAATTATTCTCCCCCATTGTAATGCTTCTATTTTCTTTTTCCTTGTACCGCCTTTAAATCCATAATGGCCTAAGTTAATTCTCTCTCCCTCTATAAAGTACCTCTTATGACCAAAGGGAGCTATTCCTTATGCATAAGATAGGTGGGTATGAATTTCTAGTCTATTTTAATATGGTTTAGCAGGTGCAAGAGGGAGCAGAATTATTTTCAGGTGGCCAGGTGCTCCTTGGTGTAGCAGCAGCAGGTGAACTGCTGGCCCCTAGTGGTAAATGGGAAGTAATTGGAGAGTCTGGGTATCCCTTGCTCAGAGATGATGTTTTCTGATGTTATGTCATGTAAGTTACACCAAGATTTGATGTATAACTGAGACCATGGCTGTGATTTAGTTTCAGTTACATGAATTATTCAGAATGATTCAGTTAATCTTGAAATTAAATACTCTTTGTTTTAACTAAATTAAAGAAAGCTCAAGCTGTGTGTGAGCACTGGAAGAATAAAATTTGTGTATTAAGGGCCAAGGGTAGAGTCGTTTTAAGGGAACAAGAAGCCAGTATTTTATAATTTCTGTAAAGAGGAAAAGCTTCTGTCAGGCTGGTTGTGACAGACAGATGTCATTATAAAACATGTAATCCTCTGAAAGTACTTATTTTATTTCTTTTCCAAGTGAATCCATAAAGAGATACAGCTTTGGGATATATGGGCAATTAATGAGGAAAATAATACAAGGGCCAGTTTGGTGTCCTACAGGTAAGTGCTGCGTTACAGGGCTGATCTCTGCTTGCCTGGGACAGCAGAAGCCACAGAGGAGACAAGCTTCAACATTCTCATCTTTAACGCATCACTGAACTGTGCTCCAGCCCAGCAAGTGTTGCAGTGGTGCTCATGTGATGAAATTTAGTAGTTGTCATATGGAAATCATAGCCAAAACATGCTGAATCTATCCAGAAGTCTCCAGGAGAAATGTTCATTATAACAGTTCCTTGGAGGGATTCAAAGAAGGGAAGAAAATGCAAACCTTTCAGGACAGTTGAGAGGAGAAAAGCCTCCTTTATCAAGCCAAGAAACAATTACTGTGAGAAGTGAGACATTTAGTCTTACTAATTTGTGTGTTGCCAGATGCTTTTACATTGCTTTATTTTCTTTGATTAATGTGTCTGAATTAAAACTTACCTGTTGCTCAACTTGTATTTATACTAGACATAGTTACTCTCAGCTTAGTGCAGTCCTTTTTTTAAAGGCCAAAAATAATGGCCCTGAGTCCTAATCACAGAAACTGGTGTAATTCAGAGGTTGAAGCAAAAGATCTGTGCCAAGATAAAACGAGAATGGAATTTGATTTCCTTGCTCTGAATGGGGAGAGACTTTGGCATTGTGGTTGAGCTACTGTTCTCTGGTTAGCCCAGACTAACAGCCATTTCTGCAGATATTCCCTTCTGCAAGATCTCCTTCATCCTCACCCCTTTTTCCTCTGAAGTGACAGAAAGGATCTGCTTACGCTTATGTGCACCTCAATAACAGTATTTCCCAAACGTTCCCTGGCAGGACATTTTGTAGTGACTAATAGTTTCTCTTTGTGTATCCATTTACTCCCTTTCCGCCCCCTGTCCCCCCTTCCCTCCCCAAGACCAAGGGCTTTAGAGCCCAGCTTCTTCTTGCCTGCCTGACTGTGGGCTGGCTGGTGGTGTTGGGGTTGTTAGGACCTGAATGAAGGAAGTGGCAAAATCAAATTTAAAAAGCCATAAATTGCAAGAAGCAGAACAGCCAGCTGTTGTTTCAGTATAGCCTCAATGAAGTTTTTAGTACTACAGAGATGTTCATGTTTAAGATTTGTCTCTGAAAGTGTCAATATTTCAGCAGTTCCAGAGTCTTTTGGAGCTTTTCCCTGGTTGTACCCACATTGGAAGAATGTATGGCTTTACTGTAACTGCTGGAAATCAGGCTTTTTGTTTGGTTCTTAGTGCTGTTCCCCTTATTCACAGGGAGCAGTGGCTTGGAAGAAAAGACTGATGCCCCTTCTGGCATTCATAATAGGATTTCCTTCCATTTACAGGGCCTTAACATTACTTACTCAGCTGTGCAGGGGTTGATGTCAGTGAATAGCTGCCTGAGTAATTTTTGAGTTATTTAACATGTTGAAAATAAGCCTGAAGCTGTCAGACAAGTAACATCTACATAGCCTTTTTCTAGCTGCAGCCACTCTCAATTTCTGTGCAATATTAAAGCTAAGCTAATAATAGTACTTTGGGTGATACTTTGATGGGAAGCTTTGTTAATGCACTTGTGAGGACTAAAGAGACCAGTTAGGTCGGTGCCAGAAGTGTGAGAGAGGCAATGATGCTAAACTGGAGATTGAGTGAATAGATGGAGCAGCTAGTTGTTTTGCTAAAGCAGACAAAATATGTGTAGGTCTTCGCAGCACATTAACTACAGAGTAGGAACAATAGCTACATTATCATGGCTGGAGCTTCTTTCCTTCTTTAAGAAGAAATTGTTTGTTAAAAGTGAGGCTAATTTTATAAATATGAGTACAGGTATTCAGTTACTTGTTACATATTAGTAGTCATTCCCACACTGAATCTTTTTTTCTGCAGTAGCCTATAATTTAGCCCAAGTTAATTAGGAAGAAGGTGAGTGTTACATCCTTGCTGAGCTGTATTAGCTGCTGAGCACCTATGTCTGCAGTACTGTGCAGCAAAGTAAAGTGGGGCCATCTGCAAGATCATTTGGTGACGTGGAGGTCAAGAGAAGAGTGGTGGCAATGAGAGCTGCATCTGAGAAGAGCAGGGGATGCTGGTGAGGATGGCAAGATGTACTGGAGAGCTTAATAAAGCCACTGTTGTGGCAGAGTTTTGTGTCAAACACATCTGTGTCTGGTGGGCCAGACCCCTTTTTGGTAGCATTGATGGAGTCAGTGGAGCTTGGTGATTTGCTGCCTTTGAGATTGTCTCAAGTGGCACTTCTGTGGGCTTAGAGGTGTGGATTAGCTGACATCCACCGCTGTCTAGTCTGAGTAAGACATCCTTGTTAGGACAGTAAGATTAGGGTATCTAATAATAAACACAATAGTCACTGCCAGACTGCAACCCTGTAGAAATCATTGATTTTTTCTATTTAAATTAAGTTCAGAAAAACTTATGCCTTCTTAAAATTAATAGTTTTATGATTTTATCAATAAGCTGGTGAAAAATACTGTATAATATAGGTCTGCTTTGCTGGCTGTGTGTTTCCTTCTGTGTGGGAGGAATTGTAGGGGGAGATCTAAGCATATCCTGACAGAGTTATTTTGTTTACTTTCTTGGTTTGCCTTACCCTTTTGTCTCTCTCTCTATGGAATAACTATAATGTATTGGATAAATTCTGTTCATTCTATAAAATCGTATAGATAAGATTGAAAACTATTTTGAAAAAAAATACAGATTCTATGTATTGGGTTTTATTTCCTTGTTCATATTGAATAAGGCTCTAGAGGAAGAATTATATGGTATATGGTATTGTTTGGTGTTAGTAATAGTGGCAGAAAACAGCTTTATACATTTGAGTACTATTTCCCTATCTAAGTCTGTGAAAGCGTCAAGGGCAGCACAAAGGAACAGGACAGGGTAAGAGTAGGAAGCAAATATGCTGAAAAAGGTGGTGAAACATGAAAATACATTAGTATAAAGACACTAAGCTTGGGACAGCCTTTTGTTGCTTTCTCCATAAATGCTCACCTTTAAGAGGTAAGCCAGCATGTGAAGTCCTGTGGCAGGAAAACCACTGCACATGTACTTGTTGCTGATTGCCACTGTCAGCTTATCTTTGTTACTTCCCAGCAGAGAATTTTGGTACAATTTTCAAACATTATATAGAGAAACTGCCAGCCAGCCAGGTTAACAGGCTCGTCTGGGGCTGTCCAAGGATGGAAAGAGGATGCAGAACACAGCCTATGGGAGGCTTTCTTCTGTCTTCCCCTGCATAGCTCAATGTGGCAGCTTTGTGGTGGGAACCAAAGCACCTTTGCCTTTCAGTTGCATATGTTCTTTTGATTGCAGAAAACTGGTCGGTGTAGGGTCACAAAAAGTCCTGTAAATTACCTTCATGGAGAGTTGTGGAGGCCACTGGTGCATGTTGCCCTGTGGGAGATATTGTCTGTCATCCATATGCAATATACAAAGGAAGCAGAGCCAGATCTCCCCACCTAGGAGTGGCAATTTTCTGTCCACATCGAACCCTCTTTTGGATGTGAGGAAGATGGTGGGGTCAATGCTCTATATTTCATGTATCCCCCTTCTCTCCAAGTATACAGTTTGCTCACAGCATACGTAAGCAGATATGCTCCTCTCTTGTATTCCCTTTGTGATTTCCTGGCATGCTTTCCCCTCCCCCCCCCTTTGTACGTGGACCAAGCCATTAACCTTGAAAGCAAATGTGCAAGAATAAAGAGATTGTCCACTCTCTGTATCCCTTACAGACAATGCAGACTTTGGAATGCTTTTTGTTTCGGCTAGAAATGTCAAAATAATCAGAGGCTGCGAAGCTACTGCTTTGCATTAAGGGAAAATGTTGACACCATTTTCACTTGCATCAAGACCCTTAATGAGCAACTGTTGAGGAAGAGAGGACCAACACAAGTAATTGTATTTCTCTTCGGGATTACCCTGTCAGCTGCAGTTCTTTTCAGAAAAGCAGAATAGTAGTTTTATGCTAATTAGAAATGTAATGTATATTGAGGACCAAGACTCTCTTTTTACACCTGGAATATGAAGCTTCCAATCATCCTGAAAAATTGAATAACCATTTCTGCTACTGTGTGTTGAGAGCAGGCTTGCAGATGCGATGTGGGGCTGTTAATGAGTCAATGGTAGATCATTGTCGTAACCTTGTCTTGGCCCCTGTGTCATTCATAGATAAAGTATGAATATCTTTGAATGGTGTAATTGGATAGGATGCCTCTTCTTGAGATTTTTAAAACTCACTTGGTGTCTTGCCTGGTACAGATATGCTTGCACAGACAATGGAGCAGGGACATTTTTAGCAGTTAAAGCACTGAGAAATGGAAACTAAGGGAAGCAGTCCTCCTTTGTGGGATTTAAGCATGCAAAATCTATTAATACCAATGGTGCTAATGCTTTTAAATTCTGCTAGTATTCAAATGTAAAAAAATATGCAAGTTAATGTAAAATATGCATCTTTTTTAGCCAGGATTGTCTGAAAACTGGCATGTTGATGTTCTAGATTTTACTGAAATGGCTTTCGTTTTTATGAAGAAATAGAGCAATCACAAGCTTTTCTAAGTGGATGTCATCACTCACTGGTTTCTGTATGGTGTAGCTGTGA
The DNA here is from genome assembly GCA_013399195.1 of Dicrurus megarhynchus. NCBI lineage: Eukaryota > Metazoa > Chordata > Aves > Passeriformes > Dicruridae > Dicrurus > Dicrurus megarhynchus. The sequence continues at coordinate 1,923,131 of VXAD01007430.1, forward strand.
TGCTTTGTGATTTCTCTGGTGATTCCACTGTCACTGTTCCAGGCACAAAGGCTGTTAATGTGGGATCTGTACACAATGTGAGGTATTTATTTTAATACTCAGACCTTTATAAGATAGCTCTGTGCAAGAATTGGTTTAATACTGGGCCAAAGTCAAAAGAGAATACCAAAGTCTAAATTCAGGTTCCTAAAGACTGCAAAATTTGGCAGGGGAACTAGCTTAAAGATCTCTTTCTTCCCCTGACAAAAAAAAAAAAAAAAGGGGCCCGAAGTATTTAGAAGTAACATTTGTTGTTGTTATGATGGGGATTTTTTTGTCATTGTTAGTATAGAAGCAGATTTTTGTGTTCAACCAGTGCTGATATTTTAAGCAACACAAATAAAATATGAAGGGGCTGGATTGAAAAACCCAAACATTATTTTCTCTGTACTCTCTCATTACTCTTCATCTGCTTCCTAAATGATACTTCCTACTTATATGATGATTTTAAAGAACTGGCAACTTGGCAAAATGTGAAAATTTCATTTGCTTATACACATCTGGAATATTTACTTTTTTTATTGTTCAAGATTTTGAGTTTATTTTGCTTTTTGATTATATTATTGCTGAAGGTCTAATTCTAATAGCTATAATTTTAACTGAGTTTATATTTTCGTTGGAGCCTCACCTCTAAAAATTTGATTTAGACCTCGTATTAGGTAAACCTCATACTGGTAATAGGAACTGGCTTGTTTGTCCTTAATGCTTTGATTTTATGTCCTCATCTCTAGAAGGTTACAAGTTCTGGTTGTCCCTCAGTTTTCAAACAAAATGAGATCATTTAGGTGCATTCTGTGTTTCAGCCTAACAAATAATATTTGGTTATGTACTTAATGAAAATGATTGCTGGTGGATGCTCTTTTGCTGCTTTGAGTTGTTATCTGTGCTCATTGATCCATGACAGCAGTTTAATTACACAAAAAATGAATGTTGATGGATGTGGAAAGAAATAAATCTTTTAAATCTGTGCAGCATAGTTCGCTGAAATTACTGAGTTTACTACACTTCCTCACTACCTTTAAGAAATGTTAAAATGGAGCTATAATGTACTGTGTGTCTGCATCCTTCAGTACTGTGTTTAACCTCTGTCTCACTGCTTTTAAAAGGAAGACCTGGAACAATAAGCTGATTTATAGAGGAGAGCTTTGTAGACTTCAGGTGATCTGTCTTTATGTGATATCTCATGTTTATATTGGGTTGATTTGCTGTGGATTTATTTTAGCTACACTTAGAATGGCAAGAATTAACTATGAAAGGGTAGGAAGCAGGCTTAACTCTTACCTGGATAACATATCAAAAAGAATTATTGACTGAGCTTAGCTTTGTCTCTTAGCTGTCAAAGTGGCAACATTTTGGTGGAGCAGAAAATATAGACTTCATTCTGTTTTGCTGCAAGGAAGTGCAGCAAAGTTCTGGAGAGTTCTGGAAATTCTGGAGAATTTCTTTGAATATAACATATTGTTCAGCCATCACCAGCTGTGGTTTCCATATTGTGGGATTCAAGACACTTGTATGTCTGTGAGGCAGAGGAGTAATTGGTCTTTAGGTCAGTATCTTTTAATGCTCCCTGAAAATAACACAGTAGTTGTGTGAACTGGTTGTTGCTAATCTCTGTTCCCAGTCTAAAAATAGTTTTAGATTTTTGGCTGCATTTTCTGGCTGTCTGCTGAATTGCTGGGTGAAAATACAGTAATTTAGAACTACTCACATGTCTTTAACTCTGTTCTGTAAGTGAATTTCCCAAAGGGTTTGATAAAGCCTTTAATTACGGAGTAGCCATGGAATAAATATCCATAGGACAATGCAGGTACCATTTAAAGCTCAGCTACATCACCTTTATGGCAATCATGCTTAATGTCAACTAATGAGCATGGAGCTCACGAGAGAGTAGATATTGGCAGGGTAACACGCATGTTACTGCAACTACAAAAGGTCATTGGATTTTTAAGCTTTCAGTTAGCAAACAACTACTTAAATGGGCAGGAACCAGGACTGGTATTTCAGCCATGGTCACAGTAAAGTCACTTAAATACGTAAGTACAAGCAGTGAAAATCTGACAGCTTCTACCTCTATGGCAGTAGGGAGAAAGCAAACCTGACCTTGGTGGCTCTTACCTTCCCTGCATTGAGTGTAAGGCAAGCACCACTCCAAGTGGTTTGTGTTCGTCCCCCACCCATGCACTCACCAACTTCAGACATTGACTCACAGGTTCAACTGTCCCTTCATTTCAAACAATACCCCAAACCTTTATTAAGTAGTAGTCAAACTATTTTAGAGACTTTTTTTTTTTGCCTCCCTCTCTTAATGTTATGGTGCTCACTTTTGAAACTGAGACTGACTGAAGTGATTTCCCTGAAATCAGACAGAGGCTAGGATGTGGAAAAAGAAATAATAATATGGGTCTCCTGGCACTGGTTTGATATTTTGTCACCTGGGACGTGCATTCAATACCAGCGGTTTGTGGCCAGTGTTTCCAGCTTGCTCCTGTATTTGATTTTATAGTCACAGTAATTAGTATTGCTCATCTTGTTTCCTGCTAGGCCATTTATTGTATTAAAATCTGTGTGCTGTGTTATCCTCAAGTTGAACCCATGTATTGGTATATAACAATCCAGTGTTTACAGCTGGTTTCATATTGCATATTGAAACATTTTTTCATATTCTTTTGTGCTTTATTCAGAATTGCTGCAAGGACTGAGTGGTCCTGACTGAGTGAGTATATTGCACAAAGAAGTAGCTTCCAAAATATTAAAGGAAAGATGTATGTGAAAAAGGGAAAAGTTGTTTGTTAAAATGAACCTCTAATTCCTTATGATTTAGGAAAGGGAGAAATTCTTCAGATGTATATAATTTCTTTTTTAAAGAATAGCATTTTCCCCCTTATAATTTTTCAGTCCTGTGACTTGTAAAAAAGAAAACATAAAAGAACTGCTGCTGTAATTCTGTAGTCTTGTACAGTGTAGGCCAGATCTGGAAGTGATACAAATATTAATTACTAGTAATCTAGTAGGGAGGAGAGTCTCACTTCCTTTCACTGTAGCAATCTAAAAAATTAGGCATTTTGTACATTTTAGTTGTCAAATTAATGAAAAGCCTATGACATCTCACCGTGAGAAATCAGAATTGGAGTGATAGATGAAATATATCATTGATATGGGTATGACTGGCTTTGTCTAGAGACTGAGGAGATCTACTCTGAGAAGCAGGTTTTTAGCAATAACCAGTGAAGAAGATTTAGAATTTTGCCTTTCATTGTCATTATTGACTTGCTCTTTGCATGTGATTGCTGTTAAAACCTTAAGCATCTAATCCTGTGTTAAGTTTACATTTCTAAATCAATACTAGAAAAGGAAACTTTTGCTTGCAGAGTTTTTTCTATCTCTGACATGAGAAATGAAAACTGTTAACGCGGAATTCCTAATTTCTGTCTGCATTTCTACCATGTATTATAAAATTACTTGAAACAATAGATAGTTGTTATTGGTTGATTAGTTGTTCATGTCTTCTGGTATGAATTGCTGTTATTTTTACTCTTAGGAGTATGTTAGGTGGGTGACTGGGTGTCTGTTGCTTTTGCTACCCCTCTTTGCACAAAGGGGATTGGTGAGCACCTCCCAAAGCAATAAAATGTAACTTCTGAACCTGGGGAACTGTGATGCAGACTGTGAATTGGTGTTGTGAGAGTGGAGCAGTACAGAAAGAATAGGTGAGCTAGAGGGGTGCTTTCTGCAAGATCACAGGAGATGAACATAGTGAGCGGGGGATATCTGTTCTAACTGAGTTTGTTAATAGCTGACCTCCTTACAATCCAGGTCTTTTGTCTTTGGGAAAACTATGTTCTTTCTCAATTGTGTGTGCACTGTTAAACTTCAGGAAGAAATTACCTGAAAAAAAATCAGAATAATATGCACACATGACAGATTTGAGCTCCATCTCTGCTGAAGTGTCTTTTCACTCCTACTAATAGTAAGTTGGTTGGGGTTATTTTGGAATATGTAATAGAAAATATGCAACTAGATATGTGACACCATTTTAAATGGTCTTCAGTGTCCGTGGCCATTTCCTTTTGGTTTCTTGGACATAAAAGTGTTTGCTGTGTGTTTCCTCAGATGGGCTCTACTGAAGTACAATAGGTATCTTTTTCAAGGCAACAGCTGTTTTAATATTAAGCAGGTTTTCCTGCAGACATGGGAAATACGGGACAGTACCAGTTTTGTGTCTAATGTTATTCAAATAGAGGTGCTAAAAATGAAGGGGTAGGGGGTCTCCTGATAAAGGTAACTCTGTATCTGTAGATCAAAACCACTTGCAGGTCAATTTGAGCTAGGTTACAATTTGCAGTGGGCATTGTTTTAGTAGGGTAGAATGAGCAAGGTGGTAGTTCTGACAGGAAACTAGGATCAAGAAGGTATGATTGAAGTAATTAAATTCTTTTAGAATTAACCTTGAATGAAAGTCTCAGTATGATTAATGAAGAAAGGAAATCTTTGTAAAGTTTTTATGTTAATATTATTAATGCTTAGGATGTACTGAAAATTATTTGTGTATATGTAGAACTTGAGTGTCGTCCTCAGTTGCATGTCAATACATGCTTTCTGAAATATATAATCAATGAACTATTTCAGTGTGGTACCAGTCAGATTTGGCAGCAGGTGTGACTATCATCTCCCTTCTGAAGCAAGTTACTTGTCATTCGTTCAATTTAACGCAGGTATTTTCTGCTAAAGGGGAAATATCAGTGCCTGCTTGATGAGGATATTTAGATTCCATGCCTCTTTTAGTAAAGGTGGATTTTTTTTTTGCATTCATTGAGGATGTGACCTGCTGAAATCTGTAATTGTTAGGCATGTTCTTTAGCTGTCAGCTGTCACTCTGTTGCAGAAGCTTCACTGGCACTGTATGTGACTTAGAAGCCTTCTGGGGTGAGCGGAACTGCTGTGTTAAAGTATTGCTAACAAAAATGTAAATACCAAAAGGGAAATTCAGATCTGCAGAATGTGCAGATCTACATGGTGAACCTTTGTGAGGAGCAGCAGCAACAGAAATTTGGGTATCGAGACAAGCAATGCTGGCTTTTGAGTCTTCAAAGTGTCACAGATGGCAGGGAGGCAAATTAACAATTCTTTGAGAAAACATTTGTGCGTGTTACCAGGCTTTTGACAGATGGGTTTCTGCAGTAAGGCCTGCAAGCTATAGTTTCCACTGCTGCTGTTGACTTATGAATTCAGGGGAGTTAGCGTTGGATCAACAGGGATTTTTGGAAGCCTTCAAGGCTTATACTGGGAGGTGAGTGAGTGATATCCTTGGATATTCAAGAGGTTACTTGGTAATGTCAGGCAAAGGTATGAATTTCTGCAACAACAGTGATATGAAAGAATGAACTTTTTAAATTGAAAGATATTAATTTTTCTCTCTTCAAGAAATGTGCATATGACTGAAATTCAAGTTGGTTAAGTTTGGTAACTGGATCAGCAGTTTCCGTGGTAGAGCCTGACCACTGGACATGCTGATTGTAAAAGCACAGTTCTGTTATTCCTCCTGAGAGCCCCAAACAAAATCCCTTTGTTGCAGTTTTCTTTGAGGTGGCTGAGCCTATCAGTGATGCCTGTCTGGATCTGTTGGGAGCAGCACCTCATGGATCTTCCCTGTATCCATCCTGTGAGGCAAATTTTGAACCACCTGAGCTCCTTGAGTGGGAAAGGAGTAAAGGCCTTGAGAAGTAGACACAAATTGCTATTGACTGGTTACAAAAGAAATCAGAAGGGATCTAAATCTAAACAGGTGCTAAAAACTAGAGTCAGACCAGGGCAGGGTCTTTGCTATATGCATGGATGCAAACCAGCTCCTCTTACAGGAAGAGAAGATAGGTGTATACAGATATTGTAATGTTTTAAGTTTCTTTTCTCAGATGTGTTCAAGTATCTTCTAAAAGAAAAAAAAAAAAAAAGGGCTAGATTAAACTGACCTCAGATCTGCTACACAAAGTCATATCTAACATAGAGGGAAAGTAGCTCTTAAAGAGAATTAAGAGTGTTTGTCTTTATGGTTGTAGAAATTCTTGTCATTTTGGATAAGAGCCAACATGCAGAAATGAAGAATTAGGAAGCAAGGAAAAGGCCTAGTGTAAATAGGCTTCGCCCAGAGGGTGGCTGGGCACTGGAACAGGCTCCTCAGGGCAGTGGTCACAGCACCAAGGCTGACAGTTCAAGAAGTGTTTGGACAATGCTTTTGGGCACATTGAGTGACTCTTGGGGATGGTGCAGTGCAGGGCCAGGATTCAATGACCCTTGTGGGTCTCTTCCAACCCAGGATTTTCTATTAGTCTATGAGAAAAAACCACTAGGATTTATTGGCATCAGAGATTTCAGTAAAAGACGTGTCACTTCAGGAGGCATGGCGAGAATTCCATGATGGGGTAGGTATTTCCTCTTGGATTAAAAGTTGTAGAGAAAATACAAGCCAACCTATAGAAGTTCCATGCGAAGAAAAAAAATTTAAAAAATCCTTTTGCTGAGGTAACAAGAGCAAATGGGGGGCAAAGCAAAGTGGTCAGTGTACCACCACAGCTGTCCGTGGTCTGTGGCAGGTACCACAATATCCCTTTCCTAGATCCCCTGTAAGTGGCCAGAACCTCTCACTTCTCAAATTAGTAGCCCAACATTACCCTTTCAAAAACCTTCCTCAAAGTCTCAGTAGCACAAGATGGGAAGGCAGATCTGTTGGAAAGCAGTGATTTTGCACATTAGCACTTGACTGTGTTGGATTTGGGAGTCCCCAATGTCAAATTTTAACTGAACCCTAGCTGCATCTGGACTACTATATAAATCTGCTCCAAAATACAAATGTGTTAATTCTAATCTCAATAAAAGCAGCAGCTACAGATGGCATTAAGATCTTAAGGAAAAAAAGCTTAAAGAATCACTGTAGGTGAATTTTCATATTTTAAAATTATTGAATTTTTAAGTAGGTTTCCAAAGATTTGTAATTCTTCTTATTGCACTGGATCATTCAGCAGAATGTTTAATGCCAGGGAGGGAATGCGTCACACTGACAGGCTAAAGAGTGAGGAGAAACTTAAAATTCCTTCAGACTAAGAAGAAAGACAATTCATTGCTGATGGTACTTTAGGAAACGTTAGGAAGAGCCTGTCAGGTGCATGGGTGAAAGCATTTTGTGGGCATACTCATAGACAAGGTTAATAAAGCCAGGGCTCAAGAACATGAAAGAAAGAGTGTTTGGCAGGAAGCCATAAGCAAAAAATCAATCTCTGTATTTAAAAATGAGTAGAATTACAATTGAAAAGAGGTGGAAAAAAGCAAGGCTAGATGCATAAGGAGCAGAACCAAAGTACTGATGCTATTAGCACAGGAAACGGAGTATGGTGAGCCGGGGTAAGATTCTGTCCCAGTCCTGAATCTCATGTGAACATGGATGAGACAAAACCATGAACTTAAAAATTGGTTTATTTTCACTGTCATAACATCAGCTCTTTTTATTTCTGCTTTCAGCTGTCATATCCTGACATACATGCAGCATTGAAATTGAGGATTTCTCTTTCATTGCATCTTTTCCTTGTTTAGGTACGAACATTTTGCTCTTGCTGAACAGATTGAGCATGGAGGCCTTACGTGGCAAAACTGGCTTTTCAGCTCTTAGAGCTGAAAAGCTATGGCTTTTTTATTTTTTTTTTCCATAGAGCTTTGTGGCATTATAAAATTTTACATTTGAGCAAATTTATTTGCTAACTATACTCTGCTCTACCTACCTAATATTCTGTAATGGGTTTTTGTCCCCTAAAATCTGTATGATCATTGAGGGTGACAAATTTCTGGGAGATAAAGAACCCTGAATGCCGCTTCACTTATTATAGAAGCTCTAATTGGAGCAGCTGGCTATTTCTTGAGTTCCTTACAAAATATGTAATTGTAATTGTGGGTGAGGTTGGCTATTTGAAGACTGTTTTGCTGGCCTCCTGCTGGAGGTCATAGCATACTTCACTTCTTAGCCTGTGGGAGCAAAGTTAGGCAATGAGAGCTTTAGAAAATCCCACCCTACAATTACAACCAAAAATAATATTCTAGCAAGTGGTTGTCACTGCTTGCTTATTTTTAAAGCTAAGCCACCTGCTGGGAGTTTGATTCTCTAGGACTCTGAAGATGATTTGAGGGCGGGAGGAATTCAACCTAAAAATTATTTAGAGGAGCTCTTTGATACCTCAACAAAGACACAGTTGTAGTCCTGTCATTTCTGGACCTCTAGGACTAAGAAAAAAGTGTTGGATGCTTTGGAAAGGGAGTATTTGCATCTAAACATGTGCCTGTATACTCTGCCTGTGTTCACAGAAACTCAGAAACTTTGTCAATTTTTGCCCTCCTCAGGTTGATTTAGAAATGTGTATTGAAGAATCTGGATTACTCTCTTTTCAGCATCCTTATTACCTTATTTTTGAAAATGTAGAACCCAAAGGACTACAATTCATTAGGACTATTGTTAGCTAAGTTGTTGAAAATCTTTGTTACAATTTATAAAATAGTGAGACTACTGGTATTAGCAAATGAATCGCTTTCAGCAGAACTGCAGAAAAGCTGGATTTTCAGAAGGAATCTGAGGTGCTCCTTTGTAAATAGAGCAGTAGACATGGGACCCTGTTGTGTTCAGCACTTACGCCAGAGTCAATCCCGATCAACTCCTCTAAAGTAACCAAATCCGTGCTAACTTCATGATGAGAGCAGAATATAAGCTATGCTGTCCCCCAGCTTGCTTTGCTCCTGGGTGGATTACCAAGGTTCAGCACTCAGACTGTTACTGACTTGCAACTCCCAGCAGTGCATCTCACTGGCTGCAGCATTGCAGGAGGCTGATGAAAATGTCACTTGGGAAGGAGGTACCCAAGCTCCTGTGATGTAAAAGACGTCTGATTTTTTTCCTCCTAGGAGACTGTGTCATTTGCTGGTTGCTTTCCATTTTCAGAGTCTATCTGAAAGTGTGCAGAAAAGGGTTTTTTATGTATTTAATGTGAAGGATTTGGGAATACAGTCTTTGAGCTTTTCAGGGTGGGTGTTGGTCCTGCAGTGCAAATGCATGGGGATTTCTGCAATGCTCTGCTGCTGTTTTGCTGGAAAAGTAAATTGAAAACCAGAAACATTGCTGATCCTTTTTAAGTTCTTCCACAATGAGTTAATATTCCCTCATTTGTTCTAAAGTGAGATTTTTACATTTATTTTACTTTGAGCCTTCAGTGACACGCATCAAGCCTGATTATACAAAGGGTTTGCAGTCAGGCACTACTCAAGAAGAAGGAGGGATATAAACACTGCTGCTTGCTTCATAAAGAAACATATTAATCTCACTCTGCCAGGCCTTTGTAAACCTTTGCAGTGGATAAATGATACTACAATTCTTCAAGCATGTAGGGAAGGGAAAGCTAGTTACTTGACTTGTGCTGTCAGCTGTCACTGGCAACATAAAGTCTGTGTTTCTACAACTGCTGTCAGTTTGTAGAAGTAGTGAACAAAAATATGCAGTTTTAGTCAAATTGTGCTGCCTAACTAGAATATGCTGTTAGCCTGATATCCTATTTTTGGGTGAAATGTAATATATTTGATTGAATAATTCTATTGTGAGTTTAATATTTCATCTGTCTGTATTTTCAAGGCTATAAATAAATTCATGAGATCATTCAGACATTGTCTTACAATAAATATCTATGGTAATTCCTGGATAAGAGATAAGAATTAATTTGTTATTTTGGTCAATCTATATTTACATGTATTCATTGTTATTGCAGTATAATATTTTAGTCACCTTATAAAAAACTTATGATTGTACTCTAAGACTATAATTTCAAGAAATGTCCTTTGTGATAGTCAGTGCTGACTGGTGCTTTGAAAGGTAGATTTAGAAAGGATTCTATTATTGTTTTCTTGAGGTCATAAATAGAATCATAAATATACCACAATAATGCAAACTTTAATTCATATTTCTGTGTAATTATAGAAAACACAGGTGGTTATTTGTCCTCTGTAATTTTCTGGCTGCATTTCTTGTAAATGCCAGCTCCACCATTTTTCTATATATTTTCATTTTGTTAGCTGAAGGAAAATGTCATTTCCCAGTAGACAGAATCAGAATCCTCTGTAAATAAAGTAAAATCAGAAATGTAAAATGTCAGCAACTGTTTTCTTTTAAAGAAGGCCATTTTCTTTGTGTGTTTGCATGCAGTGAATAGGGAAAAGAAGTTGCTTTTTTTTCCTCAGTATTGCCAATAAAGATGATATTTCAAGCAGCATTTTTAATTTGTTCTTCTCCAGGGGCTGACAATGAATTATTAACAGTTTTTAACAGCGATGCCACCAGTTCACAGTGTGTCTGTAATCCGAGGTTGAGTCCTATCCTCCTTGAAGGAATAATACTTTGTTCTGTGAATTCAGTGCAATTTCACCTGGGGTCAGATGACCTTCAAGAAATGTCTGTAGTGGGCTGAGATGGTACCACCCCTGAATTGTTCGACCCTTGCATTGGAGGTTTTGCTGGAAGGCAGCTGAGGTAGCAGAACAAATCATCCAAGTGCTTTTCAGCATCTTTTGTGCAAAATAACTATGTTTGTTTAATCAAGGCTCACTAGCTACCCAAGTCAAGCCATCCAAGTCTGTGCTGAAGAAGAGGAGGGATCTTTATATAGTTCCTCAGTCAACAGTAGGAGGCATGAATTCAGCCAAAGAATTAGCCAAGAACTTATACGAGAAAAAGGCTCATACCTGTAGAAACATGGAGCCATTGGAACTGCCAGCTTTCAGATTTTCTTGGTTCATTTCAATCATAGAGAAAAAAGTTGGGGAGGGTGAGATTAGTACATTGGGATCCAGCTTAATTCCAAAACCTGCATAGTTATCTTTGATTTACCTTCCTAACCTCCATCTTAGTCTTGCCCTGTGGAGAGGGCCTGGCCTATGGAGGGTGCATTTCCTTCCATCTAGGATGTGAGTAGCCCTGTGTGAGTGTGAGTCTTTCCACACGCTGTAGAAGGACCACAAACCATGTCATACACATAAATTGAGTATTACCCTTGGGTGTCTATAATTGGGAGGGATGAATTTAATGTTAACGCCTCAAATACACAATCACATATTGCCTCTTACAAAGTCATGTAAGTTATCTTTAACAACCCCTCACTGTGGATCTAGCTGTAGTGCATTCATTTGGGTTTTTTGTGGTCTAAGGCTGCATGCACCAATGGTTGCCGTGGGCCAGGTAATATTTGTTAGCTGAATAAACTATAATAACTGGATTTGTAATCTAATCACTGGCTGAATGTGTGCATGCAGTATTTTGTTATTGAACTTCTTTATTAGAGTATTCATGTGCTAAGAAACCAACATTAATAGATGGGAATCTAAGGTAGATAGATGTGATCTGCTTAGTTTAATATCCTGTCTCAAAGAGAAATTTGTTTAGGATAACAGTATCTCACAACAAGGAGTGAAGAAGAAAGAGTTAATGTTTCCTTTTTTTTAAAGTATGCCACTAGTCACTTTTGTGGAATGACTCTTCTGTCATGAGACAGAGAGCTAAAGTTCCCTCTCAATATAACTCATTATTTTTGATACATTAATTATGAATCTTCTTGTTTATTTCCCTTCTGGGATAAACACTATCAATGTTTTCAAATCCAACTTCAAAGGAAGAAGCTCTGTTTACAAAGAATTCCTAAAAATATGGCTAATCTTAAAAGTATGTTCCAAATACAAACTCTTTCTTATCATAGGAATGTTACATTTATTAAAGCAGCATAGAAAAGGATGGAATCAGAAAATAATGCCCTCTCTGTCCACTGACCTGACAGTATTACCTTTACACTGAAGAGAGCTGGAGCTAGTATGAGAAGGTCTTTCTTGTTATGTTTTGGAGGATGGGGACAGTACAACATATTTCTTATAAAATCTGCAAGTTGTGTATTTGAGGTTTTGAATGAAGGTGCTGCCCAATTCCACAGCAGTGCCTTAGAAATGGGTAACAAGGGAAGCATAAACCAAGCAGTGCAGTCACTGGAGGAACAAAGATAATCTACATATTTATGTGAATAAATAAGAGCAACTACGTCTTTTTGCTATCTCAGTTGCTTCTTCCAATTATAGCATCCCTTTTTATCCATCTTAATCTTTTTCTTAATTAATACTGGTGAAGTCATACTCATCTATGTTGTCTAGACATTTTTTATGTGTAAACATATTAATTATTAAAAAAAATATGTTTCTTATGACCCTGGCATATTCTGAGATGGCCTGAATACCCCTAGTTAAGTTTGACTGAGGCTGTGTTTTGTATACTGAAGACCTGTAAGGTAGGTATGAGTTCAGGCATTGGAATGAACTGCTCAGGGAGATGGTGGCATTTAAGAAACTTTCCTATCCAACCATCCAGGAGTCACTCTGGCAGTCACACCTGCACCACCTGAGCTGGGACTGAGGCAACTTCACAGCTACACCCCCCACACTCACACAGCCAGACCAGGATTCCCACAGCACAGTCTCAGATGTCTCAATTGTTAAAATAATTTAATCTTGGCGCAATAACAAAATAACAGCTCGAGCTGGTGCCTCCAAGGAGGGACCTCAAACAAAGACCCCTCACAGTCTAAGCACAAAATGTCTGTGAGTCTTTGGCTCCTGCCTAAAGTGTCCAGTCCCCTGGCTGGTGCCACAGGTGCCCAGGCCCTTTGCTTTGCAGAAGGTGGCATTTCACGGCCTCTTGCCTGGGGCTCAACCTGCAGCTCACACTGCAGCTGCTCACCAAGCTACCTGCACCGAATGTGTTCCTCAGCAGTGGAATCACCATCCCTGGAGGTGTTCAAGAAGGGACTGGATGTGACACTTAGGGCCATGGTCTAGTTGTCAAGGTGATGATCAGTCAAAGGTTCTACTCAATGGTCTTGGAGGTCTTTTCCAGCCTTAATGATTCTGTGATACTATGAATTGGAGGACTGGAGTTAGAACCCAAGTTTTCTACGTAATGAGCAGTGAAAGTTATGTGACCTTGACTGTAGATGGGGGGGTTGTGTGTCTATATATATAATTAGAACACAAAAGTGTTTTCTCTGTAAAAACCTCAGACTTTTTCGCATCTCAAAGCTTTAACATTTGAATTAGAACTCTCTTATGCCAATGATGGCCTTTCAGATAAGTTTTTTATTTACTTGAGCACTGGCTCTCAATTTATTATTTCAGATGAAAAAGAATATTCAGGAGCGTTAAAATGCATGTCAGGATGTTCTTTAAACCATGAGATTTGTTTAGTTTGCTGTTGCACAGACACAATGATATTCTGAAAGGACCAAGACAGAGTAATTTTAAATTAGGTTTTACAGCTTCAAATATTTCTTGCATAGTGATAGATGACTTTTTTTACAATACAAATAAAGTATCTGGAATTAGTTGAGGGGTATAAAGTTCAGTATAAACTTGCTGATTCCTTGCAGAATTGTAGCCTAACAATTATTACATGCTGGAAAATTATTAGACGTAAGTACATCTCAAAACTTGTTTTTCAGTTTGGGAGATAGATCTGAGCTGTCTAAGTACTTGATGAAGCATATTTTACATAAATATTGAAAAAGCAGGTTTGATGGGATCAGGTTTTTTCCATGTATCAGCCTTCATTAAAAAAAAAAGGCCTTCTGATTGTCAAATTCTGTGTAATGAAGTCTTAGTCAAAATGTGGTAGCTATTACAAAAAGGTCAGAAAGAGGCAACTCATGCCTAGCCCAGGGGCAAGTCAAAAGTTATTAGTACATCTGCCTATATACAGCTTAACTGTTGTTTTTCAAGGAGTCAGAAGATGCTACAAGGGGGATATCTTCCATAGCTGATGTTTCTGCTGCCATACCATAACTGCACATACCTTGTCTGAGGAGTCTTTACTTAGTAAAGAGAGCAAAGGACTCAGTCTTTACTGTGTCTTTGAGTATAAACTCCCACCTTAATGAGCAATGGGTTGCTTTTGCTGCTGTAGAATAACAATAGAGGTTGCTTGAATTTTTTATTAGGTCAGGGAAATTCAGGTTAAATGGGTGCAAATTAGACCCTGTTCAAACTTATGTTCTGTAAATATAATTCAAATTTTAATATGCATTTTGAAGACTTTTCATCATGGATATATTTATTAGTATTATCTTTCTGCAAGAAAATAATTCTTGAAGGATTACTACAGGGCTTTCTCTTCTGTCAGTGAAAATAAAAACATATTCAAAATAAGTTTGATGTGAAATACAAAACATGTGTCCTTCATTTTATATATAAAGGCTGAATAAATGCCAAATTTGCATGTTCCCTAATTAACTTCAATTTAACAAATATTCATTTACTAAATCACGCACTTCCTTGCTTATTGATATGGAATAGATGTGTGAAATATGTATTTTATTCAGCACACACAGTTGTACAGTTAATTTAGCCCATAGTCATTATGCAGTGGTCCATTATTTGGGAAAGAAGCCATGGCAGTCTGCATCCATATTAGTTCACATGTTTGTGCCCAAGACTTGGGATGACATAGGTGATGTCTGGCTATCATTTAAATTGAAGGATCGGTGTTCCATTTCTGTCATTTAAATATGAGCAATAATTGCTATAAAAATCCCAAGGATAACAAAAGAGCTTTTCAAGGGTAGTATCTCCTGTTAGTGTTGGAGAAATCATTGCAACTTCAAAGGTTTCCCAAGATTGTCTGAGATTTTGTAACAGTTCTTCTCACAACTGCTCATTTACTTAGTGTTTTTAAAGATACTAAAGCTGTATGAAAATGCTTATTAAATTAAGTAACACTAATAGATGGATACTAGGAGACTTTAGTTTTAAGCTTTTTAATAAAGAATGTATCTGACATACTTCAGTATGATAGCAGTTAAGATATCTAAGGTTGTAATTCTCAATTATATTTTTTTTTAATTTTTTTTTCCCTAAGACTTCTTCACTGTTAACCTAATGCCATGATGATTTTTGCCTTTTCTTTTATACCCCTTTTATACCTTTTTATAACTTTTGCATTCTTAGTGGTTTTTTAGCCTACATTCTTAGACTTATTTGTCAAGCTAGGAAACTAAACATCTTAGAAGCCTCACAGTTAGGGATCAGAATG
Organism: Dicrurus megarhynchus; assembly: GCA_013399195.1. Classification (NCBI taxonomy): domain Eukaryota; kingdom Metazoa; phylum Chordata; class Aves; order Passeriformes; family Dicruridae; genus Dicrurus; species Dicrurus megarhynchus. Next base: position 1,938,303 of record VXAD01007430.1, read on the forward strand.
TCCCCAGACACCAAAGTCCTCTCCAGAACACATTTTGTAAACTAAGAACCATCCAGGGGAAGGGTCCTTGGGGAGGGGGACTCACTCGAGCCTCTCATTGGGGAATCTTTGATAGATATGCTAATTAGTAACACCTATAATGTGATACCTGATCTATTGTGGGGGTGCATTGCGGGGTGCATTTGGGGTGCATTCCACCTGGACGTGGTGCACCTAACGATCCTTAAAATAAATACAGAGGTAAAATCCCTTTTTCCCTTCTAAAAGTGTTTGACTCTTGATCTTAAGATTAGGAAAAGGCATCAAACCAGCAACTACAAGAATTGAAACCTTGGTAATAAATTTTGCAATTTTCATGCAGGAAGAAAACAGTTTGTTTGGTTTGGGTTTTTTTGGGTTTTGTTTTTGGTTTTTTTGTGTGTGCATGTTTTGGTTTTTTTTAATTTTTTTTTTTTTTGTGTGTGTGTGTTATTTGGTTTTTTTTTTTAAGAAAAAGAAGAAAGGCAACAGCAATTAGTTCAGCTCTCCTCCATGGCTAGACAGTTTTAAAATGGCTGAATCAGTTTCTTTTAGCAGAGGCGAGATGAAGAGAGACCAGATCAACAGTGCAATTTGAGTATGAAAAGCCTGAACCTCATTTAAGCAGACAATACATGGTAACCCCACAACAGGTTGCTGTTTTCTGTTACTTTACTCACGTATCTCCTGTGTATATGAAGTATTGATTCCTTCATCAAAATTCTCTGTAAGTAGAGCAAACACCCTTAAATCTTGATGATATTTGGCTGCTCGTGTTTCCCCTTTCTGTATTTTTACATTTCCATTTTGGTTGCCTTAGCTTATACTTGAGATGATGAGCTGATGCACTTGAAGGCCTTCTTTCTGCTGAACTTGGTCAACAAGATATTTGAGATTGCAGTAGATGCTTATTGTATTTGAATGCTGTTGGAGTAAGAAGCAACGCAGAATCCTCAGGAGGGTGAAAAAGGAAGCTCTTTATTGCCAAAAAATCAGGCCTTTTTAAGCAATTAGGCCTTTACCAGTTGCATATTTTCACAGGACAACAAATATAATTCAACCAACCACCATAAGCCATGATGTGAGCATGTGACAGTTATATAACTTGTGTTCCACGGTTATGTAACTTGTTTTCTACCTCTATTCCAGCTGAGTCATTCCCAGAATCCTTTTCTACTTAGATGAAGTACAAGCACTCAGCCACGATTTTACAAAGGCAACAAGGCCCTTATTCTGTAAGGCTTTGCCTCTCTGTAACAGAGTGCATTTTGCTGACCATATTTTGTTGTTTTTTCTACTCTAGAAGTAAATGCAGGCATGGTTCCTTGAAATCACTATTTGGCAGCGAGGGCCAATGACAGGACTGACCTCCCAACCAAATCTTCTAAGCATCTCCTTGCTGATGGCTGATGCAGACCTGTGAGTTAGAAAGGAGCTGTGTCTGTTGTGAGAAGTGTTTGACTGAAGGTTGGCTTTCAGAACTGGGAACTCAAATGGGCAGTGTGCTGCCTGCCGCTTTCACATATCCAAAGGTGTTATATCACAGACCATAAATGTGACCATTGACTGTACATCATGATTATGTCATATAAGTGCAGCTGGAAGAACATTTGTCTGGCATTAAACCAAACAGCTCAACTCTTTCAGACAGCAGCACACACATAACAGTTTCAGATTGTTCATCCGTCTAGTTTTTGATATACTGCAAAAAGAAATGCCAGAATTTATGCACATGGCCACGCTGCTGACAGATTCCTCAGGATACTTTGAAGAAATCTGACAGCTCCAATTTAAGTTTACTAATGTGATAAAGTGTTTTTTAAAGGGTATAAATGTTTTATATGGGAAGATGCAGTCTTGCCAGTGAAAGTGTTTGGCTTTACAAAAACTTAAAGAAAACAAACAGCCCTCCATAAAATAACATGGCTTTACAGTAATATTGTTAGAGAAATTTATATAGTTAAATCTGCTGGAGGAAGTAAAAGATTCCATAGGCCATTGGATTTCTGAGGCAAAATCTTCAAAGTCCAGAAATGTTTTACTAGAAGTAAGGTTGAATTGTGAGATTAAAAACCCAAACCAAAATACCTTCCAGTTTTCTTTTTTTTTTTTTTTTTTTTTTTTTTTTTTTTTTTTTTTTGATCCTCTAATTAGACTTCATTCTTTATGGAAACACCTTTACAAAACTCAAATCCAGTTGTTTAATCTTTTTTGATAATACTCCTTGGCTGATATGAAAGTTTGTATTCCAGTCCTCAAAACTAGCAAGGTGTCCAGATGAAGCTACTTGTTTCAGGATTGTCTCCAGTTTTAAATCTGAGTAACAGGTTTAAAGATTTTCTTCAATCCTCTTGAATATATAGAACAAAACTGAGAGCACAGTTAGTGTAATGGCTTTATCCAAACATATGGAGGAAGTAGCAGTTCAGGAGAGAAAGCTGCTACATTTCTTCGGTTGTTGTACTGTCCCCTGTATGCCTCAACAGCATCAAATAGGAAATTGATCTCCTTTACCATTCAGATTAGACCAATCTCCTTAATGCTTTTAACTTAGCATGGATGAAATAGATTTTTTACTTGAGCTTGTGAAAAACTTAATGGCTGTTCAGGATAATTACTTGTTTTCTGCTGTACTGTACTGCACTGCATAATGTCCTTTTTGCAGTAAAATCACATCTTAGAGTGAGAACACTTAAATAACAATTACTCTGACTTTATAACCATCAAAGGAAGGTAAGGATCTTGTTGTTTTCCACTTCAGAGATGCCCAGTGAAGATAATCAATTGGTTTGATTGTGTCAGGTATAAATTTGAAACAACAGACAATGGAATAAACTTCTACTGTCTGCATTGAGTCAAGGGGTCCTCCTACCATCACTCTTGTTCACAGGGAACATCTGAAGTGACAATAGAGGAGATATTAAAATAAATTGCCAGAAGTTGATGGTAATTACCCAGGAGGGGAAAGGAATTTAAGGATGAAATAGCACTGCCTTGTACCAGCTGCTGAAATCTGATGTGCTACCAGAGCACTAGAAAGTGTGCAATGTACCTCAAAAGTGGAGGGGAAGGCAAGGGAAGATGTGTGATTTGTTAAACTACCCAGTAAGCCCAAGATTCACAACTAAGTATTAAAAACAACTTTAAACAGTAAAAACAATAAATAAAATTTATATTGAAGGGATTCTGAATATCAGAAGTATGTCAGAGGTGTTTTTGAGGAACCAATTAATACTTGAAAGAGAAGGATTTGTTTAATAGTCTATCTGGATTTTCTGGTGGTCCTACTTTCCTCCTTTTACAGCTGCTTTGTGTGTTTCACTGTTGGCACAGGAGTCTGTTGGCGCCAAATGTTTGCAATGGTTTAAAAATGGATTAAGAAATTCATGGAAGAAAAGTGCACTTATGCTCTTAAACACAAAGCTGCCTTTTGTTTTGAAAACTGCCTCTTGTTTTGAAAACTACTGAACTGTGAATTGGTGGAAGATGGCAGTGTAGAAAAACTGTAGGGTAAAAAAGTGTGGAGTAGAGATTTACTTTTCTATTGTAGTTTTTCTCAGAATCTATTCCTCTCCTGTCATGGAGAAAAGACATTGATGTGAACCCTCTGTCATCACCAGTGTGGTTAATGTCATGAATATCTGAAGAGCATAAAATTGCAGAAGCCCTCTTAAGCATCTGCATCTTCCTCTGGCCAATGCTTCCTGTGACTATATTATTTTTTTTTAATATTAAATGATAAATTCACCCAATGTATTTTGAAGTTTAATGTTGTTCTCTGAATAATTATTGAATGTTTGCTCTTCTATGACTGAATATTCTCAATTAAAAACTGCTTCAGTAGTATGATGGATGTATCACACAGTAAATTATCCTGTTCAGAAGGAGATGTAAATCTGGATGCTCCTAGAATGATCCAACATACTCTTTCTCAACCTTTGAATGGAATTCCCTTATAGCTTTTTCATGGGATGTTTGCTATATATTATCTTTGTTAAGTGATGGATTCAATGGGTGAACATGATATTGGGTGCTAAACTTTCTCATCACTTTCTAAATCTTCCCATTTCTTTCAGCAGATAGGTATGGATACACTCTTCTCTGCAAATGTGACACCCATCTCTCGCCAGTTACTCATTTCTTTGTTGCCTCTTACAGCACACTCATCATTTTCACTTAAGCCTAGCTCAAAATTTAGCATCTAAATACAATTTTGATGGAATTGAAGTGCAGGAGAATAATCCTGAGCATCTCACCGAGTGACTTGCAGACCCTGGAAGTCCAGCTCTTTTCAGTAGCAGAGTTCAGGTGCCTAGTGTTTTACTGCCACGAAAGCCCAGAGGTGGCTCATTCTCAGCTGAGCTGAACATCTCGGCTCCTGCCTGGTGCCGGAGGCTGTGTGTGGACCACGCAGCTGCGTCTCACTGCTCACCCCCCCAGCAAATCATGCAGCAGGTGAATTTAGCACGTGTCTAACGTGTACTGACAGTGCTGCAAAGCTGCTGCTGCTACAGCTGTTACAAATGGGGGTTATTCCTGTATACCCGTGGGTGAGTGATAAGAGCATCTGTCCAGGCAATGTAAAACCAGGATCCTAGAACTGCTTTAGCTAGAGGGAATCCAGGCCAGTGCTTGTGATTTTCAGAGAAATCTCCATACTCCTAGGAGGGTTCCTAGTTTATACTCAGTGATCAGTGGATATGAAGATACTTCTGAAAGGCTGGACTGAATCCAGGACTTTGCCTTCCCAGATGATTCGTGGAAGAGGGGACCTAGAGACAGGTCCTGGCACTGCCCCTTCTTGCCTCTCTAAATCTCTTCTTGCTGAGTCAATGGACAAGTATTAGTGCATGTCCTTGTCCAGTTTGGCTTTAAGCTGGCACGTGTCATGCTCTTTAACCTAGTGTGTAGCTGATCACATAGTGCAGTAAATAACAATTCCTACACTCCTTCCTCCAACTTAAAAAAAACCCTAAAACAACCCATGTCACTCATGTCCATACAAAGGGAAACACTTAATTTGGGGGGAAGCTGACAATCTCAGCCTTCTTTCAGTACTAAGATGGAGGCTTTTGCTCAGGGTACAGTCTCTAGAAGTGGTATTTTCTACCATTTTATGTCACTTACATTAGGTGCACTCTTGATCCTCTGCCCCTTTCAGTGTACCAACAGGAGTTGAATTCCACTCTATATGCCTCAATCTTTACGTTCAAAATAGGGAGTGGATTAAAAGAAGAAATAATAATAACAATAACTAAAAAGTACCAAAAATTTAACACAGGCCCAAGGAAAACCAAATATATGTAATCTGGCATGTCTGTGCTGGCATGATAGGTAAGAGTGTCTTTTCATCATGCGTCTGCTTACAGGCATGGCTCAGGAAGCCCTGTCAGGGCAGTTGGTTAGACAAACTTTTATGCTTCTAAAAAGGCGAGGTTGTCTATTCTGCTTTGGCGAGTAGGTGTCTTGACTTCCCTTGTGGATGTGACCAAAGGAGCATGTTGATAATTATGCTGAAATTCAATACAGGTTTTCTACTGCATTTCTAGAGTATTCCCAAGCCTTTTCTATAAGGAAACTAAATTCAGCTGTGGAAGTTTTAGAAGTAATTACATTGAAAATGCCAAATAGTGGGAAGAAGATTTGAAAACATGGTTCAATATTTTGTTTTAAATGGATTTATAATTACATATGGGAATTCTTTGCTTCCACAGTCCTGAATGGGACAGGAGGAGAAGAATGACAGCATGCATGGGAGTATTGATTTTAAATAACTAGACTATTAAATGATAGCAAAAAAATGTATCACTCAGTAGATACCTCTAAGGATGATATCACTTTCATCTGTCACTGTGGAATGGAAATAAGTTTTAGACTTTAGCTTTTGATATAGATTTTATGGACTTTTTTTTCCTTTATAATTGGACTAGAATTCCTGCACTTGTAACCTTTTTAGTGGCTACTCATTCAAGTATTGACACATGTATGTGTTTTATCAGTATCACCCCTGTGGCTCAAAGGCTTGGTCTATAAAAAAAGGAGTATCTGACTTTCAAGACATGTCTCTCAATTACTGCAAACTTCTAGAAAACATGTAATTTATAATAATATTGATTTTCATTTTTTTTCCCCTAACTTGAATTTAGCAACATCTCTTCAGGCTGATAGTGCTGGCTATAAAAACCCTCTGTATGAGTTCAGATGGAACCATAGTTCAAAGAGTCTCCCTGGATGATACTTAAATCATGTTAGTCTCTCTGCAAAGTATTTTATGACTGTTATTAGAGTTGAGAGGCATTAAGTTGCCTGTAATAGTTGTAGCCAGTGAAAAATGCAGAAATTTGCTTAATAAAGCTACTTCTAAATTTATGTTGAATTAATATCATTATTACATAAGAGGTTGAAAAAAGTGGTTATGATATTGTGAAGTATTGGCTTTTTAAATTTAATTTTATTTTTAATGAGAAAGAGGGAAAATGCATTGGGGAAGTGATTTTATTAAGGACAGTTTTTAATCCTTTTTTTACTTTAAATATTTGAAAAGAAAGGAAACTTGTTTTAGAACCTTTTTGTTCTCCAACTTCTAAATCTCTCTAATTTAGGGATTCAGTAATTCATGGTTAGGAATAGCATCACATAGATACTTGGAACTGGAAAGGAGACACATATTTCATCTGGATATATGATGACAGTCTGAATTTTCATGTGGATACAGTATGTATTTGAGTTGGTAAAGAGGCAGTTCTCAAAACAAAAGCAAACCTTTTATCCAAAATGCTTAACTGATATGAGAGTAATGTTGATCCAAAGGTGGCCTTCATGACCTCGGAGTAATTTCTTTTAGTATCTATGCACAAGATATAATAATTTGATTTTTTTTCTTTGATGTGCAGAAAACCATATAGCTGTCCTGTATTATAACATCAGGATTTAGATTATGTACAATGCCACCAATATGGAAGTGTTAGCTTAAAGAACAGTTTTTATTATAATTTTAAATAAAACCTGCTTCCCAACCACAGTTTGTTCTTTGTTTTGTTGAAAATACCTGAGCTCAGCTGGGGAAACCATATGCGTTCTATAAGCAGTCCTGTTAACATCAATGTTTGGGGCTAATTGTGCTACAGAATAACTGAACAGTGGTGCAGGCTTGTTCTCAGGGGATTCTTTAGGGGTGGGAAACACTTTTTGATTTTCCCCTCTTCACTCCATCCTCTGCCTTTTCCAGTGGCTTTTCTTGGTTGTTTGGTTTGGGGTGGGAAGAGATGGTTGTCAGCCTTCCTTTAAGCTCTAAATATGTTTCCTTTTATATAAATGGATCTTTATACACATGAATAATCTTATTTAATTCAGTGGGGACTACCTGTGATTTTAAACTGCAGATCACCCTCATTCTCTGGGGCAGGTATTACTTCTCATGAAGTGCAGAGCATATTGTCAACACTCTAAACAAGTAAACTACAGATAAAATATAAGGCTTAGATTGATGAGTGTGCAGAAAAGTACAGATTTTTTTTTTAAATGAAAGAAACCACTGCTTTCTCCCTTACGCTTGAATACTCAAAACAAGCTAATTAAACTTGTCTTAAACTTTCCAAAGTATTTTCTTGTAGAATGAAGACCAGGCAGGATAAAGATCATACCAGATGTATGCTTTGAGGAGGTATATATATGATGGAAAAGACCCAGTTAGAATTAAAAGAAATGCCATTCCAACTTGACCTTTAATATTCATCCCCAGGTGCTGCTCTGTGGACATCTCTAGTGGTTTTCACTTTGAAAAGTCTTGGTTTCCCCTAGTTCCTGGCATGCCGAGGCTCTCTGCAGTCCACATGCTCCTTCTGGCTGCTATGTTCTGATAAAACAGGCTTTGGATAGATGTATGCTGGTAGAAATTCTGGTGGTGGTGGCGATCTGTATTTGCAATTGGGGAGAGTCAGGTTGTGCTTGTTTAGTGGAGAGAGTGGAGGTCATTCACCTGGGAAACGTGGATGAAGTGTGACTTCATTTGTCCTTTTTGTCTGCGTTCCTGATGTACTGCAAGCATCTTTCCATCAGCATTTCTAAGGTGTGCATCTCTCTCACAGGACTCTATCCATGCTGCACACAAACCAGAAATGACCTCTCACTGAATCAAAGGCAGGCTATCTCCAGAATAATCACAATCTTTATAGCCTAAAATGCTTTTTTGAAACGAGTCAGGTAGGCAATAAACAGATGTCTTCTGGATCCTGATGTGTTGTGATTCCTGCCTTCCTCTCCGTGAGGCGCTGGGTGTAATCAGGTGGAGGTGTAGTGCTGTGACCTTTCAGCTGCTGCTTTGGGGCCCTGCAGGTACCAACTCGCTTGGATTTCTTAGAGGGTGTGGTGAAGGTGGGAACAAGCACTACCGACCTCTCTTTTCCTCTCCTTCCTGGTAGCATTCCTAGATTATATACAACTGCAAACTTGGCAGCAGTGGCTGAAGAAACTCAGGCTTAATCATTTAGGACATTATTGGGATTTTTTTTAATCTTTCTGTAAGGTTTGTTTTCAGGTTACAAAATTTTGCAGCAAGAAGCAGATTGGGAGTTCAGCATCAGATGATGCCTGCTGCAAAGGGGTTGAGGACATTAAATGGCGATAAAGAGAAAAATAAGCTGCAAGTCCCTTTTGAAAACTTTTGAAGCTATAATCCATCTGTACTGTAGGTTTTTGTGGTGTTTAGAAATCCATGTCAAGGCAGCCTTTTCAGGTTCGGATACTGGTGATGGCATAAGGCTAAAATTAAGAAAAACAGTGTGATGTTGTAGTAACCCTAGTAGCAGAAAAAGTTGAAACCACAGGGGTGAACAGCAGCTAACATATCAAAGTGTAAAGTATGTTTTATCTCAGTTCTTGGTCCTTTTGTAAGTTATTAATGGTTTATTTGAAATGCAAATGAGAAAGAATGAAATTTTATTGCAAAACTGTATTCCACATCAAACTTTGATGTCTGGTTATACAGAAAGAGCTTCTAAATTTTTTGTAGTTTTTAAAATCAGCTCAACATATTCTTAAAGGACCTGCATTTAAGATAAAAGACTTGGTAAGCAAACAGCAGTTGCTGTTTTAAGTGCACATTCCTATTCTCCAAAGCATCAAGCAGGGGAATCATTAAGTCTCCTTTGTTTAAATGGAGTTGAAGGAGAGGGCGGAAGGTGAGTAAAGACATTGTGGTAATTTTCTCAGAGACTATTTTATACAGCCCTTTTGTACCACCTGACTGGGAATCAATAGTACTTTATTGGAAAACAAGCAAGCAAAATGAAAACCCGGGACAGCGCCTGAGCACAGCTGCTGTCATTGCCATCAGGAAACAAAATCTTCCTCTAGATTGCAACATTTACACAAAAGGACAATGATGCAGTTGGAGTTTTACTTTAAATCTGACTTCTTTTCAGGACCTTTCTAAGATGTTGTTTTGGTTTTGTTTTTTTACAGAAAGCATTGCCTGCTGTTTTTGTGGAATATTAATCGTGTATTCTTGTATGTGCTATACCAATACAGTAAATTCTACTGGGAAAGATTTAACTTTTCTTTTTCTTTTTTTATTTTTTTAAAGTCAGCTCTGTGTTCTTGCTTCCTCTGCTTCCTCTTCTCTGTGCTCTTTTCTTCCTCTGCTTCCATCCCCAACTTCAGTTCTTTACAACAACATAAATAGCTATGACATTTCAAAGAAGTGGAGAAGGGAATTCTTAACTGACATTGTCTCAGAGAAACTTGTGATCAATTTGGTTTGCACATTGAGTGTCTTATTTGTATGCCCTCCTGAAATCTGACCATGAAACCAACTCAACAAAGTAGCAGAGAATTCAAAGCTGTAATTCAAGCTGGAAGTTGTCAGATGAACTAGCAGCTTTGTTTCTAAGAAAAAAAAAAAGTTTGACAGTTCTTCAAAAAAATGTGACAAAGCTGTGAGAATTGTGAATGGAACAACATTGATTTTGAAATATCGTTGTCAAGATAAACATTGGTGACCCATTCTGGTAATCCTCTTTTTCTTTGGTTTGGTAATGATCACTTTACAAAACTGACTTAAAGCCTGGGAGGAAAATCTCCTAAAATTATTATTGTTATTTTTTTCTTTCTCGTGTTTTTTTGTTACTTTTTTTCTTTACATATTCAGAAATCTGAATGGATGGAACTGTAACAATTAATTGAATAGGATTCCTCAGACCTAAGGTGTAGATGTAAATATCTCTGTTAATTGTAATTGGTGGAAGAAACTACATTTTTAGGATGCAGTTCAATTAATAGAATGCATGTCTGAATTTGTGCCTTAAAGTGCCTATTCCTCTTTATTACATAGAGAAGCTTGGGTAACTATTTCAGGTCTAGATATTCATGCAGATGTTTAAATTTAGAAATTAATTTTATGCTCTAACTTGACAGCATGCAGTCAAAAATAGACCTTGGCATCAGTGTAGACAGCCAAATTCAGGGTTCTATGTACTGTGCAACAGCTGCCAAGGAATAAACAAATGTTCAAAAGTTACAAGAATGAGGGAGGGAAAAATGCTAAGAACACTATGGCTATGATTTTATTAAAAACCCAGGAAAAATCAGTGCTTTGTCCTCACCTGAGATTCTGTGTTTGGTTCCAATTGCTGTATCAGAAAGACACTGGAGAGAGACAGAGAGGGTTTGAGAGAGAAGATGAGGATGAGGTGGTTATGGAGAAAATATATCATACAAAGAGCCTGAAATGCCTTGGACTATTTAAGGAGAGATGAATAAGAGGGAAACAGTAAAATTAGCCAAAGTACTGATTACAGTAAAGAAAAGCAGGATGTGAATTTGTGTTTTATTTTTAAAACTTGAATAGAAGAACAAGGAAACACTGATTGAAACTGGAAGGGGGAAATAAAAAACTGGTGGAAGAAAAGACTTTATTCATACATTGATTGCATAATTAACCCATGCAGTCATTTCCCTAAGATGGTATTGAGGCTAGTGTTTTACCAGCCTTGGAAAAAGGGACTGGAAATATATACATGGAAACAAGTGAAACATCTACAGCTATGATAATGTGCAACATCCCCCCTCAAAAACAAGCGAGTAGCTTTGAGTGTTTTCAAAGTAATTTCAGAACTCCTGTAAGAGCCTGACTTTGGGATGATTTCAGATTTCACCACTTTTGAACCAAGTATAAAGTAAATGGTTTTGAGGAATTTTTTTTCAAAAGTTAATTTATTTATGCAAAATAGATGTACCGTTTGAAACCATGAGATTGGATATTGCTGGGTTATCATCTGCTCTCATTTATTCAACTTTATGCAAAATCCATTGTGGCCCTCTGTCAGAATGAAGGCGTATTTTTGTTTGTGATATATTAAGAGCAAAATAGCAGTGATATTTCAAATGGAGTGGGGTAAATCAGTTTTAGTATATTGTCTGCCTGGGAGATGAGCTCAAAGGAATCTCAAAGCAATTCAAGCAGGTTGTAGCCTTTAAATGCTAACTGGGTTTGTCTGCAATGTTATTGATAGAGCCTGTAAGGAAGAGAATGAGAATTCATTATTCTTTTACGAATAACCAAAGGAAGAGGAAGTGAATTAAAGGGAGATGTACTTTTTCTTCCTAAATTCCAGATCTATCAAACCTATTTCACTCACTTCAATCTTGTGTCTAGTGGCCACTGTAATGTTTTAGATTTAGTTCTGTTTATAGGCCATTAAATATCTGTTGCAAATATCAGTGACGTTTTTTTACTTAAGCAGCTAGCAAATATGTTAGCTTCTGTTATTGCTCCAGTTGTGGGATGAAATGTAGCAATGCAGTCTGCTTCTATGTCTGCTTTGGTCTGTTACACAGGGTTTAGAATAGGTATTAGGGGGAAAAATTGTGGAAAGGGTTATAAAGCGTTGGAACAGACTGCCCAGGGGAAGTGGTGGAGTCACGTTCCTGAAAGTGCTAATAGAGCACGTGGATATGCCATTTGAGACTCTGTTTAAGGGCGAATGGTGGTGGTGCTGCGTCAATGGCTGGACTTGATCTGAAAGGTCTTTTCCAACCGTAACAATTCTGTGATTCTATGATTGTAAGAAGTCCTGTTTCTCTGAGTTAAGAACTACGTTTTGTGAAAGCCCAATGATCGTTTCAACTAGGACATGCAATTGAGGGGCTCCTTGAACCCTCTCAAGTGCCTCCATGCTTTTTTTTGACCAAGGATATCTGGAATTCCTGTCCTTGCCTCATTGCCCCCTCCTCTTGGTGGCATTGCATTCTGCTGTGTGATTCCCTGATTCTCACTTAAGCTGGAATTGGGTTTGGGCTGTAGAGGATTGGTGTGAGAAGGCAACAAAGCAGCTTTCTGCATTCATTTTGTGGTTCGTGGGGAAAAAGAATGCGGAGACCATTTCCAGACGGGTATGACAAATATGTGTGAGGTAGAACTCTGATTGGAGGTGGTGGGAAGGAGCAAGAAAGGAACTGCCTGGAACTAAACCATGAGGTTTTTGCTTCCTAATCAGGAATGACATTCTGGCTGTGTGCATGTCTCTCCCCTTTCTCAGTACAGTTTACTGTGGTCCAACCCTTAACATTGTTACCAACTGAAAATTTCCAAGAAGCTGCTGCTGCTGTGAGTGTCAAATTGGGTTAGAATGGGACTTAGAATGAGCAAGAGGGAGTTTAAAACTGGGAGCCATGGGCTGTATACATTAGTGCATACTAATGAATGCATTTGATGTGAAGGGTATAAAAACATCATCAAATCAGGAGATAAAACTGTTTATGGCTGCTTTCTCTTACTTTCAAAGAGACTGCCATACTGGTGAATCCCTGTAATTTTGAGACTGGTTTGAAAATAGGCCATTCATCTTTTAGATTTATTTTGTTAAACCCTGGGAAAATGGATGTCCTTGAGGGGACTATTATTTTTCACAGACTTGCAGTAAAATCTGGAGAGCACCTGTAAAGTCTGTGTTAGATACTGTATATACGTACCATGGTAACTGTGCCCCAGGCATCTTAGGAATTATTTGCTGAAATTAATTTTGTCCCCCCACCCCCTAATTTCAGTAATGATCTTTCTATTCACTTATTTTTTTCATGAAACAGATTTTAAAACAGAGACTGCAAATTATCAGATACTCACTGATGAAGTGTGCTAATTTTTTTTAGCATTCTTTTTTTTTACTGTGGGATTGGAATAAACAATATAACTGTGCTCTCCTAAACCAACCCAAAGAGGATCTTCTTGTGGCTGGGCAAAATTTAGTGACCTTCTCCATGGCGCTGCAGACCCGAGCCCATATGTATTTCTTGGCACACTCTCTTCATCTTAAATTTAAAGCAGAAGAAGAACAGCAAAAATTGTAGTAGTACAGATTTTTTTCCTGAGTGATTCTGGTTTCCTGCTTGTCATAGCCCCTCCCAGCTGCTTTTCTGGGGTCTCTCCAGCCATTCTGGCCATATTTCTTTCTTGTATGTTTTCATACTGTTGATAAAAGGTATAATGATGCCTGCCATTGGCCTGCTTGCCACATCCAGCACAATAGCTCTTTATCTCTGTGCATTACAAACCTGTCATTTGGGGCCTTGCATTAAATTCCTTAAATTCTTTTGTGGGGTGGATGCACAGCAAATAAAGCCTGGATTTGCAAGGGTCCTGAAGAGGTCTTGTTTCTTAGGACTTCCATGGGATGTAATGCTGGTTATCTCCCCTGAAAATCAGTCCTTGCCTTTCCAGGCCATAATGCATATGTGTTAAACTTAGTGGGAACTTCTGCTTGAAGTTTTTAAACCTTCTTTCCACCAGATGCATAATTTCTAAGGTAATAATAATAATAATAATAATTAAAATTTGTCTTACCTTATCCATTCTCACAGGAATATGTATTTAATGTACTTTTGTCTATTATGCTCCATTATTAAGTACTAAACCAATGTCATTATTAAGTGAAAAATGATAATGTAAGTTAACAAAATGCAAAAACTTGTAAGTATTTCTGCATTCACATCCCAAGTGATGGATATTTAAATGTAATTGCTGTGTAAGATATTATATTTATTTGGTAGCTGACAGGTGAAAGAAGAGTGGATACATATTTAAACTGAGCTTGGTTTGAATTGTGCAAGCACTGAGGCACAAACAGCCAGATTCATTGCAGCTCTTCGTGTTACAGTTTCTGAGGAGAAAGTGTGCTTAGATAATGGAGGAGAGAAAGAGGTAGGGTAGGGTTACAACTCTGTATGGAACCAAACTCTGTAACTAATGCGGATACTTGACCAGGTTTTTCCTGTACTAAAATATAGGCACGTATTAATCAGAGTAGATCAATTCTGTCTAACAGGCAATTGTAAGTCATCTATAATCTGTGTGTGAGTGTGTTTGTATGTATATAAATCAATGAAAGCTTTAAAATTTGCATCTGTACCTGAAGAAATGTTTCAGAATGAAGATTTAGGACACAGATATTTGAAAACGGAAGTTGAGTTAAAGCGAAATAAAAGAATAACCCCGTGTAATAACCTGTGCTTTGCTGTAGGTGTGCTGAGAGGAAAATGTGCTGTGGCAAACATGAAGGATTAGGAGATGATGAGTAGCCTGGTTATCTTAAATTGTCAGTGCTCCTCTTTGTATCATAGTGACTGGCAGGCCCTACAGCACAGCTGCTTGGTCTGTACAGCCAGCAATGCATCTGCCTCTCTTTTTTCAAATTCTTGTTACTAATTTCTGCTGAACTGAACCCTGGCATAGAGTTTTTCAGGGTTTTTTTGGGCCACTTAATACTGAAGCTTTTGGATACTATGTATGTGCCTGCTTCATAGATATGTTTTAGTGCTCCTTTGGTCCAGTTCACCAGCCAGTGGACTTACGGAGCACACAAAGTGCATTTCTTTTTTTTCTTTTTGACACTATTTAAAAATGTAAATGATATTAATGAAAATTCAATGAGAAAGCAGAATATTACTGTATCTTCTTAGTGCCCTGTGTGCCAAGTGGTGCAAACTGAATGCAAGTCTCTTTTAAAGTCAACTTAAAGTAAAATGAAACATATTTCACCAGTGAAGTACCAGTGATTATAACTCTAAATGTGTATTAATTTCCTTTTAAAAATAATAACAACAACAATAATTTTTTTTTTAAATAATTCATCTTGGGAATGAAAATATAATTTAAAAACTTTGGTTTCTTTAATGGTTAAGTCTCAAGAATCAGCAGAAATAATTACAGATATGTTCATGGTGGCATTAATGAAAATTTCAAAATTATTATTTACTCTCTTTGAAATAAATGACCAGAGCTTCCTTTACCACCTTTGGCTTTATCTACAAGGGAGATAATTTTTTTTCATTGCTTTCCAAAGGGAGACATCAAAAACTGGCAACATTAGGAGAGAGGTTCATTAAATGGGAATACGATGGTGTTTCAAGGCATTCAGAATTAGCTGTACATGCATAAAGTGACTATCTGCTCTCCATTGTGAACCATATACTGCAATTAATTGTGTAGCCTTTGAGAATATTTTCAGCCATCTGGATGTTGACAAAATGGTGCAAGAACTTTATATCTTCAGGTTAAAAAAAAAAAAGGTAAACTTGCTCTTAATATCAATTAGGACTTTAACATCTGCTTCTAGAACTAATAGTCCATAAACACTGGAATTCTCAATATTGTATGTTAAAGGTTGGAACATTTCTGGCTTGTTGTTGGCAGTATAAACGTTATGCATCCTGTCCTAAAATAATTGTCTAAGATGACTGGTAAAAGTTGCCCTTTCAAGGTGTCTGCCTCTGTGCCACAACATTAGAGAGAAACAGGAGTTTTTTGTCTTTCCAGATTGCCTGGGTGAAATCAGATTAGTTCCAATGTAATCACCAAATTGCAGTTTATTCCAAAAAAAAAGAGGAAAAAAAAAAAAAAAAGGTACTGTGAAGTGGCAATGGATATCTCATAGCAGGTATGAGTCAAGCGGAAATCTTTTAAATCAGCCTGGCTGTGGAATTAGTGCTGCACAGGGAAGGGGCAGAGGAAAAGGTGTTTGGAAGTAGTTAAATCAGACAAACAGTTATAACTGGAGTGCTACCTTCTTAGGTATGTTTGGTTTCTTTTGCTGGTTCCATTTAGGTCTGGACCCCAGTGAGCCATGCAGTAGGGACTATCTTGACTGTTTAAGTTAAACCAGTTTTTAGACTGATTTTTTTACAGCTCCTCAAGCACAGATGCTGATGATTCTATGCTGCAAGGGTAATTACCATTTTCTCACCTTAAGAGAACTTTCTCTAAATAAATTAGAACACTTCTATATCCATGCTTCTTTCTTAGTGATTTACCATATCCCCAGTGTATTTGAATTGTTTATTAACCAGATGCTACCTAGATTAGAAAGGAAAAGGTGATCTACTATACAACATGACCCAATACTGGCTTAAAAATGAACTAAATTAATTCCAAACCATGGCAAACAACATACGCTTGTCCCTTGGGCTTTGCTCGGAAAGTTTCACACAGAGCTTATAAATGTCCATTGCTGTGTCTTTGTCTCTTTGTACCCATGCTGTTTCGTATAATAAGGTGTCTTGTCAATCTTGGACGGAGTTGAGATAATGTTGTAGGGACAAACCACAACAATTTCCTTCCCCTTTTTTTTTTTTTTTTTTTTTTGTGTTATCATGACATTCATGGGGAATCAAATAAATAGTTCAATAGAAATTCTGGAGTAAGATCTAGCTCCCTTCTGCATAGATCTCTTATATGTTTAAGATTTCATGAAGCTTTGAGGTCATGTGAATAAAACTGAAGACCCTGATTAAGGTTTATAAAGAAATTGAGGGACCAGAGGAAGCAGGCAGACTTCTTGTAGAATTTGCATAACTGTTTAAACAACTTGGTGATTCAAACCAAAGTTTAGCTAAACCATTGTGGGCACTGCTGGAGCTCATTCTGAGCACATATTTGTATTTGAGTGCTTTCAGTATCTTCATAAATCTGACTACAAGAGCTAAAACCTAGAATAAATGTATAATTTTGGGGATCTTTATATTAAATTATTTTCTTTTACAGTCCATAGGTGCATGCAGACCACTGGAAATGCTTAGGAAAGATTGAGTGCTAAGTCAGCAGCCAAGACTCACATGTTCACTTGTGTTAGAATTTTATATTCCTGTGGTACTATACAAACTATTTCAACTTTATGCCACAGAAGCTACAGGAAAAGACCCAGTCCCCACCTAATTAATGTGCAACATATAAAAAAAAATGCAAATGAAATATAACTACTATAGGTTTTGTGTGATGACAGTACTGATAGGAACATAGTAGTAACATAATTCAGACCTGAGACACTCTCTTGGCATTTGTGTGCCATTAAAAAAAAAATGTTTGTAGCCTCTCTGCCTATATTGTTTTAAACTTTGCTACAAGCACTGAACTTAATTTTTATTCTTATTGCCCAGTGTCACTCCTAATGTTTCAGATATTTCTTTTGATCTTTCCCCTCTCTTACAAAGCACGTAAAGTGTTGCAATGTTCAAGATCAAACCAACACGATGGAGAGGGTTCAAATTTGGTGAAGAGCACTCACCTGTTTCAACAAAGACAGAAAATCTGATGATAATCATTATTTTTGAAACTGCTGTATATATATCAGAAAGGCTGAATTATTCTCTGATTTTATGAATATTAGGTATTATAAAGCAATGCTTTCCTTCCTGGTGAAGTTCTAATGTCAGCATGCTTTTGTGATGTTATAAGCTTGTGTTTTTTCTGTGGAAAGACTAACAGATGGGTTTATTTTCAATTTTTTTATTCACAAAGGTGTTCAATTATTTATATGCTACTTTGCTTCCCATCATAAAGCTGCTCAATGAACAGATCATGAAGGTTGTTGAGTTTGTGGAATTCTGTTCAGTTTTTCTGTTATTTTATCTCAAGCCTTTCTTGTCTCATCTATCCTTACTACTGCTGCTTTTCCTGTGTGGTGCTCACACCTTTCTGGCCATCATCTGTTCTCTGCTATTTCTTCTCTATTCTGTTTATAGAAGTTCTCCTAACCTTCCATTGCCTAATCATAGTTTTCACATTTTATTTTGTTTCGTGAATTTACAGAGAAATGACAAATTTTCACCTACAAAAATGAAGGCAGGTAGAAGTAAAATTCTTGTTCTCCACATAAAACATTTATAGATATTCATTCCCTCTTGATCCATCTGCTGAGCAGCTGGACATTCAGTTGTATTCTCTCTTTAGAATTGGTGTATTCTCTCTTTAGAATTGGTGTTTCTTTGCTGCTTGTAGCTTTAAGCCGAATTCCTTTATCCTGTTAGCAGAAATGTCCAGCATGAAATTATGCCATTAGAGACAAGAAGTAAATGATTCATATATTTCTGTATTATTTATTTTCTTTCTGCAGTTTGACAAACTAACTCTCAAGAATTTCCAATGAAGAAATTAAATGTCTTTGAAGGCTCTGCTGACCAGAATTAATGAAGTAAAACCATTGATTTTACTGGGGATAGTGCCATGCCAATTAACAAACAAATTACTTTGTTATACAGATAGTCTGAGGACAGTGAGAAGATCTGAAAGAACATCTCAAGTTGCTAATTTCTTTCTCAAATCAGGATGTATAGCAGTACCCACTAATCAGCACATGAAATTTTTCTCCTCCTGCAGTACATTGATGCAGACACTCTGTTGAAATATTTATAAATGTGACTTAATTTTTGGTAAAACAAGGAAATCGGGAAGTTTCTATTTGTGGCTATCTAGAATCTATGTGGTAATGATATTTAGAATCTATTTGACTTTAAAGTGTACGCAGTCATTAATGAGAATTCCCTTTTAAATGTGTTAAGCACACATGAGGCCCTCTATCTCAGAGTGAGAGATAATTTCAATACAGTGCCATTAATATTCTGTTGGCTCTTACTACTAATCTATAGAAAAGGTTGGCAGCAACATCACATATTAACATATGGGTTTGCTTTGGTTTTCCTTGCATTGAGAAAACCAGTAGTTCACAGTTTGATCTAAAACCCATAAATTGTTGACAAGTTTTCACTGTTCTTATGACAGAAAATTAATCAAGACAACTCTTGTTAGACCAGTGTTGCCAGTTAGGATATTTTCTGGGTGTGATCGTTTGCTGGGATTTTTCTCCAAAGACATTTGCAAAAGAAGATTGGCTTGCTGGAATTGGGAGCAGATTTCTCAGCAGTCATAGAATGGTGAAAGTTGAGCTAAAGGTAGGAAAAAGGAATCCACAATAATAGTTTGACAATGTAGTATATTGAACAGAATTGAATAATATGAGAGGAGAGTCATATCTTAGATTTGACACACAGTGCCTGCAAAATACAGGTGCAGGATAGAAAGGTGCCTTAGAGGAACGCTGGGTCTGAACCAGGATAAACCAGTGCCATCTCCTAATCCAGAAACTCTAAATCTGATGAACTTGGATTTTTATTTAATAAAATAGATATTTTACTAAATAAGCCTCTTACTTAAGTGAGAGTTTAGTTGGGTTTAGCATGTATACAGTTGAGATTTGGAACAAATTAATGAGAACAATTTAAAATTGATTCAAGCTAAAGCAGTTCAATTTCTTATGAAGACTGAATTTCCAATGGATCAACTACTGAAACAAGAGATTAGGACAAGGTTTTTACACAAAGAGAATTTCCAGATAGTTGGCAGTTAGGAAAATCAAGCTTCATATTGGTGGTTAAACCAGAGGTACAAACTTTGTTCTCTTTTTCTCTCTTCATTTTAGTGACTTGCCCAGGGTCATTCTGTGAGTCAGTGTCTGAGCTGGAAATAAAACTGAAGAATTATTACTCCCAGTCACAGGCACTAACCGCAAGACAATCTTTCTCCTCATTTCCCTTTTAATGGACTACACTTCCATTGAGCATTCCACACCAGTCAACAGGGAAAATTATTGGCTACAGTTAGACAAGCGTACTAAAGAGTACCTTGGAGTTTATGGATGAAAACAGCCATAAAAATGCTCAGTTTTATTATTATTATTTACTGTTTGCAAACATGGCGATTCAATAAAAGTTTACAGATAAAGGAGGCCCAGTGCAGGACTTAAGTTTCCCATTATATCTCTTTTGTTCCAAAAGCAATATACATTAAAATATTTAGTAGAAAGATGTTGTTGCCAACATTTTTTTTTTTACAATTATTCTTGGAGAAATATATTCAATTATGGAAGAACTCATTACGGAAAATTGTCTTATCCTGTTTCTATTCTTAGCTTCTCTTCTTCACCTAGTAATTGTTACATGGGTCTCTGCTAAGAATATGAAACAGGACCTATTAGTGAAATTAAGAGTACTTTTAGTCCTGAGTAATCTGTGAAGGGTTTCCTTTCATTGCCAGATCATTTTCTTTTGTCTGAATGCCAGCTCAGTTCTCCACACTGAGTTCAGTTCTCCAGTTTTGTAGTCGATTTGCCTTTCTGTTGTTGCCAATCAGTAGGAGTGAATGGTGCAAATGAGCTGTATTATCAAGTACCACTCAACATGGGCAGCCCATAAAAAGTAATGGCCATGTTTTTCTTTTGGGGATTCCATTAATTTAAATATGAATCGTATTTGACAGCAAACATTTACACTGTGAGTTGAAATTATTGGGAATGGAGATGAAAAGCTAAGGTTAGTAGATTATGAAACTTCAGACAGTCTCACTGCACAAGTTCAGCAAGGATACAGCATGGCCAGCACATTGGGCACACACACAATGGGTACGGCAGGAGAGATCTGTCTACTCGAAGACTTAGTCACAAAATAAAAGAAATGGATCTGCCTACCTGGCAGAACCTGGCAGAGGTTTGTAGGGCTGCAGCAAAAGCAGCTGAACACCAGGCAGCAAAGCAGTGTTTGGTTTGCATATCAACTGCCAGTCCTGTAAAGGAGCTGCAGGNATAATGAGGACAGCCCTTCATCCTTCATCATGCTCAGGAATTGCAAACGACTTCCATGAGGAAGGGACCTACCCCCATGCATTCAGGGTGCTAGAAGAGCACAGAAGTGATTAGAGAAGTGTCAGAGAACATCTATTAAGTTGCAAAACAAGGTGGCAGTGGTATAAAATACTTATTAATGCTTTCAAGGGCCACATGTCCCTGCAGAAGCCAGTGTGTATCTTTTAATTCAGAATTTCAGTACCTTTGTGGAAGCATCTATGAATGAGCCCAGGGTGGTGAAAAGGGGAATTGGTGCTGATAATAGATAAGATGCTAGTTCTGCTAAGAAAAGGTAAATAAATTAGCATGAGCAAACAGTCCAGCAGTGCCACTGCAAAGATGAGACAGGTATTGTTGAATGCTCTGCTATGCTATTCCTGCAAAATGGGGCCAAAATTGCAGTTTTGTGAGGAACAAGAGCTGTGCCTGGAACTATGTGGAACTTCTTGTCATCCAGCATGTCCACCCTCTGTTTTTTCAACGTAAAGGACTGTCTTCTCTTTCTGTTTGTTTATTTATTTATTACAAAAGGATTGAGAGAATAATTGACCTCCGTTGGCCAAGAAACAGCAATTTTAAAGCCTTTTGCTCCTGGGTCATTAATGTGACTCATACACTTAAGTTTTGTTTATTCTTAAATGCTAAATCCCAGTGGAATGAGGAAAAAAGCAAGTAAGCCTCAGAACCTAACACAAACTACAGACAACAAGTAGCAGAATCTAATAGCAAATTTCAGGCTTCACTTGACTACAAATTAATTCTGCATTCTAACTGTGCTCTCTGGTTCATTAACATTCCAGTTTCTTTTGTGTTTTCTGAGCATTGCATTTAACTCTAACACATCCCTGTTCCTTTCTGCATAACCTCATTCCACCACAACATTCCAGTAACAGGCACCAGGCTTAGAAAAATGCAGCTTTTTTTCCCCCTTTTATTGCCTCCCCTCCAATATATTTCTCATCGAAGGAGCAAAGGAGTTTTGCCATCAGCTTCTATAAGGTAGTATTTCACCAAGCATGCATTAAAAATAAGGATAAAGAGTGAAAATACATCAGTAAAAAATAGCTTTTCCCCCCTTCCCCCTATTTTTAAAAAATTAATTTAATTTTATTTGCAAATCATTTGATTCTTACTCTTAAAAGACATTAGTATTGTTATGGCACTCTCTAGTCTCAGTAAAGAGACAACCTAATAAATAGACATGAGGGGTGGGGCGAATCCTTCAGGATAACAGCAAAACCAATCTTGTTTTGCAAGATTCACCCTTTCCACCCCTTAGAAAGATGTAATTCGTAATAAGTAATCTGAAAATAACATGAAGAATATTTTTAATGTGAAAATGAGTACAGTAAAATTTATTGAATGTGAAATCACCATTCACACTTTAAATATAAAGTACAAATTATGTAAAATGTTGATCTTTGGGTTTGCAAGCTGCTCAACTGGAGTTATAGAAATCTCCTAATCCCCAGGTGCATGAGGTTTTATGCATCCTTCTAAAGCATTAGATCACAGCTGGAAACAGATGAGGGTGATCTATGGCACTTTGTGTAACAATTCCCAGAAAAATGCATTTAACATTTGCAGCTATGAGATGAGTGCATTTATTTAATAGATTTCTGCTTTTTCCTTGGACACATGGTGTTCCACAAATGAAATGTTTGTCAGATTGCAGTACAAAATGTGAGCCAGTTTTTGTGTGTGGAGAAGGTTTTTTTGGTTATCCTTTAATAAAATGTAAGGGCTGCAGTGTAATTCTTTCACTCTGTTCTGCTTCATGCACCTCAGTCACAAATGTGTAATGGGAGTGTGGTGTGACTTGTGTCTCCTTTGCAAGCTGCTCCATAGCCAGATGCCAGGGGACTCAGACCTGACTCCAGAGCCCTGCTCCGGCGATTTTCTGGTTTTCATTGGGTGGCTGTGTAATGTACAATGCATAAACTAAGCAGGGTGCATAACCTGGTTTCTCCCACTTCCCACTGAGTACTCTGAGTATGAGGCCATAGAAACAGCTCACTCTGCCTGCAAATACTCTGCCCTCTAATGTGCAGCCATGAAATGCATCTTTGCCAGACTCTCCTGTAGGCTGTGGACAGGTACTCTGACTTGTACTCCTCCCACTAAATTCTAGATGGTTAATTGAAATGCCCTAAGGTGTTCAGGATCTTTCCTCAATAATGAATGGAAAGAGAGAAGCAGTTGTTCGTCAAACATATCTACAGATAATTTGCCCATGGGATGTACACACAGATATTTTCTCTCTCAACCCGGAGAGATATGAAGCAAATTCTCTCCAAGTTTAGGAAAGCACCTGGAATTCAATGGAAGAAGCCTCTCTGAGGTGCCTGACAGATGGGTTGAATTTTCTTCTACCCAAAGGAAGATCCTGACCCCACTTCTTCCATTCCTGGCTATATATGTTAACCTACAGGGCACAGTGTAAGTGGTTCTTGTCACCAACAGCTGGACGTGACTTTTAGATACAAGTCCTGTCTGTGGCACCAGGATCTCAAGTGGAGGGAGCTACAAAGCCCTTACTCAGATGCCTTTGCATCAGAACATGGCAGGAATTTATAGACAACCCTCTTGTCCAGCTGTAGGTTTCTCCTTGTTAACTTTGGAGCTTCCTAGGTAGTCCTTTGGAAGTATTTGATGCTGGTATTTTTAACTATTTATTTTTATGTGGGGATACAGGGTTCTTGGTTAACAGAAAAACAAGTGTATGTTACTGCCTCTCTCTCTGAACTGCTTTATGTCACAGCCTTTGCTGGACTAGGCAGGTTTCTGACACATCCCAGACTCCCTCAGGTCTTTGGCTCCATTAAAGCTGGGCTCTCTCCTACTCTGCAGGATAAGGGGTAATACCCTTCACTCCTCCTTCCTGTTTTGGATGAAGGGAGTGTGAGCAGGGCTGATTGCACCCACAGGAGATTACTAAGCACTTCTGGCAGCTTGGTATTAATATACCCATCACAGCATCAAATCCTCGTGCTGTGAAAAGGAAATGCATCTTCTTAAAGTGCTTAGCCTGTAAAGCACAATTTAGTTTCGAATAGGGATATTTCTGCTAAAAATATAATCTCCTTTGCCTGGTTTTACAATGAAGACAGTCACCTATCAGCTTTTATTTGCAGTTGTAAGTCTGTAGTAAACTGTGTGACTTAAGCATGTTATGTATCAATTCAATACATAAGTCATGGTCAACAGAAAATAAGCCAGATCTTTGCATATATAAAAGTGTTACTCAAGTGAACAGAAAGGTCATGTTTGCGTGATCTTTTTTTCTCACATTGGCATTGAAGACTAAGTGAAATGCCAGTTCTGGATAAACAGTTATGCCATTTAATACTGTTAAAATTTACAGGGTCAGTGTAATTGAGCAGGTTCTCCAGAATTATTTTTTTCTTCACCTGAAGATGTGATAGTATTGTAATATGAAAAGAAGTTGCAGCAGGATTTTGGTCAGTGTAGTACGATTGCAGTAAATTGCAGTGGAGTGTGTCAAGCAGGCAAGGAGATCATAAGGTAGGGAATTGGAAACTGTCTGTTCCTTCTCGTGATGTCCCTAGTTTTGTTTCTTAAACATGTAAGGAATGGGTGGTTTGGGTGTTTTGCTTTGTTTTTAAGTAATGTGGAAAAAGTGACCTCCCTCACCAGATTTTATAGTAACAAATTTCTGCTGACATTTGTTTTGTACAGCCTATTTGCAGATCTTGTAAATAAAGCAAGGTGAGCATTGTATCTCTCTTAAGGGGTTACGGCTGATGCAAAATGTCACCTGAGCTGCTTCTTACCTCTGTTCAAAGCCATGGTGTGATAACAGCTGTGGGGTCTGCTGTAGGGCAGAAAATACATGTGATCTTCCTTGTCCTTTGTACTAGTGCTTCAAAGACTGTCCCAAGTTTTGTAAAAACTACAATAATATAAAACTCAGGAAAATCAATCCATTAATAAATTCAAAAGTTATTGGTTACAGAATGCTGATACCTGTGTCACTGAACACTGGGTAGGTTTTTGAGTGTTATGTTTTTATTATGCTTAAATAAGTGAAATATTTGAATAAGGTTATTTTCTCCCAACTCTTGAAATGTCACCACTGTATTTCTAAGAAAATATTCTGGTATTAAGAAGTTTAAGTATTTTAGGTTGGATGAAATTTGAATCAACTAAGCTTTTTAAAGTGTTATTTATTTTAAATTAATAGCTATTCTACACAGGACTTCAGCAATTAGTAAGATTTTTTACATACTTTACTTCAATTACTGGAAAAATACTGGAAGAAGTCACTCAAAGTACCTGTAAGCACCTATAAAAATAAAGGAGATAAGGGATGGTAAACATACATTTGCCAAGAACAAAATGTGTCAAACCAATTTAATGTTCATCTTGTGTAGAATAACAGGCCTTGTGGGTAAAGGACAGGTAGTAGGAGTCATATTTTGACTTCAGCAGAAGAAATTATTGTAGTTGGATAAAAAACTGTTGAAAAAGCTATAATAGGGGAATGTTATTAATATTTCACTGTCAAAAAAAAGGCCTTTGTGTCAAGAATGTGCTTATTAAATCTGTAGATGACCCAACCTGCGGAGTACTGTAAGCACTTGGAAAATAGTGAAGCAGAAGATCAGGAAAAAAGCTCATAGTGTGATTACATGGGGAGACGTACCTGGAAAATACAATGATGTTGCAATGAGTGGGGAATGCTTCAGTTTTGCTGAAATAAATTGTGACTGAATACAAACCATGGCATTTGCTATTTTTCTTGATGATTGCAACGGAAAAAGATTTTATTTTCAGTGTCCATTTTATCCCCTGAGGTGTGATATTTCTGTCTAATGTATTGGGTGAAAGAGTCCATGCAAATGAAAAGGGAAATAATATCTGTTCTGGAAAATTGCAAAGCTTTTATATGAAACTTTAAAGCTATTTCATATCACAGCTGCCTAAAACTTATATTTCAGCATTGCAACTGCTCTACCCAACTATAAGCTTTTTCTTGTATTAACTTATATTTTATCATTTAAGTGGGAAAACTAGAATTTATTTCATCTTTTGAAAATATCAGAATAGAAATTCTCTCATGAGGCAATTTTTACCTCTGTGTAACAATCAGAAAACAAATAATCTTGGTAGAATTAGTTTAGCATCTTATTTGAATATTGTTATTAAAAGGATGTTGTCCCTTTTGGTTCCTTTGTTTTTATACCCTGTATTACTTCTGATAGAAGTATTTTGACATCTGTATATGCATCCTAATATACTACCTTGACATACATCCTATGTGCATGTTAATTTTACTTGAGAGCCCTACATTTTACAAAATCTTTTCCTTAAACCCTCTTTTAGGAAGCTACTATTAGTTTAAGAAAATAGTTTACTTACATTCACAAAAGAAATATAGGACTGGAACTCAAATCCCAGTTCCCTTAATAACATAGTGTTAACTTAATTAAAGAAATTGTATTTAGCATAGGAGCACTGTGGAGTTAAGCAAAGGATTGCCAAACAATTTCTTTATGTCATATCAAAATTATTGGTCTTAAGTGATCAAGTGTCAGAAAAATAAATGCTTTCAAAATTTGTTTAACTTGAAAATAGTATGGAGAATATTTTTTAATAGTTTAGTTATCCTGTTAGCATGTAATTTGCGGTGTTTGTAGACAATACGTTTTTAAGATTATTCCATTAATATGTTTTAACATCTATTTCTTATTTCATCTTCACTGAAATCATTATATTTTCTATAATAAGATGAACATTTAATGTGCTCTTGGCATGAATTAATTTTTAACAAACCATTAATAAGTCAGATCTGTAAGGATTTCTCTCCCTTAAAAATCAAGCCTCTTCTAGCAACAAGTTTTTAATAGATTCTGACATTTGAATTTATTGTAGTGTTTTAAACATTATTCATAATAAGAAAAAGAGAAAAATTCTGGTTACTCAGACTGTAGATGATACATTTTTTTCCCATTTGATGCACTTATGAGACAGTGTAAAATTTCTGTTGCTAGACAAGCTGGGATATTATACTATGTGTTCTAATTTCCCAGCAGAAATTAGTAAAATTGGACATTTCATCTATTTATCTACCTTTCAAAATGTTTGTGTCAGACTCAAGCACAGGCTCACTCTTTAACTGGTTGATGAGTTATAGTGATAGTTTTTGCATTGATACTTCAAAGATCTGAGTTGCAGAACTGACATGGTCCAAGTAGGGAAACAGGAATTCTATTTAGAACTTGAAAACCTACCTTGGTAAACTACAGTCTTAGGCTTCTGTCTGTGCTGTGCAAAACTTACAAAGGAAGCAAATATATTGGCAGTTGATCAATATTTTGTTGCACTGACCATAAAGCTGGGAAAAGGTGAGCAAGCTTTTGGGCTGTTCAGTTCCAAACGGAACTGGTGAACTTGAAAAAAAACGGTTTGTCAATGTTCATTTGTATTGCTACAAATAAACATTGCAGATGGAATGGAAAAGGCTGAGAGAGAAGTTCTCTCCAAGGGGAAAGAGGTCAAGACTGTAGAAATGTAAAACCTTTAGAAAGAAAGGTACTTCTATGCTAATTTCAGGAAATCTGACAGTGAGTTTTATCTGCTCACAAGTACTCAGCAGTTGTACCAGAGACATTTAGTTGTTCTCCCGTGGGTTACTGCCCTTAACTGAAGTCAGTGACTTTCCCCATTCAGTGGGAGTTGTAGCTCTGTAACCTCTTGCACGTAATCTGTTGTATTTCCTCCTGTTGGAGAGGAGAACATAAAGTCCTTGAGTGGAAGGCTTCTTTTGGATCATTTTGTGCAGCTGGAGTTCTGTTACAATATGAAGTTGGGGCAAATCTTGTAGGTGTTTGCTTAAAACTTTCAGAAGAATCAGTGTGCTTTGAATTTTAGACTCTGATGAGTTTTACACTGGAAGGAGACAAGGGGGTATAAAACCGTTTGGTCAAGATCTACCCTAAGAGAAGAGCTGCCATTGGTTCTGCTTGTACATAATTAATTTGAGTGACATTTGGGGGGCACTAAGGCTTCACTCTGGCATAGCATCAAGCACCAGCTCGACTCCAGCTGTGCTCCCAGTTCCCCCGAGTTAAATGGGGCC
Source organism: Dicrurus megarhynchus (assembly GCA_013399195.1). Classification (NCBI taxonomy): domain Eukaryota; kingdom Metazoa; phylum Chordata; class Aves; order Passeriformes; family Dicruridae; genus Dicrurus; species Dicrurus megarhynchus. The sequence continues at coordinate 1,966,365 of VXAD01007430.1, forward strand.
ACTGCCAGCCTTCTACCTGGAGCACTGAGTGTGCCCCACAGCATCAGGCTATCCATAAACAAGGGTTTATCTACTTTTCTGTTCCCAAGATCTCTTATTTTCCCCACAAATAGCTGTGTATTATTAATGAAATGATGATGAACCTGACATACCTTCAGCATTTTAAACAAACTTCAGCATTTTAGTGGAACTGCAGTGTAGGCATTTCTGTTTTCTGAAAAACAGATGTAGTAATTTCTTCTTTATTAAATTATGGAGACAATGTTTTTCTTAGGTTTAGGCCTTTTTCTGTGATCAGAGGGGTTGCTCTGTGCCTGAGTTTCAGAACAAGACATGTTCCTATGTCATTGTTCACTTTGGTTGTGTGTTGGAGATGTTCTCAGCCTAAGCCATTAATTTAAGAGGAAACTTTATTTTTGTTAAATTGGAGCTAAAAATATTTTAGAATAGACTTCCAAAGGGAACGGATAAAACAGCCTGAAGACCTTATAATTGTCCTGGGTTTATAGACTGTGTAGCTATTCATACATTGTGATTACTTCCAAAAAACTTGTCAACTTTTTGCTTCAAGGGTTGACAGTTTCTACTGTTTAAATAAGCCTGCAAACATGCAAATGCAATCCAAGATAACCTCTTGCTAACATTAAAAACCAATTGATCAGTTGGAATGACACAGGAGGCCATGCGTGGCTAAAACAAAGTCTGGAGAGGATTCTTATTGCTTTATTTGTATTCATTTTCTTTGCTACTAAATCCCACACTTATAAAGGGAACACCCACAGGCATTCCCGCGTCATATGGTTCTGTAATAATAATAATGTCTTTTGTAAGCATCTTTTCTAAGCACTTGCTGATGCTTTGTACCTTATAATAAAGTAGTTTCTATTATTTTTTAACTTAGCTACAGTACATTTCTGTGTTTATGTTGCCTACTTTCCTTGCTTTACCTGTTATCTCCATCCTGCTTTATCTCCATCCTTCAGTAAGGAATAATGAATAGGTTCCCTATACTTTTGTTTTGATATGTATAATCTTCTAGTTTTGGTTGGGGTGTTGTTTTGTTTGGTTGGTTGGAGTTTTTTTGGCTATTTTTGCTTGTTTGTTTGGTTTTTTTCCTGTTAACATTTTAAGCAATCCAGCGTAGAGGATGATTATGGTGATCAGAAATTTGTGATATGTTAAATGCGGTGGGTTTTTGTCACTGTTATGAAGCAAATTAAAATTATGATCAAAAAATACAATTAAAAGATATTTTTGTTGGGGGGAGGGATTGTGTGCTTTTTTTGACATTTAACAACTACTCAGGCTATGCTTTCTGAATGTGATCACTGCTTTGTGTGTATGGCTGCACTGAGATAGGTATTTTTATGTATTAGGAAATTAATATAGTATTTCTCTTATAGTTAAACTAAGGAGTGAGTAAGCATTCTTGCAGTCGTGTTTTCAGGCACACAGACTATGTCAGTACTTCTAAGTGCATAGCCTCAATCAGTGTTTTTCTAGCAAGGTGATTTTAGTTTTGCTGATGTAAATGAATTCAATACACTGGGGTGAAACAGAAAATACTGTTTTAAAGAGATTTGCTAAGTATTAGCATAGACTATTAGAATATCTATGTCTAATGATTGATACATTTAAATATTGTCAGTTATAGTAATTCGGAACCGTATTAGATACCCACACTATAGGAAGATGGCAGTAGTTTTAACTAGAGTTTGGAGGGGACTTCTAAAGATATTAATGTCCTAAGTTAGTGGAATATTTACTTAGGAGGTGAAAGAGACCCGTTCTGTGCTGTCATCAGCATGATGGGCTCTGACTGTCCTGTGCTGCTGAAACTATTCCCTTGTGCCATGTAAGGCACAAGAAGTGAGAGAGGAAGACTACAGAGGGGTGATATGAATCCTTGTGACTCAGCTTCTGTAATAAACAAATGTTTGTTATAAAATACAGGAGTGGTGTTGTAAGAAGGGCTGCAAGGCTTCATAATCCCTGTTCCTCCCTGCCGCACCCTCTGAGAGGTAATTTCATGCCTAGAGCTGCTTTCGTAGGAGACATGCATTTGAAACCTTCCAGGTAGAGGAAAACATTGGACTTCAAACTTCTACTCTGTCACTGCTGCATTTTGTGCAGGTCTTTATGCTGGTGGTAAATGTTACTCGTACTTTGAGGTTCCATAGGCATATAGGCAAGAAATACTCCAGGTTTTTTTGAAACTGGCTGGCCTTCAGTGCCATGATAGTTTTTAAGCGAAACCTGAGTGAAAAGGGCAAACATAATGCCATCTGTAAAAGAAGGGAAGGAGGAAGAATCTTGGCTGACAATTTAACTAAATTTTTAGAAAAGCATTGGAACAAATAAATATATTTTTTGTAAGCAACTAGAAGATTATAATTATATGTAATAACTGTAATCAAGAAGCCAAGGTTAATCAAGAAAAGAAAAAAGTGTCATAAATTCATTTCTCTATTCTGACAGCTTAACATTTTGGATAGATAGAAGAGAAGCTGTAGATGTCTATATACTTATACATTACAAAATTTTTCAGGACAGACAGATACATCAAATGGGACTTTTCAGGAGCCCAATTGCTATTCTATATTTTCATTAAATACTTTGAATGAAGGACAGAGACTGCTTATTCAGTCTTCAGGTCATGACAAAAACATAAAACATACAAGGGTGTTTAGAAGACAAAGTCTGAATTCTGTGAATATAAAATCATTCTAGCCATTCTGTTACTGAAACACTATGGGAAAAATAAAATAAGCTTAGCTGGGTTGCTATGTAGAAAGGACAGATTTAAGCTTCTATATTTAGATCAAAATAATTAACTGTACAAGCAGAGGATGGGTAATGACTCCTTAGGCGTCAGCCATACAAGAAAAAGTGTGCGCTGATAGTCAATTTTAACTTGAACTTAGGTAAACAATCTCTTGTCAATGTGTCAAACACCATCTGGAGTGTGTGACAGGAGCACAGGAATATTGTGTTAAACATCAGAAGGAATTCTTTAGTTCTCCTTGATTCTCCTAAGGTCAAAAAGGATATAGACCAATTTAGGAGAGCTCAGCAAAAAAACCAAGAGTCCTCAGAAGTCTGTTAAAAAAAACAAACCGGAAACCTAATAAGAAAGGGTTGAAGGAACTGAATTTTTAATTTTTTTTTTTGAATACAAAGAAGGTAGGACTAAGGTGTCATGATAACAGCTTTCAAGTATATAAAACGCTGTTGCAAAGAGGTAGAGAATGCATTCATGGTCTTTTACAGGGAGATCAGTGAGAAACAGGCTTGAATTGCAGCAAGGATGATTCAGGTTATACAGCAGAAAAAAACTTCTAACAATAAGGAGGGTGAAGCCTTGAAACAGGTAGCCTAGAGATAATGTGAGGCTTCCACTGTTTGAGATTTCAAGAACAAGTATCTGTACTTGATATTGGGGAAATACAGCAGGAGCAGGGAGAGCTCTTTGACCTAGGGTAGTAGATGCTTATGATGCATTTAGTAACGTCCATTATCTTTATGTTGGATTCTTGGAAACATCATGTTTGTAATTGAATATTTGTTGTATGTTACTGGTACATGAAAGTACTAAGATGTAATGTAGTTAAATATGCATTGAACTTGGAAGAGGAGCAAACTTAGTCCCTGGCTCTCTCTCTTATGTGCAAAAGCATTTCTACCTTCTAGTCTTTCAAAGGTGAAATAGAGAACAAATTTTCTTCCAGATTATTTTCCTCCTAAAATGCTGTTTCAGCACTCAGCAGCTCAGAGCACAACACTTCCACTGGGGAGTTGTAGTTCAGTCCTAACTCTGTCTTAATGGCCCCGCTGGGCCCCTGCTTCTTGGCCGGGGCTTGTTACTGACTTGTATTTTGCAGAACCTAACAGCAAAGGTCCTGCAAATTTCAGCCTTGTTATTGCCTTGTCTTTATTTCTCATAATTTCATCAGTTTTCTTGAGCTTCCTTTTTTGTTTCAATTTTTTTATATTTCTTTACCTGCTCTTGCTAATTGTAACCCTGGTTGGGACGGTATCAAATGCTGATCTTAAACATCAGGTCCAAAGCCATCTCTGCTTTGTCCTGCTTTTGTTGGGAAAAGAAATCTTTTCTGGTTTTGTTTTTAAATAGCAAAGTGCTTTTCTTCAGGTCACACTGTTTATCTGAAAGGCACTTCACAGATAAAAAGAAGAATTGCTGTATTTATCTTGCAGTAACAGCAGTATTCAGCAAATAATGCTGCCCATCTCCCTTGGCTCCGGTGCCTGGGACACAAACAAACCCACCATAGAAAGCAGTCCATGTTGCTATAGACTCTCAATTTAAGCACTGTCTATTAAAGAACATCTACATGGCCAAGTTTTTCTGGTTTTCCTCCCTTAGGAGGAAAAAAGGCCTAGCTGTTTTTCAGTCACAAAGGTTCTCAGTCCCAACAGATGGAAGAGCTGTCATCTCTCTTCTCCTGAAGTGGAAAAAGGACATTCATCAGCTCTTGGAACTGGGTGCAATAATCAATAGCTCCTAGGTTGTTAAGGCCATTCAAAGATGTAGTTGCAGCATATTTGTAAAACAGCTTAAAGCAGTGAATAAAAAAAGAAAAAGGCATCACAGTAGGAAAATCTCACTAATTTCAGTATTAGCCAGAATATTTGCTATTAGCCTACTTAAATATTAGTATAGAACCAAACTCTCAGGTTTTTTTCTTCTAATCCAAAACAGACTTAATTTTAAAACCCAGAAAGAACTTCTCACATTTCTTATCTTCTAAATACATACTTACTTCAAAATTCAATTTGTCACTAGCTTTAGCTAGTGCTGTGTGCATTGTAAGCTGTGAAGGAATTGCTGGTACAGCCTGGGTTGTTTAGAAGTGACTCAAAGGCAAGAAAGAGCTGAATGGGTGCTGCTTCACTGACTTTCTGATTTTGATCAGATTTGTAGTATTTAGTTGAGTCTCTACTGCGGTATCCTCCAGCGGTGACATTTCAGGGTACTGGAATTAGTCTAGGATAAATACACCAAGACTTTGGCAAATACAAACTTTCTTTGCTCAGGCAAGGTGAGAGCACTTGGTCACACTCAGCAAGAAGGTATTTCCTGATGATCAGAGGAAACCTCCCGTGTCTCAGTGTGTGTTCACTGCCTCTGGTTATGTCACTGGGCACCACTGTAAATAACCTGGCTCCATATTCTTTGCACCCTCCATCGATAAGATCTCCCTGAGCCTTCTCACCTCCAGGCTAAACTGCCCCATTTATAACATCATTCTATCATAATAAATTTTACCATATTTATGAAAACTCATTAATGCTCCTGTTTATATGTCAGTCAGATTATTTACTAACCTGAAAGCAGTTGCACTTATAAAAATCCTTTGAAAGCAGTTGTTTTTGCATCCTAGCAAAGTCAGGGTTGAGTCCTATGTGTTTGAATAAATATAAAATTATTTAATACATGAAGCTGTTTTTCTGGTTGAGACAAACTTCTGAGTAGTTCAGCTTGACTTTGCTATCCCATATGGAGTTTGGAGTGAAGGACCAGTAAATAGCTCTGAAAAATCTCTGAGGGAGAATGTCTTCTACTGTGAAATTTTGCAGTCATATTTATAATGCAAATTTCACTGAATTTGTGTACTTCAGGATAAGCAGGGATGATCTTTGTTCAGACAGGTTTATCCTATGCTACAGGGAAATCCTTTTATCTTATCACAGGTTTTCTTCTGTGGTAACAAGGTATTATTGGTCTCATTACAGTGACATCAGATTTTGTTTTCTGGAGAACAAATGCAGTTGCAGTAGCAGATCTCATTCAGTGCATTGTTTCAAGGCAAAGCCTTGAGATATCCTTCTTGTAATGGGAAACCTGGAATCCTTAGATCTCATTATCACTTAGGTTTAGGGGAAGTGGTGTTAAGATTCAATTGTGTTAATAAAAGTGGTCAATTGGTTAAAGAATTCATTCTTGTGGCTGTAACATCTCTAAAATAGCACAGTTTTGCTTGTGACTTTAAAGATTAAAGGTGACTTATGGGGTTGTTAGAAATGGATTTCACAGAAAGCTTTGAAGAAAATCCTGGTCCACTATTAAAAGACACAAAGCTGTAATTCTTTCTTTGACCAAGTCCACCGCTGTGAGATTTGACACTCAAGTCCCTGTTGTATTCTGTACATGCATGATGGATTTCTGATAGTATGTGCTGGCATCTCATCTGGCTCTATGTGTGTTTACATGTGCGTGTTTTAGAGGATATTATGACACCTCTATTCATTCTTGCCGTCAGTGTTCTCAGGATAAATAACAGAAGGTCTTCTAAAAGTTTTATTGTATAAATTAAATTCTAGATAAAGATGATTTTGGTGGCTTTTTACTTGAGAAAAAAATATGTTTTTTAATTGGCCATAGTATTTAGAAATATCTATCCATAGTCTTTTCAGAATTTTATAAAGTTTTCCTCAATGTAGATTTTTCTCTCTTCTTAAATACATTTTAGTAAACATGCAGAATTCAGTTTTGAGTGCTTGATATGTGGCAGCTAAACATAAAAATTAACTAAATGTAGCTTAGTTAGATTCCTCATAAGATCATTAAGAATTTTTTTCTGCAGAGTGGACAAAATCTGATAATGCTTATCATGACTTTGCCTTACATGAGCAATGCTACTGGTGGGAAGATGCAATCTCTTCAACTGAAGAATTTTTTACTGAGACTTCTGCATCTTGTTCCTTTTAAAAAATGAAAAAGTAAGTTTAAAAAGGCAGTTCTCTGAGACCAGTGTAGGTTAAATGATCCTTTTGTGGCATGTACTTTACAAAAATGCTATAGTGCAGTCTTGTGCTTATGGCTTATATTAATGTTTTCTTCTTTCAGACATATTGACAGGTATTTTATTTCCTCTCCTCTCTTAACAACTCTTTCCTACTGGCAGAAGATACAGCTTCAATTAAAAGGAGTGTGTTGGAGAGAAATCAAAGGAGTTACAATTCCTTATGGGCATGAGAATATCACAGCTTGTATGACATCACATCTGCAAAAGATATGCAGGAATTTGGATGCTATGCAATTTGATTTCTTGGAGTCTGGATCCATGATGATAGGTTAATATATCAGGTTAATATCCTGATATTCACCCTTATATCTTCAGCTGGGTTCAAGGCATATCACACTGAACACTGACCATTTGTACAGATGGATTAGAAGAATGGAAAAATGTATCACTATGCTGGAGGGGTATTTTTACACTTGGCCGTTGATAGATTTTCTGTTGGGCATTTGCTAAGGGAAGAGGGGTGAGAGAGAAGACAGATGGGAACAGCAGGAAGAATCAGAACCTGAGTGTAGCCAAATAATTTATCAGGAAAATAAGAACTGATTAGGCAATTGGGCGGTGGGTGTGCGACAGCTGCAGCTCTGGGGCTGTGGGAGCTGTGGAGAGGAGGAAAGGTGCTAGAGACGTGCCACGTGTATGCTTGGAACGTCCAACACCAGTTAAGAAGGTGGTTGAGGATGAAGTGCTTCAGTCCTGTCAGGTTAACACTTTCCAGTGTATTTTCAAGTGGATTCTGTGAGTTGTTATTGGGATTTCTAAGCATATGCTCTCATTCACAGATGCAGTTATCCATCCTGGTGATGGCTTCTCAGCAAATACCAGTGCTCTAAAACCTTATCAGCATTTAATGCCAGCAATTAAAGGTTGTACCCAATATGCCCTTCTGCTCAAATCAAATCAACTCCTTTTTTTTTTTTTTTCTTTAGCATCCAAGAGAGATTTTCACGTCTTTGTTTCATTTGACTAAGAAAGTGAGATAAGAGAGATACCTAGATTGAATGCCAGCATTTTTTCTTATTTAACTGTAGAGGTAGTTCTCTCAAATGAGTAAAAATCACTAGTAACCTCTAGTACTATTTAATGGATTTGTCATTTAGATGACAGTTTTCGGTTACCTGTGGTTCACCTTGCAGCTCATGAGTTCATGCAGGGCTGGATCCTTTTGCAGCAAAGAAATCCAAATTGTGACAAATTAGGTGACTATTTTACTGAAAGCTGCATATTTGGGGCAGTTTCACATGTATATTTTTTAAAGAATTTTAAGTAGTGCAGTCTCATTAGTTTTCAAAAGAAATACTAAGATCTCGTATGACTGTGGTGTGACTACAACTTATGAATATGGTAGGAGGAGGTAGTTTTCCAGAAATGCTCAGACAGGCAATTTAAACTTCATACTGCATGCAAATTTTAATGGGCTGTGACTTTCACCTCTTGAGGTTCCTGGTTTGAAACTATTGATTTATTGTCTAATGTAAAAAATACTGTATACAAATACTATCTAAATTTGTGAATACTAAGTTGTATCACATAGTTTTTACTGTGCTGATTCCAGGCTAGGAGTTCTGATTATCCTTTCCATTAGAAACCTGTAAATAAGTGACTCCCCAGGTAATAAAAAAAGCTCTGGGAAAACTAAGTGAATGTTGATGTCTCAAATTCTTATTAAAATTAAATTGGCAAAGTTAGACCAGAAAATGACAGTAAACTTTGTTAGCTGAATGAAAACCTTCTTCAGTAGATATGGAAAAATAGAGAACTTGAAAATCATAAACTTTTCTTGATATCTTGGCAGTTACATCTGTCTTGTCCTATATTTTGCATCTGAAACTGAATAAGCAGTTGGAACATGATCTTTGTTCCAGTCGTTTGAAGCTGTCTGTGTCATCATTACTGGACTTTTTCCCAAACTTTGTGTCCAGTTCTTTAGAACTGACTGAACATTGTGCTTTCAGTTTCAGTTTTCTAGTTCTAATAGTGGATTCTCTCTTATTCTTCATTCATTTTCTCTCAGATTTTACCAACTCTGACTTAAATGACCCAAAGCAGGGATATTTCTCCTGCATACTATTGTATTACTATTGTGATTTATTAGTTGCCTGCTAATTTGTGAATGGTATTGAACACCAGTCTTTACTGTCATCCCAATCTAATGCTTTTCACACCATTGGGAAGATTTTTTCATTTGTAAAGGTTAAGGAAAGTGATATTAAATTAATGGTAAGAGCAGATATCCCAGGAGATAACAGACATAAAGGAAATTTCATAAGAAAATGCTTATGTCTAACAGAAAAAGCTATCCAAGGAATGAAATTAAGCAACATCCACTCAATAAAGACTTCAAGAGAAAGGAAGGAGGGTTGCCTACCACTTTCATGCCGTGTATTTAAAAAAAAAAATGAATACACTTATAAAGTGGGACAGAGCTGTCTATTCTTTTTTGGAGGAAGGCAGATCTTGACCCCTAGAATTCACCAAGTTATCAAGTCAAACTAAAACCATTTTGGGGTGGAGGGAGTTACTTACGATTAGTGAAGAGTATGAGACCTAGAATCATAGAATTATAGGATCATCAGGGTTGGAAAAAATGTCTAAGATCATCCATAAACCATCCATAAATCTACCTTTATCCAGCCATAAACCTACCACTGCCAGGTTCACCACTAAACTGTGTCCCTAAGCACCACATCTACACACTGTTTGAATGCTTCCAGAGACAGTGATTCCCCCACTTCCCTGGGCAACCTGTTCCAAAGCTTGATAACCCTTTTAGTGAAGAAAATTTTCCTAAAATCCAATCTAAACCTTCCCTGGTGCGTCTTGAGGCAGTTTCCTCTTGTCCTGTCCCTTGTTACCTGGGGGAAGAGACTGATGATCACTGCCCTGGTCCTGCTGGCCACACCATTGCTGATCCAGGCCAGGTGCCATTGGCCTTCTCGGCCACCTGGGCACACCTGGCTCGTGCTCAGCTGCTGTCAACCAGCACCCCCAGGTCCTTTTCTGCTGAGTCACTTTCCAGCCACTCTGCTCACAGCCTGTAACACTGCCTGGGGTGGTTGTGACCCAAAGGCAGGACCTGACACTTGGCCTTGTTGAACGTCATAAAACTGGCCTTGGCCCATCAGTCCAGGTCCCTCAAACTTGAAACAGCTTGTGAGTGAGATGCAACTGCTGTTGTGCTGCTTTGTAAGGGAAGTGCATAAATTAATAAATCTTGGGCCTGAAGCCCTTGAACTTTTTTGTATGAATGTTATCATTGTGATGAGCTGAAGAGAGCTTGTCTGAAGTCTGTAGGCAAAGCAGTTTGTTTGCAAGATGCTTTGAGTTTTATTAAAATTTTAGATTATTAAATCAGAATTTTTTTCCTAAAAGTTCTGATTTATGAGGCATATAATATCTAAAATGTAGAAGTACTTTGAATAGTATATATAAGGATTATAAGACATCTGCTATAGCATGAAACAATAATAATAGCTATTTTTCAGTAAGGGACATTTCCTGCTTATTGCAGGCATTTTGTTTAGATTTTAAAATAACTTACTTTAATGTTTAAATATCATTTTATTATAGAGATTTCTGTAACTCAGCATATCTATAATTTTAATGGAAAAAAATACTTCCATGATAACCAAACAAGAAAGTACTTATTAAAGTGATTTTCTGGTACTGCTAGGCTGTTCTGTCTGGAAATTGTCTATTTTGGGACAAAATCAAGTACCAACTATACATCTGAATGAAGACATTTTGTGTGTTGTTTGTTTGCTTTTCAAATTCAGAATGAATCAGTGCTGCTCCCTCTCAGTGCCTGACAACTTCTCATTTGTTTTTTCCCTTCATCATTGCAGTGCACAGCACTGAGACTTCTTTAAAGGGATGCAGCCTATGACTTTATCCAAAAGCTTTCTTTCTACTTGCTGGTCACTGTTGACAAGGCTGAGGAGTCTACTTCTACCTAATTGCAGTTGGTTTTAGGAATAATCTCCATCATTTTTACACAACAGTAGGACCTAAAATACCTTCATGTTGTGGATTATCTTGGTAAATGAAGAGAAACAGATGAATTGTGAAGGTGTGTTGCTGTGTACTTGTCAGTGAGATATTCTAAAGTACAACTCAGAAATAGTCCCTTTGCAACTCTGTTGTGCTTCAAGGGGAAATATTTCTATGGGAAGCACTGTCAATATGTTTGCTAAAGTATATCATTCCTGATTCCTAAGTTCCTATTTTCAGCTGGGCTCATGGTTTTATTCATCATAACTCACTTGGGAGGTTTAAATAATCATAGGCTCATCTCCCTTTCCTCCCCACCCGTCCCGTCTGGCCCTTTTCTCCAACTAATCAGTGACTGAGATGTTTTTATTTCCTTGAATTTTGTCATCATGGTGACTCCTCTGGAGATTGTGCTGAGTTCAGATAATCCATTTCAATTCTGAGCTCCAGACAAGTGCAGAGGAAGACAGCAGGGAGTGATAGAAAATGGCATTTGGAGGAATAGAAAATAAGCAATAAATTTTTAAAACCCAAGTGATGAAGAAGTGGGGAACACACAGGAAAAGAAATAGCAGCAAAAATATTTCCAGAAATAGGATCTTTTCAATTCCTGGACTGAGAAATAGTAGGTCATATTATGATGTCCTAAATTCTTGCTGCACCTTTTAAAGAGACATTGCACACATGACTTCAAAAAAGGCACTGCAGTGTTAGGTGGGTAATCTCTTAATTAGACTGATTTCTTTTTGATAAGCAAAAATCATTGCTACCACATCAGTGATGTTTCACTGGCAAGCTCATGAATTCATTATAATCAGAGCTGCAAACTAGGATGTTTTCCTGTACCCACCTTTTTAGTACACCATAGTTTGCACTAATTGAAATTTTTACAGTGATTTCTAAGTTCAGAATGTAAGTTTAAAGAAATATAGTGATTTAGTCAGTTGGCACTTCTGACTTCCCAGGATTGCACTTGTATCTTCTAGCAGTGTACTGCACACATAATTTATAAAATCAAAATTTCAGGAATGTGCTCAGCCCTGTGGTAGGATGGTGTTGCAAGGTAAGCTCAGATGACATGTCACCTCCAATTTTCTGCAAGATCTGAGATTTTTTTACACAGTTGTGGGTGGGTTTTTTTGGTTGTTGTTTTTGTTTGTTTGTTTTTGTTGGTCTTTGTTGTTTTTTTGGTGGGGTTTTTTTTTGGGTCTGGGTTTCCTTGTGGGGGGATAATATTTGGTGGTTTTGGTTTTTTTTTTTTCTTCCCCAGATTAATTGGATGAATCACAAGGAAAAGTTTTCTAAGGTCACCCAATAAAGTTCATAGTTCAGTGTCTAATTTTCCCTAGGCTTTTTATCCTCTGCTTTAAGTATCTGATTGCATGGTGGCAAGAACTTATAGAAATCCCATACGAAAAACTGCTGCAATTTGGAAAGTTACACTGGCCAATTGGTAACTTTTAACAATAAACAGAGGTTCAGGGGCTTTCCTACACTTTTATTTCAGGAGGATGTAACTGGTAATCAGGAAAAGATTGCTCAGTACTCAAAGTGATAAAAGCAGTTGTAAGATGTAGCTAAGTGCCTTTCAAGCAGTGACATAGTGGAGGATCTGAGAAATACAGCCTCTGCCTCCCCTCTTGGATTACCATTACAGCAGTGCCTCGAAGAAAGGAAAAATTGATAATCATGTTTTGATTTTAAACTGAAGAAGTTACTTAGTGGTAGAGTACATTAACAGTGCTTAATACATAAACACAGTGGACATATATAAATATTTCCAACTGTGAAAAACTCAACTATGACAACCTTTGTACTCAAGCCTTCAGAAAGCATGAAAATAATTAAAAGTAAAGGATATCTTCTGGCAATCGAGGTGGTGGGACAGCTTTATTACCTTCTCTATAGTAACTCAAGCATGAAGAGTGGCAGTGCTGGGCAAGGCAAAAAACCCTGCAAAGCTTTCAGTCTGAGCCAGGCACTCAGTGAGCAGAGTGGAGTTCAAAAAGCCTAGAGAGGGGTCGATTGTTGCAGATTTGCTTCTCATGCTCAGTAATCCAGATAATCAGACAGTAAATTCTTCTAATATGCAAATTAAGCATGTTCTTATCAGTTTCTTCTTCTGAGATGTCAGAATAATCCCATAATCCCATGGTTTTGGGTGTTTTATGTATTTGTGAAATAATATGGAAATAGCATATGCTTCCTTCCAGTTTCATTTTTGGCACAGAGACCTAACTCTTTGCTGTAGCTGTTTTTCCCTTGTACTGGGCGGGGCAGCAAATGTGTTTGTTTGAGGGAGGCCTGATCCGCCACTGTTGAGGTCAATAGCAAATAGCCTGCTCAAAGAAACTCTTTGTCATTACAGTTCTTCCTGTTATTGACTGCTGTGAATTTTGGACCAGCCCAGTGAAAATGGGAGCAGGTCCCTAGCAGAAGAAAAGCAAAAAGAGCAGAAAAGCAATTTTCATTTTAACTTAAACAAGTTTTGAATCCCCTAAAAGGAAAGTGAGGCATCCTCACCTTGATTCTCTCAAAGCCTATTGTATCACCCAGCAGGTCCGAAGGTGACCTGGGAGAGGATTTGCAACACTGCTGAACATCATCACAGCTGTTGTGTGAATATCCAGCTCCAGGAATGGAGCCCACAATCCCTCCTTCCAGGACATGCTCTTTATAAAATGGATGGGGACTGTCAGTTGTGCAAGATGTGAACTGTGCTGGACTGTCTGGGCCAGCTCAAAGCAGGAGCCAGTTGCATGGGGCTGCAGGAGGTAATGCAAAGATGTAGCAGCAGCTGCAGACTGTCAGCAGTGTCATGAGGAAATAAGGGGAGAGAGTGAGATCCCAGAAGGAACATGGTTTGAGGGAAGAGAAAGAAAGATATCTTCATCCATCTACAGCTTAAATAGCTATGATCCCTGGTCCCTCAAAGCCAGTTCCTCCAAGTCAGGCAGATCCCAGTACCTCCGTCCTGCTGTTAGCCTTTCACACACAAGCCCCTCCAGCCACTGTTGCCCTTGAAATGCTGATAACCTGCTCTCGCCCCTTCCGCAGTTCCCAACCCTTGGTGTTGCCACTACAAAACTGAATTGTGCTTAATGCTATTGAAGCCTGGAATTGCCTTTGAGCCATTTGTCAGGAAAATGTGAACAAAGACAGTGTGCAAAAATGTGTCTGTGGCCTGACTGGAGTGTTGCTGGGGTAGCCATTTGTCTGTCAGGAGAGAACGCAGCTCAGAAATCACACTGCAGCTTCTGTCTGACTCTGCTTTATGCTTGTTATATTCTCATTCTTCTACATGTAATGAATTAATAAATAAGTAGTTTTCAGGTAAAGATGTAGAATCAGGTCTTGCACTTCCCAGGCAGAGTGCCCAGCCATCTCACACTATTAGGAAAATGTAAGCACTGCTCTTAGTTTTCCTTCTTTTTGAGCTTCTTGCTGTCCATGCTTGTGGGCATGAGCTAAGTACATCTCCCAGATTAGTAGACACAAATTTTAGACCCATAGATGCCTGAATTTATGAACCTTAGCTGGAGCAGGCATGCATTTACAGACAGCTGAGGTAAGTCAGCAAATGTACAACAGCAAGCTCAAAACATCACAGGATTTTTTTTCCAGGAGAAAACAGAAGTTCTCAGGGACCATTAGGTATGGGAGGTTTTACAGTGAAAATTGTTTTGTATCTGTCGTGTGTGAACTCTGCTTAAATTTTGCCTAATTTGAATTTTGAATGCCTGAGTGCTTTTTTACCTCCCTAAATATGGACAGATGAAGTATGTCGGTGGAAAATTGAGGAACACATCGTTAGCACTTTTACATTGATAAAGAATATTTTATGTTAGAAATTCCTTCTCATATCTACAAGTGGATTGGATTTTTTACCTTCCTTTTCATTAATAATGTATTAGGTTCCAAAGGACGTAATGATCTAAAGATGTAATAGGCACTGGATTTTGAAAATTAGTGACTATACAAATTCAATTTTTTAAGAAAGAAAAGATAATGCAACTCAAAATGTATTTTAGCTCTTTATTTGACAAATGTAGATTAATTTTGAATTAAAGGCTTCCTAGACTACTAATAAATATTATTTGATAAATTTAAATAATGCTTGCGACTCATACGGTAATGTACAATTACAAATACAATAAATTGTAAATCTCATTATGTTGGTCTTTAGAAATCCTTTCTGAGAAGAAAGTAGGTGATGATTATAATGCAAATTGTGGAGTGCAAACTAAATATTATCTAGTAAGGTGCTATTCTGTTTAGATTTTATGATTCTTGTTTTCTCAGATAAATCTACTGCATTCATTTTAAAAATAAATAGTGTTATTGAGTTTCGTGCCTATTGTACGTTAGGTTAAAGCACTAATTCTTTTTATTTGCTTGTTTGTTTTTAATTTGTTGTTTAATATGTTACCATTTATATGTGGAAATGCAAGAGAGTGCCCTCCTGCACTCTTTCCTCTTGCTTAAAAATTTTTATTTTCTGCAGTGATTGCTTACTCTGGAGAAGTGGAAGGAAAGGTGATTTGAACTGGTGTGACATGGCTTTCTGGGTTCCCTGGCACCTCTTGTGGCCTTAATTTCTTTAGATTGGTCATGACTTTCTTCTTGAGCTGTCATCCCATCTCTCACCAAGATGCTGATGCTCACAACTGCTTTGACACCCTTTCGTGACAGTGCAGTTGTCAGAAGCGTAACTTTTCCTCAGCATATGCAGCACATAATGGAAGTGTCTTCGTGTCCAGGGTGGATCCCCATGGCAACAGCAACGCGTTCACGGGAGGGTTAATCACAGTCATGCTGGTAAATGAAGAGCTCCAGGAGCTGTGTGGTGACTAATCCCATCTACCTGTGCCTGTCAATGAGGCGGTGCTTGGTTTAGGAGAGCATATAATTCCCTACCCTATGTTTTTGAATTATGCAGCCCATGAAGCAACACTTTTTACAACAATGAGGGCAGAGGAAATTTTGTCAGTGTTGTTTCAATCAGATTCAGACTAAGGCCACAGTACAGGGTGCTGCCCCACTGACTCTGGTCCTACAGGTCTGGAGGCAGCAATGCTCTTGAAGAACTTCACAGGGTATTTCCCTTGGCCAGCTTGGGAACCTGACAGCAAAAGGTTTTCAATTCTCACTTGATATTTATTGTGAAGGTTTTCTCTGATTTCATTAGTGTAACAATTTAATGTCAAAATTCTTAACTGTTCTTGAAAATGGATAAACAGGGAGGTAACAGACCAAGGTTTATGAACAGCCGTTGCATTAGTCCTTTCTCCCTGCTTGACCACATCACCAAGAGACTGTAAGGAACTGGTACACAAAGTGAAAAGTTTCAGACCAAATCCTTACAGACTTACTAGAATCCATTTTATTGGTATCTGACAACAGATATGAGAAAGTGTAATCTTCGTATCAGCCCAGCAAAGATATCAATGCATGATGAATATGTTGAGAGAAAACTCTGAAACCCCTTGGAGGGAAATCTACAGCTGTCATCTTCAAGCTGTAACTAAACTTTTCAAGGACAAAAGGGATTGAATTGTCAGGTGAAGTTTAATAAATGCACCTTTCAGTTAGTTACTTTTTCCATTTTCACTTGTTGAGTCTCTTGGAATGTCTCGAGTTGAAATGGACCTATGAGGATTGTTGAATCCAACTCCTTGCTCCTTGCACTACCTGTATCCAAAGACTTTGTTACACTGTTCACCATAGTAAATGTCTACAATTCTTTTTTGGGAGCAACAACTGATTCAGTGATTTTTTTGCTTTTAGAGTGTAAAATATAGGTAAAATCCTTAGTCATGTAATGAGTAAAACAGAAGGGTTTTTGAGGCAAGAGGCAGCCTGGGAATGTATTCAGGTCAGACACTGGGATACTATTGCACCATTTCGTCTCAGCGTGGATGGTACCAGAGAGGAGTGTATATTGCAGGGTTTGTACACATTGCTGCCCACCTTTTATCAGGCTATGACTTTATTTACAAAGAAATGTGGAAGGAAAAGCAAATACAGTTGAGCCAACAAAATGTGTACTGAGCTTGGGAATGCTTTTATCTCTTTTTATTTCTTTACCTACTTTTATTTTATGCCTTTCAGAATAGCATCTATCTGTCTGTTGGAAGTCCATTACTGTTTCTTTCTGACACTGTGCAAGTGATAAACACTAATAGTATTTCCCCTGACCTGCAGTGAAAGTCAAGAACATTTAGAGAAATTTACTCAGCAAAGCAGAAGAGGCCTCATATGATGATTGGAATTTTAGGCTTTGGAAGACTAATCACAATTTGCAAATACATTTGCAAATTTCCTTATGAAATAATTGAGAAGATGCAGAATGTTAAATTGGATGTACAGAAATGTTTGATTTTCTTTTTTGGTTTCTGCATTTTGTTTTAGTTTGGGTTTTTTACAAGGAAATTTGTTTTACAGAGATCTTCTTTTAAATATATCTACTATTAAATGGGATGTCACGGTGGTTATTTCTTAGTCCAAGCCCAGATCATTCCAGTGATGGTTGCAGAATTGTTAGATATCCTGTTTCTAGTGTGATGGAGCCTTGTGAGATGTGATAGCTGTTCATCAGCAGGGATAGCCTGCAAAATGTTTGAAGGACATGACAGAGGTCACTTTCTAAAAAATCTGTCTACATTTTGTCAATATTTTTGTGTATCCACTTGGTTTATGCTGCAGCATTTGAGTTTGCTTAGTCTAAAAAAATATTTTCAAAGAAAGAAAAAATGGAGAAAAAATGCATAGAATTAATAAGAGATAGATGCAGGGATTTTTTTCCAAATTTTATTTTATTTTCCCAATACCTTGTTCCCTCGCACAGAGCAGAACAAGTTCAGACAGAAAAGTAGAAGATCACAGAAATATCCAGGAACTGGATGGGCAGTTACTATTATCAGTTATTGTCACTGCAATAATCTGCATCAGTCTCATTGTAGATAAGCAATTTGGCAGGGTGCTCTCATCCCTTGTGAGTGGAGTCAGTCTGATCTTTGAAGGGACAAGGAGGTGAACAGTAATAAATAGGGCATCTGCATGTGAATAAAATGTATCAATGCAATAATACCATTCCCCAGCTTTAGTTTGGTATCTGGAGAACAAATGTAAATGCTGTGTTGAAACAACCTGGGCAGGGCATGCCATGGGTTACTGCTTTGTGTGGATAATGTAGATGCAGTGTTGAAGTAATGCATTTGGACAGCTAAACCAGTATGTAAAAAAATTGTGTATGGTCTGTCTAACAATAATTTTATTTCCAAAAGCCTTGAAAGTTTCCTTGGGGGGACAGGAAATGTCCAGTGGGGAAAAAAGCACTATAGCTGTATGCTGTTATGATAATAGGGAATGACTTCAAAGGCAGGGACCCTTGTCGGTAGGTTTTGACCCAAAGCTCCACTTGCCCTTAGTAAGGTTTAGTCTCCAGACTTACATGTAAAGGCTAGAAGAGCACATATGTTTATGCAAAAGACGTGAACATTGGCTGCTAAGTGTCTGGCCTGCTGCCATCTTTGGGAAATCTACTACAATAGCGTATGTTGGCAAGAAAACATGTTTATGTAAATGGCCAATTTGTCGACAAGGAATGCTGAGTGGGATTTGTCTCGTCTGAGCATGCCTGAGGTTAGAAGACTGGAAGATTAGCCTCGTCAATAGTAATTATTCTGTCTTCTTCCAGCCCTTGCAGGGAAAGAATGATACCCCGAGCTCTTTGCTGCTCACTACCTGCTGCCATGTGATAATTGCTTTGGCTCAATCAAACCTTAATTAAAATGTTATTGATAATTTGTCTGGAAAAGCAACACTTGCTCACATTTCTTAATGGGAGGTCAAATCATGTCATCTCTTACCTTAATCAGTTAAAGCTTCAATAGAAATAAATTAAAATTTACTGTGGTTTTTTTGCTTTCCTGTGGAAGTGTTGGTCAGTAACAAAGGGTACAGGATGATGTGCAAGGACACACAGGGATGGCAAGGAAAAAAGATGTGTATGTATACAGATAACACTTTACTAGTAGGATAACATAACAATTGCTTAGCAACTATAGCTGAGCTGAGCCAGCTCAGTGATTTCTGTTCTTCTACACCACTGTAATGAATTACTCTTAGTTTTTGGTTCTGAAGCGTAACAATAAACAATTTTCATGTAGTGTTCCAGTAGGAAAAGAAACCTCATAGATCCGTATAGTAAAACTCAAAACTGCTCAACTTACCTGAGTTTGCATGAAATACATATTTCAAGGGATTTTAAAGAAAAATCACTGAGGTTGACTTCATTAAGGTCACTTCATGAACAAAGATTTTCTAAATCAGAGCATGTTTCTAATGTATCACCCTCTCTTTGGAACTTAAAACGCATAGAGTTAATTAAATAATGTGTTTCAGGTTCATTTGATTTGCTGACAATTTTAGATAGATTTTGTGTTTGCAAAGCAGCTATATTTTATATGATTTCAAATTTGGTTGCCATGTTAGACCTTAACAACCATTTGCGTGTTTTTAAATCAGTAGTAGACGCATGCAGATATTAGACATTCAAGTAGCAGTAGAAATCCTGCTGCTTTCCTCCCTGACAACTCTGAGTCCCATGTCAGAGAACATTTGAGTCAGGTCCGTACCTGAATGGAATATACCTTGGCGAAAAGATCAGTGTGTGCAATGGTGCCTGTGTAAAACAAGGTTTTTGTAATAGCTATTATTATTTTTCATTGTTTTTTTTTTTTATTTCTGGTTGAAAAAACCCTTTGTAGAAAATCTGTCACTGGCAAGCCCAGTCTGCCTTTTGTGCAGTCTTTCCACAGATATGTCATCTACTGTCTTTGCTGGATATATTTTGGTAAACGGTGACTAGTTTTTGTCCAGTATGCATGGGTCTTTCTTTGAATAAGCATCCTGCAAGTGCATGGGATGTCTGCACCTGCTTTTTCTGTGGGTTTTCTCATTATCTGGTAGCTAATTTGTGGATTTCTGTATTGTGGTATTTTTGTTCTGAGGCTAAAAAGAAACTTCTTTTTTTAAGTAGCCAAGAAACAGCAGTAGCTTGATTATGAGCTTGATGGAACTGGTGGGTTTGATTCTGTAAAAGGTGGTAAAGTAATATCTGACTAGCAAAGGTATCAATGCTGCAAGAAAATATTATATAGCACACTTAAATTTCTTCTAATATTTGTACGTGAAGGACTGACTCAGTTAACCACAGTTGTCCACAGGTATATCCTTATGTGTGTAATTGTTTTTTGGAAAAAAAGTTCAAACTAGCACATTAACTTCAAACTAAGTTTATTCAGACCATATAAGCACTTTCAAAAGCTAAACGATTGTGCCCAGGAAAAGGGTTCTAGGTTCTGGTCTGAGATTCCATTATCAATCATTCATACTGTATTGATTTTAGAAAATTTTCCAGCTGTTATTTTAGAAGGCACAGTTTTTAATTTGTAGAGTGATTTTCCTCTTAAGCCTCCATCTTCACATCAAAGTCTTAACATTCTGCTTGCTTTCATGATTGAGGCAAATCTCTCTGGGAAATTTATCCCAGTATATATCTATCAGATAGGGTGGGGATTTTCTTTGCTCTCATAAGTAGGTTATGTAAAAGGCCTAAAGTGAGTCTCATTAGTGATGGGTATTGGAAGGCCGGTTTCCTCATTCTCTCTCCACCAATAATTAGCAAAAAATGTTGCTGCAATCTCCACTATGCTTTTGTGGTCTATTTTTGTAGCTGACGTAACTGAAATACACTTTACACTTAAATGTTGCTCCCCATTATCAGCATGTTGTACAAATCGTTAACATCCCTTGTCATTCCCCTTTATTTTTGTGATTAGAAAGGTGGTATTATCATCATCATCTTTACAGAAAAATGCAATAGACAGGGAAGCAAAGAGGCTTCTTCATTGTGATTCACTGGCAGAGAGTCAGCCCCAGATAATGACAGTTCCCGCAGTAGGATGGGTGGTCACTGGGGTACAGTTTGTATGGCTGAAATGTGCTGCCTTGCTGGGAAGAGAGGGAAGAAAGGGTTTGATCAGAATTGCTCGGTGGCCAGAGGCAGCTGCTTTAGGAAATGAGGCAGTATTTACGGCGAGGTGCATGTAGCTGTTGTGTTTCCCTGCCAAGGAAGTGAAAGCCTAAACATTCAGCCAAATTTCTATGTATTTGTATGCACTTAAGGGGACTATGCAAACTGTTTGGGGCTAAGTCTGTGCAAACAGAATGGCCATTTTTAGTTGCAAGACAACCTCCTTCTCTTATTCTGTAGTCCTATGCAGGGTATGTGTCAAGCATAGCTATCATATTTCTGTAATTCCTCATTGCCTAGGCCTACTTTCCTGCTTTGAATCCACCTAGTAGGTGACCAGTTTCCAGACAGATTTTTTGGATGTGGTTTTGTTTCAGCTATAGTGAGACCCCCTTTTTAAGTAAGAAATCTGTTTACATGTCAAACATATTTTGTGATCCCAGCGAAGTCCTGCTTCAGCATTTCTTCCAGTATACACTTCAGTATTATTACTGATATTTGAAGAAATAAAGAACTGAAGACCAATGATATCTCCAAATCAAGCACTAGAAGTTGGGTTAAAAATTAAATATTTGTTTTTATCTCTTCCTGTAATCCACATTTTGGATATAGTGCATTTTGCTTTTTAGTGAGTAACTTTTATAGTCTCACTAATATATAACAATTACTCCTCTTTGAAAACAGCACTATTCCATCTTCTCCTTAACTCTTCTGAGGACTGTAGCCTTAGTGGCTCATTTGCTCTCTTGTCTATTGTCTTGTTTGTTTTTAGACTTAAGCCCACTTAAGCCCACCTAAACAGTTTGCAAAAGTCTTTCCTCATTAGTTTTATGATCTAAATGCTTTAACATTTGAAATGTGAAGCACATGTAGTGTGCCTTGGGCTCATCTGGTGTAATTTGTGTTTCTTTGTGATTTTCTTTTTCCAGCTAAAACCAGATGAGGAAAAAACCTCAATGACGTGTGTGTCATTGAACAGGAAAGTGAAGATGGAATCCAGAACTGATGTCCTCTTTTTGGTTTAAGCACAAATCAAGCCCAGGCTAAGATAAAAATGAGCAACCCTAAAGGGTTGGGGGTTTTGCCATTAATGTAGTATCCTATTTTGTATCAACTACACTAGTCATAAAGAAAAAAATATATTATGTAAATAATAGCTTAGCATAAATGCTTTCCACTTAGCCTGTTACTTTGAGATTCTGTATTATTAGTCTGACATGTTTGTGTCTCATCATAGTTTGACCAATGTGACATAAAAGTATTAGCAAATTTCTTGAAGCTGCATGACGTGTTTTTCTGTAAAAGATTAGCCCCTCAAGTGTGTATACTGTATTAATAGAGAAGATCTGAAGGAGAATATAAAGCTGTGCATGGTGTTTTGGATTTGTAGAGGGTTCAGTTTGTTAACCAGGCAGATGCAGGCTAACCCACGACAGGACTCTAGTAGATGAAATGTCCCAAGGACTTTATACAGTGAAATTTTATAATCAAAAAAATTATCCAGCTGAAATTCTTCTCAATGCCCATGTACCATGTAGCTGTAGTTGTCAGATAATACAGCAACCATCTAGTTCACTCTTTGACAAGCTTGGATGCATGTGAAAAAATACAGGACATGAGATCAAGTAGAACCTCCTACCCTGGGAGGTTCCATAATTCTGTAGTCTTAAATCAAAACTGTTGCCTTAAATTGCGATCCTGTACTTATGCCAGGACAGCATCTCACACTGTGAATCAAGGTCATCCAATCTGCCAAAGTTTTGTTATAGTCAAATTAACAATTTTCTTCATGACAGTTTGTGAGAATAAAATCTTTAACCAGGATTTGTAGGGGGGCACCAATATATTTATTCAAGTACTACTCATATTGTTTTTACCAGCTGCTCAGGATTGGAAGTTGCCTTTATTCATACTTGTGATAGTGTTTAGCTTGCAGATGATGTATATAAGTTTTGAATAACTCATACTTTATAGTCAGCTTTTTGTGCTCCTTCTATAGGCACGTTCTTTCCAATGAGTCGGAAATACAGATCTTCCAATTGAAGGCTTTTTACAGCAGTGTTCTCCTGCTTAAGCCCCTTACCTGTTGTACAACTGTCTACTGAAGAAATTTCAAAATTTCCCAAAACAGTCATCACTGAAAGAGAAGGGAATTAAAAATTGTTGAAATAAAAGAGAGTAGTAGAAAGGAAAGAATGTGCAGAAATAGACAAGTTTTATTTTGCTCTTCTTGCAACGATGTTTTATGTTCCTCCAAATACTTGTTTCTTTCTCAAACCTGGCCTCTAGTTGAAAGTTTTACATAACTGATTTTTTGGCAGAGAAATGAAAGATAACATGGCTTATGTTTACTGGAGAACTCTGATTGATAGTAAGTCCTAGAACATTTTAAAGCATTTTGTCTACCAGGTGGCTGGAAGAGTTTTCAAGAGAACCTTTTCTTTTTGAACCTGGACTCAGGTTCTCTCAGACCTATTGTTCTGCTTCATGAATTCCAAAAAAGCTTTAGGGAGGTACAAAAGGACAATACTACTTAGTTTAATGCACATACTAATTGAAGTTTTCCTTTTGTACTATGTACTAATATTTAAAGGAAAGAGTCACAGTGGTCCATTTCATGATGGGTTGGGTCCTTCATGATTTTTGATGTTTTGGGAAATAAGTGCCGAATTTTCAAACTGAACCTGAAGAATGTAACTATGTTTGGCAGGAAGTGATATGCCTTAGCAAGCAGAGTCAATGTATCTCCTTGGGCCCTTTAAGTAAAGGCTGTGGTTTAACTGGGTTTTTTAATTTAAGGGTACTCTTTTTATGTTAAGGATTTCTGCCATTGGTTGTTTGCAAAAAACTCCAAATCCAAACCTAAAATCTCAACACAAAATATCTCAGTAATATACGAAGTTTTCTGAAAGTTTGATCTTAGAGTTATAGAATGGTTTGGGTTAGAAGGGACCTTTCAGATCATCTAATTTCAACCCCTCTACCATAGGCAGGGACACCTTCCAGTAGACCAGGTGGCTCAAAGACCCATTCAACCTCGCCTTGAACACTTCCAGATATGTCATGCTTTTTATAAGTAATTAACTTATCATAGCTTTAAAGAAAAATGCATTTATATTAGGACTTAATTGATTTAATATTAGATTCTTTTTGAGTTTTAAAAACTTCATTAAGTAATCACAGTAGAAATAACACTGAGTCACACTTTTTGATTTTTCTATTGCTCATCTTGGTTAACCATAAGCAGGAGAATTTTTAAGGTGTCTAAATGACTTGCAAGAATATGTAGCAGTGGAAAAGGTATGCTTAGATACCTTAAAAATATTATATTCTGTGTTTACTGTAATCTGTGACAAAACCAAACTTTAGAAATGCATAGGGTAAAACATGCTGCAATCAAACCAAGCATTCTGATCCATTCAGTAATGATTTAGATAAAATCTTCATTTTTCAGAGCATAAGCATTGCTTTAAAAATATTGAAGTTGGTTAGATGAAACCATAAGGAGCCTTGAACATTTTGTCCTCTCTCTGAGATTCGCTGTAACACTCTGTTGTAAGCAGAACCAGAAGTAACAGGAATGTTTTAAACATCCAGAGGAGTTGGAACATCCGTAAATAATCGAGAGGATGAAACTGACCTTGATTGAAGTTTGGGTTGTTGCGTGGTCTTAAGTTAAACAGAATCCTATGTTTTGCTTTATTTATATGCGAGCCTGATTCAAAGCTGAATCTTCTCATGTCCTCCACTGGGATTTGAATAGGTTTCAGATGAATCTCCCGTGGCTATTATGAGGGTTAATAAGTTAATGTTTGTGCAGTGCATAGAAAATTTGAGGTAATCCCTACCTGGTGAATATGTTGAATTTAGAAGGAGCTGTAGTCCAAGAATAGATGGTCAGAAGGGAGGGTGAAAGGTTGAAGCAAGTTACATATCTACACAATGATGACCCTGTCTGAAGGTGATTGAAACACACGGACCAGACATCGATGATCCAAGGATGTTTATTGAAAAGAGGCACAGATATTTAGACTGTTTAAGCTTCTGCATAACAATTTCTATTTGTTCTGTCTACGTGCTAGCTAATGCACAGCAAGCTATAATGTTACATTTTCTTTTGCGCACTTGCTTATCTTGCTGCAGGATGTTCTGCAATCTTCACCAGAGTGTTCACCTATGCAAAAGGATGTGATTTTTGCAGTTTCTTCTGTCTGCATCTTTCTCATAGCTCTTGCAGTACCATTTTTAACAAGTTAGCCATGCTGTTCATGTTTAACCCATTCTGTTCTGCAACACCTGTCATATGAAGCACAAATATATACTGCTGTGGTAATTGAGAAGCAATAGCCTCTTTAATCTTCCTTATCCAATAAATCTATCTTGTCTGAACTAAGCCTTACGAAAAATTTAATGAGCAGTAACCTCTAAGTAGACAATTGTTTCATGGTCCTTGTATCACATAAATATGGTCTTCTGTTCCTCAATAAGAATGAACTGTATCTTTGGAAAAGAAGTTACTCTCTTTGAAAAAATATATAGGTAAGATATTGTTGGATTATGCTAAATATTAGGGATTCAAGGTGAATGCTTCCATTTTGGGGCTTTTTTACCTGCATCTAAGCTTACTAATGATGCTACCATGTGGATTTTGTCTTACCTAAGCTATTCTAGACTTGCAAAAATTTGATTATTTGTCAAAAGGCCAGCTGTAAGAATAAGATCACATCATGGAATGAGAGAGATACTTTTGGGCTAGTTCTTGTAAAAGGCAGTTTATTCAGTAAGTCAAATAAATGCAACCCCACTGCATTTGGGTTCCCAGTCATAATATGCCACCTTTGAATCTAAAGGATTCCCTTTGGGGGAGGAAGCCAAGAAGGAAGGATAATGAAGATGGGAGAGGGCTGGACTTAGAGAATATTCAGAGGAAACTTGTGCTTTCACATGGTGATTTTGTGTTTAGAGTAGCGAATCCTGTTAGTATTCTTGGCTGATAGAACAGTCCTCATGGGTATGTTAAAAGAGGAAGAAAGCGTTGCATTAATTTTCACTTAGTGAGTACCTTTAAAGATGTTTGGCTTCTTGCTTTCTCTGACCTTTCCATGTAGAGAGTACCCTAAGAACCTGTAGCATCAGAAAAATTCATTGTTTAAACAAATTATTAATATGCTTTTGCCTGGAAGCAGACGTACTGGTAAATTTTGCACTAAGCCCCGAAGTCCTTCCTTTTTGTTGTGGATTTTTTTCTTAAAGAGAATATTGTTTCCAAAAGGTTGTTGCCTTGTTTTATTACCTGACATTTCCTTGCCTCAGTTTTTCAGCAAAGTTACAATTGAGATCAAGGAGGGTAGTGAACTTTAGAAGTAAAAATCAGGGACAGCTGCAAGGCATGCTTTACAGCCAAAGAAGATCACTCATCATTTCTGCTTCTAAAAGCCACGGGGTAGTTTCTGTCCTATACATGTCTTTGAAGAAAAATTTAAAGATAGCCAAAGATGCTGAGAAGCATTCTTTTAGTCCTGCCTCTTCCACCAGCTATTGAACAGAAAGGCTTAGGGAATGTACTGAAGTGCTGTAATAAATAAACATATTTGGCAGTGGATAAAGTCGACTGGACACATCTCCCTCCAGAGATGAATAATACAGCCCTGTGTGGCAGCCAAAGGGGCCAGTTAAGAGTGATCTGAGCTGTTTGGAGCCCCCAGAAGATATTAACAATTGCATTTAATACTTATATAGCACTTTCCCAATGTTTAACTGGATTAGTGGAGGCTTGTAACTTAAAGGCTTCTGGTGACTTAAAACACGAGAATAGCTGAGATCCATTAAAATAAAAAATGCCCACGAAGTAGCACAGTGTTCCCTGCCTAAGCCTCCAGCTCTGCATCAAGAACATGATAAAGAACAAATATAACCAGAAGGCAGAACCTCCTCCTGGACACATCTTAGAGCAAGAGGACTCAAACAGGAGCAAAAAAGAAATAGGTCTTCTCAAACTTTAGCTTCACCAAATGTGAAGCTTGTTATGTACAGTGTCCAACCGGTCATATACTAAGCAATCAAATAAACCCCCGAGATGACACATATTGACAGCAATGGCAGATAAAGAACTTTTAAAGCATGATAATAAATTAAACTCAAGTTCTTTTTATTCAAAATGTAATCTGACCCTAACATGTTTGTAAAATGGGCCAATAGGGAAGACATAAAATAAGGCTGAAAGAAAGCCAGTCTATGTTAAAGGAGAAATAGGTCATTGTCTGTAAGGCTGGGAAGAGCAGCCAAAAATTTACTTTTCTGTTAAGTGGATGGAAGGGAAGAAGTTGGTAAAGGATTTTGGTGGTACAAAGTAAGACTCCTCTGCCTGGGTTCCCTGCAGGCTGATGGAGCTTAGAATTGTCTAGTACAAAACACTGAGCTACAGATCCTAAATAAACCTCCTGCTAATATGAGGTACAGACAAGATAGCAGGGGTTTGAAGCAAATCATATCAGACATCTTTCGTAACACATTAATGGCAGTGCATTATTGCCAGCAGATACCATGGCAATAGAAAATGAAATGCACAGATAGCAAAACTATGGGATTGTGCTGTGTGTGTTGTCAAAGGGATGATCCAAGTATTTGTGATTGTCATTGAAGTTCCCTAGTATTTCCTAATGTTGGACTTTTCAGTTGCTTATAGTTCTGGCTGGCTTTAGGTAAAATTAGACTGAATTTTTATGTTCCATATCTGATACTTGATTGTTTTAATATTAGGCAGTAAACGGTCTTTGAAGATTAGGTATGGGTCTTTTGCCAGAGAATGAAGGAGGTATATGGGACTATATGCAAGAAGGAAGGGAACACATGCTCAAAGGCTAATTTGTAATGAATACCTGAGATGCTGAGCCAAGATTGCACAAGCAACTTCACTGTAAGTTTTGGCAATTACAGCTCCAGCATTTCTGGTCTGTATCTCTGGGACAGGAGTGCTAGAATATTAGGAGCTGAATAAACACATCTGTGAAAACGAGTGTGGTTTTATTGTGAACAAATAACATGTTGGAGCCCCGTTCCAGTGACTTTACTTGTCGTGTGCATTAGTATCTAGCTCCAGGAGTAAATCTACTGGATTTATTGGATCTGCTCATAGAGCAAGAGGTCTCTCACTGTGAGTAAATGTAAAAAAGTGGTTCTTAGCACTAGACCAGACAGAAGATCTGGTAATAAGAAAAATTAATGCTTTCATGATTTCTTTCTGATTTTGGCTTCCAGCAAGTTCTGCTAAAGATAGTAGGAATTCATAGAACTGTGGAATAAATACTGAGGTAGCATCTCAAGATTTGATTTCTTTTGGTAACGTAAAAAAGATGTATTGTTATGCTAAGAGCACACTGCAAATACAGCAACACACAAACCATGTGAGCAGGTGTGTGCATGGCTGACCAAACAAACAGAATTGTGCTCGGTCAACCTGATTAAATGGTGACATGTTATGCATTTCTTTCCAGTGAGACATGATGTGTGGTTTCATCATACCATATTACATGGGCTGGTAATCAACCTAGAAGTGCTTTAGGTAGAGGAAATCAAGAGGTTCTGTTGTAAATACTAAGGAAAAGATATGTTACCTGTATTTCTTCTTGATATTTGTACATCTATTTTTCTGTCAGGTGAAATATGTTACATTTATAAACATCAAATCAGTATCCAATTAAATATGCATTGAAATTTTATCTTAATCTTAGCCTTTTCTATGCGATGTAAGTTGATGTTTTAGCTTTTCTTCCAAACATGAAACAGATGACTATACTTTGTTTTCAGCACCAGTCTTCAGTGACTTTATTCATATGTTTGGAACGCGTATGTATAAAAGCGTATAGATCTCTGTGAGCCCAGAACTCTTACCTATGTCCATAGTGATGATGAAAATTCAGTGGCTGCTTCAGTAAACATGTACATGAGATGCTGTTCCATATCTGCGCCTACTTGCAAGTGTAATTATGCATGCAACTTTTTAAAAATTAAGTCATTCATTATGGTTGCTCTGTCACTGACAAAATAGTCATTCATCTTAATGTTTCAAGAGCCTGCTTGACAGTATGTCCATTAGTATAATAGATTTAGCAAGTTTATGATTACAAAAATTCTTCATTCCACAGGTAGTTGGGAGAGCTGATAAATTGTAGATAGTGCAGGCAACACTTTGGAAGCATGAGCACCTGAGTCTTTCTGGGCTGAACTCAACTCTTGGAAGCTTATCTGTCCTTTGGAGAACTGTCATTTGCTTAGTTTTGGGGTTTGGGGGGTTTTTTACATTATAAAAGTCCAGGAAAATAACATTTCCATGCCATAGTCCATAATCAAACTGAGAAAAAAGGCAAGAATGCTCTTGGTTTTTCTTTATAACTAGAGGAATTTTATTAAAAGGCTTAAGATAACCAATATTTTCTAAGAGTCTTTTTTTTGCTGAAAAACTTTCCTATGCTGTAAATCAGCAATCTCCAAGACTTGCATTTTCCTAATTTTTTAAGCAGAGTAATTTAGCTCAATTATCACACAGAGAGATTTTCACACTGCTAAGAGAAACTCATAATGTAAATTTTGGGATTTGAATCATACTATACCTCCAAGTTGCAAATATTCTTCTTTTTTCTAATGTATATAGGGTACTGAGTTCAATGTGGAAGTTCCTCATATTGAAAATATTCATAATAGTGTTCTGATTGAGTTCCTTACAATCAGGTAAGGATTAGTTGCTTCTTTGTATTGCTGCTGTGTATCAGAATAATAGACTGCAGATTTATTTTTTCAGTGATTTTTCAGTCTGTTTATGGATATGCTGAAGCATTTTACATGCTATGCAGTCCAATTGCTTTCTTCTGAACTATTTATTATACAAATCCAATGTGAAGTTCACCCTCTGCAAGATTTTTGAATTGATGCTATTTTGCAGCTTGATCAGTGTCAGACACTTTACTGAGTGTGGTCTTTGCAGAAAACTATTTTACAACATAATTAGAAATTAAAAAGAGAAACAAAAATTGTACAAATGCCCAGTGACTTAGTTGAGGGTGTGCCAAAATTATACTTTCCTATTAAAAATTTCTATTCAATGGTGGAAGCTCATAGCAGATCTCACTGGGAAGAGGTTGGTGTCCTTATTTTCATCATCCACACAAGTCTTTCATATTGTACCATGAATCTGACAGGTATCTTGCCCACGGCCAATTTGTTTTTCTCTTGCTACTATAAAATGGTGTTAAAGTTAAGGATGTTCTCAGTGGATTGCAGGTTGATTTCATACCCTACATGGAGCTTATCAAATGATGAATTTTTCTTTGGAATTTTGATGGAAAAAAATTCGGTTTAAAAGTTTTAAATCTATTTTACAAACAGGCTTCAGGCAAACTTCGTGCTTCTCTTCCATCCTCTTAATACCTGCTGCGATGGAACCTTATTTTTATTTCTTCAGTGGGTTTTTTCCTGCCACCTTGATTAAAACTGTGAAATAGCAATGAATTCTCCCAGAATGTATCTGCACAATGTTTGGTAGTAATCATGTAATCTGTCTGATTCCACAGGCTGATTACAAAAGCAGGTGTTCAGACTGATTACATGAAACAGCTTCCCTTCTGCAAATAACTGTCATTAAGGAGCAAATTGTGCAAACTGTGCTCCATGCTAGTTTAATTCCAAAGTCATTCCATTAAAATTAATGGAAAGCCTTTGGATTTCAACCAAGATAAGTTGTTTAGTGAACAGTTCAGATGGAAAACTGACAGCCATACATATCTGTGATCTTACTGTAATTTTTTTTCCCCAGCTGTTCTCCTAAAGCCAGAGAGAATGTGTAGAATTCATTTTCTGAGATAAAAACTAAAGAAAGGAGCTATATAAAGTGGAATTTTTGTTTGTTTATTTTAAAGAGTGGATATTTCAAGTCTGGTATAAACAAAGTATTTCACTTTGTTGATGTAATTGATGGCACTGAAAAATTGCTTGAAAATAGGCTTTGGGCAAAAAAATACAGTGTATTTCATGAGCCCCATTTATTTGCCACCACTGCCTCTGCAACTCCTAATGTGGTTAATGCTCTTCCTTGACAGCTGATGACCTTTCTTCAGCTGAAATATGATTCCATTAATGTAGAGATAAATGGAGGCTACTTGGATATTAATGGTGTCCCAATATCTTCTAAGACCTGAAGTATTCATACACCCCCCTCATGGTGGATTTGTTTGCTATGATGTTGAGTAGGATGGTGTTAGTATGACTCTCGCCAGCTCCTCTTGATCTTTGGATTGTTCTGCTTCTTGAGATGAGCTACATTTTACAGCAAAAGAGGACATGTGCAGTGAACCCTACCTAAGAAATAAACTTGCCCCATTTTGAAGATTTAGATCACAGTGGTTTTTATATGACAGGTATAGGCAGCATAATGTTAAAGAGGTAATTAGCAGAGATCTGGGGAAAATTCAGCAACCCAGCAAAATTATGCCAGTGTGAAAATGATGTTAGAAATTTACAGTACTAACACATGCAGTTTCAGCAGTGTTGCTCTCAAATAAGACTCTTGTAGTGGCTTTTTCTAGACTTAAAAGGTATGAAACTGTGAGGCTTTTATGAGTAGGAAAAATACAGCAATTGCTCTGCATTTTTATGATAAATGAGTGCTTCTTAAAATTGTTTGGTGTCAATAGTTTAATGCATAACTGACTGAGCTGTTTACATATGTGTTGCAGGTTGCCTTTTAGATAAATTCCTCCAACAAATGAAAGCCTCATAATAGATTTATGTGAGGACTATCAGGTGCTCAGAGTTAATATTAAGACACACAGCAAAACATTTCATAATTTTTTTAATAGGGTTTCATTGTATTTTTTTATGTCACAGAGAGATAAAAGGTTTTTCAGTTACCTGGCCTTCTGAAGCATGCCCTGCATTTGAACAGGAGCACAGCTTGATGCTATCACATTGCAACCCCAGTCCACTGCACTGAGACCAGCACTGTCATGCTTTGAGCACAGCTGAGTGGGTTCTGTTGTCTAATCTGTAAGTTCACAACCTGCTGTACAAGTGATGGCTTATCAAAACTTGATTAAGAGGTAGAAGCTGGGGAGGCAGGATAGGAATCTCAAATGTTACAGCTTTTGAACTCTCGCTTGAAACTCGTGGTGGCAAATATCTGATAGCAGAGGGTTGCTATCGCAAAGCCTTGGACAGGTCCAGTAAAGGGCAGTGGTGCACATCTGTGTCAGCTGTGTATCAGTAGTGATACCTGCCTCTCAATTAAACTTATCTCTGAAGTTTCACAGGTACACACCACCTTCATAAAGCTCGCTAAGCTAGAACATGCCATGCACAGAGCTCAGTTAAAAGTTGGCTGTCTTGCATGATGCTGTGTTGGAAAGTTACTGATGGAGGATCTGTAAAGGTGGGGGGAGAGGTGAAGAAGGGAAGAGAAAAACACTTTAATAAATCTGCTTGACTCTAATGAATGTTGATTGACTGTGTAACTTTTAGGTAGGTTTGAGTTGGAGTAAATGTCAAATATAATTCTTTTCACACAGCAGTGTGAAAAGAACTGTTACTTTCCTTGGAGAAAACCTGACAGCCCAACTTTTTTAAAGGGCTTTTCTGTCTTGCTCATTTGTTCTCTCTTTTTAATGAAGCCTTTCACAGTTGACATTTCCCTAACAAAAGGTAACACGGGTCGTTCTATTAAACAGAATATTCTTCCATCAGTGACATCACAACTATAATCTGAGATCAGAAACTATTATTTCTTTTTTGTCTGATGGAAAGGATGAGTTGTTACTCATAAGAATAGTGTGGTGTTCTGAAGTGATGTCTCTATACTGTGGGTGCTGGGTATTAATGGCACATGTTGAGAACAGGCATTTAGCTGCTATAAAGTATATACATATAAGAAATGAAGAAATGTGTGGTATTAAGTTCTCAAAACAGAAATGCACTGCAACAATGCCCAACTCTGCAACAGTTACAGAATCCTTTTGGAAACAGATTTGGGGGATGGTAAATGAGGAGAGAAAGGATCAAAATTGCTTAGTGCATAAGATTAAGACCAGATTTTCAAGGGCTTAGAGTAACAAGTTTTGACGTAATTGGAAAATTCATGGTGTCAAGAAAAGGATTTGCTTTATTCTCAGTGTTTTCCAAAGCCATGTCTTTGTTTACATGCTCTAGTAGAAGGTAAGAGGTTTTTTTAAAGCTGATCCTCGTTTTTTCTCCATCAGTTCATAAAATGGAGAACAATGGTAGTTTTTTCCTTTGTCCTTCAGTCTATTTGCTTTTTTACATTAGAAATGATAGTCAGAATCTCTTTCCTTCTCTGTGTTCACATTTCTGAGCTGCTGTGATTTGTAAAGAGTTATAGAAGTCCTTCAGAAGTCCTTCAGGTACATCTGTTGTATTTTAGCCTTCTGGGACAGGATCACAGAAACACGGTATGAGTGAAGTTGGAAGGGTCCACAGTGGGTCATCTGGTCCAACCTCCCTGCTCAGGCAGGGTCATCATACAGCACATGGCACAGGTTTGTGTCCAGGCAGTTATTAAATATCTCCAGTGAGGGAGACTTCACACCCTCTCTGGACAACCTGTTCCAGTGTTTGGTCACCCACACAGTAAAGAAGTTCTTCCTGTTATTTAGGTAGAACTTCTTGTGCATCAGTTTCTCCCCATTGCCTCTTGACCTAGTGGTTGGCACCACTGAGCAGAGCCTGGCTCCATCCTCTTGACACCTTCCCTTCAAATATTATATACAGGATCACACTGCTTTTATTTGTGGGTATTTTTGAGCAGACAGCCGATATGTGTGCCAGTCAAAGTTAGAAGGAGCAGGAGTGTAAGGTTTGTTCCTAACAGGGGAGGGACCAAGCCAAATGGGACTGAAAAAAGATGACTGTCCCTCCAGGGCAAATCAAGACTGGTACAAGAGCAGGGAGAGAAAGGAAGAGCAGCAGCAGAAAGTTATAGGAGCTAGAGATTGCTTTTGACAAGGAAGACTTTTTGATTCAGGAAGCAATGTCATGTCAATAGTTCAGTCGTGTTGGATCAAGTGCTGTTCCTTGTTGTATGTTGGGATATGTGTTAATTCAGCATTGCAATGAGAATAAAAAAATAAATGTGTCTGGATAGTAGGGAGCAAGGTTGAATTACTAAGAGCCACTATTGAAATGTAAAATGGTTTGTCCCTGTAAAATGTAGCAAGTTCTGCTGTAGATGTAATTAAATAAGCAAGACTGAGAGTAAAGAGATAATGAACAAGGAAAAATGTACCTGTATTATTCTCATGTAAGACTGACTGTATCTGTAATTATTACTGAAAGCAAGGCAAATAGAAGTCCAGTTTGGTGAAAATGCAGTTGTTTATGTATGGAGTATGAACTGGAAAGAAACATTTTGTCTGTTACTGGCATGATCTTTTTTACACATCTCTTGAGGTGATAAAAAATAATTTTGATAGCCCAGTACAAAGATACATTTTGACATTTTCCAATCATTCCTTAATTACAGCTGTTTGTGACTTGGGAGTAGCTGGTGATGTGGTTTGAGTAATGCTGGTATTCCCTGTGATTATTTAGAAGGCAGCATGACTTTTAAGATTTCCTGCAGTTTTTGTCTACATGAATTGTACAAATGCCACATTTTAATGGCTTTTTAATATTTTTCAAGCAGCCAGATACTGTTCTTCAAAGGTTCTTAAAATTACTCTAGTAAATACATTTGCTATGTAGATAGAAAGAAAATAATTTAAATCTTAGAATTATTTGACATGTTTCTCTGCAATACTGTATTTTGGAACACACTAGAACTACTTCAATGTAAAACTCATACTTGATTTTCCTTCATTTTATCCATTCGTCTTTTTACAAGATGAAAATTTCTATGGTACATACTTACTGTTTTCCAGATTGCTATTCAGAATTTAGAGGATATTGGGAAGAAAAATATTCTGATAATTCATCAATATTTGTAAATTATGTATGTGTTTATTTATTTATTTATATGCAGTGAGGCTCCATTGAATATTGAAGTTCTGCTTTGTCCTTTTACCCCCTAACTCAGTGAGGAAGCCTGTCCTTGCAGAATACAAATCTTTCTTGGGATTTGGTCAAAGGCAATGCTAACAACTGCCAGCAACCTCCAAGTCTTCTCTTCCATCTGCAAGGGGCACTCACGGTCTTGTATTCTCCAGACTACAGAAGTCTGTATATTTTAATGAAACATCAGATCAAGTTGCACAACTGTTTCCTTGAAAAATATTTATAAGAATCTTTCTGCGATCAGACTGTATCTAGTCTGTATTCCGTTAATTCCAATAAACTGACACAGAACTCAGCATCCAGAAGCACTGGTAGCTCTCAGTGCTGATGGAGCGACCTTTTTCCTGAGTCAAAGAAAGGTTTATACCAACTTATAGTCAGCATGATTTGCCATAACTTTTGATTCCTTTTTATTGAGTATTTAAAGTACAGTCCATTCATATTTTTTAATATAAGGGTGAGTGCCATGATTCAGGTCTTTCTTCAGAGTGGTGAGACTGCAGGTGATAATTACTAGATCCAAAAATAGGTATATTGGCTAACTTTCAGATCAAAACAGGTAGGGTGAGGGGAAATGGAGTGCTAGTACAAGTGTTAACTTCTCACACTGAATTGAGTACTCCTTGATAATATGGAAGTCACAGAGTACTGGTGTGCTGTGGAGGATAAACCAGCTCCAAGGCCTGAACTCTTACACCTCTGAAAAGCAAGACACTCTGTGTGTTGTTAAAAAATTTTGTTGTAAAACAAAATTGTTTTACTTAAACAGATGGTCGCTGCAAACCTGATTCTGCAGCCTCCTCTTACATAAAGAATGATTAGTTATTTCACTAAAACGCCTCCTATATTGAAGTGAAGAAGGACTGTGTAGACCTCCAACTCTGGTTTTTTGAAAGGTCAAAATACATCTGTTTTAGCCACAATTTTTACACTGGCAAATGTGATTAAAACAGATATTATAGCAAGAGATTTTATTTCTCAGGGTAAAGATTTGCATCTGTTAGATTGAGCTTCAGCAGATTTAATGGTCTTCATATTTGGCTCTGTCATTTCTACAGGGAGCTATGAAGTTGAATGAGTAGAAGACTCACTTACTTTATGAAAAATCTGCTTTTGAGACTCCTTTGGACAGCACAGATGTTTATTTCTTTCACAATACTTTTTGTTTTCTTGTTCAGTGGTTACTATTTTGATCTACACTATGCCCATTGCAACAACAGTCTTACATTAAATGGTCAAAATGCCTGCAGAGAAAATGAGAAGAAACCCACAGAGGATGAAACCTGTGTGGTTATTTTTTTGAGAAGGGTAGGTAGGGATATTCTGGAGTACTTTCAGCAAAGGACAGTTTAATATTAAGGCATATTTTTATTCCATCACATTAATCCTGCAATGCACATAAGCATTTACCTACATTATGTTGATAGGTATTATAAGGCACAGAGAGGTGAGGTAAACAGTCCCCCAAGTCTTACAGGGAATTGCTGAGAGAATATCAAATACTGCCTGGGATCTCTAGTGCCTGGTTTTGCTGCCTGTCCATCACAGCACATCTTATTTGGGCTCCAAGAATCATACCCAGGTGAATCTTGTTTAAACTACCAATAAAGCAGTTTATCATAATATTCTGGTCTATGACCAGAGCAGCCCTTTTTGATACTCCTTTTCTAGACTTTAGCCTTCAGCAGAGAGGTTGCAGAGACTCATCTCAAAATACAGTAGAGCTGGCATAGCTTTAGGGTCTTTTGTTGAGAGGGAAGGCTTTGTGAGCATGTAATTTTATTACAAATCTTCTGTTGAGGAAAAGCTGCGTGTTTTTGCTGCCGTGATCTGTGTTTGCAGAGTACGGTGTGCTTTGGGAAACAGTTTTTGTACCTTGTCAGCTTGCATTATGTTACAGCATCCACATCAAATTGGTTTTTTACCATCACTACATTGCAAAAAGTACCCTGCATCAAACTTTTGAAGGTGTTTTTTCCCCTTATATTTAGCATAGTGAGTATGGATTAATAAAGGTTACAGTTGACTGTTTTGACTAAAAATAGCAGTGGATTTGGGAATAGATTAAAAAAAAATTACTAAGTTCTTCCTAAATTCTGAAGGCAAGTGTAGACAGAATATTAACAGAAGGCCAAACCATTTTTCATGGGAAGTTACAGTATCACAGGATCACCCACTGCTATCGAGCTACATAATGGGAACTACAGACCATCAAATGCTTCCCTGGGAGGCCCAGATATGCTAAAGATACAGGGCAGCAAGAAATCACTGTAACTGCTACTTTTGATGGAGATGCATATTTAAATTACCTCTAACCTACACTGCTCCCTCTCCTTCTTCCTCTCCTTCTTCCTCTCCTTCTCCTTCTTCTCCTTCTCCTTCAGTGATAGTTTGTAAGCTTGCAGTTTCCCTTAGGCATAAATAATGGAGAGAAGTCAAAAGATGTACCTGGATGTTGGAGGAACAAAATATATAAATTCCCAGCCTGCACATGGTGAATCTTGGACAATAGTGACAACACAAACTTGAAATGCATATTGTAACACGATCTGTATCTCATGAATGTTTCCAAAGCCTTGCAGACATGTAAAGTTCATTTTACTGGTAGAAACCAGAGACATCCAATCTCTGGTTAATAAATTATGATGTGGACATGGGGGTAGGTTGCAAAGTTTAGCTTTTGCCTGTTTCTGTAAAATGTCTCATTATAAGGCAGACTGGTTTTTTCAGTAGGATTGCTTTATTATAGAACAAGTTTTAGTTGGAAAACAA
The DNA here is from genome assembly GCA_013399195.1 of Dicrurus megarhynchus. Classification (NCBI taxonomy): domain Eukaryota; kingdom Metazoa; phylum Chordata; class Aves; order Passeriformes; family Dicruridae; genus Dicrurus; species Dicrurus megarhynchus. The sequence continues at coordinate 2,004,042 of VXAD01007430.1, forward strand.
ATATGCCCTATGTTGAACCTTTATGGTCCCAGTTCCCTGCAAAGTGTTTATCTGCAGTAGATGTAGATTCCATACTCTGTAAGAAGCTGTGGCCTAAATCTGAAATCTCAAAACTGAAAGACTAAATATACTTCCTCACTGTAAATTTGAATGTGGATAAGAAAGAAGTCAACAATTGTTTTGTACTAGAAAAATATTGGCATCATGCTGTAGCTGCCCCATCTGGTTGGATTTTTGTAGAACCCTGTGCCCTGTTCAGCAGTGGGACCTGACAGTCCCTCGCTGTCGCTGAGAGAGAGAGAGATGGGAACCAGATGAACGTCTTACCTGAGGTTTGACAGGTTGGGTATGTTGTTGTTGAGAGTTTGCAAGGATTTAACATTCCTCAGAAATTATATAGGCTGTTCCACAAACATAACTTACACTCCTAACCTTGTTTCATCCTGTTTTAACTAGCTGTTGGCAATCTGACATTTCTCAGTCACAGCGTGTTTTCCAGGAGAACAGTTCAGCTTCTCAATTGCTTGCAGTGTTTGTTGTCTGTTAGCATGGTACCACTTCAGGTTGTTGGGGCATGAACCTGTGTTGTTCTCTTTTACTCTCTTTCTCCTTGTCTGCAGCTGCTCTAACAGCCCAAATCACAGCGAGCCTTTCGTTAATACCCACGGCCATGGTTGTTTGTAAAGTCACATTCGTAGCTCCGGGATACTGAAAACTCTTCCTAGTGACAAACCTTGGAAAAGATGCTCGGAATAGGAGGCTAAGCAGACCCAGGCTTCTCTGTAGGCAGAGATTTACATTCTCTAAAAATTGTGGAAAGCATAACAGATGCTGCAGTTGGGAATTTCTGATGCTGAGCAGTTTGCAAATCACACCACTAATGTATCAGCAGTAGCACAGTGAAGGAAATTAGTGGAGGTGCTTTCTGAATATGACAGCAGAAATGAAGGCACTGTGTAGCTCATTTGAATTAATTTGCCATAAATGTGTCTTTAAAAATTACCAAGTTCTCATTTCGGGTTAAAAAAAAAAAGATTAGTTCAAAAAACACTCAGCTGCTCTTAGCACTGGGTGTGACCAGCCTGGTTTCTGCAGCTGTATTTATTTACTTTTATCATTATTTCACCTACAGGCAAAGGTATGATTGAGCTCGGCACTGTCCAGATGGGAAGCAGGGAGAGAGTCTTGCCCTGGGCAACTTGTAATCAGGCTGACAGAGAAATGGATGTGCTGAAGCCCTTTGAAAATCCAGCTAGGACTACAGGCATGCTGAGCACATTTTAGATGGTGGGGTCTTCTTGCTGCTTTGTTTATGAATCCTAACATCAGTATTATTTCTGGGCTTATACAGTTAAAACTCAGAGAAATTTTGGTTATTCTCTCTGAAACATTTTTATTTAGGGTCCTTTGTATAAATATACAATATATTGTTTAGTTATCAAAGGCAAATTGTTTCACAGACCACGAAGGTCTGTTTGGAGGCAATTTGGGAAAACTAGCCAGCCACCTGGACAATCTCTTCTTGAATGAGGCTTATCTTTTCCATTGGTTTTTGGGCAAGGTTGGTTGGATGGGGTTTTTTTAATTTCATTTCTTGGGGGAGCTTTTTTGGTTCTTTTTTGTGTGGTTTTTTTTTTTTTTTTTTGTAAATATGTCATCTTTGATACCTTTTGAGTTCTATAAGCCCTCTTGTTTTCAGTAACAATAAATAAGTTATAGTCTATTTCTCTACAAACTTTTTATTGTCTGCTTATTAATTCTCTCAAACGAATGCCGAGGAGCAAGCTGATGAAGCGAGGTAGATTTGAGTGTGAGACACTGTCAGGCAAGAGAATAAATAAGATTTTTTTTTGCCTTTTTTTTCCCCTGCCTGTCACTGAACTGTTTAACTTGCAATAAATTATCAAGAACTCTTAGTAAATTAGTATGCCACCTGGGACAGGCTGTTGATTATTGTGTGATTTCTATTTACTTTTCTGGAATGGGCTGCAGTCTCAGATGAGTGCTTCTTTCAGGAAACTCACTTGAAGAAATGACAAAAGGCCATTTTTTCTGGATACAGATTATACTGAGAGTTTTTAATTAACTTTTAATTATGTGAAGGAGGCTCTTTATATATCCCAGTGTTTCATTTTTTATGTCTCATCCTTTATGGCTAGCTCACGCTGGCCTCCATCCAGTTAGTTGTGTTGTGTTGTGGTGATTTGATGGTGCTTACAAGTTTTTAGGAGCATTATCTCAAATACAATCAATAAAAAGTCCATAAGTATTCTTACATTTTTTATCGGTGGCTAGCTATGGTCCAAGGCTGCGGTGGATTAAAGCATAAGAGGTGAAGAACAAGATGTCCTGGACAGTTACAGGGGAAAGGATTTTATAAACGCAAGAAAGTACAGTATCATTTACAGGGCTAATGCCAACAGGAAAAAAACCAACAGCCACAACAAAAAAGCCCCAAACAAAAACAAAAAACTAAAAAACCAAAAAACAAACCAACAACAAAAAAAAACCTCAACCCAAAACACACAAAAAAAGCCATCAAAACCAAAGAGTAATATTTTTTGTCATTTATGGCATTAGCCATAAAAGTTCTAGCTGAGCTTTGGCCCTTCTGATTTTCTCCCCGCATAACCTCATTATGTCCTTGTTGTCCTCCTGGGTTGCCTGCCCCTTCTTCCAAGGAACGACCTTTTTCCAAATGTCATCAATGCTTCTCCAAGAACAGCAAACTCACCATTTTGTTATCACAGCAGTCTTCCTCTGTTCCTAAACAGGAGGTCCAGCAGGGCACCTTCCCTAGTTGTCTCCCTCACCAGCTGTGTTGGGAAGGTATTTTCCACACCCTGCAGGAACCTGCCTTTTAACACCACTCAAAGGACACATATTTTTATTCCCATCTTGTTGGTATTGATGGGAAATGTAGAGAAAGTGTGATAAATGTAAAGTGTCATAAGACATTCATGTTACAGCCTCAAGAACCACTGAAAAATCTTGTAAGTGCCAAAGCAGTGATAAGGCTGATGTTTTGTTTGGATTCTGCTTTAGATAGCATCAGTCCCACGATCTACAAAATGGTCAGTTTGCAGAGCTCCCTCTGACTGGGATCAGAATTGGAACTCCAAGACTAACCTTGGTCTCATGTTTTTAGAGCTCTGTATAGTTGCTTGTTTTAGAAAGGAAAATAATATTATTGCCTGGATTTGCTTTTTCCATATTGGCTACAATTTGTAGCTGAATCTCTAGCAATGTTCTTGGCAAGAGAGAAAGCTCCTGAAATCTTCCTAGCTGCTTTCTGTCTCTAAATACACTGCTAGGAGCCAAGCTCCTCAACTTCCCACTTACAGTAAAATATTATGTTAAAAACAAACAAAAATAACAAACAAACAAACAAATGCCTGGTTTAATTAAAAACTTTTAAGGAGGATTAAATGTTAATAAAAGAGAGAAAAGGGTATTAGTAGAAATGTTTGTATTCACTTTTCAACTATTCATTAAAATGTACTGGAAAAGAGTCAAAATAGCATTCTCAGGAACAAAGACAGAAACAATAACACTTGCCCCTAAATTTTCCAATGTAGCAAATGAGCAAGAGCATGTTATTTCTATTTCTGAGCTGGGTTGGGTGATGTGCAGCCTTTTCTCTCTCATATATGTGAGAATATGTACAGAATTGCCTAAGGTTTAGTAGTAACAGCATTCAGCTGGGAAGACACCAGTACTTGCTCCTGCAATGACACGTATGAGCGCTCTAACCACTAATGAACAAATACAGTATCTCTGCCCCAACAAATATTTTCTATCTATGTGCAGAAGGTGGAGCATCCCCAGAGGAAGCTAGCCTCTCCCCCTAACTCCTTCATGGGCCCTAGGAAGCATGCTGGTAAATCTGATGTAAGTTTTCAGCAACACATTTCAGTTATGGAAAAAAATTATCCTTTTCAATAGAAAAAGTATTTTAGACATCCTCTTCCAAAGGCAGCAATCAACACCACTCCCAAGTACACCCAGAGAAAACTGGGACAATGACTACCAGGTATGTGTATTTACTGAAACCCTACCTCAATATCAAATCGGTACTTTACAACTGCAGAAATCTAAGCCCCAATGGAGAAAGGTTTATTATCTGCAGTGCTGCTAAAATCAGGCACAGCAGTACTGTATGCTTCTGAATATAAAAACTCTATTCTTCAGTGAAGTCCTTTTTCTATTAATGAGATTCACCCTAATGGGACCAAAAATTACTTTAAAAGACATTTTCTTTCTGCTTTTCAAGGGTTTTTTTCCAGTCCATTTGGACTGGATATCAAAGATAAGGGGAAATATTTCAATAGCAAGAGCTTTTATAATTAAGCTTTGTAGCCTACATAATGGAGATATGGCCAAATTCAAGTGAAAAATAATTACTGTTTTTCCAGCACTTTCCTCTGCTGCTCTGTCTCCCTTTTTTCTCTGTCTTCCATTTTCTCCTTCAAAACCACATAATCTGTTGTGACTTAAGCATGAAAGACTTGCTCAGTGCGGCTCTTTCCCCCAGGTTTGTGTTTTCCCCTGTGGTCTAGGAGAGAAAACCTGCTCAGTCTTTAACTGTACCCAGACCTCCTTTCGTGAGAGTGCCTACACTTCTCAAAAGGAGTCAGGTGCTTCCTAAAGGATAAGGACTGTAACAGCTCATTTTCTAGTGCCAGCTACCCCTTTAGATATGGAAATGGGCAAAAGCAAAATACATGTGAGACATGTGAGACACATCTGAAACACTTTGTAGATGATGCTAAGACGGGCATGATTATTTTTTTCCAGTATTCAGGAACTTCTCCCAGTCACTGAGCCTTTTAAAGCTCTCAGTGATTAGAGTCGGCAGCTTCAGCAACTTTGGAGGTGGCCCATCTGGTTTCTTGACCTTGTGTGTATTTGCAAATGTGTATATACACACATATACACACACACTTCCCACCTGCAAGTTTGGAAAATGCTACTTACTCTTCATAACTTGTAACAGAGTCATTAAATACATTGATCTCTGTAAGATGTGCTCTATAAAACAGGGAGAGAGAGGAATAGATGCGCTTGGAGTTGATGCCTCAACCAGTGTTAGGGATATCTTGGGAACATCACGGGAAGGCCTTTGCCTGTGAAAACACCTGATGAGTATTTGGGATTGGAGGGTAAAAATTTTGCAAAGTAAGATTCCCCAGAGTAATGTTTTGAGAGTTCCTTTTTGTAGTCTTCCCAGAAAATTCTTATACAGCCTTATAACAGAACTGAGATTTGTAATAAAGGACCAAAAAGCATACCTTTAATATTTTTAAGACAGAAAAGTGTTTATCTATTACACAAGATGATGAGGTCCTGATCAATCCTTTATGAGTGATAATTTTAGCCACCACAACTGTCTGTCTTTCCTTCGTTTTCTCCCTGTCGCTAATTGCCACCCATGTAATTTCTCTTTGAGTTTAGCAGAGATTTTGCTGTTGACAAATTAATGGCTGGTGGCTAGGAACTGTTTGAGCTGTTTCTTCATTAATTTAGATCAAATCACATATGCAGTCATTTGTTGTGCATTCATTATCCTGTTTGGAAAGCATTGTTTTGTGTTTTTGCTCTGTGATGTCTTCAGGCAGAAAATATTTGCCGTTTAGTTGGAGGTCTACAAAATAACTTCCTGAATTAGATTTGTCTGTGAATGCCTAAACTAAAAAGATCAGTGTGTGCCTGTTTTGTCCCATAAATACTAATGCTTGTGGAAATGTTGGTGGGAAAGGGTGAAACTTGGCCCTTTCTGCTTTTAATACAACTCCTTTTTTTTTTTTCTCTGAAACACAGAAAATATTCTTGTTTTATGGGCAATATAAAACCAGGCTAGGGAACATTCCCGTGCCATGACAAGATTTGGCACTATGCCTTCTCCAGTGCTATTCCCCACTCAAACTGCTGATTTAGAGCATACTGGAAAAGACCATCTGATTTAGTTCTTGGTATACTGGAGTGCATAGATTTAAACCAAAACACTTGAATATGTGAACAAACCAATATGAGACCACTCCTCAAATCATCTCAACATTAAGTTTTGCTCACTTTGGATGTAGGACTGTACAAAGGGCACATTAAATGATCACTTTTGCGGAAGAATTAGCAGTAGCCAGGCTAACACTGGTTCTTGCAAGAAGATCAAAGGACTCTTCTGTTTTTACTGTGACCTTTGGCATTTTCATGCCTTGCTCAGTAATCCCTAATTTGCAGGAATCCCTAATTTGCTTAATGCATGCCATTTTTTTTAGAATTCTCAGGCTGGGAGCATGAGTTACTGCTCTGAAATGTTTTTGAAGAAAGCATTTCTCATGAAAATTTGCCCTGTCATGGTAGTCAAGTGGCAATGATGTTTTGGTTCTAGCAGGTTATAGATGCATGAGGTTTGTTCCTGTGGAGGAATTGGTAAATGATCAGCTCGTGTATCCTACCCATCTGATGAATTGAGCTGTAATTGGTATCCCCCTAGAGACTTGGCATCATCAGCCCCTTTGAGGTGTTCAGTTCAAAAAGACCTGGCTGATTTAGGTAGATACAAGTTGCCAACAGGGCAGAATTTTCAGTCTGTTCATCACCATCAGTCAGAACATCCATAGCTGTTTCTCTGTGGGCATTCATTATTATGATACGTAAGCGCCCTTAAACTTGATTTCACTATAGTGAATGCCCTAAAGGAAAGCCAACTATTTCAAAACTATTTTCTTTTATGAACTGATTATATTATTTCAGGCTTGCCTAGGTACAGTGTAAGCCAACTGTGCTCTGTCCAGTTGCTCTGAACACATTTTTCTGTTAAGGTGCTAACTGAAGTTCACTCTCTCTTCAGTATGTCTTATGTGTTGCCAACTACCAGTTGCTAACCAGCTTATTTTAAGATCCTGACCTCTAAATATTCATTGCACATCCTAAAGTTCCTAATATGTTGCTAGTGCTAGATAAAAAATATTGCACCTTCAGTTGTGATATTCCAAATGATTAATGAGCTGACCACAACACAGGAGAGAAGAAACTGTGATACATGCTTTCCATTAGCTCCACCAGGATTGCTTCAGATGGCCTTTGATTGTGTCCTGAGATTATGTGATCAGTGTAGCAAATAATTCTCAGGAATCATCCTTAATATTCCCATTTTCCCTTCCCTTACAGTGGTTCTCCTAGAGACTAGTTGCTGTTTTGAAATGCTTCTATGTGACAGCTTAAAAAGGGCTCTTCAAGAGCAAGTAAGAATTCTAGAGGAAGCTGTGAATGCTTAACATAACAAGTAAAATACTGTTCTGGGGTGTATGTAAATTCCTTTCTGTATGTATTCCACGCAATTCTGTTGGAGACAGAAGCTGACTTATTAGATCTACTTATAACTTAACATTTGTGAGGAGTGATTTTGTAATGCAACTTCCAGGGAAAATCTACAAGATTAAACTGCTATCTGGGAGACATTTTATTTTACTTTCTGCTTGGAATTACCTTGGGTTGATTCTTTAGATATTGTTTTTCTCCACTCTGAGAGTAAAGTGACTTTATTTCACTCTCACTTAGCCGCTCTTGAGTTATCAGGTCTCTCATACCATCCAAGATAAAAATCATAACCCTTTGCAGTCCACTTTGTGTGCTTTATGAATGCTGCCTGAGAAGCAGCATCTCATCTACAAGTGGGACCAGGAGCTTTAGTAATCTCTGTATCAGCCAAGTGTATCTAATAACACATGAATAATATAAATTGTAAACCCAAGGAAAATAGATGAGTTTCTTAGTCTGAAAAATGTTGAGGGTGTGACTGCAGTGCTGTGAAGCTCTGTGAATACTGCCCTGAGATTGGCAGTACTGGCACAAAGACCAGTACTGGCACAATTTCCCTTCAGAAATGTGTAGGCACAGAGGTTTCTGTGATGGTGTCACCCGGTGGTGCCCTGTGCCCAGCATCCTTGTCTCCAGTTTAGCTAAGAACCTTCACCTAGGCATTAGCACTTCCTGTTCTTAATGGTTTTAAGGTGAAGGAGGTTACATTTAGATTGGATATTAGGAAGAAATTCTTTACTGTGAGGGTGGTGAGATGCTGGTAAGATTGCTGTTCAGAGAAGTTGTTGATGACCCCTCCCTGGAAGTGTTCTATGAAATTATTTGACCTCAGTGGGGATGGCTCATAAGTTCACATCATTAAGGGGTTTTTTTCTGGAGTGGTTGTATCCCCAGAGCTCAATCCTCTATGTCCAGTGGGATTTCAGCCTACTGGAGATGGCTGAGGATGTATAGGTTCTTCCTGGACATGCTTGGCTTCTCAGTGCATGTCTGCTGTGTGCCTAAATGAAGAGTTTCTATATTTTTTTAAATTTTTTTCTCTGCCTAAAGAAGGTTCTTCCTTCAGGGTCAGTATAGAGTGCTGAAGAGTGTCTTGATTTCTGACCTTATGGAGGATTATAGAATTAAAAAATAGCATGTCTCATCTCTCTCACCACTTACTGCAGAAATCTCCTATAGCAAGTCAGATGCTGTGAGTGTAAAAATGTATTCATCATGGACATTTTTACTTTTTATTTTCTCCTATATAATACTAGGGAAATAGAAAGGAAAATAAAAGCTACAATTAAAATTAAGATCAGTTGCTGAAGCTGAAAGAGGCAGCACAATTGTAATATGTTAGAAAATTGCCTTGTTTTAGAGAAAGTGCTGATTAAGATCAAATTTGTCTTGAGTTTAAATTTTGATTGGACCTAAACTGAGGGGAGGGGGGTTATATTTCAGACACAGTGCAAATGATGCATGTTAATATCCTCTGTTTATTGCCACTTGAAATTGCAGCATAGCTTTGAAATGCTGCCAAATCTACAGTTAAGACTCCCAAGTAATCACTATGATTATTCCAAATCTTCATGGTAACAGTGGAAGAAAAAGTCTGATACGCAAAGTACTGTAGCCTAAGCCATCAGAATCTTTTCATCCTTTGGGGCTCAGATTGTGATTCCACTTGTAGCAGGAATGGTTAGACATGCATATTGGCCAATCAGTCTTGAAAGAGAGATTGAACAAATGGATTTAATTATGTTATTTTCAGATTTATTTGGTTTTTCTGTTAACTCCTGCCTCACTAACTTTTCCTGAAATGAGGAAAAGCATGGCTTTTCTTTAGTTTTGGAATGGTTTAATTAATATATTGGCATGGTGTAGTATTTTTCAATTTTATCAGTTTGGGTTTTTTTTTCTTTTCCTTTCGTTCATCTATAACAGATACTATTTGTACTCTTTTTCTTTCCAATCCATTGCATTGTTTATCTCCTTGAAATATTTTTTTTACTTCTGTGTAGCTACTGGAAGCTGTAGAGTTACATCTGATAAGAATGTATACACGTTATTTTGGTTTATTTAGTTAGATGGAAATTAAGTAGTGAGGTCTGAGATAAACAGCATAATATAAAGTTACAATTTACTAAAAAAGTATTAGAAGAATCTCACAGGAGTTAGAAATGATGTGTAAAATGTTTAAAAGGAGCTCACATTTATCTGTGCTTAAAATCTGTTTGGGTTTTTGAATACACAGTTATTCAAGGAAGTAGTTTATTTTGAGTGAAATCCCTCAACCATCACTGCTAGTTGGCTCTCCAGATAGTATGTCCCAGTTGCATCCCTTCATCAGTTGCTTGCAGGAGGGTTTTGCTACTTGTTCCACTTACAAAGTAAATAAAACTTGTTATGGAAAGCATTTAATGTGGGTACAATATTTACTCTGGAGCATTTTCCTAAATAACTAGTGTTAGCCAGCAGGCAAGTCTGAGCACCCGGTATAGTAGCTGTGGGAAGGAAATCTGTATGTCTGGCACATAATGATCAGTTTAAACTATTGAAATACAAATCACAACACTGAGTGAAATTAAAATAAATTAATTATGAGGTGTGTGTGAATAAAATAATAGTTAGGGACCCTGCCATATGTGCTTAGAAATCTACAATCTTTAGGCTATTTTTCTTTATAGATTTAACTCCAGAAGATACGTAATATTTTTGAAGGATAGCATTTACAAGTATCACAGTGTGTTTGCATTTCATTATAACAAGCATTTTTCTTATAATTTCAGTGCTGTTGAGTCCACATTATGAAACTTAGAGATGCCTATATTTAAACCTCATTAACAGTGAAAACCACTCCCTATTTTATAAATCTCATCCCTTCATTATTTTGAAGCCATAATTTTGATATTTTTGGAAGTGTAATATTTATAGGATCAGAAAAAAAAAAGCAAGACAATATTGCTGTAGTCCAGACATTACTGTTCTGTGCAAGTGCAGTTCGTGCCTTTTCTGGGGACAAGGTCCTTCTCTCTGTGTTCTGGTCACGAACCAACAGGAATGAGCACTATATACCTCTCTCAGCAGGAAAATAGTTTGAATTTATTTATTTCCAAGAGAGAATAGATATTTTAAGCCTAAATTGCAGACAGGAGTCTGGCAAGGAAAGTACCAATCTCTGTGCTAGGCATAAATGCGTCTTCACTCCCCCTTGTGATGCAGGCACAGGGACAGGGCAGTACATGACAGCCACATTCAATTTTAGATTCATGCCATGCCCACTGCAGAAAACCTAATAAATGAGTGTGTTAAAAGAATCTTGGAATGCTGCATCTAGGCCACCAGCAGCTACTGGTGGAGTGTAGATAGTAATAAATTAAACAGACACTGTCTGAAGCACTTCCCGAGAGACAGAAAGCCATTGGATACAGTAGAAATAAGAGAAGGCATTTGTGAAGGTGTCAATTACAGAAGCTTTTAAATAAAAATGTCAGTTTCCTGCTCTTGGGTGAATTATATCATTAAAAAATACAAGATTATAGCAACGTAATGGATTATTATTTTGCTCTTTCTACTGACCTAGTCACACAGCTAATGGAAGCAGATTTGCCTTAATATATGCTTTAGTGTGGGATTTCAGTGCTGGACCATGAACCCTGAAGTATCTGCAATTCTCTCTTGTTTAAAAATACACTTCAATAAGTGCCCCATTTGAGGTATATGAAAGCCCTTGAAATTAGTGCAACTGTGTATGTGCTTCAAGGACAAGTGCACATGCTTAAGTTACTTGTCTAGTTGGAGCATCTATAAATGTTGAATTTATAGTTTTTCCCCCAAGACCAATTGCAGTAAAAGCTCAGTCCAGCTGTCATATCTGTATAATTCATGAGAAGTTTCAAACTTTAACTTCAGCCCTAGTCTAAAAAAGTGACTGCATAAAAATTATACTGTTTTTATTAATCTCTTTCCTTCTCTGTACTCACATTATTGTAGTTCTGTTTGCATAACTCATTGCTATTTACCTCTGTAAGCAATTTACAGTCATTTTATCACAGTGATCAGTATTCTGTGGTGTTTTCTGCACCATTTGCTAAATATTCTAAATATATCTTAAATTCAGGATTTTTTTTTAAATTGTTTTTGAAGTGTGAGCTAGAGAGAGCCCAGCTGGACTTTGAAAATTCAGTTTGTTTGCAGGCTATCAGTTGATAAAGGCATCTTTTTGAATGCCAACTGGACCCTTTTGATCTGGAAAGACAATCCTGGATCCTCACACTGGCAGTTTTAGAACCATGCTATAACATCCTGACCAACTGCAAAAGGTGAAGAAGTTGAAAAGAGAGAAATTCTGACTAAATTATATGGGGAGAATTTCTTTGTTGCTGAAAGCTTGACATAAAGGTCACACAGGGACACAGCTCAAGATATTATCTTGAGTCAAGGCATTGTTTGGACCTGGGAAGGAAATGCAAATAATTTATTGGCATATTTTTCTGCATCAAAGTGAATTGCCTTTTTATTCAAAATAAGGGAAGAGGAGACTGGTGAAACAATGGAGAGATATTATAAAGTTCTTTCTCCCGGGTCATTCTTCTGCTATGGCAATGATTATTTTTACATTTAGTAGCCTCACTAGAAAAAGAGATGTATTTATATGGACATGTTAAAATAAGTCATTACTAGTATTATTTTTCTATTGTTAGTCTGGAGATTTTATCATGTGGCTTCATGAACCTTGTACAAGCACCAAAACCCAAGGCAGTCATTCTGAAGAGAGGTGAGGTGCATGATCAGTTTGGTGTGGGTTGTAAGAGAAGTTATAAAATATAACTTTCACAGATTTGGTCAGATTGCAAGATTAATCAGATCTTGCTATCCTTATCTCTTAGATGATTTGAGTTTCTTGTCTGCAGAATTTTGATACATGAGGTAAGGTGTGTACGAAACCTGACATTTACACAAAGAAAATAAGGCTGTGTTGTCTGTTATAGAGAGAACAGCCTTCTGAAAGTATGTTGTTGTTTTTGTCTTTTAGATAATTCTTGTAAGTTCTTCCCACAATGACCGTGACCAAAGCCTTTTCATAAGCACAGATGAAGGAGCCACTTTCCAGAAACAGCCCATTGCTTTCTTTGTGGAAACTCTCCTTTTTCACCCGAAAGAAGAAGATAAAGTACTTGCTTATACCAAGGAGGGCAAGGTAAGGCTTGAAGATACTGAACTTCTTTGAAATTTAGGAATTACTTTTTTAAGAAGGTATAAAGCAATTCTGACATGCTGATTAGTGCTGGGTTTTATGAAATACCAATTGCCCAGAAGGGAATCATATAGTGGTTTTGAGATTTATTTAAATATTTATTTTATTCATGTCCAAATCTTTGTGTTTATGGTAATTTCAATCCTGGCATTTTCAGTTGGTATGGATATTGGGAATATTTATCCTTCTGCATAATATAGTTAAATAATACTGAAACATGCTCCTCCATAGAAAATGACCATAGACAATTTATACTACAGCAGAAAGTCAATGAAGTTGAAATATTGCCTCCAGAGGCTCTTCACAGGATGTAAAATAAACTCATACAAAACAAACCACACACTCGTAGAGCAGAATAGGATTTGTGGAATCAGTGACTCTGTAGAAATGTAGAATAATTATCTCCCTTATACAACTTTCAGAAGTTGATCATGTTTGTAAATTTTTAGCCTCCTTCATATTTCTTCTGGTTAAGTCATTTTGCTGGCTGGGTTGGGCTAAGCACTGATGCGTGTGCACACCATCTTGAAGTGTGTAGCTCATCTCTTTTTCACAGTGCCAAAATGGCAGCTGCAAACTCATGTCATTCTGGTCCTGGTGGCAGCCTTGACTCACCTCTACCAATTATTCCTGTTTTAAACTTTAATTGGTAAACTCCTGTCCATATTAATCCCATCAAACTTCACAGAAAGTGTATATTTAGGTGGTGAGATAGGTCAGAGAAGTTGCACATACTGCAGCCAAATACTGCACTGATTTCAGTGATGTTCTAGCAAGTCACCCTTTGGGATATGTTTTTGGATATATAGGTTAACAGCTGATCCCAAACCAATTCATGTTTACAGGCATTTGCAAATAAGGATAGAACTAGAATAAAAAACGTAGCAAACCAAACTAAGTCACAAATTACCCTAAATATTTTATTTAGCTTTGATTTGAAATCATAACACAATTACAAATAATTTGAATGTATGTTATGTAAATAAAATACTTCAGGGAAGCCTGAAGTAATGAAAAGCCTTTGTTATGAAAATATCTTTATTCGGTTTGATGTTGTTCCTGACAGTAGATATAATTACTGAATTCTTGATAGTTACAGAGTGGCAAAATCTTGAGGTGTAAGAGTCCAAAGTGTATTGAACAAATCATCCAGCCCACAACAAGTGGGTAGAAGTATTTGTTAGGAGAGACCAGGAGGTAGAAGTACAAAGTCAAGTATTTGGTTTGTGTTTTGATGAATTAAGCATGTTAGGAAGATTGTCAGGCATTTTATACTTGGATAATCTCCCAAAAGGAGTGATGCTACTATTTGCCATACTTAAAATGTGACTGGACAAAAAAACATACAAAAAAATATTCAGTAAGGAATAGTTCTGCAGGAGGAACAGGAAGGGTTAGGTAATCTGATAGACTTTTCTCAGGCTTTCAATGACACTAAAAAGAGTCAACCATAGAGACTTGACAAGTCCTACATCTTTACCTAAGATGTGTAGGAATGAAAGATGCCTTTGACTATAACTGGGTCAGTAACCTGCTTATCTTTTGTATGAAATCTGATATATTTGGCTAAGAAGGGAGAGGAAGATAAAGTGATGTTGGCAGAGAAGGAGTTGAGAATCAAAATTGCAACTTGACACAAGAAAAGGTCACTGTACTAAAATCAGTGATCTTGAGAGATAATGTTGATCTGAAATTGCCCTGAGGAAACAGTACACTCCAGGTTTTTGAGTTAAGTAACTTCAGCTTCCCTAAAAGTAGTATCAGAATGTAACACAATGTAAAACTCGGGAGAAACCATTAGCTCCTATTAATCAAATGATTTCTTACGAAGGCACTTTGGAGACTGCAAGGACTACAGGATCAGGTCCTTCATAAATAGCAGTCAGCAAGGCTTCTTTTTCTACTGGAGCATCGTGGCCTTTTTCATAACTTTGGATTTGTTTTAGGGCTTATTTCATATTGGAAAACATGCATTGTTCTTTCATTCAGAACCCTAGATTCTGTTTAAATAAAGCTCTAGCCTCTAGCTGACACGATAAATGAATACAAATCCAGTCAATGTGGTTGGATTAATCCATTTACTGCATCAAATCTGTACGCTATTTTTCTGGCTACCCCTCAGTTATAATGAATAACAATTTGCTGAGCCTACATAAATGCTTCTAGATTTTTTTTAAAAATTGACAAGGATGCAATAGATTTTAATTGTTCATTTGGAAGCAGAAAGAATGAAATAATGACAAAACAGAAAAGTATTTTCAGTATATTTTTAAATAGTCTTCCCACACATTTATTGCACAAGTGAGAATAAATAAAGTTATAAGACCTATTAGATATGTTTGCTGCAGCCAGAGATTTTACCTGTCCACTCAAATAACTGTTTTCACCTCATATCTAATCTCATTTAATATTTTTATCATATGTACCTGTTGAACAACAGAATACATATGGGTCACTTGGTTTTTTTTATTACAGGAAGTTCAATGTGTGTGTTAGTTAGTTACATGCTATTTTTTATCTATTTCAAATGCTGTGTCAGTTAAAATTTCATTTCAGTTTGAATATGCTTTATTAGTCCTACTTCTCTCTCCCTTACAGTAAGATTGCAAGGGCTTCCCCCTGCAGAAAGTCAAACTGTTCACTCATAAGCTCTCAGACTTTGATTTCAAATGTGTGTGCAAGGAGGTGGTTTGGGTTTGGAGGAGAGGGGGTGGATTTAGTTTGGCCTTTGGCTTCTCCTGTACAGGCATCACCATTCAAAGGGTGAGAATCTTTCATTGTCTTCTGAAATTCATTGATGACAAAAATGTATCCCTTTGTTCATGTGCCAGTGTTGTCCTTATCCTAAATAGTTCTCTTCCCTCTTGCCAGGAACTTCTGAATTCTTGGCTTTCCTTGCAGCTTAGACAACAAACAGGGTTAGGATAGTGCATTAAATGATCATCTCTCCCAGATTTAAGCAGTCTGCTGAGGGAGGTAACTCGGTGAGCAGGGACTTTTTAGAAAAATGGTAAACCCAATAGTTATCTTTTCTGTAATGCCTGTGGTGACAAGTGTTTGAAGAAGTAAGCAGCTTAGATTCTTCCCCTGAACAGTCCAGCCCATTTACAGCCACATCCATCTCCCCCAGGAGGTTGCTCAGAGCAGGATGTTATAAAATACCCTGGTTGCAGCAAATCCTAAGCCACATAAAATTAATACCAGAAATGTAGCAGGCAAATCAGGAGCCTGGCTCTGCAGCCTCATCATTTAGCTCTGAGGATGAAGAATTTTTGGTCCCCAATCATTTCTGTCTGCATTGACTGGGTCAGTACTACAGTAGGCAGTCTGAGTCCTCACTGTATTTTCTTACCCTGTGGTCTATTTACTTTAATCGAGTGTGTGATGGAAGAAAGCCCAGTCATTGTGAAGTGCAGAGTAACTGGGAAATTCTCTTCTGTCTCTAATTCAAACTTCAGTAAATTTACTCATAGAGTTTATGCTGCGTTACCTCAACCTTTGTCTTTACATATGAATATTGCTGTTTTTCTGTAGTAGAACATAATACATAACTGTGGGGGTTTTTTATCTTTTGTCATTAAACCTGTCATTTTAAAACAGAAACATTCCTTACTACTCCTTATAACAATCAGTTACTGAATTGGTGACTTCTACATCAGAGACAAACAGTTTTACTTGCCTTTTTTCCCCCTTATTAGAGATATCAAGAGAAAAGCCATCTTATGTAAATTGGATCAGATAAGAAATGCGTGCAGACAGCAGGGGGCTTTAAATCTGTCACTAGAGGAAACACATTTTGAAGGCAAATGCTAAAGGAAGGAGATTTGTTAATAGTTATTTTAGATCCCACATTATTCTGGGGGAAAACATCTTTCATCTGCACTCTTGATATCCATCCATATCATTAGCATTTGTTTTTTTACCAGAGGGGAACTGTTCATAGAGAAGGTGGAGCTGGAATCCTTCCCCTCCAGGCCATCTTCTGCCTCTCTGCTGTGGGACCAGTTCTCGTGGATCACAGATTAGTGTCTGTGGAGCAAGCCCAGAAGTGCCTCTCTCATCAAATCTCTTAAGCATTTCTGTAATATATTTTGGTCTTATTTTAGCAGAGTTTTAAGTCCATTGACTTACTGGCTTAAGTATTTTTGATGGCATTAAGGCTTGAAGCATAAAGGATACGTTTGTGCTTGTTTGGTCAATGAATGGGAAGAAGGAGAAGAGAACTGCCCTTTTACCATCCCTCTTGTGTAACCATGCTGAAGTAAAAAAAGAATCTGACCCCAAATGAACTGTGGATTGTTTTCATGGTAAAAAAGAAGCCATTGTTGCAGAATTTTCTTTATTATGGATGATATTTTTAAGGAATTTCTCTATGAAAGGCTGTTACTCTGAAAAACAAGGTACCGAGCTCCTGGTAAGGTGATTTTGGGGTTTGTCTGTTTTTTTTTTTGTTTAATTTGTGTACAATCTGTCTTTCTAATAGTGATATAGGGTCTGTCTTTGAAGATGTACAGTATTATCAGTTTCTTATCATCTAATTTTTCATCTTTTTTTCCCCTTTTCTAGATTTATGTATCTATTGACTTGGGGAAAAGATGGAACCTTCTGCAGGAACGAGTTTCTAAAGATCATTTTTTCTGGTAAGAAGTCTGTTATTTTCCAAATAATAAAATGAGCAGTGAAAGTATTTCATTCTAATCAAAGAATACGTTTGCAGAGGTACGGATAGGGACTGCATGAGCCTTGGCATCTTTTGCAGGTGATGGAGTTTCTGTGTCCTCTATTGCAAAGACATACTCATGCCAGTGATCACACTGAGTATCAGCACATGGAAGGGTTATAGGCCTGGATCTATGAAGCCCAAGACTTAAAGAAAGCTGCAATGTTGAATGAAATTACTCTCCATTTTACTGGTGAAATTGATCTTTAGAAAGGAGAGCAGTTTTTTTGCAGATAAATATCTATAACATTTTTTTAAGATAGGCTGGATTATACCTACTAACTGGAGTCATATATACACTTGCACTACTAAGGAAACTGGTGAAAAATATGACTTTATTGAGGACACATATATGAAATTATTTCATTTTCAGCTCAAGTATTTTGCAGATATCTCATGTTGTATATGTGTCTCACAAAGTATTTAAGAAGTGGTTTAAACAGGTTGACAACATGTTTGAAAAGTAAGTTAATGCCCTTATTTTAACAAATAAAACTATTTTGAAAATTGTTTAGCTTCTTTAAAACCAAAATAAATCTTTTGATAGTGTTTTAATTAATTTTATTTTTTAAATTGGTCAGTGTCAAACTCACCTCTGCCTTTCACATTTAATTTCAATGTGTAAATATGTACTTTTTATGACAGGTTTAAGTCATACTACACTAGACGCTTGTGTTCCCTAAATGGCTTTTAACTTCTATATGGACTCTGATCCTTGTCAGTTGAGCAAAGTATAACTTTCCATATGTCTGTGGAGCCATATCTGGCTTTCAGTGATATTCTGTGGTTTGCTGGGGGTGGTGCCAGTATTAAAACAGACACCTGGTCTTGGTTGCAAGACTTTCAATGTATTTGGCTTTCATGCTGTGATCCTCCTACTTCTTCAGATAATTGTTGCACTCTTGTGTTGCAATAGATACTCATCCTGCCCATACTTGGGGTAACAAAGCGACAAAACAAAACCTGCTGAAACCTCTGGTTACTAAGCACACAGAGGTGTTATGGTATCTACAGATACATTGGCCCATAGCATTATTTGGTGAGTGCAAGGGTGTGCTGGCACGTGTGCTGCTGCTGCTGCTGCTGAAGCTGGCAGGGGAAGGTTGTGATCCGGGCCAGAGACACATGGACAGTTCAAACCGTGTTTGAAAGAGCTGGGAGCACAAGACCTAACCTGCCCTGCTGCTGTGTTAGTCTAATTAACCCTGGGCACAACAGAAAAGCTTTTTCACACTTCCAAGTGCCTCATTTTCAATCTTCAACCTACTTACTACCCATAATTTGAGAAAACCAGCTTGTGATTGGCTTGCAGAACACCCATCTGATTTACTCCAGTTTGCCTCAACTTTTTCTGCTGAAGTAGAGTTGAGCAGAGACTTTCTGTTCACTTGCTCCTGCAAAGTATAGTTTTGAACAGCTATTGAACAGCTTATTTCTGCACAGCAGGTGGAGTTTCATAGGCTATACACTTTGCAGGTCTCTTAAGTGGAAAGGTATAATTGTTTAGAAGTAGCACTGTGTGTCAGAAATGTCATGTCTGTCTTATAACCAATTCTTCCCTAGCAAGATTATATGGGATGTAAATCATGAGGGCGTGTGGTTATCTGTCTTTCATAACAATACTTTAAAATGCATTAAGTCTGAAAACCATCCAAGTCACTACCAGGCAAGAAATGAGTAGCAGCCTCTGTCTCAGACTTTTGTATTGGAGTTTTTTCTCATCTGACACTTAGCACACTTAAATTATGAAAAATACAGAAAACCACAGAAATGCGTGTCAGTTTTACTCCAACCCAAACAATCTGTCACTGTTTTCTGTATGTAAGGATTAAAGCCAACAAGGGCATGTTTAATATTAAGTCTGTATTTTGCTGTATTTCAGAATTCCTATGGTTCCTTATATCATTCGATAGGAATAACTCCAATGTAGTACCTCAAAGTCATGGTTGTTCATAAATGTCACATTCTTCACGAATAAGAATTATGAATTTCAAGAGTCTGTACATTTATAACCAGTAGAAATATTTTCTAGGGGGTTGTTTTTCCCTTTTCTACATATAGACCTGAGTGATTTCTCTCAAAAACTATCAGCCAGCAACAGCAAGGGTTTGGAAGCAGATTTTTAGTGCATCGCTACCAAATATTCCTTCTCATAAACTTACATAGACTAAAGATATATATTTTAGTTCTATCTCATATGGAAATTTGCAATATATAAAGAGTCTGCTGTGAGTGGAGGGCTGGACATGATGGCTTTCAGTGGGAGTTTGTCTGTCATGTGACTTTCCAGTATTTTATGGCCTTTGCCACCCAAATTATCAGAGTGCTAGATAGAAACAAGTGTTTGTGTCATTTTCAACAGATGTAAGAACTGGGCTTTGTCATAGTTTGACTGTAAGGACACCAAGTCTAGTATTGTTTTCCTGTCAGTGTACATCTAATGTGTTAAAAATATTGTGTCAAACTAATTGTACATCTCATGATAAATGAGGGCATGTCTCTTGCTGATCGTGGCTGGTTGTGCCAAGAACATTTCACTGGGCAGATCTTTAGCAGATGTTTCCTCTTTGACTTCAGTTTGAGCTTTGCCACTGAGGTTAATAATATAGCCTAAGATTTTTATTTCAGTCTGGTAACTACAAATATTATTAGTCATAATATTTTTGTGTGCTTTATAAAAACAATATTTTCCTGTGCTTTGTGAAAGCAATATTTTCCTGTGCCTCCAGAAGCAGCCAGATCTTCATGCATTTCCTGAAGAAGCATTTTTTTGTTTTGCACAGTGAAAATCTGAATAAAATTAATTTAATGGAATGTGTTATGTATTTATATTAAGGGAAGGTCAGCAGAGACTGAGTATTTTAAATATTTATGTTCAGATATGTATTATAGATTTATAAGCAATACATTAATATAATCTTCTAGGGTTTATTTGCTTTTCAAGTGTTCTTGGTCCTTCCTTAAATATCTTTTTAGATTTAATGTGTGGAATTTGATCTTTCATGATAGTGGAACTATGAAAATATTATTGGCATCAGTGGAAAGTGTGTACAACCATCTCTAATTTAGGTGCAGAGAGTATTTTCTTTCTTTTGTGGTAGTGTGCTCTTTTCTTACACCATTTTAGCTGATTTTCCTCTGTTTCATTTATTCTTTTGGAAAAAGAAAGCTGACTGAGCCCTCATAAGAGTTTATCTTCTCTTAGCAATTTAGGAGGCAAATCAGGCTTCCCAGAGAGACGGTTGATGCCCCAGCCTGTCACTGTTTAAGAGGCATTTGGGCAATGCCATTAACACTTGCTTCAACTTTTGGTCAGTGATAAAGAGGTCAGGCCGTGGGACTGGAAGGTTGTTGGTGGTGCCTTCCAACTGAAATAGTTTATTCTATCCTATTCTAAAACCAAAAGAGCTATAAAGCAAAATCATGAAAGGTAGATTTGAAACGAACAGTAAAATAAAAAATTAAGTCACACTGTAATGAAAAAAAAAGATTTGTATAAACATTTAGAAAATAAATATTTTCTTTCCAGTATAAATTCTAATTCACCTTTTTTTTTTTTTTTAAATTTTGAGCAACTTCTTGTTCTGTAAAATTAAGAAACTTCGCTTGCTGCGACCGGTTTTACTTCTGCCCACAGACTGCATTGGCCCCAGTGTGATGATTTCTGTTTAAGAGATGTTATAGCCCCTCTCCTTTATAAGTGCTTTTTTCAGTTCTTGGTGCATTTGTAGAATGGAATACAAAGATATACGAGCTACCACAGCCAAACATCAAACACCCACCCATTACATGGTATATATCTGCTTTTGTGTATGAAGCCCATTTTAAAAAGTGCTGTATTATTAGGTAATCCTTGAGAAGAGGAAAGAGTAGTGGAGTTTGGGATTCCTCTAGGTCTGCTGCTGTTCTTCTCACTCCCCAAGGCTTATGCAGCATTGAGAAATCCTTTTGATTTCTCAAAATAGGTCTTAGTAATACATAAGCAAAGAATAGATTGTGAATCAGCTGTCTACTCCAGCACAAAAATACCCTGGGACAGTAAGAAATGAATTGGTAATTACCAGAGAATTAGGCCCAACTCATTTCCTTTATGACTATAGAGACTTAGGAATTCTTTATCCTTCACTCACTCGGATATGTGGATCCCATGCTATGGGTATCTGTTGCTCTTATTTTTAGCTACAGGTTTTCCATTTCCATGAGAGGTAAGAACATAAAAAATGATGAGTTTATTTTGGTAAATCAGTTGTTCTCAGGGGACAAAGTTCTGTTCTCATCACGAAATTCCATACAGATACTCAATCACAGCTGTACCCATTTACATCAAGTGTAGTGGGTGCCTGGCTATTCAAGTGTCAGGTGAAAGAGAGGATTTCAGCAATGTTATGTCCTGAAGGAGAGGAATGCAAAGAGGATTTCATTGAGCCTTTGTCATGGAATGTTTCACTTGTGTGGAAAGCCAAGAGTCTGTATGGGCAGTTATGTTTGACTTAATCAGTTGAAAAAGGTTTTGTTTCTATTTCTGTGTGGTGATGGGTGTGACCGTATTTGGTTTATGTGGCAAAGTTCGGTAGCAGGAGCATTCAGGGCTTCTGTGGGATGAGACCAGGAGCTGCCCCCATGTCAGACAGAGCCAGTTCTTGCCAGATCCAAGGCCAGCCCTTTACTGGCTAAACTAAGCCTATGAATGATGCTGGTGGTGCCTCTGTGATGACAGATTAAAGAAAGGGTAAAAAGTGCACATCAGGTGTGGGAGAAAGGGGTGAGAATATGTGAGAGGAACAGCCCTGCAGACACCAAGGTCAGTGCAGAGGGAGGGGGAAGAGGTGCTCCAGGTGCCGGGGCAGAGACGCCCCTGCAGCCTGTGGTGAAGGCCATGGTGAGGCATTATCCTACTCTGTTATGTATTAGCAATAAATTAAATTACTCTTCCCCAAGTCAAGTCTGTTTCACATGTAACTAGTTAATGAGTGATCTCCCTGTCCTTATCTCCACTCTTGAACTTTTAATTTTATTTTCTCCGCCTGTCCTCCTAAAATGGGGCAGTAAGAGAGCAGCTTGTGAGAACCTGATGGCCAGCTAAGGTGAACCCAAGGGAGGGAAAAGCCACCACAGCTCTTCTGTTTGGACAAACATGGCAGGAAAAACATTTTTGTTAAAAAGCATTTAGGCATAGGGAGTAAACAAGTAACAGCACACAGGTGCATCTTTGGAAGTGGATGTGAAGACAGCAAGGCCTGAAACACAGATCAGTCATAAGCAGTTGAATTTTTAGGTTGTATGAATCAAATCATAGTTTTGTCTTCCTGAGTAAGCAGCTTGCCAAGAGTCAATGCCGTTTTAAACTACTCAGTGAAAACATTTGCATGCTTTTGACCTGTTTTCTAAGCAAGGCAGTGCCCTTAAGCCACTTGCTAGAAAACAGCCAGTACAAATGGGGAACATGTTACTTTTTGGATAAACTCCATATTCCGAGATTATGAGGGAGCAGATTGAGGAACCTGGCAAGTTTTCAGATGGCATTTGATTGGAGGCTCCTCCATCAGCAAACAGGTTTGTCTTGATTTTTTTTTTGTTTTCAGATGTCCTGTTTGAAGTTGTCTTTTAATTAATATGCACCCAAATGAACTGCATCAAATGTTTAACAATGAAGGGACCCACCGGAGGTAGGGAAGACATGTGTCCATAGCAGACTGTACACGATTAGTGTTTTCAGACAACTGCTCCCCTACAAAATCAGCCTGGACTACTGGAAACAAAAAACGGTTTCTTGCTGGAAGTAAAATTGAATCATAGTTATCATAGAATTTATGATTCACATTTTGAGATGTGAACTGTTACATGTCAGTGGTAATTAATTGAATCGTGGTATTCATGGTAATAATCGTGAATATTACATAACTGTGACATTTCAGGTGAGTATTGGTGTTTTTCTAATGCTGCACTCAACTAGAGGAAGAAAATATTGAGGCATTTAGAGAAAAAGACAAGTAGCTGTATAAAAGAAAAAATTTTATTAAAATAATACCAAAGGTCTCCCATAAAACTTTTAACAGAAAATTCTGAATTCTTAGAATTTCAGTATGGTTAAATTTAAAACTACAAAATATCTAATGGTTGTATCATGAAATATACATTTATACACCTACAAAGACAAATGAAAAGGGCTTTTCACATTGCACTATTTTCATGCTGATGTAAGGCTGTTAAGGTCAGTGAAATTACCTGGTGAAGCACTAATGAAAAAATAATGAAGAATTAGGTCATACAACAGCTAATCTTTCAGGAGAGTTTCTGTAAAATGTAAAAACTCATATGCGTAAGAAAACTAGTCCCTCAAAAAAATTCCAAAATTACATTCTGCAGAACTGTTTTTCCCAAGAGGCTCACCATGGTATCAGACAAGCACAAGAGAGATAATGGCAACTTGTATTCACAGGAAAGGGAAGAAGCATATTGAGGCTGCTTGTGTTTACACCACCCTCCAGTCAAATTTGGCTATTTTAATTCTGAAGTGTTGTAACCACCCTGTTATGTGATCTGAAGTGTTGGTGTGTTGCACTTGCTTTATCTGGCACAGTACAGTTGGTCAAGAAATTTTTCTTTTCCTAGAGGAAGACATGTCTGATCTGAAAGTTAGTCTGAATTTCATTGGAAAACTCAGTGGTTGAGTGTAAAACATTAAAAAGTCAACCAGAAAACCCTGAATTTGCCTAAATAAAATGACTAAACAAACAAATGGTCCCAGACTCCTGAGGAGTGAACATTTTAATTGCAAAGTACTCTGAGAAAAGTGGGGGAATTTTAATTAAACTGAAAAACAACCACTACTGAATTTGAGAAAAATAGATAGTTCCTAAGAAAATGCCTGTTTTATTGGGGGGGGAATAATATTAAAATTTATTCTGAAATGTCAACCAAAAAAGAAGAAGCTGTGAGACTATCAGGGTCCATTGCATCTGTGCTTTGTAAGACAGAAGATGTCCTATCCTAAAGCCAGCTGGGGAACAGTAAACTGTCTTTGTGAATGGGTGTGTGGACACAATGCTCACACTGGTATAATGCACTTATGTTGTGGTAGGTATAAGTTCGTAAATGAAAATGCAAAAAAAATAGTCTTGCCTTTCTCCCTCAGTATTAAAAAGTATACAACTGAGCTTTCCTTTTCAGAGGACCACACACTATTTGTGTTCCTGTATGCACCTTGTTTGTCTGTTATTTTAAGAAGCTGGGCAGAGGGCCCTGGTCTGTGTTCAGCCTACAGTATCACACGACTTTTCCTCTGGTTCGTGATTTAAGCACAAGTGAAATAACAGTATTATCTTTTAAGTACTGTTGGCAGAGGAGTCCACTGAAATGAGATTAGTTTATTCTTCAGGGAATAGCTTCAAATTCTCTATATTATTTATACTCTCTTCTGGAGATTTTCTTAGCAGCTGCAAGAGATTTGGTCTTTTTTCAATAAAGGAAGAAAGGACTATTCCTAAGTGTGTGTAAAGCTGGGTAAAGGGACTTTGGAGTTCAGAAACTGCTCTGTAGCTGGCATTCAAAAGTAGACTTTGAGGCTGTGACATCTTCATTGAGTAAATAGTGTCTGCTGTTAGAGTTCATCAGTAGAATTAGAGTAATGAAAAACACAAATCACATTTTTGAAATATTGTGCTTAATTTATAATTAATTAAATAATTATAATTAATAAAAGTCTAAAGAAGAAAATTAGGCTGGGTAAGAAAGTTTCATTCTGCAGTGTTCATTAAAACAGATCAGATACATCTTGCACTAAAATATTACACTGGAAACAAGATTAGAGTCTACATGCGTCAGCTGCCACTGTTAGGAGGAGCATGGTAGAAGTGAGATCATTCTGAGCTGTTGAAAAAAAGATGAGAAGGTAAAGATATTGACAAATACCTCAAACTGTGCTTATGAAATCATGTGTGATAAATTATAGATACACTAGGTAATTTCAGAAGTACCCAAAAACTTTCTTTGCATTATTGATGCTTATTAGCATGTCAGGTTCAGCCTCAGAAAATTCAACCCAAAAGTTTCTTTGGTTCTGCTGCCTGAGGTCTAACACTAAAAGTAAAATATTCAGCAAACATTTTCTTCCCTCAAATTGCTGACTGCAGAGTTATAGCAGGTTTGATTTTGTATTGTGGCTAACTAGAAACATAGATAACAGCACACACAGCAAAAAAGTTCACAGATCCCTTTCTCTGCTCATATATATATTCTCATCAGAGCTCAGTGGATCTAAAATCTTCTCTAACCAAATGTATAGCCTCCAAAATGCTAAAATAGTTTGTGTTTGAGAGACCAAATTCTTAATAAATACAAGATTTTTCCATGCATTTGCTGAAAAAAAATAAAAAATCCTGCTGTAAGTTTCTCTGACATCTTATGGCTTGGAGGGGACTCATCCCTCCCCATCCCCTTCCTCCTTTGGACTGATCATTTATCTTATTAGGGAAGAACAGCATACGTGATTATTTCTGGTTGTTATGCAGCAGTGGAAATCATCCAGTTTGTTCCCCCTGGCCTGTGTTCCTGAGGAGCCACCAATTACTGAGTCTGAGTTTTAACCACTCCTCATAAATCACTGCTACTAAAATCATTAAACAATGATGTAATTTCAGTACAAAGTATAGCTTTATTGCATTTGATTGTTAATAATTGTATCAAAATGATCATTTTCTCTTAAATGTCTTAATGGACCTTTTTAATATCTGCATCCAGCTGCACTTTATCACTCAATATATCTCCTTTGCGTGTCTTCAGCTCACATTTGCTGACTCGATGGACTCTTGCCCTGCCAGTGAAGGGCCTTGAGAAAAGTGATGTGTCTGTGGGTGTGGGGCCGGATCCGGCTTCACTTTGTGACAGCACAACTGCCAGCTCAAAGCTTTCCCTGCAGAATCTGCCTGACTAATGACAATAGAAGGGCCAGAAAAAAGCACAGCTGGGGCTGCCATTCCCAGGCTGGGATGGAAGCCCTGAGGGTAGAAAACTCACCTTTTGGCCGAGCATATTTGACATGAGGGATATTAGGAGAAAATCATCCTGTATTCCCATTACACCTTTACAAAGTTAAACTGTACCTTGATCAACTCTGACTGAATTTCCTTCTCAAGATATTTTTCTCAAGATTATTCTTCACTTTCTTTGTCAAAGCAGAACCTACTCTTCTCTTGAATATGCAAACCAAATATATATATCAATTTCTTATGGAAACCATGTGTCAAGTTTAAGATATTTCTAATAAGAAAGGAATCTAACCCTTTTTTAGCATTAAATCGGCCTTGTAGTCTCAAATGTTAAACATAATTGTAAAAAGATGCTATAGTACTTGCCAGTGCATGTGAGTATGTGCATATCTCTGTGTGTATATATATCAATTTATGATTATGAAGGTTTTTTCCCAATTTCATGCCTATTTCTATTCTTTTTTTCCAATTCATTCTATTTGTATGCATATTTTAGTCAAAGACATTCTAAAGAAATTTAAGAAAAACATAAGGTAAAGTAGAGAAATAATAATTTCCTTATAGATGTTAGTAATAGGACATTATAAATGGGGTTTATTTTATTCCCAGATAGAATTCTAAAGCTGGTTAGTATGAAATCCTCTCTTTTCTTCCATCCACATAATTACTGTTCTGTAGCTGGCTGTACATAACTTGATGATATTATGTTCTCAGGGCTGTTGCTGGAGTTGACGGAGACCTTGATTTAGTTCATATGGAAATCCAGGACCCCAGTGGAGGTATGCAAATGAAAATGTTATCAATTGATACCCTACTGTATAGTCATTTCTCTTTGGTTTAGAGGTACTTTTTGGGTTGTTTTTAAAACTAGTCAGAAGAGAAAGTGTGCAAGTCAGATTCTTTCTCTGTTTATTTGTAGTCAGCAAAACTGTCCTGTTATATAAAAATATAGTGTAATTTAAAATCTACTTGTTTTTCACTTTAAGACGAATTGACGTCAAGATGCTATGCTCTGTTGATAATGTCCATTAACAGTGCAATTTATCCTGGCATTTAAACATTGAACAGTTTTTCCTGATTTGCAAATAAAACTGGCAATGCAGTGTTAGTGCTGGCTAAGTGTCTGCTCATGTGAATCATTGCATGTGTCAGGTCTAGTGCACTAACCACCATCTCTCAGAATTTCCTCATGTTACAGTATCCACTATACTTTGAAACTTCAAAAGGAAAATAAATGGAAAGGCAGATTAGTAGTCAGAATGTGTTTAAAGAGTCATCATGATTCCAAAAGCTTGTATAGTTTCTTGTTACCAATCATACTCTTAAAAGATAATTTAATTCCTTGAATCAGATATCTAAGTTCCTGTGCAATCTTAAAAGTGAGTCATAAAGAATGCACAGTTTGACTTGCCCTGTTCCCATAGCTTTTCTTCATTTCAGCCCTATTAAAAAATCAAAGTTACCATGTTAAAAGCTGGATGAAAAAAAAGTCTAAATCTTTTAGCAGTGAGATTTATGAGACATGGTGACAGCTCCATCAGCTGCTTTGTTAGAGACCGTGTAAGAAGATTCTTCAGGACCTGAATGCAAAGGGGTTTTTTGTTGGTGGCAGACTTTGGGTGGGGTTTTTTTGGTTGGTTCTGGTTTGGCGTGTATTTTTTGGAGGGGGGTGTGGTTGGTTGGTTGGGTTTTTTTGTTTGTTTTGGTTTTGGGGTTTTTTTGTTTTCTAGGATTTTTTTTGTGGCGTGGAGTTTTTTTATTTTATTTTTATTATTTAACAGAAACAGCAGATAAAGAAAAAAATCTCATTAAATATCTCCTGGCTAGATTCTCAACAAACTGATTTTATGCAATTATGGTCTGTACAAGAATAACCATTGATTTTAGTGGAAACAGTATCTTTGCACTACCCATCTGACGAAGACCGGTAATTTTTGTGATGTGAATTGTGAACACCTGCAAGACTTTAGATGGTCCATTGCTGCACCAAATGTCCTTGTGGTGGTGATTTGGACATAAACAGGAGAATTTGGATTGACTATAACTGCCTCTTAAACAGATCCAGATTTTAAAACAAATGATTGTATACTGGTATACTGGTTTGTCCTTCTCTAATTAGAAGTCATAAAATGTGGGATGCATTTTCCGTCATACTGCAAAAGTAATGGAGGACGTGGGGGTACAGTATTTGCTCTCTCATGCTGTACCTGGAGGGTGGGTAGCATCAGTGATCTGGGAACAAGATTGTGTAAATAACATTTTCCTCACTGTGCTTGGGAAAGTCACTCAAGTACTTTGTGCTCAGAAGCTTGTGATGGAGGGTGAGCCGTACAAGAGCTTGGGGAAGGTCTTTAAGAGTCTCAGGGAAGGTCTTTGAGCCACAGCTGGTATAAGATAATGATTGGTGGCTCTGCTCTCTCTGATAAGAGCAGATTGTGTCAAAGATGCAGTGGTGCTGTTCTAAGAATCCAGGGAGAGAGGATAGTCCTTGCTAACTGGAGAGGAAGAGAAAGGCCATAGCCTCCTCTGATTATAAATCAGTCCAGACTTTTTCAGCAATATGGAATATAGAAATATAGAATATAGAAATCCTGCCCCAATAGACCAGTTCCAATAGTGTGTTAATAGTGTGCCTGAACATTCTTACAGAGCTTTGAAAATAGGCTTTAAAATTCTGCACGCTGTCTATTAAACGGAGTCTGATTCTTTTCTCATTCATCACAATTTTATACTGGGGTTGATCTATTGATTTCAGTTATGTTGTGTCAGGCTGCCATTTCTCCAAGTGAATAATTCAGCTCTGTGCATAGGTTAAGTGAGAAAAGAGTCTCCTTCTATTATCCCCACCCATGAATGGCTCATTCATCTAACCCCTAATCTCTCTGGACCAGGAAAATTTGGATAATAACAGGCTGCCTCCAGGGAACGATCTGAACTGTAAGCAGTTAATATATTCTCAGTACACTGGAGATTGAAATAGTCTTGTATGAGACTTTAATATAATAATTCTACAACTAACTCACCTGGCAAAGGCAGCATTTTTCCTACATGAATAGCATTTAATACTGCTTGCTTCTTTTTCCCTTGATAGCCCTGTCATATGTTTCTGTCTCTCTTCCCTCAGGTTATCGCTACATCACTTGCCAGATTCAAAATTGTTCTGATAAGACAATGACAGTCCCATTTGCTGGCAGCACTGATCGGGATTCCCTGACTGTGCAGGATGACTACATATTTCTTCAGGTACTGCCATTTTTGGGAGAGACAGCTCATTTTCAAATTCAAAAATAAAGTTCTAAATAGTGCAGCAACACTGTAAGGAGCAGGGAGGAATTCATGAATGATGATTTATGAATTTTTACATGGGAAAAAGAATTCCTTTATCAGTCCAAAGAAAAAGGAAATTAAAAAAAAAAAAGGCATCTTTAGTTTGTGCAAACAGTTGCCCTTTAACTATACGAAAATTTTCAAGTGGATTGTGTTACTTTTTATAAATACTCTTGTGCATTAGGTGAAATGCAAACCTTGTGTTCTTGTGATTACAAACTCTTCTGGGTCCTTTCCACAAAAGGGTTCCCTGAGAAAAGCATCCAAGGACAACCACTGACAGAGTAGTTGCACAGCTTCTTCATATGGATTCTCCTCTGAAGAGCTTTTGCTGGGAAAGAACTACTAACACGGCTGTGCTTAGGAAGCAAAAGGGTGAAATGGCCGTAGCTGGGGAGCTTGGAGCAAATTAGTATGGAATCATAGAATTAGGTTGGAAAAGACCCTTAAAATTGAGTCCAGCCACGAACCTAACACTGCCAAGTCCATCACTAAGCCATGTCCCCAAGCGCCACATCTACCACCCATAGTGGTCCGAATTACATTGGGGTTATTTCCCTAACTATAAGATCTGCCTGCAGAAACATGGGCTGGAACTTTGTCAGGCACTAGTACAGCTCAGGCACACTTGTAAGTATTGTTTTGTGTGCTTGGAACTGGTTGTGGTTTGAATCTATCGGAGCTGCAAAATTCTCAAGGAGTGGTTATGTCCTCTTTGTTTTATTAGATTTTACTAGGGAAGTTGCTTGTGCTTTCCTTAGTGCTTGGCTGTCATTTTCCCCTTACTTTGATGGGATTTTTTTGCTGCAAGACTTGTCTATTTATTGAATTTTGCAGGAAAGCTATATTGTGGCAATGGATATGCCTCCCCACCACTGCCTCAGTGTGCATCAGATTGGCTCCTTTCCAACTTTCCCCCCTTGGGCTTGTTTCTTCTACAAGGACCTATAAATTAGTAGGGACACAAAGGATCTGTTCTCCTCTCGTTTGGCATAATGGTTTCAAGGACCCATATGGCTTAGAAGAATTAGCACTAAAATAAAAAAGAAAAAAAAGGAAAAATCCCCAACCAAAAAAATTAAAAAAACAAACAACCAAACAAAAAACCACGCACCAACCAAAAAAAAAAAAAAAGTAGGCACTTTTCACATCAGATCTAGTACTCGTGGCACTCATTTTGCTCAAAGTTATTATCATCTGTGGCTCCCCCCAGGCACAGTTTAAAATCCATTTCATGGTGTGTAGATGCTGAGAACTGCTTCTCACCATGTGAACTTCCAGACTGCTGTGCTCAGCAATACACTGGCTGCTTCCTCATCAAGCATTTTGCTTTGCTGGGTGTCTTCTACAACTGCATCCTGAGCTGTTATTCCCTTTTATGACAGACATGAACAGATGCAAAATGGAAGTGTAAGGTGGAAATGTACACCTAAGTAATAGACAGTTGCTACCCAATGATGCCTTTGGTAATTTGGTCTCTGTAGATCTGAGACATGTCAGTGCCAGTAGATCAGATGTTCATGTGTTCCACATAAAGGGGAAACATCTCTAGTCTTTTTCTTTTGGACTTTTCTGCAGTAAACCACAGTATGTAATGTATATCCTATTGCTAAATTGGTTTGCAGTTAGCCATATCTGTATTACTAGCGGGTAGAAGGTGACTCTGGGGTCCTATAGTCACATCTGAAGCACAGCCACCCCAGAAGTGTGAGGCAGAACAGCATTTACCTGTTCCAGTGAAACCACACAGCAGCTGCACATCTGAGAAACGGCATGCTTTTAAAACCATGTGGAAATTAGTTTATCACTACACGACAGTATTGTTGTATAAGTTATAATCATACCAGGGACTCCTCATGATATCACAGCAATGCCTGTCAGAAAGAGGATGGAACAGAATGCTCTGTGCAAAAAGAGAGGAGAGTTTGAGGCTGTCTGCCTGCCCCTGGCATTGCTCATATTTCCTGAGCTGTGCAGATGGGAATCAGAGTGTTGCAGGTCTGCACTGCTAATCCTGGCCCAAATCTATTTTGGAGATTTTTACCATCTTAGAGGAAGATCTCAAACACATTTCTTTAGTATGTATATATCCACAAAGATCAGAAACTTTCTAACACTAATTTTTTTCCCAGTTTGCACTGACAGTCAGACAGTTCCAGAGGTGATTTTAGTAGGAGGCTTAAAGTTTCAACACTGTTCTTAAGCACAGACCAGCCTTTAATGCCAGTGAGGCTTGACACGACTAGGTGCTTCAACTCCAATTCTCCTCTGCCTTGCATCATCTCCAGCTATTTAAAATGAATGATGTTAAAACATGCATTTAAAAAAAGCCTGTGAGCAGATGGGTAAGACTTCCATTTAGCACTAGTTAAACAAATGATGAGGTTTTTGGTTTGATCAATCATCATTTAACAAATCACATTCCTAAAGGCATCATATTCTTTATACCACAAAAAATGCATACAGTATTAAATACTTTGTTACCTTTAAGATATTCAGGCAGGTGGACCAGTCAAATCAAGTTTTCATGCTTCAGGATAGGCTGTCTTTCAAATCAGGTTCCCTTTTTAAACACAAAAATTTAGGAGAAAAATAGGGGGATTGGGGTAGGATTTTAAATGGATTTCTCAAGTGAAAGAAAGAAGATAAGTCTGAATGTTAAAAATAAGTGAAATATTATTTACCAAAGGCTAATTTTTGTCTACAGATATCATCTGGTGGTGCTCAAAGTTGGAATTACGCCAATTTATATGCAGGCATATTGGTGTTACATTTCTGATTAGCAAATCTAGGGGAGTTTGTGAGTTGAGTATTTTCACTGGTTTTTATTTGGAATATTCCTTTTAGTACTTTGGAACATTGCATTAAAAGTAATGACTATGTATTTCAATTACAGGTTAAAAGCAAAACAGTCTTCCATCTCGGGTTATTTAGATTTAATGTAAGCTGTCACAGGGTTCTGTTTTTCCTTTGTATAGACAACATCAGCAAATCGGACCAAGTATTACGTGTCTTACCGTCGAAATGCCTTTGTACAGATGAAGTTGCCAAAATATGCATTGCCTAAAGTAAGTGTGCATGCTTTTCTGTCTCTTTTTGCATTTGTCATCTTCTCTTTCTACCTAAACTAGTTTTGTTCTGCTCTTTTTCAAACTTCATTATCCTGAGTTCACAATTTCTCCTTGTAAGGATTTTGAATCCCATTTGCGGTATATTCTTACCCTACTATTTTTATTTGTATTCTATTAATGTAGTACTCATAAACCATAGAGGGTAATAACATACAACAGCTTATTTGTCATCAGTTACTGCCTCGGTTTTTGAGCTTTGCTTCCATGAGGCAGTGCTACACACCCAATGGCAATGGAATGATACAGAGCAAGTGCTCTTTCAATAATCAGTTACATTTTAATTCCACGTGGTGTTTCCTGGTATAAGCATGAATACTAATATAAGAGAATTTTGCTACTTGATGGTGCTCTATTTCATTAAAGAATCCCAGTATGGACTTTGATTGCTCAATGAAATTGCAAGACTTGGTGAGAGATTCCTTCAGTCTACCATAGGGTTTCTATATTTGTACAGTAAGTCAGCAATTAAGCACAGATATTTAAATATGGTCCAACTGATGCAGTTGAATTTTTTGTGCTGCACACAGTGTATTTCCTAAATTCACAGTTAGAAGGCTTCTGCAATCCTGAAGAAAAATAACTTGGAAGTTTGAAAGGCCCAGCTGGATAAAACTGTCAGTAACCAGCTCTGGCCTTACAGCTCACCCTGCCCAGCAGGAGGCTGATCTGGAGGTCTCATGAGGTTCCTGCTTTTTCATGTGATTCTCTGTGAGTCTATCACTTAGCAGAGAACTTGTTTTCTTTGCATGCCTTGAATTGCACTGGTTTAAGTCATTGCTCATCTAATGAAGGACATTAGTGTACAATCTATTTCCTTTTGCTGTTATTGTTATAAAGCAAACATGCTAATATCAGGATTTTTTCATCTTAGATTTTTTTTTTCTTTTTATGTCACTATAAATGGTGGTCTGAAGACTTCTCGTTTTAAATGTACAACATATTAACAGAATCTCAGATCACATCCTCAGGTATTAGTTGAACAAGAATTTGAAACTTGGATATGCTTCTAGTAGCACTACAGAAATAGCTAAATATCTATCTATCTATCTATCTAATCTATGTATCTATCTATATATCTATCTTGTCAAGAAATGTATAGTCAAAGACAGGTATATAAAAATTTTTCTACAAAATTATTTCCATGTTTTTCAGGCCTCCAAGGTAGCCTATATGCTTTCTTGGGGGAAATTGTAGTCAGGAAAACAGCAGGAGAAAATCCAGTTTTGAATGTTAAAATATGTCAAATATGGACATCTCAAGGGATTGCAGCCCATTGAGCCCTGCACTGGGCCACAAGAAAGCAATTAAGGAGCAAGGTGGGGAAGCAGAGTGTAAACAAGGAGCTTCTGACAAATTCAGAAAGTGTTAGTCGCAATTCCCTGGTATTTCTGTCATGGGGAGTCTGGATTGTTTGAAATAGTACTGCACACATGCTCAATTCTTTGCCTTGGAAAATAGGGGTTTTGTTTATTTTTCTTTTTTTTCTTGCTAAGTGGATTACTCCAGGCTTGACTGAAGAAATAAATTAGAAGTTAATGGTTTCAGTTTGGATAGAGTCAATAGCTACCTAGGAACAGGGTGACTATGTCTTTTTGAAAGGGATGTTTTTGTGCTCTTCCTAGTTCAGGCAATACCTAATGAGTGGAATGAAGTAAATGTTATCTCTTCTGCATTTTGACAATGCTTCCAGGAGAAGTTTCCTTGGTACCTGCACTAAACAGAGTTCAAAATTTCACTAAGACAGCCTGGAAGCCAGACATAGCTTTAGAACATTAGAATAGTGGTGAATATGAATTATTATAACGTTTTCTGAGAAAGATACATTTTTTGAAAGTGGTTTGGTACCTTTACATTACAGCAGAAATTTTAGATACTGAAGTAAATATGAACACAGCTCTGAAATTTTTCACAGTGCTGTATTTCCCTGAGAAACATCCAAGTGCACTGGAAATGGATCGTCCAGTCCAATTTGAACAGAAGGGAAAAGACTCATATGAGCAAATTACTGATAGAACTTAGCAAAGGAGCAGGATATCAGCAAAGACACCGGCACATTAAAAGTACATCTAGAACATGTGACTGTGGAGTTGCTTCTTTTATGGCAGTAGGAGATAAACAGAATGGTTAAATTTACAAAGGATTTTTTTTTAAGATTGATTAAACCAAATAGCTTTTGAAAAATCTGAGTTTCAGGGGGTTTTAAGTATTAGATTCTTCCTAACCAGGAGATGAAGCATGACTGTAATAGGCTATATTTAATTTTTCTAAAAAGCATGAAATGAGGTGTCAAAAAAATCTCTTTCCAAATGGTCTCTGGACAGAATTTTTGAGCAGTGATTGCATACAGGGAAGTATAACTGTAGGCAAGTCAGAAGATCCTATAGGCTGGTCAAGGATGTGTCTAAAAACATTAAGAGAGCCATGCCAAAATGCAGCCTCTAGCCTAAGGGAACAGGGCTGGGTTCTTCAGATGCTGTTCTTTTGCTGCATAGATGCCTTTCATGATGATTTTGCATATGGAGACAGAATGAGCAGTTTCAGACTGAATAATTAGAAAATGTTTTTGATGTCTCATTTTCCTTTCAAAATGAAAAGGTTGGAAATGTGCAAAAAAGTTATTTAGATTTTTTATCTTGATGTCATTTGCATTTGTGTTTGTCCAAATGTATCCCCAAAGAGAAACTTAGAAAAGAATATCGTGTCTTTGGACATATCTACAGTCCTCCTTACTTGTGAATGAAAGGCTGCTAAAGGCAGCTTCCAGCCAAGCTCTACCTCTGTTAAGTTTCTGGGCTCCAGCTCCACAGTGCCACTGAGGTCACCTTTTTGTAACACATCATAGCTCTGTGTGTGTACAGACAGCAGAACCATTGGGGGCCATCAGGATTCAGATAATATTTTTAGCCTTTTTTCTGTGCTGTTGAGAGATTTTTTTCTTTTTTCTTTTTTTTTTTTTAATACTATGTTTGATCCTGACAATACATGGAATCACACAGCTGTTTCCTTCATTTAACAAGTGCTGGCTTCTGCCAGGAGGGGTGGTAGCAAAGGCTGGTGAGACCATATCAAAGGTTGCTTGTATGCTCCCCAAAACAGAAGAGGAATTTTCAAACTGTTATTTAAAAAATGAACTGGTTTTTATATTATATTCCATTTTACCAAGATTGCTTGTTCTGTGTTGCTAAAACTAGACCACAAGTCAGGAACTTGTAGGAAGCGAGTACCAAAATCAAGCCAAGAGCAGCAGGCTCGCATTTGTGTGTCGACTTGGCTGGTTAGGCATTCAGGAGTGTTCCAGGAGGATCCAGCAATCCCCCTCGGGCTGTTTTCAGCCTGGAGCAAAGGTTCAGCTGCCACTGCTGGGAGGGCAAGTCTGCCCAGGGGCACAGGCTGAAGCCCCATCCAGACTGTCAGCACGATTGTATTGCACAAATATTCCTGCAGCTCTGATTGCCCTTGCCTTCAGAAGTGCTGCATGGAGAGGGAGAGAGGGAGGAGTACATTGGCTCTGGTCCTTATTCAGTTATTTGAGTCATGCTGTAATGTGGGTAACAATAAAACTGGGAACTAGTTAATTCTGAGAGCTTAAGCAAAAAAAATTATTAACAAAGCTAACAATTGACCAAGCTAATGAAAATGCTACAAATTATGGCAATTTTACTAGTGCATTTTGGAATAATTTAATTATTCTGAGTCCTCTTCCCATCTCTCTTAAATAAGCTCCCTTGATAATGATCTCCTTTTAGGAACTGATAAAAGGCATTGATTGATTCTGCATTCATTCATGCCACCTACAAAATCTTAATGATGCGAGAGCTCTGTTGTCTGTTGTATCCAACTGCAATTCAGAAAGTTTAGTTCTGAAAAGATATGGTATGGAAAAAGCCTCTTTTATCTTTTTCAATCTCTGAATGTATTTTCAATCTTGTGAAATAGGCAATAATGTAAAATTTTCAGGTAACCAACATAAATGGAAGTATAGGGGAAGAACGAAAAAAAACTAAAGAAGAAAAAATCCTATTGCATTAGAAATAGGTTGAAGTTTCTAGTTTATTCATGGTAATATGACTCTCCTATAGATGCCTTTTATCAGATCCATCTATTCTTTTTATTTGATTATCACCCAGTCACCTCAAAGCCAGGCCCACTTTCTTCCTTGCCTCAGTCTGAATACACATCACTGTTTTAACCATAGACTTACGAAAATGTCTGTATCATTCAGTAATAGATATGAGACTACCCTTGAATGGGCCTATCCCTTAACAGCAGAAATGGTAGAAGATTCCTGCTGCCCTTTGTCAGCGATGTTCTCTTAGAGGATTTGGCTGCCTGATGGTTGGACTACAGACTACTGAGTCTATGACAGCTCATTTAGCAAGGCTCTTAGTCTCCCAATAATTTTTGTTCCACTTGGGAAGCCCCTTCACCCTCACCACCCTGGGAGGCTTTGGCTGAGGTTGTTGCCCTGTGCCAGGCAGAAGAGCAGTTTGCAGCTGCAACTCCATTCTTCTGAAAGTCCGCTGGAATGGCTGTTGAGCAGAGGAAAAAAGGGAACAAAGTAGAAATGCAGGTAGCAGTATAATTTGGTGCAGGGGAAGTATTCCTTTCCCAGGCAATGTCAGTGCAGTAGCCAGTGAACCTGAGCTATAGCAGCTGTCTGACTTGCTGGTCGTACAAATCCATCTGAGGAGGATTCAAGGAACTGTTCTTTTCTTCACAGTGCAACTTGTTATTGATTTCTCTCCCTGAACTTTTTTTACCTGGCCAGGCAAGGAAGATTAGGAGGATTATCTCTGGGCTATGTGCCATCCAGTTACCTTGATTGTGCTTGAGAGATTACAGGGGTATAAATGCGGTACATCTGGAGGTCAAGACTGAGACTACAGAGCCTTGAGTGCTTACATATGTTCCACTACTGATACATTTACTCCTCACCGTTCTCTCTTTAATGCATTGCTTATTTAATGTTAACATTTGCTCAACCACTGCACTAAAAGATTACAAAGGGGCAGAATTCTGAAATCTGATGAAAAATTATAAGATTTAAAACCCAAGAATTTTGAGGTTATCTTTTATTTGCCTTATTGATTGAAGCACCACAGTCCTGCCTGTGTAGCATTATACTGGCCTACAGTATTTTCACTTAATGATATTTTCTGTGTCACCAGCGCATTGTAGACAAAGGAGCACTGGCTGGCTGTACAATCTTTGTCCTCTTTTATATCCTTCTGTCTTCAGGCTGTAATTATACTTATTTGTGTCATAGAGTTTCTTATCACAGTTAGTAATATGGTAAACCATACTGAGTATTTCTTGAATATAAAATTCTATAAAATATTTACAGATTTATAGGCTGGTCAGTTACTGAAAGTAGATGGTATGTGACTGTATACAATGAAAACAATGCATTTCTCTTCCCTTCCTCCTTTAAACCTCTTTCCTTCTTTCCTGCTATCCACAATTCCCCCATATCCCAACTCTGTTTAGTAGCTTTGGGCTTTTTGGACTGACTTTTGATTGGGTGTTCATTCAGCTTTATGTGATAACAGACTTGACTACATTAAAAGCAGGTGATTGTGGAAAGACTGATCATGTTGTTATCTCTGTGTTAGAAGTAAAGAAATAATTCTTAAGCAGTGTGAGTATTTTCAAGAAGAAATATTTGATTGTGTCTCTGTAATTGCTGGAGGAGTTCTTGGATGCCTGTGCTCCAGGTCATGGCTGAACATGCTCAGTGCTTTCAATGCCTCGTGTACACCCTCAGACTCATTTATTTAACAGACCATGTCTGTCCATGTGACACGAAGTTTCTCTGAAGTGGTGCTCATCTTTTGGTACAAGTTGGTCTTCTGTACATGCCTAATTATTTTCAGTATCTCTTTGACACTGCCTTTGTGTTATTTGTTTGTTAATTATGTTTTCTGCTGCTGATGTAGTGCAAACATAGCAGCTTACAAGTCCCTGAGAGAGCAGGAGTGACATGACCTGTCACTGGATGTCTAAATTAATCATGCCAAATTTTAATATGAAGTCTTTGATCAGGATTCGTTTAGCATTTTTTGTAGAAAAGTAATTCTGATTCAACAGATC
The DNA here is from genome assembly GCA_013399195.1 of Dicrurus megarhynchus. Lineage (NCBI taxonomy): Eukaryota > Metazoa > Chordata > Aves > Passeriformes > Dicruridae > Dicrurus > Dicrurus megarhynchus. The sequence continues at coordinate 2,042,856 of VXAD01007430.1, forward strand.
TCCAGCTGTCCTTAATTCTAATTCCATGGGCTGGTTCACTGCCTTGCACCTATAAGTAGTTTCACAGATTTTTAGTGATAAATATGCATATTGCTGTGCTTAGTGTGGTGTAACATCTCCCAGTGAAGAGGTAAGGATGAAGGAAACATTGTGACAAAGGAATTTGCAAAATACAGTGCACAAGAAGCACCTTAAACAAAACTGAGAAATCTCATGGGAGCTTAGAGGTTAAAAAAAAGCATTTCATATAATGCAACTTGTAGAACCTCAGAACTGTGCAAAAGCTTGCAACATAAGAGGAGATAAAGGGAGAATACTGGTATTTGGGAATCACAGTCTATGGCTGATACCAACTGGCATTGGTGAGATTTGCAAAAACAAAGAGAGAAAGAGGGAAGTGAAAATGGCAAGAGCATGGATACGTGGGTCAGCAAGACATAGAGCAGAGCAGGCATGGTAGACTTGAGAAGGCAAAAGTAAAGAAGTAGAGATGAGAAAAGGGATGTCCATGGAGAAATGAGCATGCCACAGAGGAAACATCCTGGTTGCTATGGCAAATTGGGAAAACAATTCTGCCTTGGGACATCTGGAAGGGCATGGACTCTCATTTCAGCATGGAAGTGATAGAAAACCACAAGATCTTAGGTACTGAATGTATATGAAAATGCAGGCTGGAGATACCAAAAATCTGAATAGAGACAATAAGGAATGTTCCAAACCCTGAAGACCTCTAATATCAGTAAAGAAGGTCTTTATAAATTAATTTGAATAAATCGTGTGTGAATAGCATAATTACAGAGAAATTAGATGATCAGTGGGACTTTGAGTAGCCAGCAGAATGTGCAGAGAGAAAAAGCAGGTCCAGCAAGAAGGCAATTGCAATAGTCCAAGCGTGAAATCATAAAAGAATAAATGCTTTCCTTATAGGATCTGCTGAGGTTACAGCCTAAGGTTGTATCTGTGTCCATGAATTAGATAAAGCAATAAAAACTTGCATTCCCTCCATCAAGGTTTTTTTTCTCAGACATCCTTTCTAGTTAACTCTTAGGTGACAGTAGGTTCTGTCTAGCAATACTTGGTGATTTCGCCTTTCTATGTGCTTCTCACCTCTTGAGGTGTGGATAGCTGGGATAGAGGGATGGACTTGGCACACTGACAACCCATCCTCTGTATTTGTCAATCAATTTCTTCTTTTTAAATTCACCTTTCAGTATAGGAATAGTACGAGATTGGCATGACAATTTGCCTTTGTTTTAATTAGATTTTCAGCCATTTGTGTCATCCAGGATTTTGAAAGACAAGTTGAAGGATTGGGCATGAAATTTGCAGTTTTCCTCACGTTGTCAATTACTTTTCCCAGAGGATTATAAGAGAAAGCAGAGACAGCAGCCACAGACTGTGATTCCTGGGCAGGAAATGCTGCACAGGACTGTTGCAAGGTAGTATAACTGAAGGACTGCTTTGTTCCTTGAGGGAAAAGAAATCACTGTGAAAGGAAAATAGCTGTAAGGCTGAACTGAAAATCTGAAAGCATAAATTTTGAAAGGAAGGAACAAAGTTCAAGGCAGTGCAAGGGTAATTTCACTTGCTAAAACCAAGATCTGTTAAGCTCTTGCCTCAGCAAAGTTGGCAACCAGAGATCTGAGCGGACAAACATCTTTATTCGTAACAGTTACTGCCAAGAGAAAAGTGAGCTCTCCTTTGCTGAGTAAACTTTTGCTGTCCAACCCCTCTTTCCTTCACCTGACCCCTACAGTCTGCCCAAAATTAATCCTCCTGTCCTTGTGCACTGCACGTTGTGGCTCTTTGCATGTTGCTTCTTATGGCTCAGCTGCTCCCACCCCCCCCGGGATGGGAGACCCAGAGGTGAGCCCGTCCCCCGGCTCTCAGCTCTGCCACCAAGGGCCACACATGCAACCACTGCCACCTCACCATGGAAAGCGTGGAGTGGGAAAGAACTGAGGCACAGAAAGTGCCTTGCCTACCGTCTCTGGAGTTTTGCATTTGTCTATGGCACTGTATAAGTGTTTTACTGTAATAATGTAGATGATAATTTTGCAGAAAGCTCCTGGCTTCACGGGAGATTAAGGGTTTTCTAGAGGTTTTCACATAAAAGAATTGTTTCTTTATTCCTTTTGACTCTGCTTCACTTCCATCCTTATTATCAGATAGTCATGGGAACTTTCCATGTGGCATAATGCGGGCTACCAAGCCTCATGTTGCCCTGATTTAAGGCAGAAGACGAAACATTCTGTACATTAAAGAGGCTTTTAGAAGAACCTATTGTGAGCAGTTGCTGTGTTTTGCTGGCAATTCTGCCAGACTCTCTGCTTTGGAGTAATTTTTCAGCACCAAAAAAAAAAAAAAGAGAACTATTCATGGGATGCTAAACAAAAATCTACTTTACTATGTAGTTTAAATGAAAGTCTGAAACAGCATTGAGCTGTCATGGATAGGGAGCTTCACTTAGATTCTTTTGTGTTGAGATGTGTAGCACATGCAGAAATACTTTAAATTTAACTAAACTATTAGTATTTAATAACCCTCCTCTGTTCATATTAAAAATCTTTCCATTGCGTTATTTTACTCCTATTCATGTCTTTTTTTAATCTAAGTGCCACAGTCACATCGTGCATATTGCCTAAAGTGTGACTGCCATGATGAGTACTGAGTGTTGGTTTGTTACTCACACTTTCTTCTGTCTTTACTGGATTTTTACAAATTTGGTTTATTTGTCTCCTTGAGTTCTACAAAGTTTTTTTCTTGATTTCTTTTTTTTTTTTTTTTAAGCCAGTTCACCCCAAATTAATATTTTCTTGACATTCTAGTAGCTTTATTTTATATTCACTCTAATGCCTTAGTAATTTTCCAGTAATTAGGTGACCAGAACTGGATACAGTAAATACCAAGGTCATGAAGAGTTTACAAGCTTTCAGTCTCCATGACTTAATGTCATTTCTTACATAGCCACACATGCCTTTGTGCTCCCATATCCTATTGCAAACTCATGTCCCTTTATTCTGTTTCCTAAGCTTAGTTCAGTGTTGCTACTTCCTGATTTATTTCTTCTGTTTAATATTAGTGTTAAATTATTTTCCCCAGCTGTGCATTTTTTTTTTCTGAGACATTTGGAGTGAAGAAGCTGGGAAAACTGAAAGCAAGCTGTAGCAATATCCATGCCTGAAATTCTTGGGAAATGAATGCAGAATGTTGACTCTCATGTTATTACTGTTGAATATTTAAGTGGCATGGATAGACAAATTAATATAATCTACTATAATACACATGAGCTGTGTGCATGATAGGTACTAATTCCTATGTGAAATGCTGTAAATTATATCTGATCCTCTTTGTGCTATTCTATTTTTTACCTAATTTTCATTTCTCTATTTCTTGAAGATTATTTTTTAGATTAGCTTTGTTAATGTTGTTTCAGTCTTCCATTGACTCTTATCCAGATCTTGGAAAATCAGTCACTTCTTTTTTTTTTCCTTTCCCTTTTTTTCCTTTCAAGAAGTCATTTCCTGCTAAAGTCAAAGCAGATTCCAGCTATTGCACATTCGGGATTTTTTTCTTCACTAAGCTGATTTGTACTGCAGTCAGAAGGCAGTGAGAAACCACCTTGGAGCAGTGGGATACAGCATGCTGATTAGCATTATGTTGTGTGATCATTGTTATTAAACATTCAGATGTTTCCCCTCCTGACCAACTTAATATTTGTAAAATAGAAATTATGTAAAAAATTAATCACTGTGTATCTTATTTTTGTACAGGATTTACAGATAATCAGTACAGATGAAAACCAGGTGTTTGTGGCTGTCCAGGAGTGGTATCAGACAGACACATACAACCTGTACCAGTCTGACCCACAAGGTGTTTACTACTCCATCTTGCTGGAGAATGTCCGGAGCACAAAGCAGCCAGAAGAGAATGTCCTGATAGATATTCTGGAGGTAGATCTTTATCTTTTCCATTGTGTGTAGTCTGTGTGGAGGGTTTTTTTGATTATGGGTATAATTCATTTTAAATTAATGTATTTTCATAGTTATATTTAATGTAAAAATTCTAGGATTTCTGTCTTATTTATAGCACATTGTTACTACTTACATGTTTCCCTCTTGCCCTACTAATGTGTTGTGTACTCTAACTCGATTCTTTGGATGGGGTTCCATGGATGTGCAAATCCAAAACTTGCTAATGTTTTTTTTAAGATATTGAAAAGTGAAGCTGGCAGCACAATTTATTATTGAAGTAAGAAGTTATGCAGCTGTCTATGCACAGCTTTTTTCTTCTAGGTGACTCAGTGGTGCATTTCCTGACTTAGAGCAGGACATCTTTTAGCCAGTAGGGTTTTAAATAGTAATCCTGCAAACCTTGTGCAAGGTTGTGTCAGCTCTGAAAGGCGAAGAGCCAAGAAAATTAGATATTGGACAGAAAATCCACTTGCTTTCAGTATGGGTCTTGTGCCAGCAGCATTTTTGGTGAGACAAACTCTCCTGTAAACAAATCTATCTTGTATTTTAACATCAGTGCACTTGGCAGAATAAAAGACTACAGTGTTTTGGAAGAGTATCACAGACTGTTATCAATTCCATTCCTGTTTAGGGAATAGAATTTCAATGTAATGAATTTCAATGTAATAAGGTGTACATTTTCTCTGGTTCTGCTCTTTCTGGCCATTATCAGAACATTAAACTGACAGAGCTTTGGTCTGACTCAGTTTGTCCCGTTACACTGTAATTTGCCTGGTGTTAATTTCAAAAAAACCTAAAACTTTAAAGGTGGACCAGATGTCTTTGGCAAAGGTTTGTAGTAATTCTGGATACAAGGCACACAGTGACAGAGCTGTTAAATAGCTGTAATTAGATTCTTCTTGGTGGGGGAAAATGATAGTGTTTTCTTCCTCCTTATCTCCTCCATCTTTCTTTAGCTTTTTCTTTCTAAATGGTTCTAGTAAAACAGAAAGGTTTCTCATTACCAGTGATTATTTTATAGACTCTACCTTTTTAGAAATGAGGCTTCCTAATGAGTGAAGCTACACCTTGTGTGTAGACACATTCCCACAGGGTGATTTATTGACAGCATTAGTTTGCAGCATTTTACTGTTGGTCACCCCCGTGGGATGCAAAGCTAAAAGGCAGTCAGGTGCAATCTCTACTCCTTGCATCACCTGTAGCATGTAATTTCAGATAAGTTGTACAGAGAGGCTACCCCTGGCTGTCCTTTTGTCTACAAGAGTTATTAACTTTATTCAGTTACACTGATTGTTTCATAATTTCCCAATGTTACTGAGGGCATATTAGATAATGCAATCCTAGTTTATTGTGTGCTAGATCAATTTGTAGGGTTATATTATAAAGGAAATGTACACATGATAAGGACAATACTCATGGAGCCCTACAATTCAATTTTTTAAAGCTATTTTTGAAATGGAGTTGCTTTATAGGAGAGCAGTGGCAGCTTCCAGACAGCTTGCATGATAAATAATTAGTGTTCATCTTGTTTACTAGAATGGGATCAAGTGCTCATAATGTGTGGGTTGTTTACTCAGTATAAAATTGCTAACAAATAAAACACATATTGCAGGCCTCAAGTATGGGGTATTTTTGGTCTAATCTGGGGGGGGGGAGGTTTGGGCATTTTAATGCGAGTATCCCATCCTGGGAAGGGGAACCTGCAGTGCAGCACAGAGACAGTCCTCAGTGGTGGAAAATTTCTCTTTCCCCCAGTGTATCATTCTGCTTAAAATTTGTACTGTTCATCTTCGTCATCTTCTGCTGACTCCACTCATCTTTTATTGTACATCTGCTATAAAAACTTTCAAAGGTGTCTGCCTGTCTGTATTCATTTTCTTTTATATGCTTTATCTTTTTTTGCATTGTATTTCTTCTCATGTTGCACCTGTAAAAGGGAATAATTTCCAAATACTTGTTTATAGAAGGGAAGAAAAAAAAAAAGGTTAAGTACTAAATGACTGTCCAAAAGGAGCATGCCCTTGAATTATGTGACAAGGAGCATGTCGAAATTGTATCAAGTGCTGCCAGTGTGAAGGAGTCACAAATTCGACACAGGCATATTTGCAGAATGGGCATACTAATGTAATCCTTCTACACTGGTTCCTGCTGTGACTCCTTATGTAGATAATAGTTACACAAGTTACAGTACACTTTCTTCATGCCTTTTTTCCCCAAACAAAAAATTGTAGATATTTAAATTTCACTCGCAAACATGTATTATATAGCAGTAATTTCTGCATTTCAGTGACTGCTGCTAATAAACACTGTGGGACCATCTGAACTGTGCTTCTTGCAACTAACTACACAGAATATTGTTGGGACGGAAAATCAGAAATGTGATAATTAGCAATTAATAAGTCACAGCAGAAAATCTCAGAAAATAAGTTTATAAGGTACAAAGTGCTTTTCTAAGAGTACTGGGGAACAACTATCCTCTGAACTGTTGAAGAAAATATGAACTCTGAGAACTAAGCTAGAAGTTCTAAGAAAATCAACGGAAAGGTGCTTTGAATTTACTCATGTTCAGCTGTCTTGAGTGGCTGCTGGACTCTACATGAGAGTAACTGAGCACTGCACAATGTTGAAAAGTCTTCTTTCCCATAGCAACTTATTATTAATGTGAATCTTTTCCCTCTTGATAGAAAGATACTTATCTCGCAATTTCAGGTTAGGGAACTAAGTCAAGGAGTAGAATGTACAGAGGAATTTGGGTGCCTTGGCATCACAGTCTAATCCAAAAGGTAGATTTGGCACACTTCATTTCCAGTATTTACGGAGTCAGGTGTGTGTTTGTACAGGCCATGGGAAAAGGAAATGGAAAATGCTACAGCAGGGATGGGATGTTTTAAAGATGACGTTTTTTGCACACCATAATTTTGTATTAGTTATTGGGTTTTAGGCTAATGCACCACTCCAAACATGATACTTCTGAACTTGCTCTGAAGGTAGATGCCTGAAACCTATTTATTATTTCAAGCAGGGTTTATGCCTTTCATTCAAAAAACAACTGCTGTGAAGTGCTGGTCGGCTTTTATCTTTTAAAGCAGCAGTGAGAGAAGTTAACTGAGACCCTGGAAGAAATGTTTTCATAATCTTTCAATGTGTGATAGATTCAAACACTTATGTCCCATATTCTACAGAGAAGTGAGCTTGGTTAGATTAGAGAAGGGAGTGGGAATGGAGAAAAGTTTTATCGTGGCTCCCATTTGATGATTATATATGGAATGATTAAATATTCATTAAACGAGGAGGTGGGGAGGGGAAAGAGAGGAGAAACAAACATATTCATGATGCAGCACTGATTTTGCTATCCACAAATGAAGAGGGAAACCTCAGTTGCAGTCCCTGATCTAATTATTGTTTAAATATTTAATATTGTGTTCACTGGAAGAAAGACATGCACAGAAATTTTACCACAAGTCTGCCTTCCCACGTAAATATTTGAAGTGCCGGATTTTCATGGCTGAGCTGTCTCTTGAAGGTAGAATATGTAAAAAAGCCCCAGCAATATTAAAATGCTTTGAAAGTGAAGAAAACAGGTTCATCATTTCTTCCTGTCCTTTCCTTTTCTCACCTGCACTGCAAAGTAGTTGACTTTTATAGTGTTTGTCTTGGAGGTGGTTCTGAGCTTTCAGCATCCTGGATAAGTAAGCCAGTCACATATGCATGGGATTAAGAAGGAAGGAGCTCGTGAGAGAGCAGGGTATTTAAATGTCTACACAGAACTTTTTTATATAAACATAAATATATTTTAAAATTCTAGGCTGTTACCATAACCAGAAGAATTCTTATTCTCTGTAGATTTAGATCAGTTCCTTTCCATATTTATAAACAGTGAGTATCCAATCTGTAGCCTGCTGGTAGGGATGCCTTCTTTTTACCTTCAATGCAGACTTTTGCTAAATGAATGCTAAATGGAGTTAATAACTGGCAGTTGGAAAAAGAAGGGAACAGTAAATATTTTGAATGACAAATAAAAGTTCAGAAATGCATCATGTTATCAGGAGGCAAATATTCCTGATCATTCAAAGAGCTGGCTGTCTTGTGCATTTATTTGTAATGAATGGTTCAGTTTTATTAAGTGTCAGCACCCAAGGAGATGAGCAAGCTATACTGTCCTGGAAATATGTATCAGTTTATATATGTTGTCCAGAACTTTTCAAAAATTCGGGAAGTCTTATAAATAATGGCAAGGGAAACAAGAGCACTCTTAAGGAAACCTTTTTTAATAGATCTTTTCTCATGCCCTTGGGTGGAATATATGTTAATATGTTAATAACATAAATGTTAGGGCTAGACCTAAACATATTAAGATATAATTACTGTCAGGTTGCTTCTAAAATTATTCCCATTAACTTTAACACTTTGAGTTGTAATAATTTTCTAATACAGATTTTTTTGAAATAAAATAGCCAAAGAGAAGAGGGTCTTTTGTTTAATTATTTTTTTTCTCCAGAGTCCAAACAGGTGAAGGGTGGCTAACTGGAGTGTGGAAGGATTTCAGATGCTTGAGAGGGTGATTCAGCCCTCAATGTTTCTTCCTCAGATGATCTGCCTGTATTTATTTCCTGCAAAGGACAATCATGCTTCCCTATTCAGTGTTACTTTAAAGGACATGATACCTATTGTGTTATTGTAACCTATTTGTGTGATATTTATATGATATGGGCACAGAACTTCAGTGTAAAAGTTAGATGGTTGTTAAAAATTGCTTACATCATTTGTAGAATAACATTTTAAAGATGTCCATATTTAAAGAAAATGCAGAGCTGTAATTTTAATGGTAAGGCCATGCTATCATAATTTTTATATTTTGCTATAAAAACTATTGTGTTTTGTTATATTAAACATGTAATTTGATTAGCCTTCTGATATGGAGAGAAATGCATATCCTTTTTAAATACATTGAGAAATAAAAATCAGTTTGTAGTTGTCCTCGCCTTTCCCCTTTCTCCCTTTCCTCTTATCTTTTGCCTTTGTCATATTTTTTTTAAGGTATCATCCACTTTCCTTTCAGTTTCCAGGAGAAACTACCTGAGATACACAGTTCAGAGCCACAAAAGAGCAGCTAATCAGGGATAATCCTTGTTGAAAAAAATGTGTATGTGCTGGATATTAACTTTTCTTCCCTATGCTTCAGGTCAGAGGTGTAAAAGGAGTCTTTTTGGCCAACCAGAAAATTGATGGGAAAGTTACAACCCTGATAACCTACAACAAAGGCCGTGACTGGGATTTTCTAAACCCTCCAGACATCGATATGAATGGCAAACCGACCAACTGCAAACCTGTAAGTGGCTCTTTTTGGTGTATCCTCACCCTAAAGTGTGCAAAAATTATCTGTATGGTAGGATGTGCAGTACTTCCAACAGCCTGAGAGCTTTGTGCTGAGTTTACCAGCCAAACTAGCAGGCAAATCTACTTGCATTGCATGAGCTGTGGTTTCACAGGCTATTAGTCCAGTCACCATGTAGAGTGAGTAGTCAGGGCTCTCTGTCACACTGCATTTCATATTTGAGATCACTTTGACACAAAGAGGACACATTTCTTGTGTGTCAACCACACAACCCAGTTCAGAATAATCATGACAACAGTCATTTGTGTCTGGATATATGGGGCACATCATGAGTCAAATAGAGATTATCAATAATTTTTCTCTTTCCATCTTTCATATTTTTGTTTCATATTAAATCAAGTTAACCCTCAGTTCCCTGTTAAAGGGAACCTGACAGCTGCTTGAAAATAAATACCATAGTAACTTGCATAAAAAATTCCTTTATGATATTATTTAGGATGATATTATTTCTGTTTGTTTAGATGTCCCAGGTGCCCATATTATTTTGTTATTTGCAAGGCTGTACTGAAAAACTTGTATTTTTCTCACTGACTCTGCTCCTAGGGACTCAAAGCTCTTCATTGGTGGGCAAAAAAAATGCTTGTAGTTCTGCCACTGCCAGAGCTTTACTCCCTCTTCATGTAGCAGAAGTGGAGGGCTGGAGCTGCTGGTTCCCTTTTGAAGCATTCAAGACTGTGCTGCAAGGTTCCAGCCTGCAGGGCCTGGTGCAGATCAATCTGAGATGAGTGGAACGATCGCAGTGGCAGCAGCTCCTGGGGGTGCTGGCAGCTCCTGGTAAAGCTCCTGGTCACATTGCTGTGAACAATATGACCTTTGAGTGCCACTGCACGAAGGGCAAGAAGCAATAAGTTGTTTAGCAAGAAGACATGATGTGTCCAAAGCTCATTATGCTATTTTTCATACCACATTTTTACTAAAAAAGGCATTTAAGTTCAAACAGGTATTTTTAATCATAATTTTACCATTTACTGGGACCAACAAGCATGCTATACTTGTTGCTGTTAGTTAACATTTTTAAGCAATTATTCTGTCAGAAGGGATTTTTATATAATAATGCTGACTTCTTTGAGTCTGGAAATCTTTTTGTTGAGACAGTGGCACTCTATGCAGTCATCACCAGAGATTCTTGTTAGAAAGTGAAGACTGATACTGGAATTTGGCTCCATGGGAAACAGCCATTTTTTTTCTTTATGGAGACATACATTGCTGAAGCTGCTCCCTGTCTGGGCTTTCATTATTGTAGGAGCATAACTGGTAGCAGTGATTTTTAAAGCCTATTCTCTTCTCCTTCCCCCACAAGCCTGACTGTTACCTTCACCTCCATCTCCGGTGGGCAGACAATCCCTATGTGTCAGGCACAGTGCACACCAAGGACACTGCACCAGGGCTCATAATGGGGGCAGGTAAGTGCATGACGTTATTTTTTAAGACCTGAAACGTGGCAGGTGTTCTTTGTAGATCTAGCCTTTGGATTTGTAAGAATACCACGCTACAAACATTGCCAAAACAAGGCTTTCCTGCAGAATAATCCTTCATGGAATCTTTTGGTCAAACAATTCAATATAAGTTAATTGAAGGGCCAGAGTTGTGACTTCTCAGGCAGATCTGTATCTGTCACCTGGATACATCATGGTTTTCTGTGCTGTGCAGTACCTCTTTCCCCATTAGTGTGGTGTGGAGGTGTGATGGTGGCTGAAGAACATGTCCTGCATCCTTTTCCTCTGCAAGTGATGTATAGGCCTCCCAGCATCATGAATAACTCAGCGAGACTGGTGGAAAGAGTGGTCAAGCCTTTGTTCTTTAAGCCTGGCTACAGATAATTAGTCTTGTAATTTTTATTAATTCCTTTCTGCCTAAAGAAAGATGGATGGAAAGAGGCAAATGTGTCTCTGTGTTGGGAACAATGCTGGTTGTGGCTTCTCCATTGTAACACGCATGTGGAGTCATGTCACTCTGAAGTGGAATTTAATAAAGGAAATTCCATTGCAGTGTTGAGCACTCATCAAGAAAAATATTCACATAACTCAAATTTGCTTTGTAACTTTGTGATCCAGCTATTCATTTAATTTAATCTTCTGTTTCTTGGCTTCAAAATTGTCTGAATGTAAACTATTCTAAGAGCTTTTAAAATTGTATTATTTTATTCTTATGGATAATATTTAGGTGAAATGCACACATGTATGCTTCTCTTTTCATAAAAGTGTATCTGTTTTTAATGAATAATGGCTTCTACTTTATCTTACACTAGTCTCTGACAAACAGCTTATTAAGTTGGAAATTTCATGAGAATGTCAAGGTGAGAATATTTGGTGTTTAAAGAGAATGACAGCTGCCAGTACAGTCAATCTTCAATATGACTGAAGACTTCAAGTTTCTCCGTAGTGAAAAGGGAGTTTAAAGTATTTTACTGGAGACAAACCTACCTGGTGAAATGCTGCTTTTATTGATACGAATGAGACTAAGAATTTATGCAGTACCCTTGTAGATAGATTTCTAATATGTGTTCAGGTCAAACTTTATGAATTCAAATGTTTCAAAAAATATCTTCCATTTCAAATGTCTTCTTTTTGCATAAAAGCACTCCAAATGTAGGTTCTTAATTTTAGCTTTGTCATACCATGCCTAAATGGCTTCCAGTAGCAAATTAAGCAGTGAGATTTAATTAGTCCATTATTCCTATTTCATTTTTCTTTCTCTTTGCACTATAATCTGATGTGTTGAACAGGTATTTGTTGAGATGTTGGGTTGTTTTCTTTTGATTGGGGTTTGTAGATGTTTTTTCAGTGCACTGTTCTCTGAGATGACATTAGGGAGGGCAGGTTGTAGAAGAGTATTTTGCCCTTAATTCTTTTCTAGAATGGGGTGACATTTTATCACCGTGACATTGTCTTACTCTGCCAGGTAGAGAACCTGTCAGCAGCTTTCCTAAACGTGGTCAGGAGGGGGTGGTTTTGATAACATCCAGGTACCATGAAGAGCTGAACTAATATGTTAAATTTGACTTGCTTGTGGAGCAACCAATAATGTAATGGGAATGGTAGAAGGCACCCTTGCTCAGTTGCTTTTAGCTACCTAAAAAGCTGGGAGGGATGGTGTGAAAGTGAGAGAAATTTTCCCAAGAGTAGTGCAGTGTGTCCTTTTTCTGGTAGAAGGTCATACAGCTGAAAGCAGAGCAAAGGGTTTGGAGCCTTTAAAATCTTCTAGAGCAACTGCATCCCCTTGCCAACAGATGACCTGAGTCAACTCTGATTTTGACTTGCATTTGGATGTCCAGGTCATCTGGATTCAGTGCATATGTTGAGTCTTCTCTGGCAATCCTGATACCCTCATAAACTTACACTTCTTATCAGAAATACTTTACATAGAGTGAGCTTGAATTTCCTTTGACCTGATCCTTGAAACTGATCAGCAGTAAGAAATAGAAATAGAAAATCAACATAAGAAATAGAAATCAACATAAGTATTAGGTTTTTAGTACATACAGGAATCAGATTATTCGGGCCACATCACACAGTATTGGAATTTTACTGTTAAATTTAGGGAGAGCACATCTTCTGGAAATGACTGAAGGTGATAAAGACCCATGAATGCCAGTTGATCGCAGCATGTCTAGGAGCCATCAGTGCCTTGTGCTGTAAAAAGCAAAATTATTCTGAGGGGGAAATAGGTAAATAATTGCCAACAGAGAGAGGGAAATTTTAATACTCTGGAAAAATGCTGCACAGTTACATTACTAATAAGACTGTGTACAATTCTGATAATCAATTTTCAGGACCAGTGAGCAGATGCTAAGAAGGCCTCCTTGGCAGTGGATGGATATAGAGAATATTTACAAGAAAACCCTCATTAGCTAAAAAAATAAAGGACAATAAAGAATATGATTTTTTTTCCTGAAAGTGTTACCACGGGGTGGAAACAAGTGATGCAAACAAGTGGATAAGAGCTGGAAATATGATTTCTAAGAATAAGAACCCTATTGATCAAAAAGCAAAAAAAAAAAAAAAATCCCTTTAATGTGGATTTTGGCTTCTTTCTAGGAAGCTTATACAACACAGCTGCTTGTGGTAATGGAAAAGCTATTCTGTAACTTAAGTACATTTTTGATATGGAAAATGCTGGAAAAATCAGAGATCAGAGACTACTGAATATTGTTTTAATTTTAAAAAAGGAATAATTAAATGGTGAACAGCATTAACACCTAGAAAATTGGGAAAATACAGTAATAGGATGTTAAAATTGCATCTTTTTAAACTCATATTTACAAATAAAAATTCCACTCTGTTAAAGTTGCATAAAAAGATCTCAGGAATGCATATTTTTAGCTTATGTCTATATATAAATTGTTCAGACAGAATATTAAATTTTATAGCTGCATATGAAAGTGGTATTTTAAATAACTACTTTGCTCTCTTTAAGAAATGCAATAGGATTTTGCATTTACATTTGATTTTTGTGCATTTTAATCTTGGCAACAACTTCTATTTCTCACAGCATCAGCTATGAAATATGTGTCAATTGATGTGTAAATTTTTACTATAAACTTGCTAAGGAGTTTTCTATGAAAAATGTTCAGAGAAGTGTAGCTTTTTCAGGTGCTAGTTTACAATAATTGCCTGCTTAGCTTCCAATCCAGATGGCAAATCAAGCAAGCAGTAAATTCTGCACATTCACACAAATTGAGGAAGGGCTGGAAAAGTTCTGTTTACTTTTTGTCATATCAGGGCCAAATATAATTGCATACATTGTGATGAATTTCTATCATTTTTCACAGAAGTAGAGTACTACGATGCCTCTATAAAAAAGGATAAGGGAACAGGGAGATGATTGACTATTTCCCACTACATTTTGGAGTGAACATCCTGAAATTCCTTTAAATTTTTCCCATGTCCCTCAATTCTGATTCCCCACTCCCTCATCTGAACACATCTTCAGCTTGCCAGTCAAAAACTGCATGTCAGGGAGATTTAAATACAAATTTAAATATGTATGTTTGTTCTACACTGTGACTACAAGCTTACAAACCATGACATTTTAACTTACTGTGCATGGCCTCAAGGCATGTTACAACTGTATTAATTACCAGTAATCCAGGCAAGGCACTTCTCTCTTTTTGGAATAGGTGTCTGCCTGTATGCTAAATTTAAGTGACTGGAAAAGATTTTCCATATTAGAAGGATTATCTAAGCATTGCATATGGGGATTATTTCTCTTACTGTAAACATGTCCAAAGCCACATATAAAAATATGGGAAAACACAGTGATAAGTAGCACTTGGAACACGTAAATTGATGGTAAATTTTAAGTGAAGTAATCTTCCATATTTGTTGTGATCCAGTAAGAACCTACCAAAATGCCTGACTCTTGAGGTCTGTATTGAGAGCTGTGTTTCTCACAGCTTTACCACCTTTCAAGAGAACTTGGCTGGCCACCAGACATCACTGAAATACATTGTTTTCTTTAACATCTCTGTGCTACCAGCTGCGAAACTGTCATGTGCAGAGATACAGAAAGCTTGGAGAACTATGCTGAACAGTAGTTAGTGCCTCTGTATTGTAGCTGTTGTTACTGCCTCCCCTGCAAGGATGGAACACTTGATTTTATGCAGTTACTTAAAATCAGCTAAGGCTACTTTACTCAGGACAAGTGAAAAAACAAAAGAGGATTTAGTGTATCCCAAAATACAGTTTTAAAAGGTTTCTAAGAATGCAAGTAACGGAAATGAAAAATGACTGTCCTTAATCAAAAACTCAAAAATGCAGGCCAAAATGTTTCCTTTTGCTTCCTGAATAGAAGCAGTGTCAGAAAGTTTCTGTGTTGTAGTGGCACACCTGAGGAGTCACTGCGGATATTTACAGCTGTAAAAAGAAGCACAGGTTTTGGTGTGGCCCACCAGGCAGACAGCACACTGATATTTGGGGAGTGTGGTCCAGTCCAAATACTTCAGGACATGGTGGGAATGGTACTTAAACATTGTTGGATTCCAGTCTTGGGCTGAGCATAATTGTTTCTTTCTTACCTTCTTGTGTCACTTGATCACAGTGCTGGTTGTGCTCACATGTTATTGGCGGCCACACTTACCACAAATATGTTATATAATTCTCCTCAGACATGTCATCAAAAGGTTCAGAATGTCTCAGTTCTACTTTGAGTGCTGCTGTGGCTGTGCAGTTGTTTGTTTGCAGTGTTATTAATGTCAGGATTTTTTGCATTTCATTTGATGCGAATTGGAGCTGTTGTAAAGGGGTTTATGGGGTGCCATTACATGCACTGTGTTTAGTTAGCTGGCGTATCCAGTAACACAACACACTGCAAAGTAGCTAGAGCCTAATATTAGGCACTTTGTTTTAAATCTCAAAAAGAACAAAATGCTCCAAATCTTTAAAGTTTTTTTTTATCAACCTATTAAAAAATAAAATTAAAACAATATAACTTTTTAACTAAAGAAAACTATAACTCTTGTGTGACACATGTTAAATAGAAAGATTTGCTAATAAAAGTGTGGGGAGTTGTGGGTGTTGTTCACGTAGACTTTTGAAGGACTTGGTTTTATTCCAGTTCTTCTTTTTCAAGCGAACAGCTTTCAGAGTGGCTTATCTGTGGCTTATGAAACTCATCATGCATCCCTATGTGTTCCTGTGGAAATTTCTATCTGCCTGTCACCTCTCAGATTTGGCTGCATGGGTGCTTCCCACTGCACTTTGCAGGGGCCTGCCTGTCTCCCCTTTCCTTCTTTTGGCCTCACCTCGTTTTTCTTTCTGAATCCACCTAAGCTGTTTTTCAACCAGCCATGGTCTACGGTACCCACAAAGCAAACTCCAAATGCACTGAAAAGTTTTATCCTTCCTTACAGAAAGGTGTTTACTTTTTTTGTCTGCTTGAAGACTTGATTTTACAAAGTTTGGGAAATTATGTCATAAAATTGTGTGTTACATAAAATCTGTAAGTAACGAAAATTACAGCCTTCATTAATGACACAATTAAACATTGTGTCAGCCATCAGCAGGTCCTGCATGCACCACCTCTGGACTTCCACCCTTGGCCCATGGATGGACAATTTTCAAAGGTCAAATATCACTGAAGTCCTTTTTCCCAAAGCAGTGTCCCAGATTCTGTTCCTGTTGGCATCAGTTGTGGTTTAGGCAGAATGACAAACCTCTGGAATTTTAACTGAGCCCATCAACTCCTTTTGCTCTTTTACCAAGAGACGACAGTAAAGGTAAAATTGGAAGTAGGAGAAGTCATGTCTGTCTTTTAACAGAGCTGCAATTACAATACTGTTGCTAATACCATTACCATATCAGCTGGATAGAAAAGGCCTTTTAATGAAGCACAAGTAGATGCTGTTTAGTTTACAGACTAATTTTCCATTAGCAAGGCAATTTACCACTGAATTCTTTAAAGGGCAGATCCCTAGCAATGCTCAAAATAAAGACCTACTCATGCAAGTAGATTTCAGTACATGGTGAAAAGAGGTAGAATAAACAGCATTTGTCCAGGAGCAAAACTAACACTGCATTTGTTAAAGTTATCTCTGTAAAGAAGGGTGTAGAGTGATAACAGTATGTTAGATTCTAGCAAGAAAATAAATATTTCTGTTCTCAGCTGTCCCATAGAAAACTTTCTTTGATTTACTGCAGAAGCACAAGAATATGCCCATTTGCAGATGATATACCAATGAAAACTATAACAGAGGAAAGTAAGAATATCAAAAGAAATGTATTTTGTATAAGCACTGAATCAAATCTTCCTTGCCTTCCTTCAGCCTTGAGGGGATGATTTCTCATTCATATCTCTTTCTAGTGATCAGATTAGTCTTAAAGCTGTATTTGGGGAGAAAATATAACTGAATTAATGTGTGAAGCTTTCCTTTTGGAACTATCTCATTGGATAATCATTGAAGGTGTAGGTTAGATTTCAGGAAAAGGTTTTTCACTCAGAGGGTGACTGAGCTTTGGAACAGGCTCCCCAAGGAAGGGACAGCACCAAGCCTGTCTGAGTTCAGAAAGCATTTGGACAATGCTCTCAGGCACAATGTGGTTCTTGGGATATGCTGTGCAGGGCCAGGAGTTGGACTCAATGATCCTGATGGGTGCCTTCCAGCTCAATATATTCTATGATTCTATGACCAGCTAAATCTGTGCTGAATTATTTGATAAATGAGAGAGTGTGCAGTGTGTTGGAAAGATGAAATCCCAAGAAAAGCCCAAGAATGGGAAGTGGCATCTTCTGAAACGTTAGTTGCAATTGAAAGGAATTAACTGACTCCTGTAAATTCCCTGATTCAATATAAATATCTCAATCCTGCCCGGGATGTATTTAGGGTTAAATGATGTAGAGTTATCCTATTAAAGAGTGGATCACATGCAATCTTGATGATCTAAAAAGAGTGGGTATTTTGGGCAGTGGGCCCTATCATTCCTCTTGGGAACCTTTCAGCACTAGTAAGCGCACTCTGCATAAACAGATCTGGTTTAGTGGTTAAAAACCAGTTATTTATATAACACACAAGTGAAATTTCATAGTGCTATCCTAATCTCAAGTATTTTCTTTCATCGTCTCTTCTGCTTAAGAGGATCTGATAATTTTCATCTTATTTCTACTGTAAAAACATGCAAAGCATATATTTGAGTCAAAATCCCTTGGAGGATATAATTTAGATGGCATATTGTGCCATGATTGATTCTCCCCTAGAACACTGTAAACTGCCTGGCGGTTTAATAGTTTGCTGTTTGAAATACTGCATGTTAAAAGGTGGAGATCTCTGTATTTGGGACTGCATCTGCTGTCATCTTCCCTAAGTTTAACAGTTCTGTTAGCTTTGCAGGAATCTGAATTCTCCTCAGTACTTTTTCCCAAAATATTCAGTCGCTTCCTAGTCAATATTTAGGTAAATCAAGTAATTCTGCTTTCAATTCTTTTGTATTTACACTCTTTTTCAGAAGCCCTGCCCCCTTTTTTCATGTTGCATATTTCACCAGAATCTAGATCTAGCTACCACTTCATCAAATCTTAAAGATAAAATATTTCATTTAACAGTTTGAATTCAATGTGAATAACTTTACAGAATGTGATTAAGGTTAAGGTTAAAGCTTCTGAGTTTATGGATGTTTCAGACTTACATCTTAAATACATGTTGCTTTATAATAATTTTTCAGCATGCAGCAACAAAACTAAAATGTTGGCCTGACTTCTGCATTTCAGTATTAGAATCAAGCCTCGTTGCTTCCACCTATGGACAACCTAGCAGTGGAAAGGAAGACTTTGAAATTGTACAAATGTGCAAATATATGTTTTTAAGGATTTTGCTGGTTCTACCAGAAATGAAGTAAGCCTCTTCATCTGAGTTTAGTTCTTGCTCTGACCTGGAAACTTCTTACTCAGACTGACATCAGGACTAGATCCAATCTCTCTTGCTCATGAGGATGCAACCCTTGTTTTCTCCTCTTTTGTGACAGGTAACCTGGGGTCCCAGCTGGTTGAGTATAAAGAAGAGATGTACATAACATCTGACTGTGGGAACACGTGGCGTCAGGTAGGAAGCATAAATCATCAGAGGAACCTGGAAATAATGTTAATGTACCAAATGTGATGAATTATGTAATGCTTAACTAATCTTTAGATACTCACTCTTTTGAAGGAGGTGGTATTATTATCTCCAATTTGCTTGGAAATGAAGAGATTAAGAAGGTGATTTGCAAAGACTCAAATTGATCAGGCTGTCAGGTTCTGCTGAAGTTCAAATATTTTGGTCTCTTTAAAGATCTTATAAGTATCTTATGCAAAAAATATGGTGTCTGTTTAGGTTTTTAATAATTTAAGTAATCTTCCTATGATAATGATGAAGTGGACTTGGGCTAGATCTTGCAGTACAAACCTTCCAAGCTAAAAGACATGGCTTAGGTACAAAGGCAAAAATTCTTCTACTTCATAGTCTGAAAGCTGTTACTTAAGCATAAGCTTTATTCTTCATTGAAACTGAGAAAGTGAAAAAATATTTTTAATAAATAATAATCTTTTTAGAGTATTTTAACATGATTTAATAAATTCAGGGACTAGAAATACTAAAGTATTAAAAAGAGAACAATGATGTAGTAATGCTATTTGAATTTTGGATGTCTTTTTCTTCCACTGACTAGTGTCAGTTAAAGCATTTCACCTTTATTCTGTGTTGTTTCCTAACCTGCTCTGTCTCAGTGTGGTGGGTTTGCCCTAGCGTGATGCCAGGTGCCCACCAATCTCTCTCTGTCATTGCCCTCCTCAGCTGGACAGGGGAGAGAGAATATAACAAAAAGCTCATGGGTCGAGATGAGGACAGGGAGAAAGTGGTCACCAGCTACCATCATGGGCAAAACAGACCTGACTTGGCGAGATTAATTTGATTGCCAATTAATAACGGACTAGGATAGTGAGAAATAAACCCAAATCTTAGAACACGTTCTCCCTACCTCTCCCTTCACCTTGGGCTTAACTTTACTCACTAATTCTCTAATTCCTCACCCTGAGCCACACAGGGGAATGTGGAATGGGGTCTGCAGTTCATTCACCACACATTGTCTCTGCTGCTCCTTCCTCCTCAAGGGGAGGACTCCTCACAAAGGAGACAGCTTTCAGTCAACTTCTCCAACATGAGTCCTTTCCATGGGCTGTAGTTCTCCATGAGTTCTGCAGAGTGGGTGCTTCCCATGGGCTGCAGCCCATCAGGAACAGTCTGCTCCAGCATGGGTCCCCTGTGGGCCCATAAGTCCTACCAGCAAACCTGCTGCAGCATCAGCTCCCTATGGGGTTGCGGCCTCCTTCAGGCATCCATCTGCTCCAATGTGGGGTCCCTTATGGGCTGCAGGTGGGTCTCTGCTCCATCCTGGACCTCCATGGGCTGCAGGGGCACAGCTGCCTCTCCATGAGCTGCACCAGGGGCTGCAAGGGAATCTCTGCTCTGGCACCTGGAGCACCTCCTGCCCCTCCTCCTGCACTGACCTTGGTGTCTGCAGGGCTGTTGCTCTCTCATATTCTCAGCTCTTCACTCCTGCTGCAGTTGCTGTTTTGCACTTCTTAAATACATAATCCCAAAGGTGCTGCTGCTGTCACTGATTGACTCTACCTTGACTGGTGGGATGTCCATCTTGAAGCTGGCTGGTGTTGGCGGTCCAATGTGGGAAAGCTTCTCTGGAAGTGTCTCAAAGAAGCCACCCCTGTAGATTAACCTGCTACCAAAACCTTGCCGTGCAAACCCACTACACTCAGCACAGGGATATTTTCTTTCTCTGTATATGTATATATCAACAGTACACAATATCATATAGATTCTACTTATATATCCAGGATAAAAAAAAAAACACCCTCAAAGGATCCAAGTGTTTTCAAAAAACTAATTTAATTTCAGTTAAAATAGTGTTGTAGTGCTCAGCTGACATCAAGTTTTGTTATTTTCTGAGAACATTAAGTGTGAAAATGTTCTCAGTAGTGTTACTGAGCTTGGGGAATTTGAGATTAAAAGAGAAAAATACAGACAGTTTCTTATATTGCTATGGTAGGGTGCCATTAGTACTCCACAGAGTACTTTAAAAAGAAATGGATTATTTTTGTAATGATAATGTCCTTTGATGCTTAAAGGATAAAATTTTTTACCAAATACCTTCTTGAAATCTAGCATACAATAAATAGGTGCTTAAATGCAAAAGCCTTCCAGGATTTACAGTGGGTACTGTGTTGTTTAATACTTCTCAGAGGTCTCTCATAATTTATTGTCAGCATTTGCCAAACTTTTATAGTTTTTCTGGGGTGAAAAATAAGAAGAAAAGAGTGAATGAGATCAAATTCATATTTTCATTGCTTTTTATTTGTAGAGACACTCAGGTAAATGATATGTGTTGAAACTTGACCCTAAGGTACCTAATTATGCTGTAAAATCAACCACAAACTGTGCCCTCATTGTGACAGTCAAAATGGCAAACATTGCTAGCTTTATTTTAATTAAAACTGCTATGAAGCCTTTGAAAGAGCTTACTGAATTCTAATATTTGTGATCAGAATGAAACTGTAGATTATTTTATGTATTTTATGGCCTCACTGTTCACGATCAAACCATTCTTCCAGAGGACAGCAGCACATTTCCTTTCTCTGCTGGAGTTCATACAACAAAAGAGAAGGCTTCAGTCAGGTGATAAAGGAATTTAGATAATTCAGTAAATTGCAGGTCTTGTGAGCTGGTGAAATCCCATGCTTTGGCACAACTCTTTGTCTAAGTCTCTGCCTTGGAGACTTTGAGGTTGTCATTAATGAGGGCCTGGCACCTTTCTCACACGCTCACATGGTGCTGCAGAGCTGTTTACAGAGGAGAAAAGGAGCAGTCTGTGCTTGTGTATAGAGACAGAGAATGCAGAAAAGCAAACGTCAGAGACTTAGGAGAAAATGTACTGGAAGAAATTAATTAAAACTTTCTTGAAATAATAGCAGTATTGGTTCAAAGGATTATATGACTATGGGGAAGGTCAAAGATCCTGCAATTCAACGGTGTGCTCTGAGACAGCATCAAACATTCAAGGAACATCTCTACAGGAGGTTTCCCAGAACTATTTGCTAATCTTTCCCTATAGGAGATTCTGGCTTCATGGCGATTCACCATTCTTCATAGATTTTTCTGAATATTTGACATAAGCTGACTGTTCCTTTTGCTCCTGTTCTTGAAGTTTCACAAATTCTACAAGTTTTCTTCTTACCTTTCAAAAGGAGTGGTTTCCTGTCACCTTCAAATAACTTTTTAGATGTTGAAAGGTGATTATCAGGTCTACTCAGACTACAGAGATTTTCCCCTTGGAAACCGCAAACTCAAACCCACTGATTTTCCTAATGAACCAAATTTCTAAAGTGTTTTTTTAATTTCCTTTTTTTTTTTTGCTCATTGCTTGGACTGTCTAATATGGCATTCCTTTCCTGAAGCATGATAAGACTGAATGCAGAATTACAAACTTTATCAGTACTTAATGAAATGACTGCCCTTGATGTCTTGACATTACTGGCACCCCATTTTGGAAGATTTCTTTACATTAGCATGACAGGATTGACAGTTTCTGATTCTTAACTGGGACCTGAGTCTACAATCCATTCTCACTTTAACAACAATCTGCTGATCATTTTTTTCCACAATTTCTTAACCAGCTGTATATACTTAAATAATTTTAAGGCTTGTGAGGGTCCTTATTGCTCTTTACAGTTGCCTGAAAGGAGGTCAGAGGGTAGACAGGTGGGGTTTGGTCTCACGTCCCAGGTAACAAGTGACAGGACAAGAGGAAACAGACTTGAGTTGCAAAAGGGAAGGTTTAGATTCAATATTAGGAAAAACACTGGAAAGATGGTCAGGCATTGGAACAGGCTGCCCAGGGAAGTGGTTGAGTTGCTGACCCCAGAAGTGTTCAGATAATGTGTTAATATGGCACTTGAGAACATGGTTAAGTGACAGACTTGGCTGTGCTCAGGGTTCATGGTTGGACTCAAAGGTCCTAGAAGTCTTTTCCAACCTCACTGATTCTGTGATTGATTTCAACTGGACACCTATTTCCATAGCTTGCATTTGATGTGGTCATATAAGGGTTCAGGAAGACTCACCTATAAAGAGAGGCAGTGTTCATAGGTAGAAACAAATGCCTAAATGAGAGTTTTGTGAAATTAAGTAAATTAAATAAATGGAAATGTTTGGGAAAATAACGGAAGGTTGATGAGGAGGATTGAAAACACAGTCGAGTGACGTGCAGCTCAGGTGTCAAAACCCACATATATCACACTAGTATTTATTTGGCTTTCTGTGTTGGACAAGTCAATCATCTGTGTTTAGATAACATAGGCCTGTGATAGAGGCACAGTATCAAACATGCTTGAGATCCCTGCCCTGCTTCAGCAAAGACCAAAGCAGAGTGGTAAATTACACCTGTGTAAACCCCTGAAATACAGCTGGAAACAGCAGGCTGGGTGATCCTCCTGCATGGACTGAGCTCTGCAGTGTCTTCACCCCCACTTGTGTATCTCTGCCCAGGTGCTGCTTTAGGGCTCCCCTGGTTGGCCAGGTAATGAGAATGAATTTATTACTGCATGTCATCTGTGGTTTTGTAGTGGTTCCTGTGTCCTGCCTGTGCCAGCTCATACAAAAAATATAAACAAGGATTGTGGTTGTAACTAACCACAATACCACTTGGGTTGGTTCCAGTTGTTCTTCTGCCTTTCTGTTGCATGGCTGAGCTGATTGTTGGTATATCTTAAACCCATCACTCTTTTCTTAAGAAAAAAATTAAATTTACAGCTATATACTCTACAATATTGCCCTGTAAATAGCAGCAGTTTAGGAGGTGATTGGCAAGTAACTTAAACATCCATGCCATGAACTGACTGTAGAAGAGGGGATCTCACCTTCCATATTATCATGAACTTTGTGTGCTTAGAATCATAGAATCATTTAGGTTGGAAAAGACCCTTAACATCATTAAGCCCAACTGTTAACTTAAGTGCCAAGTGGACCATGAAGATGTAGCTTAAGGTGAACTCATGTTTATTTGGAAGATTTCTCTATTACAGCAGGAAAACAATATCATAAAACATGTTAATGAACATGAGCTATTAGAATACTCTGTTAAGTGCTAAGGATTACCTTGTGTATACATATGAGGTTTTTAATTTTTTTTTTTAATACTGATTTCTGTTCACAGTTGTGGTTGCCTCTGCTATTTCAACAGCATCTGTTACAACACTGTGCTTGAAATACAGCAAAGAGAGTAAGAGAAAAGTCTGGCTTTCAAAAGAAATGGCATAAATAAAAGGAAAAAGTCAGCAACAATAAACCCTTCACATTTGATCTGCTACCACAGTAGCTCTTGCAGCAACAAAATGCTCTTAAGCTAATGAGGTTACACAGAAAGCCTTTTGGATGTCTAAGAACTAAATCTAGATCTCTGGAGCTTTAGTCTGGTGCTTTTTTTGTTGGAATATTATTTATCTGTGTCAAATCCTTGTGTATCAATGCAACTTGGAAAACCTTTGGTTAAGTGAGAATGCATGTTTTCCTGCAGGCATCTTAGGAGATAGATGGTAACGCTTCTAAGCACAACAAAAAAGGATGTAATTCCAGCCTTTCAACCCTGAGAAGGTCCAACTGGCTCATTCTGTGTAGAAAAGCTTCTGTTTCCAGATTTGAATTTAGTAATGGATACCATTTGATGAAAGAAAAAAGTAATCTCAGGAAATTTTGGTTATTTTTTTGAACTTCTGTATTGCAAAGCAAATTGTATGGCATATATTTCTCTAGGATCACTTAAACATGCTCTCACTGATTTCATGGATCTGTCCCAGTTTCTTCCAATGGATATTCTGACCTTAAATAGCTGCTGAAGTTGTTGGGACAGACATAGGAAAAAAAGCATTTAGAGCAGAAGGAAGAGGATAGAATAGAAGCTGACGTGATTATAAAGCACAAAACGTGCACAAAAATTTACAGAAATTGGTTATAAAAGTCTTGTTCAGTAGTGAATGGCTACTAGTAAGGATCAGAATAGATTTATTGCCTGCTTTAGTTAGTGGAGAGATGTATATCAGAATTCGTGGCCTGTTGTGAACTCACATATCTCATCTTCTTGGGTCTGAACTTCATCTCTTACACTGGGACCACCTTTCCCTCGATCCTTTGCAAACTGTTTGTCTTGGTTTTGTTTCCAGAAAACAGAGATAAATATTTACTTTTATGATGAACTGGCATGAAACTGCTAATTCTTTTCAATGTGTTGAAGATGAAGAATTGTTTTCATATGGGTTTCATACATTTTGTTTATAAAAAGTTTGAAGTGTGTGCAAGAAGAGCATGATATAACAACACCATTAATATGCCTGTAATGTGTCCTCTGTGCTTTATAGTATGCTAAAGCAGGGTGTTAAAGTGTTACATGAGAAACTGCCATGGTGCTTTTCTGGGAAGGGCTAATTTGAATAAAGTGGTGCAGATATCAGCTTCCTTTTTCTTCAGCATGGTGGTGAAGCTTTGGGAGACTTGGTGTCCCAGCACATACTGTTGCATTTTGGTTTGAGGGAATGTTCAAACCAAGTTTAGAGGAGGATAGAAACTCTGCTTGCTTATCTGTCTCCAGCTGATCTCATCCTTTTGAAGTGCATCTAAAATTAATGTCTGTCCTTTACTGAATTCTCTTCTAAAACACACAGCTGGGTGAATAAGTAGATAGGACTATAAATGCCTGATGTCAGGGTTGTGCCTGTAAATTGGCAACATTGAAAACCTGATCAGACACTTGAAGCCCTAGGATTCCCATAAAATATGTTCTTAATAGATGAGAAGAAGACTAAGTTCTCAACCCAAATTAAATACTTCCTATTTTTGAAATAATGGTTAGTGTCCTGTAAGATATTTTCACTCCAGCTCTGGTTCAGTCTTTCTGAGAAATCCTCTAAATGTAGCATTTAGTTTTGCCAAAAAAAGAAAGTATTTTAGTATTGTCAGTATTTTTTCATTCACAAGGCAAAGTAAAGCTAACCTTTATGGTTTTCACCTTTGCTTTGTCTAAGCATATAGAAGACTGCATGTTTGTCTATAAATGCTAAGTGTGTGTGATAACTCTCCTGTATCACTTGCTTTTTTGTTAAATGAACTTTCACAGGTTAATAAAATGAGTAAATTCTGTCTTAAAACAGATTTGAGATGTAAACCAAGAAAGATACCTACCTGTGCTTTTATTTTAGTGCTGCCAATGACCTCTAGAAAAGGAATTAAAATAATTTAAGAAGTTTTTAATCCTTTATACTATTAAATCAATAGTATGTGTATTTTGGTTCCAAATTCAGAGTGGCCTCCATGGTACATCACATAATATTTTAACTTAAACTCACTGACATTGGAAATGAGGAAAACATCCTTGCACCACTTATTTCACATTCTGTAGGTTCTGGAGGATATGTGAGAAAGTCACAGACAGCAGTACTTTTCCTATTTTTCTTAGAATTAAACTACAAAGCATTTTATTCTGCAGGATACACAGAATATGGCAAACACCAAAGTAAGGTGATGGGTCACTTGGTAATATATAACAGGAAGGAATGCAGAATGCATACTATGAGAAATATAAGCTTGGGCTAAAATCACTTTAGGCAGTTTAATCTGACTGTGATTTGAACCTGAACATTTTCTGATTCACCTGCTTAACTTTCTTTTCTTTTACAGCTGGGAGAAATATAAGAGTTAACGTGACTTTTATGTCCTTTTCAGATTGAAGTGTGGATGTTATAAAACATAAGTCTCTTAATTCTTTTTTGCTTGTTCATTTTATTTCAGCCGTTTTGTACATTTGCTTAGCTGACCTTTCTTTGTCTGACTTGTAGGTCTTTGAAGAAGAGCACCACATCTTGTACTTGGACCATGGTGGAGTTATTGTGGCTATCAAAGACACCTCCATCCCTCTGAAAATACTCAAGTAATCCTACAGTCAATTAGAGTAGAGCTGTTGTGTATTCAAGACCTCAGGCAAAGTTCAGAGTTTAAGATAAGCATTTCAATGTGATCATGTATGAATCACAGGTGGAGTCACCTTAATTTAACATTCATTAAGTCAACAAAATGCAGTTGGATGTTTACTTTAAGATTACTTCATGCTGCTGAAGGTACCATGGCATAATGCATTAATCATAATAAAGTTTTCTTGCATCAGTGTAGGCATTTTTTGCTTAAGACTATTCTGGAACTCTACAGTACAAGCCATGTCCAGCAGGATTGTTATCTGCTCCTGGGTGGCACCAGCAGTACGTGTCAATGATGCTCAGCCTTTGCTGCATATGTGGCTTACTTGTGCAGTCAGGAGAATTCATTGATACTGTAATAAGTCTCTGTCCTCTCCAAGGGCCACAGGGAAACTGGAGAATAGCCCTGAGTTTCTCTGGCAAGAGCAATATAATGTAGAGTTTGGGAGCCAACAGGCAAAGGGCTTACATGCACTTATGTGCTGTGTAATTTGGTGTGCCAGCACCACAGCTCATCTGAGATATTGGTACACAAATTAACTGCAGTCTCCATAGATCCTGTCATATGGTGGACAATGCAGCAAATGGCCTTCTCAGCTCTTTTGGCTGCAGGAGTTTGTTGCAAAGCATTTTGTTATAAAATATCAAGATTTAGACTGCATGATAGCACAGCAAAACATGGTAACCTTGTGTAATGGCACATAGAACTGTAAACTTCAGCATAAAAAACTTTAAGACATCTTCATCACTTGTGAATTGGTTCATTTTTGCAGAATTGTGTTACATACACGAATAGGAACTGGGCCCTGTACCTTGTTTTCTGGAATGAAAGCCATTGTTAACCTACTATCCAAAAGACCTGGAAGAAATGTACAGAAGAAAAGAGACTTTGACTCATAAATTTTGGATGCACATTTGAAATATGTTTTGAATATGTTTTGCTGATTCATCAGTATGTTTTGCAAATGTTTAAGTGGATAGTAGCAGCCGTGAAGGGCCATCATCATCTTGGTGCCTGGAGTTACTGCAGTCCCATGTTTTTGCAGTTGACCTCTCGTGTTTCACTGGCCTCTGCTTAACAGGTCTATAGCTTAGAGACTACTAGAAAGGATGAAATGTGAATTAACTTGCTTTTGAATACTTAAGGTAGCAAGATAGTTTGTTGACAGAGCTCAGTTTCTAACCGGCCTGAGAAATTTTATTGTTGTGGAGAATTTATTACACCTTCTCATAAAATGTGAATCCCTCGATAAGTTGCTGAGAAGATCACATTAATATCATATATATATTAACACTGTCTAGGCATACTGTATTTTGTGATCAAAAATCCTAAGCTTTAGTAGTGAGGGGATTTTTTAAAGTGCATTCTCTTTGTATAGCAATAGTTGTAAATGAAAGCCTTTTCTGCTTTTTTACAGGTTCAGCATAGATGAAGGCCAGACCTGGAGCACACATAATTTTACCAGCACTTCTGTCTTTGTAGATGGCTTACTTAGTGAACCTGGAGATGAGACACTGGTCATGACGTAAGGTTTTGGTTTCACCTCTGTTTTTAAGGCTCTCTCTATTTATGTACTTGCACAGATTTTCAGCTGCACATGTTTGAGATAGTCCTTGAGTCAGTGGCTTTTTCTTCTCGCAGTCACACAGACATTTACACCAATGTCTGAACCTCCCTGTCTTTGAAATTATCTGACTGCAATGTTTCAGATTGCAAATCAGTATTATGCTCATATGAAATCTTGCAAAGTTGCCACCAGGGAGAGTGGAATAATAGGACTGCAATACAAATCTGAAGGATGTAGGGGAAAAAAAAAAACCTATTTCCTCTTGGGGGTTTTTTTGTTTTCTACAGATTTTTAGTCAGACATCAAAAATGTTAAACATCTATTGTCTTCACAGTGCAAATAACTATAGTGTTGTCTTAGTAAATAGCACTGCAGTACTTGGTATAACCAAGCACTGTGCTAACAAGTATTTGTTTTTATTCTGTGCAGTGGCAGATGCTGTGAATAGAGTTAAAAATAACCAAATTCTGGAACTCAAGCTTCTGTTTATCTGTCTTTTTCCAAAGGAGCAGGGACATCTGGATCTGAGCTGCAGATTTTGTTCCATCTCTGGGATAAATGCTAGTATTTTAGGAGTGTTTGAGAGTAAAAAACACCTGTCCAGTCAGGGAGAAAGCACGTACTGTCTGCAGCTGGAAAGGGGAATGCACTCAGGGCAGTGCACACACATTGTTGCGGGTGCTCCTATTGCAACAGTTTGTGTGATCCTTTATATTGGAGCTCAGTGTGCTCATGACAAGCTGTTTCTCCCAGGAGTTACAAATAGAACTGCTTTTGACCTGTACCAGTAGCATTTTCCCCAGGGAAAAATAAATTAATAGCCCAATGTCTAAAGGACTCTCAGCAAAACAGAAATCCTGCCCAATGTACTTAAAAGCGTTGTGCCAAGTTCATAATGCTGTGCTGTGCAGAGGTGGATTTGGTCTGTTGGTTATTTCTCTCTTTCTCCACTGCCCCATTTATCCTCCATTATACATCTATGACCTGAGAAGAACAGTATTATCCCATCATCTTCCACTTCTCTCAAATACTGGTTTATTTATGATATAATATATACCACATGGAGACACTTATGCCTCTGAATGAGGGATTTACATTGATTTCACTAAAAGTAGACAGATCAAAAGCTTATTCCAAGATGTACTTACTGGCAGATAAAATGATGTGTGATGATTATATGCACTGGGCTTGGGCTTTTTCTTAGTAAGTATCATTAAAAGCCGTGATTCTGTGAAGATGTGTCTAAATATCTGCCTGAATGGGCTAAAGAGCTCTTGTAAAACATGATGCCTTTTTAAAATCATCTATCTGAAATATATAGAACTGTAGCTAGATTTAGTACATGAGACTAAATTGACAACAAAAGCATCATGTGACTTGTGTATTTCTAACAGCACAGCAAGAGTCTGACCCCAGGATGTTATGCCAGGCTTGTAGGATCTTACTTTTTAGCTAGTATTACTGAGCATGGAGGGCATCAAACACTTAATATCACTGATTGGACCTGAAGACACATGCAAATTTCCTACTGGATTCTAAAGATAATGAGAAGAATAAACCTGCAGTGTGTGTTTTGTTGTTGCCATTGTATCAGTTTCCTTGTCTCTCCTGCTGCTTTTGACTTTAGGGTGATGTCAGCCCAGTGGTGCTCTGTCTGACTTTGTGTCAAGACCTTTTGTTGTTCTCTCTGGCTTAGTTCATTTTTTCTGGAAACTTATTCTTGTACTAAGTTCTTGTGCTTGACTTAATCTACAGTGATTTGTTGCTATTGAGTAAGACACATTCCCTGGAAAAAAGCAGAAATCAGCTATCCATCTTTTCCATTCTATTAGATAAAATTTTCTTCCAAGTAGAACATGGTAAGATGAGCTTGTGTATGGTAGTGGAAATAAATTACTAGTGTCTTTCACCTTAAGGAATCCCCAAATCCATTGCCAAGGACCTAGTCTGATATTTTTTACCAGTATAGGAATTTGATTTTCTTCCTTTGGTATGGAGTGTGTTTGAATAAAGACTTTGAATAAAGAGTGCAATGTCAAAATCCGCATAAATTAGGAGAGATAGCATAATTCTGAAGTGGGAAGGTGATAACTGAAAAAATGGGCAGCAAAATTGAGGAACAGACAGTATTTCATTTAAGACTTCTAGAATAAACTCACAAAAGAGTCAGAGAATATTTTATGTGTACTGAAAGTGACTGTTATGGTAAAATCCTGGTTCCACTGAAGTCAGTCTGTCTGTAAGAGAGACTTCTCATTCTCCAGTATGGTGTCTGGGATATTGACCTGACTTGTAAGTGACTACCATTTGAATTCCAGTTCTGTCATAATTTACCCAAAATCACAGAATCATAAAATCACAGGATGCTTTGGGTGGGAAGGGATCTTAAACACCATCTAGTCCCAACCCTCCTCTCATGGGCAGGGACACCTTCTACTAGACCAAATTGCTCAAAGCCCCATCCAACCTGGCCTTGAACTCTTCCAGGGATGGAACATCCACAGCTTCTCTGGGCAACCTGTTCCAGTGCCTCACCACCCACAGAGTAAAGAATTTTTCCTCTAAATCTAATCTAAACCTAGCTTGCTTCAGCTTAAGGCCATTCCCCCTTGTCCTATCACTGCATGCCCTTGTAAAAAATCTCTCCTCATGTCTCTTGTAGGTCCCTTTCAGGTACTGGAAGGTGCTGTAAGGTCTCCCTGGAGCCCTCTCCAGGCTGAACAACCTCACCTCTCTCAGCCTGTCTTCGTAGCAGAGGTACTCCAGCACTCTCACTGCACTCCTCTGGACTTGGTCCAACACCTCCACATCCTTCTTATGTTGGGGGCCCCAGAGCTGGATGCAGCACTATGGGTGGGGTCCCATGAGAGTGGACAGAGGGACAGAACCCCCTCCCTTGCCCTGCTGCCTACTGTGCTTTGGATACAGCCCAGGACACGTTTGGCTTTCTGGGCTGTGAGCACACACTACTGGCTCGTGTTGGATTTCTTGTCAACCAACACCCCCCAGTCCTTCTCCTCAGGGCTGTTTTCAACTCATTCTTCCACCCAGCCTGTATTCGTACTTGGGATTGACCTGAACCAGGTTTAGGACCTTGCACTTGACCTTATTGAACTTCATGAGGTTCACACAGGCCCACCTCTCAAGCCTGTTGAGGTCCTTCTGGATGGCATCCCTTCCCTCCAGTGTGTCGCACACACCACACAGTTTGGTGTCATTGGCAGGTTTTCTGAGGGAGCACTCGATCCCACTGTCCGTGTTGTTGGCAAAGGTGTTAAACAGCACTAGTCCCAGTACTGGCCCCTGAGGAATGTCACTCAGGACTGTTTTCCGTTCCAAAATGAAGTGGTCTAGTAAGCTTTACTGAGGAAACAGAAAAATGTGAACCTGGTTGCCTCAAGTCTTCATTTCAGAAAGTTTTGTGTTTTCTCCAAAACAGAAGAAAACTAAATGTTGATTTGTCAAAAGTTGTCGTAGAACTCAGTTGTCATCTGTCAGTCAACATTAACCTAAATCATTCATCGAAGTCCCCTGCAGTATTCAAGATACGTACACACAAATGCCAAGGAAAATATATTTTATTCCATTGTGCTCTGCAAAAGACCTAGTTAAGATTTTTAGGAGTTGTAGTGGTAAAGTATTCAAAAACTTTAGGAAACTCATTCTGTATAAAAATCCATTTCTAAAGAGACCTAATTAGGAGTTTAGGAAAGATAAGCAATAAAATATTAATAAATTTTAGGAAACTTGATCTGTGTAAAAATCAACTTCTAAATGAGGAGCTCAAATCCAGTATTTATTGCTAAATGAATAAGTAAGGTTTGCTAAGAAATTTTCTCAAGTAGTATATTTTCATCAAAGTAGTGCATGGACTAGTAGGTTTTATTTTGTTCTAAATTCTGTAAGAACAAAAGTTACAGCAACCCAGTGTTACACATAACAATATTTGGGAAAAATTACTTGCTAATGCTGGATTGAATAATGGCCTAACTCAGTGCAAGAAGAATAATTTTTGTGTGTCTGAAATATTGATGTTCCTCTTCAGAGGAAATAGTTAATGTAATGTAAGTTTCAAACCTGTTAAAATTGCTTCTAAATCACATTTTAGCTTCCCAAACCAGGTTATTTAGATTACAGTGTAAACCCAGTAGACACAATAACCATGGTACCGCAGACCATAGCCCCTTTTAAAAGGCCAATAAGAGGTTACATAAAAGGGCTGCTTTTATTTGTGTCAGGTAGAATCAAAATCTTCCTTGTGGGTGATTGTATTTTTTCCAGAGGGCTATTTTTTTGTAATGTCTCATAGAATAACAACTTTGGATGCTGCTGGGAACTTTATGACATCTCCAAACTGCAGAACTCCTGCATACATGTTTTGCTGCCTTGAATGCCCATTGTTGTGTTCCTTTTGGGTTCCTGGGTGATAATGGAAACAGGAAGATAGTCTAATTTAAACTTATTCAAAACCAGGTGAATATTAACAGGTGTTAGATATTAGATAGAGCCATCTGGACTTCTGTAACTTTTGATTCTGCTAGGAATGTCAACCTCACCTTTAACAACATCAGTAACAGTCAACATTACACGTACTTTGTGGAGCTTATTGTGTCACACGCAGCAGCACACTCCTTTTCCTGTTCTCTTTGAGTATCTTATTAGGTGGAGGTACTTCTCTGTGCTCTGAATTCTTCTCTACTTTCTCTTACTGCAACACTTATAAAAGGTAGATAAAACCTCATTATGTAGGAGAATAGCTCATTTCTGAAGGCAAGTTCTAGGTTTTCTTCGCAGCTAGTTAATGTCTTGTATGAGAATCATTGCTCAGTTATGAAATGGTTGTTCTGCTCTCTGCCTGAGAAAGAACATGTCTGAGATTAGATGGAGGAAACATGGTGAAAAAAGCGTTGGAAAAGCAAACTGCTGCTTCTATTCCAATCTAATTTAGATATCAGCGAATCCAGATGTACACATTACAGTAGCATGTGTAATGCCTTTGCTGTCATCTCTGTGGACACCGATGTTAGCAGAGCAAGTCAAAGCATTGCAATGTCACCTCCAGCCTGTGACCTTAGAGTCAAGACCTGGTACTGCCCCAATCCCTCCCTCTGCTCAAAAGAAGTTTAGTAGGTGAAGTTTGTTTTTTAAATTTCTGTTCTTACAGTTTCATATTGTCGTCAGAAGCACAGGAACAGGATGCTTTCAGCGTCACTCTAAAGCCCATATTTAATACATTTTTAGGACAGATCTGTTAATATAATTGGATAAGAGGAACTGAAAGGTTAGGAATCCATGTTCTGTAAGAATCTGTTATCACCTTGTCCATATTTACAGGAGGAGAAGAGAGAAAAAGGGCGATGTGACTTTCTCATTCAGAGACACATTCATTTGTGTCATTTTGAGCCCTTGTCAGAGTGAGTGCCTGAAGCTTTGGTACTCTAACTATGCTTCCATTTTAGTTTCTATTTCAAATAAATAAGCATTACAAACTTAGCCAAAAACTGAATTTTTTAAACACTTTTTTTACTTTTGGCTGGGGCCTTGAACTGTATTTTGCTATATAATTCTCTCAAAATGAAGGAGCCACAATTTAGGTAACTGTAGGTTATTAACTTTAGCTCTCCTAAGTGAAGTCTGAATGAAGAATTTCTAATTGTGACAAGAGAGACCTACTTTTTAAATATGTGAGTAGGAAAGAGAGTATTAGCTAAAGAATTATAAAATTTTGCAAGTATCCCAGATTAATCTGATCTTTAATTAAGATGACAATAAAGAGTTGAATGATATAAAAGCTATCCTCTACAGTATCATATGTTTCTCTTTAAACAATTCTGTTCACTGTCCACCTTGTATTTACTTCTGCATAAGACATCAGGCTAGGCACTAAATTTGCAATGTTTTCCAAACAACATACATGTTAAAGGGTTGTTCTTGGTCAGGAATTTATCAAATAGATGGGAAAAAATGTTGGATGTAATTCACAAATATCGTGGAGCCACTGAACTTCTGGATAAAGAGGGAACACCCTCATTCTGCTCCTCCCTAGCACTTCTCAGAACCTAAGCATTCATTTCCGTTCTTGTTCCCCAAAAGAGCTAAAACCAAGATGTTTTTGCATTAAAGAATGAATGGCAATTATTAGCTTATGGGAGCAGGAAACAATGAAAAAACATATTTCGGTTCAATTTCAACTAAATTGTTTCCTCCCTTCATTTTTCACTTTGGCAGCCAAAAAAAAAAAACCAACCAAAAAAAAACAGAACCAAAAAATGCAGCCCAAACAAGAAACCCTACTTTTCTCTTTAGTGCATTAAGTATATGCATGTGTTTGTAGTTTAAGGCATTTAAATCATAAATGTCTCAGCATATTTGCACATGATCTCCTGTACACACAAGCACTTTTAATGTGCAGTTGCTTTATGTAGGCAGGTGTCTACTTCTGCACATGGAAGCATTCATCATTTCTGTAGTTGCAATTTAGGAAGGCCACTGAAATGTGACCTCTGTTATGTTCTTTCGGGGAATTAGAAAAATATGCTGAATTATAATCTTGATGTGTAACAGACTGCAGCTTGAATCTCACATTACTTTCATCCATTTTACCAGAACCCTGTGACTTTTCTAGGTTTTTGTTGATTTTACAGTGGTGTATAGGGAGCAAAGACAACTATTGGAAGGAAAATGCATCTAATAGAGAATCACTTGTCATTTTCTCTTTTGAAAATAGTAAGCTTTAAATATCACTGTAGTACATAGTCATGGCTAACTGTCTTTGCCAACCCATATCCCTTTGGAAAATCTTTCATTAATAACATTATTCCTGTGAGTTAAGGAGAGCACTACCTGTTGGCAGTGGCTACACTAAAATACATCCTTCCATGCCACAATCTCATCATTTTACTCCTCAGCTAGGTAATTTCTGCACAGATTTTGGCATGTGTCTTGCTGTGTGTTCAAAGACACTGTAATGATATGAACTACAACAGGCAGAACAAAAAGAAGATTGTCACATTTATTTGGTTTTCAGGGATATTGTCATCATTTGTAGTGAAGGTCTACGTGAAGAAAAGGATTCAGCTCTTTGAACTCACCATAAATTGACAAGAGACTTCTAACTAATCCTTTTATATAGAAGACGACAGAGGAAGATGATGGTTTTTTAATGTAAATGGCCTTTGATAGCTAATGAACTGTAAGGTAGATTGAATATTTAATCTGAAATTGCAATTGTATTATAAAAATTAGCAGGGAGGTCTGAGAGTTAAAAAATATTTTAACAATACAATAAGTTCACTGATCATTGTATTTCCTTCTAATATGATTTACTACGGGAAAGGAGGCTTCATATGGAACAAGGTATAAATATCATTTTTTGACAAAGCTCTGTGACTGCTTCCATTTAAAAGAATAGGAGACAGAAAGAATTGTTAAAATAATTAACTAGCATCTCTGATAGTGTGGTTTCCTTTCCCAGCTTGATCATATACTCACTGTTAGCTATTGAGGTTTAGATCTGTAAAGAATTTCAGGTACATGCTTGAAC
Source organism: Dicrurus megarhynchus (assembly GCA_013399195.1). Classification (NCBI taxonomy): domain Eukaryota; kingdom Metazoa; phylum Chordata; class Aves; order Passeriformes; family Dicruridae; genus Dicrurus; species Dicrurus megarhynchus. The sequence continues at coordinate 2,078,835 of VXAD01007430.1, forward strand.
AGCTTTGCTTAGGTGCTGTCCAGAGGAATTTAGACATATTATCCAAGACAGAGCCCTTGAGGTTGCCCATATCACCTGTATGTGCGGCCCTCAATTGACCACGATTCGAATCCTAGGTTTTACTGTCAGTAGCTCTATACTTTTTAAGTCACTTTCAAAAAAACTAGAGGCCCTGCTCCACCCCTAAGTGGCATATGGAGTTAGCAGAACGTACCAACAGGGCAGCACAGCACTGCGCAGACAGTCTGCTACTGTGTCGTGTTTTGCACATCAGAGTTGATGGCAAACTCAATAGAGGAGAGCAAAAGCCAGTGCAGCACATTGAAGACTAAGGCAGTGAGTCTAGAATGAAAGAGGCTTCTGATTTCAAACAAAAGTAACTGTGCATCACACAATTGTCATCACTAGTCCTCAGTACAACTGCAAAACTTGCACGGTTTTAGTTGCTACATTAAACATCTGAATAAATTCCTCATGTGACCTTTGTGACCTTGGTGGGAAAATACTGCAGGTTCACTCCCACCACTCTCAGGTCTTTGAGTGTTCTCAGGTATTCATGAGTAAAGCAAAACACACAGACAGGAGATGACACAGCTACTACTGCTCATCTGAGTAAGGAGTACCTATTGAATAGGTGCTCTTTTCTATTGAACAGAATTTACTGGAAAAGATTATCATTGCATATAATTTCTGTTAAATTAACTCTGCCTGATTATGAGCTTTATCAGGAACAGAAATAACCAGCAATCCACCAGCAAATAGTTTAAATGAGTTAGCTTAAAAACTGCATTAAACTGTCTTATCTATCAAATGATGCAATCAAACTAAAAAATTATGTGCTCATAAATGAGTTAGGAACAAATGTACAAAGTTGTTATGGCAACTGAAACACTGAAGTTAAAATTATGGATCCTAAATTCTTGCAAATAAAATTTTCAAGGTAATTGGAATTTCTTCCAAAAATTATTTATCACAGCATCATCTTTTATAGTTTCAACAGAATTGACTTGATGGCTTTCTAATGAAATATAGTTAATCAAGAGGAAGGTTTTAGTAGCATATGAATTGCTATCATCTTGATATATAACTTCTAGTCATCAGTTACACTTACTGCACCGTTCCAGTTTTTTCATTCATATGATTTTATTCATCGTATATATTATATATGTTGCACCTGAGCAATTATATTGTGATTGCTGTTATGTATTGCTTTATTGTAGCCCATATTTTTGTCTAATCCATTGAATCCTACTTAATACATGCCTTTGTTACTTTGAAAAAATACTTCTTTTTTTTCCTAGTGATCTTTAGCAGTACATTTAAATGTGCTCATCCGAGGTGTCTGCAACACGTGCTACTGCAGCAACAGCATTAATAATCATTAAGCCTTTTTTTCAAACAGTTTGCTAAAATGGATGCATGTGGGTGCTGGATTCCTTGGGAAATTTACCCTAGGAATTACAAAGCTCTGTGGCTGCATTTTTAATGGAGTTTGTGACTGTACTGGGACATTTTCTTGAATCTTTGGGATTTTAGTTAAGCCAGAAAATGTCGGGATCACTGGTGTCGTTACTGTGCTCCATGAGAACATGGTCTTCAGTCTGTACAATCAGAACAGCCATAATGGAAATGAGATTTTTGGGGGTTTTTGTTGGTTTCTTTTTTTTTTTTTTTTTTTTTTTTTTTTTCCCAAGGTCTTGCTAAAACAACAAAACATTTTATTNTTTTTTTTTTTTTTTTTTTTTTCCCCAAGAGGCTGGACCAACATACAGAAAAGTTATTTCGGTTCTTCTGCTAAAAATCCACAGAAGAGAATGTTACAGTTCACCCCTTGAAGCAGTGACTTTGCTGTATGCACATATGGTTTGTACCTAGTTTCCATATTATCCTAGTAGATTTTGCATCATTTTTAGAGTAATTTCTATACTTTTTCTGTCATTATAGTGTGTGGAACTGGGCAATATTTATCTAATCTCTATCTATAATCCTGATATTTTCTAATTTCTCACTCTAGTGAGGGAGAATAAATAACTTTAATATCGTTTATCATTTTTTTTATAGAATTCTAGAATGATAAAATTGTTGAGGTTGCAAGTGACCTCTGATCTGGTCAAACCCCTTTGCTCATGCAGACCCCCCCCCCAGAGCCAATTACACAGAGCTGTTCCCAGATGGCTTTTGAATATTTCCAAGGGTAGAGAGTCACAATCTCTCTGGGCACTTGTATGAGTGCACCCTCACAGCAGAAATGGTAATTCTTGATGTTCAGAGAAAACCTCCTGTGTTTCATATTGAGTCTGTTGCCTCTGGTCCTGTCACTGGGCACCACTGAAGACCTGGCTCCAATCCTAGCAATGAATCTTCTTTGTACCTTCCCTTCAGGTATTTAAAGACATAGAATAGACAGTTCCCCCTGAGCCTTCTCTTCTTCGGGCTGAACAGTCCCACTTCTCCCAACCTCTCCTCTTACGAGAGATGCTCCAGCCCTTTCATCACCTTCACAGCATTTTGTTGGACTCCTTCCAGTCTTTCCATCTCTCTCTTGTACTGGGAAGCCCAGAACTGGACCCAATACTTCACATGTAGACTCACCAGTACGGAGGAGAAGGAGTTAGAGAATAGTGTGGCTGTATCTGTTAGGTTTATTCTGGTTCTTCCTCTTTCTTGCCCTTCCTCCAGGTCTCTTTGAAGACAGCTCTTTACTCTACAGCAAGACTCTGAAAACATTTTCTTGTACTTCTCAGCTTTATCTTTTCCAGCAAAAAACCCAATTCTTTCAATCTTTCTTCATTGGTTACATTTTCTAAGCAGCTTATGAGTCATTTTGCCCTTCTTCAAATTCATTTTTAGTGGGTCTGTAAATATGCATATAACATCCAAAATTAGATACAATATTCTTCCAGAGGCTTCACCAGTGTCAAGTTTATCAAAAATATTACCTCCATGTCCTGTTTTCCAGTTCTAAATACAACCTAGAATTAGTCTTTCTTATTTTGCAGCAACACTGCATTCTTGTTCTGATTCCACAGAATTCCCCAAGTCTTTTATTTGATATCTGAATGTTATTTTCCATTTTGGTTTTCCACCTTTGTTGTGGGTTTGGGGTTTTTTTTCCCAAGGAGTACTTTTTGTACTTGGTTTTGTAGTATTTTGTCATATTGATTTCTGAACATTGCTTCCACCAGTCAATGTCCACTACCTCCCTTATGTGTTATCTACAAAATTTTCTGTCTTTCTTATTTGACCACGAGTGTTAATGAAAATATTGACTGTGGAGCCATCATATCTTTGTGATACATATCTCAAAATATTCTTTATTTGATAACTACCTTTTGAAAATGGATTCTTCTAATTCAATATGTATTCACATTCCTCTTCACAGTGATCTTATCTGTACTGTTGTTTTCTTTTTTTACTTTGAGACAATGTTACGGCTAGAAATGTGTAACACTTTTAACAAAGGTCAAAATATGCTATATTTTTTCCTTTCCTTTATCCACTAAGTCAGTTACCCCATAAAAGGAGAAAATTACATTAGTTTGACATGATTTGGTTTTGATAAATCTGTAGTAGCTGTTTGTTATCATTTTAATTATCTCCAAGGTGCTTAGAAGTGGATAGCTCAATAGTTTGTTTGGTATCTTTGTGGATATCAAAATTAATTCTCTAACTCTCTGAGCTCTATTTTACTGTTTTATATCTCTGGTTATATATACACACATAAATGTGTATGTGTGGTTGTGTATGCATATTTATATATATAAGCAACATGTTTCCCTTGCCATAGTTATTTGGAATCACCCTCATGAGGTTTCAAAGATCATTAATAATAGTTCTGAGGTTAGGTTTTCAGGAGAATGTCATTATTCTGTTCTACCTTGAACTCAAAACGCCGTCTCCTTTCTTCCTCTTTCCTTGACTAATCTGCCTGAGACAGCTAACATGAATGGAGAAAATTTCATTTGTTCTGTAGAAAATACTTTTCTTGAGGCAGGAGTGAAGCTTTAACAGGACTTGGCTACTTGCACTTCTATATATTTTTTTATAAATGAGTTAATAAAAGAAATGTAGTAAATTTGTAAATTTTTGTGATGTCCAGAGAAGCGTTCACTGAGGTAGGTAGTTGCATAAGCACATGGTGAAGTCTGCCTTATGTTAGTACTTTGTACGGAGAAACAAAGACTTTAGAAAAGGGGTACAGGTATTTTGCATGTAAAAGACGCTTCATGTCTGTCAGCAAACCCAGTCATATTGAAACAGGCATTGTGGAAAAAGCAAGAGACCACCTAAGCAGTCACTTTATTGAGTATGTAACTACCGGTGAATAAGATTATATGGTGACAGCAGCTCTCAGGATCCAGCTGAACCAGGAAAAGGAACCAAACCCTGAGGCTCAATGAGAGAAGTGGGACCGCACACCTATGTGCACATACAGCCAGTGGATTGAGCCACATTTTCTAGTTTGTGTGTGTTGCTTCTGCTTCTGAGCCATGGGTACATTTAGAAGGAAAGGAATTAGGTTATTCAAGTCCTTTAATCTCAGAACCTTACAAGAAAAGAGTAAGACATAAAAAATAAATGCACGTGTTTCTGTTTATTAAGTACACTGCTGCTGGTGTGGTTTCCTGTGAGCATGGTTTGTTCAGTCCTTATAACGTGAGCAGTGGGGGCAATAACCTATTGATAATGACATCTCTCTGTTGTGGAGGAGAAGTAAAGACACCAGAAAGGAAAGGGGGAAAACACTGTACATCTTTAGTCTCTGTGAACTATTTTTCAGCCTCTTTGGTAGATTTTAGAGCTCTAAGCCATTTACCAGGGAAGATGCTTAGTGTGATGGTGTTGCCTCTGTGCTGTTGCGAATCAACCACTTCTGGTCTAGTGCAGTTCCACTCTGAACCTGGTATTCAGGACAAAAGAAATGACTGGGCACAGCAGAATGCTTTTAGTAAAACTGTACCATTCCTGCTGTGCCTGGATTTGAACAAAACTGAGGGCAAAACAAAAGGAATGAATTTGGAGAATGATACTAAAGCTTGGAATATGACCTCTGTGCAGTGTGAACTGCACAGAAATTGTTGGCTTCAGAATTAACCTTAAATTCTTTGGCAAGTAAGTCACATAAGCCTGATACAAACCACAAATACATTTTACTTTTGCCCAAATAGAGTCTCTATCCTTTCTAATTTGTTGCTGGATGTCATACTCACCCATTTTGTTTCGGAAATAAAGATTCTGACTTAGAAAATGCTGGCTGCTTTGAAACTGCAGCTTGGTTTTTAAAGCAATGAGATTTCCTTTTTTTTTTCTTTTCTCCTCCTACAAAAATTGTACAGTTTGTGGCTGGTTTTTGTTATACACGGAACTATCTGAAATGAAGAAGAGACTCTGAGTTCTCCAGCACATTGTGTAGATGTAGTGTATTCCTTAGAAATTAATACAATATCATGATAATGCAGTGAGTTTAACAATGGGACATTACTATCTGAAGACTGTAGAAATTAACACAAAGTCCCACAACAAAAACAACTGATGAAATTGCAAGTCATAAGGAATGTGTGACAGAGCTGGAAACTGACTCTGGTGGTCCTGGATTCTGCTCCCTGATCCGAGGTTCCTGTCAAAATCTGAGAGCTCTGTCTGTTTCACATAGCAGGATAATAGACAAAAATTTTTGATGCCAAAGTATAAAATATTATTTCCAGTGAAATTTCTGGATAGTTTGCTAGGAAAAAAAATCATTAATATATGAGTTATATCTCTTCATTGTAAAGTTTCATACAATTGACAAATGTTTCCTAACTTAGCTCTTTGTACATAAAAGGAGAATAAAAGTGAAAGAAAAATTAACCTGGGACCTTTTAGCAGAGAGCTATGACAGTGGATAAGAAAAGATAGGACTGAGATTTTGAATCTCAGATGTATGGTATTTCTTTGCAGTATGAGTTTACTTTTGGTCTTTTGCTCAGAGTCTTTGGACATATCAGCTACCGTTCGGACTGGGAACTGGTGAAGGTGGACTTCAGACCATCCTTCCCCAGGGAGTGCACTGATGAAGACTATGAGTCTTGGGAGCTCACAAATCTACAGGTATTCATGGTTTTATGTTAATTGATAAAACTTTTCCATAGCTTTCAGATTCATATAGAGCTGTGTGCTGAGAAAATATTTCCAAATTGAATTTGGATGCTACATCCCCAGCTTAGTCTCCTAATGCTGATTCCACAAGAAGTGGGAGAGGATTTTGTGTTCCCTTTGGTTGTGTGATCTGTGTCCCAAAAAAAGGCGGAAGTATATCTGGGGGGCTGCAATAATTATAGGTGGTCCTGCTGGATTGGGAAGCATGTTCCATAAACTGAAGTATGTAATATTGATTGAAACAATTTCAACATGTAGTCGTGTTCTGCCAACTTCCTGACCGCATACCGTACTCATATATAAGTTGCCATAAGTCCATTCCAGAAGTAATTTAGGATCTCAGTGGACCAATCACATAATGGAGTCCAGTTGTTTAGGGTAATACCCTTTCTGCAGTAATGCACTAAGGCTGTCTAATCCTGATGCTCTGGCCAAATCTACTTTTGGGAAGCTAAATTCTCTGTTCAATGTACTGATTAAAGAGACCAATATGAGGTGGGTTTTTTTATTAAATGGAATACGTCATATTTATTCATAATCATTCTCATTATTTTGCTCTGCTTCTTCCAGCAGGGTTGGTTTATTTTTTGCATATGTTACTCCAGCTCTCATTTGCTAGTTCTCATGCCTAATTTTACACCTCTTGTTTGGGACTGCTGTGTGCTTACAAAGAATGCTATGCAGATCTGAGCCTAAAGAGTAATAGTATCTTGGGATATTGGCACTGAAATGTTTTTCAGAAATTAGAAACTACTAAAGCGACTTTGACAGAGTACTTGCAGCTGCCCAATTACTAGTGGAGTGTGTATGGAGAGAGTTCATTCAGTGTCCGCATGGTGCTTCAGGTGGACAGCCAACATGAGATATGATAATTTAGAGAAAGTCAGCTATCTGCAGCCAGATGAAATTTTTAAATGGCCATTCAGAGCTTTGTACACAGGTTGGGCACACATGAAACATAAATTGCACTTGAATTTTCATGTGATTCTTCAGATTCATATCCTGGAAATATAGCTTATGTTACAACTCTGTAATGACCTGTTAGTGGACAGCAGTGGATATGAGGGCTTGCTATATCTGTATATCTGAGTATCAGAGAGTTGATACGGTTTGTAGTCTTGGCAGCAAGACCAGCCATTCTTGGGACAACACAAGGCCTGTGTGGTGGAGGTTCCATTGCAATAAGTCCAGTGCTTTGATATTCAGGGTGATCGTTGCATCATGGGCCAGCAGAGAAGCTTTCGAAAGAGGAAGATCTCATCGTGGTGCATTAAAGGGAAAAGTTTCACATCAGCTCTCACATCCAAAGTTTGCGAATGTGTGAACACTGATTTCTTATGGTGAGTCTGTCTGTGGGCCTTTTGACTTATTGCTAATAAATAGTTACTCAGAGTTTGAGATGGGTTTATTTTCCTCCTTTTGCCCCTGTTCCTACATAGCCATATATAAGCAAATAGGCAATCTGTTATTGAGCATCAGGTTTCTTTTGCATTTGCATTTGTTTAAAAACATTACCATGTATAAGTATTTGTTTCACCTGACTGAACAAATCCCGGTGTTGTTCTCTATTGATGAAGACTTGAAAAATGACCATTGAGTTAATTTTAAAGGCAAGCAAACCCTTTCTACTAAAAAAAAAAAAAAAGAAAAAAAATGTTTGGTCTGAGTGCCAAAGAAAACCTTTAAAAAATCTAAGCTACCAAGGGAGGTAATTTTGCAGAATTGACAAAGTAATTGCAACCAGTTTTCCCCCCAAGTGTACAGAACTCCCATTGAAATTAGAACAGAATTGGCTTCGTCAACTTGTATGTTCATCTGGTAGAATAACACTGAAAAAATATATTGACTTTTAAAAATGTAGTGTCATTCACCCCAAATTGGACTGCAGAGTGAAGTGGCAATAGTAACACATTTGGTGTTGATGTTTTTCAGTGATTATGGGTTTGAGCGCTCTGCACCTCTGAAGTCGGAGTCGAGCAAATGCTTTGCTGACTTTTGGTTTAACCCAGAAGCACCTCCTGAAGACTGTGTGTTGGGGCAGGCATACACCAGCAGCACTGGGTAAGCTGATTTTGCATTTCAGTGGCCTGATGAAGTTTCCAGAGAGGGGAAGAATATTTCAACCAGCAGCCTCAAAAGTGGTTTGAAAGAAATTCACATTTTAGTACTTAAATGAAGTCTACAAGAGAGCTGGAGAGGAACTTTTCTCAAGGGAACATAGTGATAGGACAAGGGGGAATGTCCTTAAACTGAAGGAGGGAAGGTTTAGATTAGATATTAGGAAAAAATTTGCTGTGACAGTGATGAGACACTGGCACAGGTTGCCTAGAGAAGCCATGGATTCCCCATCCCTGGAAGTGTTCAAGGCCAGGTTGGATGGGGTTTTGAGAAACCTGGTCTAGTGGAAGATGTCCCTGTCCATGACAGGGGGATCGGAACTAGGTGACTTCTAAGGTCCCTTCCAACCCAAACCAGTCTATGATTCTGCGAAACGTAAATAAGACAAACCGTAAAAACTGGGAAATGGAGAATTTCTGATTCTGACTTGGAGCATGAGCAGAAGCTTCCCACAGATTAATGAAAGAAAAATATTGCTTTGCGTGTTCACAGTGATTCAAAACCTAATCCATTTGAGAAAAGGGGGAGCTGTCTTTTCAGAATTTAATTTTTTTTTTGTAATATTTTGTATCTATTATTACACTTCTGAAAGGAATGTTCATTCAGAGCCTTTTCTTTTAGCTCATTGCTTGGGTTCAGAGTAATTTTCAGTTTGGATCCAATGAATTACTCTGAGGAACGGGCAACATCTCACAGAATTTCCAAGTTTCTCACTTCCATAAGGGTAAGGAGTTCTGTGGAGAATAGATTCTTTTCCTGACCATATAGGACACTCAGAATCAAAGGAAAGCTTTAGTAACTATAAACAATACTGCATAGAATATACACTACAATGTAGTCTGACGTCTGTGCTGAGAATAACTTGCAGCTGGCATCCATTCTGGCTTATCATAACACCATCACAGTCAATTGTGGAGATGAGAACCAAATGCTGAAACGCCCAATCTGGCAGTAGAATCACAGTCTCTGTGTATATTTACCTAACTGAGGAAAATGCTGCCTTTTGGGGTGTGGCAGACAGCTGTGATATAAGTATTATATATGGATACTTATAAGATATACAGAATGGGAATTCAAAAGACAGAAATATGACTGATTTTAAAGGATGTTTAAAAAGAATATACCTGTGTGAAAGTGATCTGTAAATAATTACTGTACACATCCAACTATTTCATTATTAGCACTGCAAAAGTATTAGTCCTTTCACTCTTTTATATTGTTATATTAAACAAATGCTTTAAGTGTTTTAAGAAATGAATAGATTTGAAAGCAGCAGTTAAGCAATTAGTTGTGGGTTAATGCAGAAGCTATTTGGTCTAATTTCTTCCTGATCTTTGGGGTTTGAACCAAGACCTCTAGAGTATTGAAGACTTGAATGCTAGAAAAGGGGATGGCAGAGAAGACAGCAGACTGTCTAGCTCCTGGAGGGCTAGTCAGGCATATTTCTAAGTTGGAAAACACAGAGTCTTCCAAGGCATGCAAGTGAAATTCTCATCATTCTCCACACCCTTTCTTCAGCAGGTTTCCCCTAGTAAAGGCAAAGTCCCCAGTCCAAATACTTGCATTGTAGTTGGCTTTGATCATTTGCAACCTTGTCTGTTTGTGAACCCAAGGAAAATGCAGTAACCACAATCACACAGGCATATTGTGCCTTTGCTGCAATTCACTGTGTCCGCTGCTTACTGTTTTTGCAGGTACAGGAAAGTTGTTTCTAATGTGTGTGAAGGTGGAGTAGACCTGCAGCAGAACTTAGCACACCATATGTGTCCATTGATTGCTCCCAAGGGACTTCAGATCAGCATCAGAGAAGAAAGTCTGGCTGTTAGGCCTGGGGAAGACATCACCTTCATCGTCCGACAAGAGCAGGTAGTAATGAACATTGGCTACATGGAAGTTGAATCACTGATTTTAGGGTTAGTTTCATTCCTACCTGCTTTGCTGCTGAATGAAGATTAATTTGTGCTTGAGACAAAGATTAATAGCTTTCTAAATACTGAAACTTGCTTTCAAGTGAATAAGATGAGCCAGGAAACTCGGTGAACCTCCAAATTCTACCTGCAGAAAGAGGATTTGTCTTCTCAGCAGAAAAAACACTGGCTTCTTGGAAAGTCAGATTAACTGGATTACCAAATTCTTCTTGGACTGAAAATTTCAACTGCTGTATCAGAGAAGAACAGAAATGCAGACAACATTTAATATTCGGGTTTAAGTGTTTTTGAGAATCCGCCTTTCAGAAAGGAATGAGGCAAAACTTTATAGAAATCAGCAAATAGCACAGCATAAGAATATTTATTATATATTAGTCGTGTTGCCAAAGATACGAGGTTTTTTCTGTTTATTGAGAGACAATGCCCTAAGGCCCTGACCAACAGCAGGGAGTAACTTTTGGAGGAATTGTTTGCCTTGGGTTTGTTTTCTTATGCTTGCTTTTTAGCATTAGGCTGTAACTGCTCTGCTCGGGTTACCGGAGTATTGTACATCCTGGCTAACCCCACCAGTTTGCAAGAACTTGAAGAAAGTTCACACATTTTGGCAAACCTGTGCTATATAAATCGAGCACTTGGGATTTATTTCTGTAATAGAAACAAGAAGGTTACGTGCAGAACACTGGGCTGCTTAATACTTCGCAGGCTCTGTGTTCCAGTGCGTGCAGTGCCCCAACAGTTTGTGTGGCAAGTTCTGCTGCCTTCCCTTTTTAGAGTTTGTTTGGAAATGTTTATTGTAAGCCTAGAGCATTTGGTTACAATTTGGACTCTAATGATTTTGATTGGCAGTTTGACTTTTTTCCTACTGAAGCGTTCATGAATCTCTGTGGCAATATGAAAAGCATTTAAAATTATTCACAAATCTTCAGAAGTAAGGGATCTTGAAGAGAATCCTGTGCTGTGTTTTTTGGTGAAGTCTTTGCTCCATACATCAAAGAGGAAGACAGATTTAGAAGAAATGTAGCAGTTTGGTGCCCTCTATGGCTAAGGATAATACTTAAACTCAAATGTCCTGAGCATTGCTTAGGACTTAATCTGTATGACAAAATCTAATGACAATTCATAATAATTACTGAGTTTAAGAAACAGCTCTACTACAACAAACCAAAACATACCACTTTCTCTGGTGAACAGAATTAATTTACTAGTTTCTGTGAATGCATGTTTTTAGGTGCAGGAATACCAGACATCAGGGAGTAAAGGAAGCAGGCTTCTGATACATTTGGGCAGATTTCAACTGCCCTTAAAAATAATAATAATAAATAAATACATCATCATGATAAATACATCATCATGATCATCATTTTCCCCAGATTCTGTTGGCTGAATATATGAATAAATAATGTCATGACAATCTCCTATTTTTTATGGAAGTGGAAGCCCTAATTCCTTATAGATTTAGCTGCCTTTTCCCTTTGTCACTGTTTTGCTATCCCTCCATTCTCTCTGTTGTTACTGGTCAGGGACTAAAAATACCTTGGTGTTTTGAAGACAGTACTCTCATCTTTACAGTGGGGAAGCTATTAGAATAAAACATTAAGAGAAACTTCCCCTACTGTCTTTCAATGCTAGTTTCTGTCTCACCTGGAAAAAATATGCATGTATACTTGTTAGCATAAGAAAGCGTGTACAAGAACTGTATGCAAGCTAATGTCATCTAAAGAGATTCCACTTACTAACACATTGCCGGCAAGGAGATATCTCTTTTGCTTTAAACTTTAATAACATATTATCTCCTCTGCTAAATTCTACTCTTCTGTTGTCAAAAGAAAGGTGTTATTTGGAAAAAAAACTATTCACAGTGAAGAGGCTTTCACAGTCCTTTATGTGTCTTGAAATATAGTGCTTAAGTATTTGATAATCCTACAGGTCCCTTATTATGGGTATTTTTTACATTATAAGCAATGTTCTTTCATATGATAAAGAGTGGAAGAAAACCATCCACACTGCAAAATGGTAAAAGGAGGGAATAATAGTATGTTTTCCTTCCTTTTTTAATGGCAGGGTACGTAAATTCTAGGCATGATACCTGCTTTAATTTTCAAATAATCATAGAAATGTAGACTGACAGGTTGGAAGGGACCTCAAGGATCATCTGGTCCAACCTCTCCTGGCAAAAGCGCAGGCTAGATAAGATGCCCAGCACCTGTCCTGCTGAATCTTAGAAGTGTCCAGCTCTGGGTAATTCACCAGTTTCCTGGGGAGATTATTGCAATCACTGATTGTTGGCATTGTGAAAAGAATTACATTAGTGCTGCCTTTTAGAATTAAATTTTGAAATAAAGCAATTTCAAAGAGTGGCTTTTGGAGAAATGGAGTGATTTTTGAATACTTTAGTGTTGATCCTTTTCTGCTTTGATGGTCTTTCATGTCGCTTCATCAGCATATGGGTGTATACATTCCTTTCCTAAAGGCAAGGGAGTTTTTAAAATCAATACTTGTGTTTTCACAACAAAGAGGCTTTTCTACAAAGCCTGGCCCTGTGGCCTGTCTGAATTGCACGGCTGTGATGGCCATGTGCTCTGGCAAGCAAGCAGGAACATCCACACTGCTGGAGATCAAGCAAGCAGGGCTGCTCACTCAGGCAGTGCTGCCAGTAGTATTGAGAAAGTGTTGCTGCTCACAGCTAAAGCGCATTTTCCTTTGACTGCATCCAAATCACTAGTCCATGTGGCACAGGCCTGATTTCTCTCTTGAGCAGCCACACCATGACAACACGAGAGATGGGCATGTTTGTCCTCTGACAGTGGTCTTGTGGTACTTTAGGCCTGAATTTAGGAACACAGTGTCATTTAAAGGAGCACTTAGCAGAAGTGTGATGAATTATGAATTCCATGAGATGTTTGACATGACAGAATTATTTGGCTGGACTTTTACACCATTTCCCAAACTCAGCTCAGTGATCTGCTTCATTAAGCATGCCTCTAATTTTTCATTACAGCATTTTAGTTCTTGGCATGCTGGTAGCTCTGTAACACTCTACAACTGTGTGAGGATCCTAGTTTCGGTCTTAAAGGCCACATCTTTGACACTCAGAAGGTGTGGCTGGAAGATGCTGTGAAGAATGTCTAAACCAATTAATTTTATTTTAGAATTGCAAAGGCTAGAAGCTTGTAGGTGAGTTGTAAATTGTTAAAATAGCAATCTTCTGTTCCTTACAATCACATGAGCATCACCTTTGAACCCAGGGCTGCCCTGCAACATCACGTTACATAATGTCCATCTGCATTAAGGGAAGAGTGATGGTTTCTGTGCCATACAACTTGGTTAGTGGTCTGGGGTATCTAATTTTAAGGTAGCACCTTGTTGTGTAAACTTGGTATTATCTCTATTAGTGCAGACAGCATCTGTTGCACTAACGTCATTGCCATGGCTGTAGCAGTTTTACTGCAGCTGTTGCGACTGGGTCAAGATGTCTGGCTGGGGCTGAAAATGCTGTTGTGGTTCCGTAAAAGGTTATAAACATGTGTCCTGTCTCTTTTGGTTCTGGCCTTTTAAAATATTTTTGATGTATTTTCCTTCTAGGGTGATGTATTGAGTACCAAATACCAGGTAGATCTTGGAGACGGCTTTAAGGCAATATATGTGAACCTTACGATGACTGGAGAGCCCATCCGTCACCGCTATGAGAATCCTGGGATTTACCGCGTGTCGGTGAAGGCTGAAAATGTGGCTGGGCATGACGAGGCTGTGGTGTTCGTCCAAGTCAGCTGTAAATCAGCGCTTTGGTTTTCTTACTTTTGCCACTGTGTAAAAACCTCATGTCAGCTAAGAAGTAGGAAAGAAAATTACTAGTCACAATTAGGAAAAAACATATTTTTTCAATGTCCTCATGCAGCCTTGCAGTGTTGTGTGTTGTTAATGCAGGGGCTTGTAAACCTAATGCAGTAGGAGGTCAGAATTATTTTGGTTGGATTTGGCAGGAGGATGGTTTATTAATCTTTTAAATAACAAGCATACCTCAGTACAAATTTCAGGTTTGATCCATCTTCCTGATTCAGCACCTGTTGTCAGCCTTAGCAGCTAACATTTAATACTTCAAGCTATGTCTTTTTAAAGCTTCTAGGTGCAGTGTAAAGTAAGTTAACAGATGTGTTGGGAAACATATGAGCTCCTGTATGATTTAAAAAAATAGATAAAATCTCAGTGGTTCTAAATTTAAATTTTAAGTAGTTAATTCTCGTGGAGTTTTAAATGGTGCTTGGATAAAACTTCATGTTTGCAGGAAGTATGAATTGACTTATAAGTCTCTTCCTCTCCTTAATTAAGACCAAAAAACCCCAATCAAACAGATATGAAATAAAGAATAGCATGGCCCAGGGAATATCATGCACCATTGCAAGTTTAATGTACCTCAGTCATCTCATAACTGAAATGAAGAAGAAAACTCAGAAGTGAAACTGATTTTTCCTCTTCCTTTGAGATTCAAGACTGCTATTGCCTGTTTTCAAATGTGTCAAAAATTCAGAAACGAGTAACATCAAAGGAAAAGATACTCATCTTGCATTCTCTAGGTGTCTGTTTCCCTCTGTTGTGAGTGGTGTGTCTTCCATCTTAATCCCAAAGCAATGGAAATCACTGGAGCCATATACCAGGCTGTGCACAGATCCATGCGCTTTATGTCAGCTTGTCTAGTGACTGCTGATATTTATGTATTTTGCTCGTCAGCGTCCTTGAGTTCAGAGTTTCCAGTTCTGCTCTGATTATCAGATGAAGCCAAACACATTCATGCTAAAGACCAATCTCCTGTGTCCTGTTAATATCAAGCAGAAACAATCAGAATCAAATTTTATACCTCAGTTTCATTATCTGTTTCTTTGTTGTGTTTGTTTTTTAAATCATTAGACAACTCCACAGAGCTTAGATAAATTACTTAGGGCTTCATTGTTACTTTTTAGAAGCTTCTGGGTGCTGAGAAATAGTAGATCTGTACAAGGCAATGAACAGGAAAAGCTCTGTGTGACATCCTTCTCTCCAAGAATAACTTGTAACCCTTCAGAGAATGACAAGCAGTAGCAAGCCCTGATAGAAAGCAGAAGACTTTCTCATAGTGTGCTTTTAATATGGCCTTTGTTAGGATAAACAGTAAAAATAAAGATGTTGATTTTCTTTTATGCAGCAGATTTTCAAATTGCAGAAATCAGAGTTATTTTACACAAGTAAATGACTGGTGCATTAAAGGGACTTTGGTGCAGTGGCAGCAGGGCACTGAGGCAGATGTCATCCCTTCCTGGGCCTGCCCACAGATGCTGCACAGGGACTAGAAGATTCATGGAAGTGTGTTACACAGCCTGCTTGAGTGAATGCTTTCAGTGTGATTTTCTCTCTTTAATTTTTTTAGGTAAATTACAAGATTTGAGGAAATTAGTTGGCACTAATTAAACTGCAATTTCTACATTTTAGTGAAACACTAATAGCCATTAAGGGACATTTTTCACTGTGGAATACCATGAAAGCAGGAATCTCTGCAGAATCCTGCTTTCAGGAGTCAGCAGTCTCCAACTGATGTATTATTCCCAGGGAGTTTTTTCAGAGACCAATGGTAGAGGAAATATTTTTCACTTCTGCCAGGTTCCTATGGGATACTCTGTAATGCGGGACAATTACAAGAATTTTGGCCTGTCATCGAAATCATGCTTTCTGATCCAGATTAAACAATCTACAACTTTTTAATGAACTGCAAGAGAAATTAGAGCAGTCTTATAGTGAGTAGGCAACTGTAGAGACCCAAGAATTCAGAATAAAAAAAACTGAAGAAGAGCTACATACATTAATATACAGGCTGCATATATTTTATTTTTCATGAAACCATGAGCTGTGTAGTGTGGAACTTCAGTAACTGTACTGAAATTTTAACTTACTTAAAATGGAAATCCTGTAAGCCAACTTCAGTCTTAATTGTACACACTTAAGTGTGCTATGAAGCTTGTTCAAATGCGTTATGGAGTTGTGTGACACAGGCAAGAAGAATTTGCAGTAATTATTCTCTGCTCTTTAATATATAGAAACGGCAAACTTGAAATAAAGTTGTCATTGAAATACCAAACAACTTGGCCTCTAAAAATTTTGGAAAAGAAAGTAATCTTCTTCAGGAACAAAACCATATCTCAAAGTGATCAGTTTTCTCTGTGAAAACATAAATTTATGGCAAAAAGCAAAAAAGTTTTGCAGATCCCTCCAGAAGGAAAATCTGTTTCTAGGAGGAACAAAGTTAATGAATTTCTGAATTTTCTTCAAGACACTGGCAACAGGAGAAGCATTTTTACTCCTCTGGAAGCTACTGAAGAAATTTTTTAAAACACCCAACATGTCTTGAATTCATATAGGTGGTTAAAGAGTTATTGGAGAAAATGCAGAGTGAAAGTAGAGCCTTACATTCGGATGAAGCAGCACACAGCCCAGGTGAAGTGAGGTGGAAAAGAAGGTTGGACAACTTGCTCTCAGAAGTTGTCAGTTTAGTCAAAGTGAATTAGAAATGAACAGGCAATGACTCAGTTTCTGATACAGAATAAGAGAAATACTTTAGAACAGTGTTAATTACCTTTAAGTTTGCACTGAGATGAAAAACCTTTGAATGAGTTAAAAGGTATTTAGAATGGACCAAAAATAGATGGGTTAGTGTTCATTCTGTGCAATGAATGAATGTTGGGCTATACAGTGGTTTTGTATCCTGGGTAGTTGGTGCAGGTGAAGAAGTTAAGAAATTCTGGTTACCATATTGTACTGTTGAAAAGCTTTTACCTTCAGACATTCTGATAAAGATACCCTGGGAAACCTCTGAGGGAAAGGTTTTCTTTCAACACAGTTATTGTACTGTGAAACAGCACAACACTAATAAACAAAACACAAGCAGATAAAACTGTTATAATGATGCATTTCTTTTAAACAAATAATAATGTTTATGGATTTGGTAGCTCAGAAAGGAATAAACTTACTCTGAGGCACATTTTGGAGTACAGAGGTTATCTATTTTGATTTGCAAATAAATGGTCCCCTGATGTACACATCTATTTTAAAGCATGGATTAATGAGATTTTTTTGTGTGGTGTGAGCCTAACAGCTGATATTTTATAATGAAAATGAGTAGTCAGCAGCATTCTTTTTCAGTTTTCTGCTTTTCCCATAGCAATTTGAGATTTGTTAGATTTCTATTCATCTGATCTCTTGTTACTAAGTAAAAAAAAAAAAAAAAAGCTGAGATTGCCATTTCTACTTTTTAACTGGAGTATTTGCTTATGTGTTCTAGAATTGGACATGAATGAAAAGAATGGGCATGAGAGTAGTGCATTTTGTTGATCTGTCTTATTGCTTTAAGATTTTATTTGAGGGTTTTGGGCTGATCTAGGGGATGTTTTTTGGTTGAAATGAGGTCTTTCCAATTATGTCCATAGCTTTCAACATGGATGTAAAAGAGGGAGGAAGGAAGGGAAAAATTAATTCAGGACCTTATGGTGACTGGGTGAGAGGGTTTTGGGGAAGGAGGTGTTAATAAATTGATGGATTCTTGTTCAATGATATTTTTGGAACTTTGTCCAGCTCCACTCCAGGCTTTAAATTTAGAAGTGGTTCCAATCATTGGGAGAAACCAGGAGGTGAACCTGACAGCCATCATACTGCCTAAGAACTCTAATTTGACAGTTTTCTACTGGTGGATAGGAAACAATCTTCAGGTACACAAATGGTTTTGACTGAGATTATTTTAAATCTTTTTCCAATAAGAGTTGTCCCTTTCTTTCAATTTCTAAACTGTTTTCTTTGTGTGTGGGGGAACAACAATTTATTCTACTTCGATACCTGTGGAAAAAAAACAACTTGTAGAGGGGGATGGATTGGGGATCATAACTGGTGAATGATGAAACTTGGATTTATGCACGTCCAAGCTAATAACATGAGTGATATAAATTATAGTACTGTACAGATATGTATATATGTGTGTGTGTATATATATATATTTTTCATTGTATAGATAAATATTTTCTGGGAGTCTAAAATAATGTCATATCAAAAATAAATGGGATATCTTAAAGGATATCAAAACATTGAGAGCACTCAAACAATCCAGTGTTTTTCATTTGGGGATCAAAGTCTATATAAACATGTCCTAGAGCATTAAATATCCGAGTATTTCTATTGGGAATATTTGTTGTGTAGCTGGGTTAATTTCTTTTAAGGTAATTCTTTCAATAGCAGGTAAGTAAAATATTTTCTTTATGAGGCAGACTGAGTGTGACAGAGGAATGCTTCAAATAACTGCAGTGAACTTTCTTCTTGTGAATGTGCTGTCTACCATAATCCCAGCCTGTATCTGTTCATCTTCATTGACTTTGCCGTTGCTGGAACAGGCACTGCAGGTCTTGTGGAGGGTTTTGTAATTCATAAGGAAGTGGTCAGGGAACAGAGTTTCTCAACTCCACCTCAGAAGTTACTGTGGGCCGGTGCTCTAAGTTGACAGCATTAATCCTTTTGACCCTGACATACCCTACATTCTTTGAGGCGAATGGCTTGCTTTATATAATCTTGTAGAGATTGTTGAGTCTCCCTCAGACTCCATTAATTTCAGTGGAATCTGACTGAAAACCTAATATGCAACCAATTACTCTAAAAGAAATATTTTCCTCATCTGTCTGCTATTCTGTTTATAAAGGATCCTTTTAGGGAAAGAAAAATTCTATATTGAAAATTGTAATTGATCAATTTGATGAAACATTGATACATTTAAAATTGATGTGAAAAATTTTTGGTGATATTAACAACAGGCTCTTCAGGCACTGTTCTCATGGTTCTTGCTGAAATTCTGTTTTCTACTGTTCTTTGTTTTTTTAAAGCCACTGCTTACATTGGAGAGTTTTCTGGTGACAAAGTTTGCTGAGACAGGTGATGTCAGAGTTACAGTGCAAGTTTCCTGTGGGAGCTCTATGCTTCAGGACTCAAAAGTTGTCCACGTTTTTGGTGAGACATTAGTCTTTTTCATTTTTTTTTTTAATATGTATTAATTTTTGGACCTCTAAAACCAGCCCTGGCACAACTGAACCTACTGTAAAATTATATCTAATGCCAGATTTAATTCTTAAAATTGGAGGCATGAACTGTCACTAAATAACTCCACAAAGCTGAACAGTGGGATTGTATGGGAGGCTTAATCTCAAACATTTGTTTCCTTTGCTTATTTTAAATGTTACAGTGGTTTCCAAATGCTACCTGTAAATTGTTTTAGTTGTATTTTGGCCTGTGACTAGAAAGTTTCCCAGAATTTCTAAGTAAAGTAGTCTGAATACCTCTGAAAAAAAATGAGCATTTAGTTGTATATATGCTCTCAGCATTGAAAACAATGTCAAATAATTGCCTTTTAGCACAATGTGTCACTGTTACTTTGATGTTTATCTGAGATTTTGAATCAAATATAGCTCTGCTGTAATTATGAAATAACCCTTCAGCTCTTGTTCTCCCCACTGTGCCCTGGTGTGGCTTTTTTGTGTTTTATAATGTGGTGACAAGGCATAATATACTGTGGAAAATGTAGTGCTGGCAAATTATTTGCATTTGTATTTGTGCTGTCACATGTGGGAATTGTGATAAGTATAAAAGCTTTTATTTCAATGCAGAGCTAAAAGCCTTTGGATATCATGTAATACAAGATGTGATACATCTCTATTGTCTGAAGAAGGTTCTGTTATTTTTGCTTGTAGTATACTTACTAATTTAAAATAATGGTAAAAACACCACTTATACTAAATGGAGCTTTTATGAATCTTCTCCTTATCTGAGATAAATGGATATAACATTTATGCTACCACTTATAAATGCATCAGCTTTTTTAGAAGTATTCAGAAGTATTAACACTCTAAGTGTGACTACATCAATGGCTTTGTCATTCCAGTGTTCCTTTTGCCAATCCTGATATCAAGAGCATGAAAGTACTGGCCATCAGGAACATAAAGAAACTTTTGAAAAAGCAATTCTGCAATTTCTGCAACAGAATTTCAGCAATTCTGTTGGAAATATTGGGGGGAGGCAGGTTTGTCTCATGCATTCCAGAGGTTCTCTACCTCTGCTTTGCATTAAGTTCCCCAGGTTTTCATCAAAGGAGCCTGTAGGTAGAAAGGAAAGATTTTAGAGACTACTTTCTGAGGATCAACCCATTTCTAGTATTTCAGATATTTTTGACAAATCCAGAGAAATATTGTGGGTGTACCTTTGTTTTATTTTTTTTCAAAGAGGGCAGTAGTTAGCCTTTGTCACATCATTTCTGTTCTTATTTCTTATCTAATTTATGAAGTAAAGTATTCATTTTATATGGAAAACAGAAACAGTGCAGTGGACAAACCCCCACATGCTTATGATCCAGTGAGAATAAAATCCATTGGTACATTCTCATTTCAAATAAAAGAAACTAGCCACTGCTGTGTAATACTCCCTTATTGACCTAAGGGAAAATTATTTGGAACATTATGACCCTAAAACATGTATGTAGATCTGCTTTGTTTATTTCTTTTTCTTCCTTCTTTTTTAGTCTTTAGGCACAAATTTGATGATGTTGATGAAAATACAGAAAGAAATTGAATGCCTGACAACAGAGATCAGTGGAGGTCCTAAATACTGCAGCGCTGCACAGCAAAAAAGTGCTAAATACAGATTTTTAGCTTTTAGTTCTACCAAACCCCTTTTGCAATCTAGTTTATTTCTTGCTGTTTCTTTTTGTTTTTCTAGATCATTTTCATGTTCTTCCTCTGAAGTTTACTAAGCACCTGGACCTGTACAACCCCGACATACCGGAGTGGAGGGAAGACATAGGGCGGGTAGTGACACGACTTCTTGCAAAGGTGCTCTTTCAGATTGGTCGTAAAATGTTCCCTCGCCAGTCATAAAGCTTGAAGTTCAAGTTAATACCTTCTCATTTAGAAGGTATTTAGAAACAGAGGCAGAGCAAAATAATAAAGTGAACCTCATGAGCCACATTTCAAGCAAGTTTGAGCCTAGTGTCACTTTTAAGTGCAAGCTGTAGATGATGATTGTAACACAGACAGTTTTTGTCTAACACAGTCTAATTGCCAATTAATGCTAAATATTGCTGTCTGGGATTAGGGATAGACATATTATCAAATACTGCTGACTCCAAAGCAGGAAGAGTTAAGTAGCTTAAATGTGATAGATTTAGAAGCTAAGCAATGTGTAATATAAAAGATATCATCTTTGTGTAAAAACAAAGCGGAAGGAAAGAATTTACTATGCTGGTTCTGTAAATTTGAAAATTATGTATAATATATAGGCACACAGTTTGTACTGCTGTTTTTTTAGAGCATTTTCACAAAAGTGTGGTTTGGGAACGGCTGAGCCCTGTAGGTTAAATCAAATACAAAGCTATGCAGTAGTACTGTGGCATTAGATCACCTCATGGAAATTTTGAGCGCGAGAGCTGTGCTCTTCAGGTACACACCCTGCCAGCAACTGAGGGTACACACACTGGCTTTTGTGAGGGCAGTAGCACTGAGGTACAGGTTGATATTGTTTATAAAATATTTGTGTTTTAAGTCACTTTACTTTTCCTGGATTTGCAATTGTGCAAATCGGGTTCTAAACTTTTTGACTTTATATAGTTTCCTACCTTTTTTTTTTTTAGATTCTTATCAAATGTCAAATTAATTTCTTGCTTTTATCAACTTAATCTCATTCCATAACCAGTGTCAGTCAAAAAACATTTTACTCCCTTATAAAATAGCTCTTGAATTTTAGTAATTACTAAAACATTTGCCAAAGTATATGAACAATTTAATGGAGTTCCAGAATCTGTTTGAGGAAGGCTGAGGAAAGTGCGCAGGGTGTCGTCATTAGAATTGTGTGGCTGCATTGTACAAAACATGGAGAAATTTGGGACTAAAACCCAGATTTGCACAAACTGTTTTACAAAGGGATGTACTTGACTTTCACCAGGGGATTGAAGGTATTCATTGCAATTTCAGGAACTGAACCCTTCAGTGTTCTTAGTCTCACATTGGAAGACTTCCCTCTGTCCATTAAGCACCTTCCTAAGTAGCCTGCCAAAACTAAAGTTAGCTGTAATGAATATGCACTTTTAAGTGTACACTGTGTCTGAATGGCTCACAAAAGATGCTAAATCCCTTGGTTTGTTTTTTTTTATGTTACCTTAGAAGTTCTCAGGCATTGCAGAGTTTTGATAAAACCTGAAAACCTCTTCATTTTGCTTCTTTTCTTGATGCTACTGAATTACTTTAATGTGATAACAACACTTAGCTCTTCCAATCTTCAAAGAGCAACTCACATTTCCATGTATTTATGTTTGGCTTTGTTCATGTTTCACCTTCTAGTGGAATCCCCTTTAATTATTAAGGATCTGAACACTGAAGTCTGGAAGCCGTATGTGGAGTTACTTAAGTATTTTATATAAAACACAAAGTGCGTTGTCCTGTAATTTGCCAGATGCCTTTGTTGTTGTCACAGGAGACCAGTATACCTGAAGAAACTCTCATGACAGTTGTGAAGCCTGGTCTGCCCACAGCTGCTGACTTGCATGTGCTACTACCAGCAAATCAACCAAAAAAGAAGAGAAGCATAGCTAGTGATAAGGTAACCAGAGCAATGCACATCTGCTTAGGACAGTCTTCATCCTGTTTTGCAATAAGTGGCTGTACTCTCATTGTCTTTATATGAAATAAAGGGGTGATCCCTACCTGTATAAAGATCTCACTCCCACCTGACAAGATACATGTGAATGCTACAGCAGGTATGTTTGCTGTGTTTGACAGTGTACAGACCAGCATCATCTACTCCTTACTGGTGTTAGTGTATTTCTCAAGAATATTTCGTATTGGTCTGTCTTTTTAAATGAAACAGCAGTGATGGATGTTATTCTGAGAAGATCCAATAGAGCACAGAGTCTCTGCACTATTTTCAGAAACAAATTAGATTCCACGTCCAAACAAACCAGAACCTTAGTAGTTGACCCATTGTGTAAAGGGCACCAAGCAAGTATTTTCTGCCTTTGTAAGAAAATATCCTTTTAAATTGGTAAGAAACAAATATAGTGAACACAGGAATGAAAATCAGACATTAGTTTCTTCCTGGCTGTTTTCAAACCACGTTTCCTCCACAGTAAAAGACCTTGTGCCAGTTGATTGTTTGGCACTAACAATTTATTTTAAGTATATTTGTCCTTTTATTGTGATAGAGAAGAAACAGACCCCACGTCTCTGCCTGTACCTTGCAGTTCATGTCCTGCCAGTTACAAAGACTCAGTGTAAGGTATCCTAAATTTTGAAGGGCATTTTACAGCTTTTTAAGACAAGGTCACAGTATCCAAAGACCTGGAAAAGTAAGTAAGACAAAGCTCTTCGTATTAACATAAACCCAGTAGATTGTGTTTGGAGTTCATGGGATATACTTTGGAAGATCCAAAGGAGTATGTTGAAGTTGTCCAAGTACTTGAACAGGTGTCTGTCTTTCAAATGGACAGACTATGGTGTAAGTGCACAAAGCTTTCTGCTTTTTTGGCAGAAACCCTTACTGTTCTCCCATGTAATCACAGTGAGAATTCCTGGGAGTCTGAAATCCTGATCATGTTGCAGGAAATACTTGATATTATCAGGTTGGGTTTTTTTTGTGGAGAGCCATTCATGAACTAAGGCTTTCAGCCAGGGGAATATTATCACTTCAAAATTATTTAAAATTTTCCATTTTTTGAAGAAGCAAGGTGAGGCTTCTGAAGGAAATTCCTTTTTCTGAGCCTGTGGAATGGATGTGTTTAATAATTTAAGGAAACTAATGGTGATAGATTCTTTTGGTTGTACAAACATTTTACTTCAGTGCAAAGTGTTATGCATATTAGTTCCCTTTAGATCTCAATTTCTATATTAGTGATGTGCTTCAAGGCAGCTTAAAGAGTATCATCGGTTAAAATCAATTCTGTCTCAAGGTTTTTCTCATGTTTTTGTATGAAACATCATGTGAGTTACTTTAAAGCATAAAGAGGAGCAACCATATGCTGCAAATGATTTGGAAAAACTTGCATTCAGTGGGGCTATAGGGATATCACAATAGTGTAGCAGGACTCAGATTTGTAATTAGTTCTCCAGTAAGACCTTGCAAAGGTTTTCTGGAACTAGAGGAGCACAGAAAGGGGGAAGTAATTGTATAATCTGGAGAATAGGTGTACACTTCTGACATTGTTAGGATGAACCAGGTTGGACCCACGGTGTCTGGGGCTGGAGCAGGAACAAGGGAGATGGGAGCAATTACAGCAGCCTATGCTATACAGTGATAAAAAGTCAGATACACCAGTCACACATCTCAACACCAATTGTTTTACAGAGCACAATGCTGTAGAAATGTACAGATGTTCTTGTGACAGCTGCCTACATTTCTGGTTTTATATTATTGCTAATGGACATTGCTTTAGCTATTGATATGTGCATATAAATTTGTTGATTTAGACTTGAATGGCACAAATTTCTATAAAATGTGTTATATCAGAATTGATTGTGACTCGAGAAATATCCTGAAAATATACCCCATGTAAATAAACTTAGAAGCAATAGTTTCTGTTAAGTCAACAGGAAAATACTTATGTTGTCAAATGTTTAAAGGTTCCTTACATTCTCTTCTGTTACTAGAAGAAAATCTTAAAGGTTTTTATTATGAGTCAGTGGAATGATGTGCTTTGTCACGCTGCTCATGCCAGGTCTCAAAATCAGTGTTGTGACACTTTTGTGAGGACTCAGCAATGCAGAATGTTTTTTGCACATTTGGAGGATGTGTCCCAGAAACCGTTAATATAGACATAGTTATAAATTTTTTTCCCTTAAAGAGAACCTCTTTGTTCTTGGTTGAAAACCATTTAGATTTGGGAATATTATATTTTTTCAGAAAGAATAAAGGCAATAATTTCTTGTTCAGGCAGAGAACACCTGCTTGCTGGAGTTTTTATTGGTGGCTGGCTTTACATGAAGTGTTGGGATGTGATACTGTTTATTAAGTCAGCCATATAGAATAGGGATCATTACTGATAAAAGTAGCCATCAATAACAAAGATGGCAAGTAAGCTGCCAGTGTAGTAGGAGGAGCCCTTTGGAAAATTCTGTAATTTGGTCCCACTCTGACAAGAGCCATTTTTGTTTCAAATACATACATGAAGAAATAAGAGCTGACTGTGATTTAACCTGCTTTAAGAACAGAGAAATTTCAAAAGTATTCCATTCTAGTTATTGACTCCAGAGAAGACTTGGTTGCTTCATTTATGCACATCCATTACATTTCTGATGTCAGGTGGGATGAGTCTAGTTGAAAGAGTCAATTAAAGTGCAATTAAACTAAAATCTGGAAAGCAGGGGCTCTGAGGAAGATTTCTATCCAGACAAACTAATTTTCACCATAATTCCCAGTGAGTTGCTTAGGCAAAAGGGAAAGTCAGAACCCTTTTCTGGGGTAAGAAGTGGGTAAGAGTTTGAATGGTGTCATTATTTTTCATTCTTTTACATTCTTATAATGCAGGAGCCATTGTGTTCACATGTTCAAATATTGTCATTGTAAAGGATGTAGAAAAAGAAGATGGAAAATTCAAATGCTGGTGTAAGAACCTTAACTTAGGAAGTCTAGAGAGGAGCTCCAAAGACTGCAGTTGTTTTTTAAGAAGTTGGAGAGGTGGCAGCTCAATACTTGGGGCAGAAAAAAAAAACACCCCCATGAGCACTGAAAAAAATATCAGTCTATCAGTGAAATAAATAAGCCAGAACCTTTGGATGGATTCACATGAGATTCAAAATTTTGACCTGAGGACATGTTTTTCATATAGATTTGGGTGGGAACCCAGCAGTGGGGAGTTAAATAGTGAACAAGTCTTAATCACTTAAGCAAAAACCACAGCAAATATTGGGTTCCTTAGGAACCTGCCAGGAAAATATGAGTCAAAAGTCATGGAACTCAAAAATTTCATTTACTGGCTGTAAGTCAGATTGACCTAAAATAATTGTCCCTCTTGCACTGTACACCATGAACATGTGAATGAACCTGGATTGATACGAAGAAACTTTATTTCATTGATAGCAGCATGACTTTAAAGCTTCCTAATCAGTAGAGTTGTCATATCCGTTATTTTTAGGCTTTGGGCAACAAGATAAATACTTAGGAGGTATTTTCTGTAATTGTCTTGTGAAATAACTGAAGCCATGCTCACTTCACCCTTATGTTGAGTCATTCCCACACAAAATAATGTAATAAAATCAGTGGAATGGCTTCAGAAGTTAGATATTTCTCAAAAAGAATGATGATATTTGAACTTTTGTATAGTGTCTGTCCATAATAAGAGAGGGACTACAGGGATTTTTATCCATTATACTTCAAAAGCTTGTCAAAGATGAGCACCATAATTGATAATATCATAAAAGGAGTTACTTGTGAATGTTTCATGGATATAAAGCAAATTTCTAATTTGGCATCTTCTGGGAAGTTGTGTCCCAAATTATAAGGCATAGAGTATAAAACTAGATTTGATCTTTCAGAAAATTGATCATGTTGAAGACAAGCAAGTAGAAGATATAATTCAGACAATTTGTCATCTGGGGTTAGGATGTGATGGTATATTTAATGGCTCTGCTCCATAAAAATATGAGAGACTATATTTCACTACGCTCTATCCACTGGAGGCAAATGGGAGGAATACTGATTTTTTTTTCCACATGGATGAATGTATATATTTCTGTGGAGTATTTTTAAAAATTAGCTATAAATGGAATTATAGGTAAGGCGGTAAGGTAAATTATGACATCCAGTTCATTATTAAATAGCAGTTACTTTCATAGCAACAAATCCAAAGTGACATCACAGGTTTTCTTCTGATAAGTTTGAAGAATGGGGAGTTTTCAATATGGATTATGCATTGGGTGAGTTATGACCCAGGTAAACCCAATAGTGCGTGCAAATTACTTGCTGTCTGTCACATACTGGGTAAACGTAAAGACTTGGGTAATCAAAAAGAAAGATTTGGCTGTAAAATTTTGACATTTTCAGCTTTTATGTCGTCTGGAGTTTTGCTTGATTTTTAAATATTGAATTTCTTTTAGATTTCAGCTCATCAGTGCCAAGTGCTTTCACCATTTAAAGAACCAGAGGTTTTCCTTTTTAAAACATTGAGTGTCTCAAAGTGGAACAGAGCACAAGACGTCTGACATTCTCTCTGTTGTATTTTCAGAGAATAGCAGCTATAAAGCAGGCCCTGAATGCACACAACATCAGTTTCTTTCTGAGGGGAGGATACTGGGTCTTAGTGACTTTAGCTGACTCCAGTTCAGGTAAATATATAAAATAAGCTATCAACAGACCAACCTTTGGATGCCTATTTGAGTTCTAGTAATTTAAGGAGAAAATCTTCATATCAATATATATGTGTACATATAACACATGTATATACTTACTTGGTACTTGTTACATATAGATAAACATACATACATATATGACTCTGTGTGTGTATATATATGTTAATATATATATACACATACATGTATATATGTATACATTTTCATTTGGTCATTGTTAATGACCAAATAAATATTTTTTTGATGTTTCCATTTTGTCATACCTCGTGATTTGTATCACAAGCTTCTTGCTTTTTCTGTGTAACCACAACATAAAGTAAATACCTCTACTGTACAAAATAGTGCCCTGAAGGATGAGCCAACAAGGCTTCAAAAAACTCATCTGGTGATCTAAAGGCACTTTAGGCTGCACTGGCTGCTAAGAAAGCAGAGCTTCTTTGCCCTTCTATCAGCCGTTAACTCTGCTGCTGTAACTACACGGGTCTAACACAGGCTTGCTGCATCTCTGCCATGTATCTCTGACCTTCTAATCAACTAGTGGGAGGGTTGCTGTAAGGGCTCCACATTGCTAATCCTGTCCTGAGATAATTTTTTTTTCTCTGTTTAAAACAAACGGAAATGGGGTGGGCACAGGAGGAGTTGTGTGCCTTTCCTGCCTGCCTGAATTCACTGTGTTGATGGAAACTGGTTGAAGAGAGTATGTGTGCATACATGTTTGTATTTTGAACAGAGAGATGTTAAAATGATTTTTAACCAGAAAGTTCAGCTTTGACTTGAATCTTTTATTAGAATGTCCTATAATTTTTGTTCGTGTATCATCTCCCATAAAATATCCTTCTTTATTTATTTCAGTGTGTTGTGGGAGAACAGCTTTAGCCAGCCACAATCAAGTTATGTAAATGCTGGTGTGATATTTTTTCTGTCAGCTCTCTGTAGAAGACAAAGCTCTTTTATCTAGTTGCTAATGTAGAATTATGCTACAGTGTCACTGTGGTACCTTGTCTGGTATAAAAGGCTGACATTCGTTTGCCAGAACAAAAGGGATTGAAAGAAGCCCATGTTCATTCCAGCCTTTACCAATATATGACCTTGATGAGTTCATTTGTTGTTCAGAGCCTTAGTTTCTCCATCTGTAAAATAATACAGCCCTGCTTTTGCAAAGCTTGTACTTAGGGTGCGTGATTATTTACTATGGTAACTTCAGATACCCGTAAAAGAACCCAAAGAGCCACTGAGTGTGCAAATAATTAAATCTTCAGGATCTTGGGTTTTGCTGTTTGTTGCTTTCTTTTTTTTAAATGGGTCCTCTGTCCTTCAGTAACAAGTCACCAATTAATTCTGTGGTTTTGCCCTTCTGAAGAAGCCACAGATAGAGTGAAAAGAAGAGGTTGCAAAGGTAACAACCAATGTTTTTGACTTGACAGTTAAATAGAAAAGATGGCTCAAGAATGTGAATGATGTGGAAGGGGACATGCAAAACTGTTATTTTATTTTGTGTTTCAGACTCTCAGAGGATTGGAGGAGGCAGTGGCTACTGGGCTATTGTGGTTCTCTTTGTTATTTGTCTAGTCGCAGTCGGGGCTTTCATCCTCTACAAGTTCAAAAGGCAAGTAAACCTTAACCAATATATGCATTTTAAGAATTAGATTTATCCATAGATTAGCAAGACAGAGTTTGTTATTTGAAAAGAAGATTTCTTGAAGAATTGCAAGAAGTATACCACTTTGAAAGTCATGTTTTTTGAAACTTTTCGGACATCAAGGTACTGCACTGATGCTTGTTTCACTTGCTGTGTTCCAAGATAAATATCAACAATATGGGAACTATGGAGAGTTTGTTCATTTTGTCTAAATGATACCATCAAGAATCAACTGAACTAAAATATTATTCCTGATTAATTCCCTTCTCATTACTCCTAACAGTTATGAATAAGCCAAAACTATTGGGACAGGGAGTGCATCTGCAATGCTGATTTGCTTAAAAAGTAGTTTTATCAAAGCACGTAATGCTTTGGGGCTTCTCTTTGCACACATTACATTTTAATTGCTGAGGCAATGCCGTGGAGAATGACTGACAGAAAGAGATTAGCGTTAATTTGGCACTAGAGTGTGTGGAGGGAAGAAATACTTCTGCAAGCAGCCTTTATGTGGAGCATATTCTCAAAACTGAGCCATGCCAGGCTTGGACAGTCCAATACATCTTTAGTCTGCAATTGGTTTTAATCTGAGCTGCTGTGCAATTTAAATAATTTGTTCTTGTTCATGGGACAGTATTATCATTGTCTATCCCACTGGTATTCTGTATCTCTGGGGCATTGAGAAGTTGTTGGGTTTGAGCATACTGGAAACAAGCCTTCATCATCATCATCAATTCCTGTTGTCCTTCCTCAGTGAGGATGCATACTGATTTGCCTCATTTTTTAAAGGGTGATTTTTATTTAAAATAAATATAAATTTATAGAACTAGGAGCAGCATTAAATTTGTGACAGCAGTAAATGTAGCTAGCATTAAGTAAGAGTTTGTTTAGCTAAAGTATTTTTATGTCGATAGAGAAAAACCCCTTTTTTCTCAAGAATCTAAGTTTTTTAGAGTTCATAGTGACTGATTGCTTTAAAGGACAAAGCACAGATTACTGTATCAGACTGTCTACAATGGAATAAAAATCCATTTTTGTATTTTAGGTGCCTGAAGAGACTAAAAACATAAAAATGGTTGATGTGATGTAATTATATTATTTTAATAGCAATACAATGGAGGATTTTCTGTTTGTGTTTGGATCATAAAACTTCCTTGTGATATCTTTTAAAAGCTATCTGATTTATATCTTTTATTAGCTCTTAAATGAGAGCAATTAAATAACAGACTCAATTACTCCATGGTAGAAGAAGTATAAAATATTCAGGAAAGGAATAAAAACATACTCTTCCTTGAGTTCTTTCTAAAATGTCCAATGAACCATTGCTTTTATTAAGGAGGAAAATATAGTACAATTTCCAAATTGTGAGCTTTAATGTCTCTTAGACTTCTGTATGTAATTTGTGAAAATCATTTGCATTTACATTTTTGGGGGGTAATTTAGATGGAAGTGAGGACTATTGTAAGATATATTCAAAGGTTTGTCAGTAGCCTAAAAACTGCTGTTGGCATTGATGAATGACCATGCAGTAGTGTTCAATTTGGTCTGTATCTTATCTGTTTCTGAGATATTTGAAAGAGTTATTTTTAAATATTCCTGCTAAGCTTTTCAAAAATGACAATTTTTTTGTTGCATCCTTCATTTGCAATTTCTTCTTCAAAGGATATTGTGCACCTAATCAGTGCTATGTTTCAAAAATCGCTTTTTCCCCATCGGTTCCCTGTGAACTCCTGTCTCACCCAAATCTTTAATCCCCTTTGAAAAGCCTTTCCTTTGTTTATGGAGATGGTTGGTGCATTGCTGGATTCCCATGGAGTACTTGTTGGGAGCACAGTCCCTTTAAAGTCACTACAGTGAGTACATAAGTTTACAAACTGGTCCACAGGGACTGAGGCTATGAAATGAGTGTGCTTTATAGATATAAAAGTTGCATTTTATAATGCACAAAGGCAGCTTTTCAATATTATATGGCTGGGTATTAAAAATTAATTTGCTGAAAGAATGCCACAGGCAACAAAAAATGTTCAGTTTTAGGCAATAATTTCAGAATTACTGTGGCCTATGGTAACTAAGACAACTTGGGGAAATAAAAATATGATTTATACCACAGAGAAAGTACAGATGTGTAAAGTGTTGAAATGATAATACTGTCCATAATTATGATGTATGATTTAAAAATCTAAGGAGGAGATGGAAGATATTTGGTGGTGCTTTCCCTTCATTCATGTAGATTAATAGAAGGGCAAAAACTCCTTTTTCCCTACATCAGGGAAATTTTTACTGATCCTACTTTTATCACTACACTAATTGGGTCTACAGGACCTGCAGCTGGCATTGGAGCACATGCAAAGCAGGTAGTTTGCAAGAGATTGTATGACCATGTCTTGGGCTGCTCTCTCTCTCTTTCTCTCTCTTTGCTGGCTCAAAGTTAAGTTTGATACCTGCAAAGATGCAAGATGGAAAAACTGGCTTGCAAAATAAGAGGGTGACTGGTTTGGCAGGGAGGTTACAGCTTCGTATGCCAGAGCATGTCTATCTATTTGCAATGATAGTTCAGGACTTGTGATGAAAAAGGGAGAGAAAATAGCAGGCTTTTGTGTAGACCTGCAGCTTTGATAGAAAATGTGAAATATGCCTAAACTGCCCCAAGGTTTCTGAGTGCTGAGGCTCCTTGTCCCCAAGCATGGTCACCTGCCCAAATTATTCCTGAAGTTCATGTCATAAGAACTTGGGTCTTAATTTACACTAATTTTTGTCATTCTGAGCTGGGAAATGAAAGATGGTGTTGACAAGACATCAGAGACTAATCCAACACCTTTTTTTTTTATGAATCTTTCATAATTAATGAAATTTGCTGCTCCTGTTTCATTTCTCATTTTTTGAAAACTGCAATATTCAGTACTAAAAATTGGTGTCCCTGACAAGAAGTAAATCTAACAAAATTAGTTTGGGAGAGAGCAGTGATCTAAAAATAACAATCCTGCATAAATCTGATGCTTCATATGCAGAAAAAGGAAAGAGTATTTCATCTAATTCGGTAGGGGGGTAGGGGAAAAACAGAGGCAGATTCATATAGAGGTAGTGGGATTTTGGCTGATTAGTTACATGCATAGTACAAACCAATGCCTTCTCCTCACTCCTCAAGGAATGCCCATTAAATAGAAAAGATGTAAATTGTATAATTTCCCACTGCTCTAATCAAGTCTAAAATTTTATGATCTGCTGGATAACCAGAGCTGTCATGGCTGCCTAGCTAATGATTAGGTGACTGTAGGTCACATCTGTTCTGATATGCCCTAATCCCAAATACTTAAGCATTGACTAGGAAGACTGCTTCCCTCTGTTTTTACATGCTGTAAAATTGCAAGCATTTATCATTTCATGTCCTCATTCATGGACCTCACCCGCCCCCCCCGCCTTTATCTGATGGTTGCTTTGTGCAAAACTGGTGCTGAAGTCCCCAGAGCTCATGAAGTGACTCCTGGCAATCCCAAGCGTGATTTGTCGCTTTAGATAAAGAAAAAAAAAAAAAAAAAAAACAAAGGAAAAAGGCAAAATGTTTTGAGACATACAGGGGTTTGATCCATTGTGATCAGGATAGATAAGGACTTCCAATTAGGGCTATTTTTACTCTGTAAATGGCAAGTAAATTTTAAATGATAAATGTGATGGATTTTTAAAAACTAATTGTAATGGTGTCCAACAAATGAGCTGTTTGGCTTATCTGAGCTATTGGTTTAAATAGTTTAGGGGAGGAATTTTGAGCATGGCAGCAAGGAGCAAGGGCTCATTCCTCACTGGTGAACCAGTCATGGCTGTGCAGGAGAATCAGTGCCATCAGCAGACGGGGGTAGTGGGCAAGCCACGAGTGAAGCGCCTTTGCTCTGCTCTGATCTCGCTTCCTGAGTATGGAAATCACCACGTGGATGCCTCAAGCAAACAACATGTTGCAATACTCACAAGTATGCTCCAGTTTTTTAAGCATCCAGGTAAAATGGGCTGCAGCTGCTTCTTTTGCCCATAACAATATGAAGCAGCTGGAAAATATTTTTGAAAAATCCAGGGCTATTTCTTAATGCGGGTCTGGGATCTGCATATATTTTTTCTATACCATACCATCTTTACTTTGGTTCAATACAAACACACTTCTTCCATTCCCTTTGAAACAGTGTTTGTATTTTTTTGTGGTTTCCAAGCTTCCATCCAGAAAAGATTTCTTCATCCTCTCAAAAGAAGCTTTATGGTGTGGGGTCCTGGGCAACAGTATAGAGAAGGGAAATAGCACTGTCTGCACCAGGCAAAGTGGAGGAAAGGAAAATTATATTTTAGCCACATCAAAGCTGCTATGTAATCATCATGTTACTAGCGGAAGATCTGAAATCATCGTTTTCTTATTTTTCATTTCTGTATGACAGCAGGATATTAGAGTAGCCAAACCAGAGCAAATAGTTGGCTTTTGTGCTTATGTATTTTACCTGGTTAATTGCAGCAAATTCTATTCTCTGAAAGAGTATGAAAATCTTCATCTTTTAATTTGTATGCAAACTACTGCTGGTGTACTGAAAGCTGCATACATTGCTTTCACAAACCAGTGTGAATCCTCTTCACCCAGATTTATACAATTTTGTATGTATTCCTTTTTTGCCTGCTACTATCAAGTACCAATTTTGGTAAATGAACCCCCTCCTGGGTCATTTCCACAATCTGGAGAAGAACTGTGTTATCTTTCTGCCTCATTGACTTACTATCTCATTTTCAGTCTCTGAAGAAACGCTATCTTTTTTCCCCACCTTGCTTATACTACTTTTATGTTCCATGAGAGCAAGCTTAGTCCCAATCCATGCCTTTTAGTGATAAAAAAACAAGCACTAATTTAATGTTCCATAATATTTTGTAAAAACTTCCTCAGATATCAAAGTAATTGTGTGCAGAAAAGATTTCTGAAATGAAAGAGGCAAGTATATCAGGAGTGCCTTAAAGCGTGAAGTCAGTCATCTGAGCATTAATCCAAACATAATAAAGTCAACGCCACAATAAAGTATTCTATTTAATGGATTATTATTGTTGTTATTTTTATTTAAGTTCCAAGAGAATGCTACATTATTCCATATTCTTTGCCATGTAAATATGTTCTTATTTTTTATACTAAACAGAATTTTAATCAAGCCTCTGGAAAATAAATGAAGTTGCATAAAGGAGAATGAATATTTTTTTCCATAAAGAAGGAATTGAAAGCCAAATAAACTAGAGCTTAAATGAGCAGGAATCAATATCTCATCCCCCTCCTGCTGTTCCTTCCTGCTGAACATTTTTAAGTGCAAACAGTTTGGGGTATGAGCTGATTAGAATTTGTGAATATAGGAAGGAAAAAAAAAGTGCTTTCTGGAATCTCTTCTAAAAGGTGTGGGACCTGGAGAGGTTGGTGAAAACCATGTGCTGTGATGTTCTTTAGTAGTGCTGTGCAGAATTACGTCTCTAGCTCCTATTTTTATGGTCCTCAAAGCAGGCATAATATTTCTTTTTCATGATTGAAATAAAATGCTACAGGGAAAACAAAAGGAACTAAAAATGTAAACCATGGAGTGCTGCTCAGCAGAGGTAATTGTCCCCAGTGATGGATGTAAAGCACATGCATTTTGCAGATGAAGAGTAAACCCCCCAAAGAAACTATTGCATAATCTTCTTGTCTGTTTTCTAAATGTGCTTTCAATTTTCATATTGCTGATACAAATCTCTTGGGTCAAATTTCGTGTCTTGTCATGTTTTCACAGTAGTCTTTTATGTAAACCCAAGCATTTCAGCTCTGCCTGCTTCAAACAGTTACATTGGACCCAACATTAACTGCTTCTTGAAGAAGAGTAAAGCACATCAGGGTACACTAGAGTTTTTCTCTGTATAAGTAGGGGTAGCAGCCTCCTTTCTGCATTTTACAGCAGTGAGAAGCACAGGAAAATTGCCAGAATCAGGCCCATCTTTAGTGAGGATCCAGCATCCACATCCTATTTCATCCCACAGTGTGGTTGTGTCTTGTAAACAGAGCATCCGGCACATGTGTTAAAAATGCTTTTTGAAAAGGCTTGGACTATCCTTTTCTTCAGGGTGGTTTAGTGAGTTCCTTGTAAAACTGATCCAAATGAAACACAGAGAAATCTCTGTAGTGTGTAAAAGGTCCAATGCCTACAGAACATGTCTCCTCAAGACCTGTGATGTTCTCCTTCCTCCAGTCCACATTCAATGTGTCTTTCCCATGTAAGTGTGAGGAGCAAAGGAAAGCATGGAAGTACAGAGTACCTTTGCTTTTTACCTTCCCCAAAGGATCTGTACTTAGTAGGATTGGGCAGGATAAGGCGAGTGAGAAATAACAGCTCACACCTTTTCTCATTTTATTCTTAAACCATAAGGAAATACTCTTAGTCACAATACATTCAATGGTTATTTGTGAACTTGAGAGGTTTCCTCATTCTTCCTGAATATGTTTACTACTATGTGTTGTGCTCATGGTTATCTCTAACTAAGTTGTGCAGGAGCCGTGACTTGAAGCCTCAGGATTTACATCAAAGGACACACTTTGTTGACCTGGTTTCATACAGGTCCCAGGCAGCAGTCACACTAGCAGCTCTTCTTTTACTTAACTGCAGAGGTCTGATGTGCCATATGGGTTTGAGATGTTTAACATTTTTATTATGTCAAAATTGTTTTGATAATGCCATTGATGCTTCTACAGTCTGTCAGAAATAAGGGAACCTTCTGAGAAGGTTATTATAATTATTGTAGAAACATGTGCTAATTCTGCAGATGTGTTACAGAGGCATTCTTCTGGGTTTTGTCTCCCTTAGGCATTTGATGGTGGACTGAAAGTGAGCGGTTTGACAGGTTTGATGCAGGTCTGATTGAGAGAATATTGTTTTCCACATGACCAGTTTAATTACCAGACACATTAGAAGCAGTCTGGAGTTACTGGCCCTAGAGAAAAAAAAGCAAAATTAATTACCTAATGTATTTGTTT
Organism: Dicrurus megarhynchus; assembly: GCA_013399195.1. Taxonomy (NCBI): domain Eukaryota; kingdom Metazoa; phylum Chordata; class Aves; order Passeriformes; family Dicruridae; genus Dicrurus; species Dicrurus megarhynchus. Next base: position 2,115,039 of record VXAD01007430.1, read on the forward strand.
TGGTAATGAGGAATGTCCTTCCCTCTTTCAAAATGGCTTTTTTATCCATGTAATGAAAGGAGAGTGATGCAGGGCTTGGCTTTATGTGTATGTTTTTGTTGGAAGAACGCTCAGACCTGTTGAAATGATCATAATAGCACAGCATTGTGTTATCAGACCTACTTTCCATCCTTGTCCTTTCCATTTGGTTTTGTACTGCTTATAAATAATGGGATGAAATACCTAATTTTTAGAGATGTAATTTAGTGTGTGTGTGTATACACATGCCTATACAGTTATGTGTGTGTGTGTGTAGATATATAGGACTCCATTTATCTTTTGGATTGTTCAGATTAAAGGGAGGAGATTATCTTCACTCATCTTTCATTTCTTAGTAATTTCCATTTATTCTCATTACTTTGATGCAATGAAGTTGCTTTTCAGAATAGTTTGCTGCAGTAACTAAAATGAGTTTTATCTCAAACTAACATGGTGCCCCTTGCTAAAGACGCCTTTTTGTGACATGACATTTAAAACAGATTGTCTTCAAAAGCCTTGAGAAAACAGAGTAATCTGTGTATTTATCCAGCTTTCAAGCTGCTGCTGTAATGTGGAGCAGGAGATGGTTGCTTTTAGAGAGATGCCTAAAAATTAGTGTCACTTTTTCTATTTTCTCACTGTCTAAAGGGGCTCAGCAGAAACCGCAGCTGTTCAGCCCTCTTTTCTCTTTTCTTCTCATTGTCTGCCCATTGCAATAATCTGGGTTTAAGGACAGACTTTGACAGCCATGATCTGCTGTCATGCTGATCAAGCTGTCAAGCAGCTTCTGGCACTGTAGGAAATGGAGCCTAGAGCCTGCAGCTCCCTAATCTGAAATGACTGCATGGTGCTTGGGAAAGGATGTCCTTCTGTGCCTCGGCAGACTGCAGGTGAACACAGCTATTAAGAAATGTTTAAACCATAAAATCTGCTGCAAAGATAGCAGTCCCTGATTTTTCCCTATGAGTTTACAAAGTCTAATTTAAATTAATCTAGTTAAGAACCCTTTATCAATATTAAGTCGTAAGCCTCCCAGTCTCAGCCATGGTGCTAATTGTTTATTAGAGGCATTTAATAAGGTGCTTTTTGTTTCTCTAGATTCCAGTCAGAGTGAGTGAATTATTGCCTCTTGTAGAGAGTTCTAATTAATCTGTTCCCAGTCCAGACTTTGTCTCCTTCAGTGCTGCCTGCTTTACTTAACCAACCTCCCCTGTCTTGTACCCTTATGAATGCCTGTTTACCTTCTTAATCCTTACCCCTTGGTCCTGCCCTCTTGGCTCAGCTCCTTTCCATTCCCTGTCTCCTGGACTTCTGACTTTTTCTCCTTGACTCTGACTGACTATGAGTGCCATCTGATGCTATCACACTTCAATGTCAGCCCATCTCCTCTGGAAGATGTGATGATGATTGCAACCCAGCTTAATGTATGTGAAGACACCTGGGACCAAGAATGAACACCCACTGGGCCCTTTTATTGCTTGAATTCTTAAAATAGTTTCTCTGTGGCTTTAGTAATTTTTTTCAACATTGTTCATTGTCTGTCAATCCTAGAAACTGACACTTAAATATTATCTTAGTATGAACATCATGATAAGGCAGTTACATAAAACTGAGAACAAAGAGTTGCTAAGTTTAGGTTGTGATCACAAAATTAAGGAAGGATGGGATTGGTGATGATTTTTTATTCTGGAATGACTTTGCTCTGCGGGAGCTCTGCTCTGATGCCAGTGTTTGTGTGACACAAAAGAACTCCATCCCAAAATTTTTTCTTCTTGTCCCATGTAGGAAACTGCCAGGCAGAAATGTCTACGCCCAGATGCACAATGAAAAAGAGCAGGAGATGACAAGCCCTGTTAATCACAGTGAGGACACCCAGAACATCATCCAGGGTGAGGAGTTTATTGATGATGATCTGGACTCTCAAACACTAGGTAACGCAAGAGGTAACTTTTTTTTTAGTTTATAAATTTTCATAAGTAGTTGATTTTTAATTGATATTTGTTTTCATTTCAGTTCTTTTTCATTTTCTGTTCAGTCTTAAAAAGATGTTACAAATGGTAACACCACTAACACGGGATTACCTCAATCACCTTTTTTTGGCTTGCTTGAGATACAGCCTAAAGTATGGATGATGTGCTATATAGAGCATGAGTACAGAGATAGTAGTTTAATGTCAGGAGACTGCCTTGGACAATTTTAGAGATAAATTATATTTGGTAGAATGGGATATAATCTGCAACAGTTGAATTCACTCAATAATCCCCTGAATTAGTGGAAAATTGAGTTTAGGCCGGAAGGATTTGTGGAATCAATGCTTCTGTGATTTCAGATGGATTGTATGAGATCCATTGCTTTATTTGCCTTCGTATTCCAATGGCATAAAAAGTTTTTGTGATCAGAAACATTAGATTAATTCATGTATAAAAAGTATCATAAGTCTTCCTTAATTTAGATGTTGATTTTCTAGTATTCATGAGGTAGTTACAAAGAACCCGTAAGGGAAACTTTCTGTGAGTATCTCTCAGTGCAAATGATTTCAATGTCAGGTGGAAGTGTATGTCCTGGCACCCTGTGGTTAGTTTTAATGCAACATAGAGTGCTGATCTATAATACATTGTCTTCAGGCTGCTTTCAGGTCACAGTCTGAAAAGTGTAGGACAATGTAAAAAATAACCAGTTCTATTTTGGCACATTTTGTGAAAATAAATCAGATGATCCAAAGCCTTTGGGATTTGTAGCAGTAGATTGATGGTATGAAAGGCAACTGTAATGTCTTCATGAACCCCAAGGAAGAAGATGTGTTTTAGCTGCACCTGAGGTACCCTGGGGAAGACAGAACCTGGTCAGAGGAGAGATTTCTTTATCCTGGGTTTCTTTCACCCTTTTGTTTGTTGTCAATGTCTTTATTTTCATTTGCTGAACTGTGTGCTGCTTCTAGGTTCTTGGAGGTGTTAGCTTTGAACACAAGGGAAGAATCCAGCCTCTTGCTTTGCTTTGTGTATTTCTATCTCTTCTTTGACAACTTTGTGTATGAGTTATCACTGTGTTTTCATTCTGATTTTGCAAGACAACCTTTGTTGCCCTCCTGACTTTACCGGAGTTAGTTCCAAAAACAAACCTGGAAAAACAAAGTCTATGTTAAAATTGTTTGGTCAGCTCATCTCCAGGGTCTTTAGAGGAGAAGCTGAATGCTAACAAACTCCTTGCAGACATGCCTATTAAAGGGGAGCATTCAAACACCTCTAGTAAGGTACGAAAGCATAACTTTTTTAATGGTAGAAAATCCCTTATGGTTTATTTAAAAGAAGGCAGCTTGGGATGCTCTAATAAAGAAATGCTGTCTTGATTTGTAACATATTTAGAATTAATCTCTGCTTGCCCTGCACTCTTTACTGAGAGAAAACAAAAATCTTCCATCTGAACAGAGCATTATTTTAGGGTTAAAGAGTACAAGATCACGATGTTTTGATGTCATAAGACAGAAAATGTGATCTCAAGGTGATTTGTTCTTCTGCCAGGTTGTCTGCAGCAGCAGACTTTCCAGGAGAGCATAAAAAGCTCAAATTTGTGGATCATAATCATCCATATTTGTCAGCTACTGTACAGCTTTTAGACAGAAGATGTTATTTAATACATAAAACTACACTCCTGCTCACTCTACTGTTTTGTTATTTGCAATACTTTCCACTAGCTCCGGTATTGCTTACTACTGCCAAGAAAATATTCCTGTTAATGATACTCTATTTTATCTGGCTTAGACTATAAAACATGTTATAATCCCTGCTTTATATTAAATTCTGGTTTACGACATTATTTGCAGAAGGTTCCTATGCTATGGAGTTCCCTTCTAGTTCTGGTGAGCTTTCTCCCTCCCTCTTGGGAGTTGTCAGTAGCTGCCTCCGCTCCATGCACAGCAGGGAGTTACAGGCCTGGGTTTCTGTTTGTTCTCTCTCTTCTCATAACTTTTGAATTTCCACAGTACAGTATTTCCAGACTCACCCATCCACTTTTTTTGTTTTCTATATATTTTATGTTGCCTACTTTATCGCAACCCCCACCTTGGGACTCCTCAACACCATTACCTTGCAGTGACTCCTTCTGGGAGAAGTGGCAACTTGAACAGCTACAGAGTTCCCTTATTGCTGATGCCGGTCAGTGTCCAGTCCCAGGTCAGTGGCATGTTGAATGGACGCCTCAGGTTCCATTCTCCTCCCTCACCTGCACCCCTCGAGACAACTACACCTTTATAAGCCACAAAGAGAACCAACTTATGCTGTCACTGGGATAGAAACCCTAGGAATTCACCACAAATCCACCACCATGAGCAAAAGCTTTGTGCAAAAGTGTGCTGTAGGTACATGGAGCTGTTGCACCAACCTTCACCTGACCTGTTGTTTGATAAAGCCACTCTCTTATGCAATTGACTTGTCCCTGCAATAAAAGGGGGATTTATTGTGGAGTACCTGAAATACACTAATGTTGGCCTTTTGTTTCTATGTTTTCCTAGGCAATCACTCAGGCGTGGTTTTGAGCATCAACTCCAGAGAGATGCACAGTTACCTGGTTAGCTGATATTTGCAGCTGAACACAAAACCCGAAAGACTCTTCTCTGTACCGTTTTATTTTTCCCTGGTGATGTCCCAAAATTGCAAATATGGCTGTAAATGCTGATGGAGAGGAGGTTTCTTATTGGTCCTGTGGAAAAAAGCGTCCATCATCAGTTACCAAGGGTGAAGGACAATATGTCTTGTGTTCACTCTGTGGCCTGGGAACTCATTACAATTGAAATTGAAACTATGGTAGCAAATTTGTAGCCCTAGGCACCTTCAATGCCACCTTATTTCTTTTCTGTATATGCTCTATTTCTTTATGTTTATTTTTAGAATGATTGACTGTAACTTCCTAGTTATATATTTAATTTAGGTATTCAGCGGAAGGCTGGGAGTCTTCAGCCCAAAAAAGGTGATTTTTACACAAGTGACTAGACCAGAACAGATGGTTGTTTGATCACAATGACAATTTTTTTAGGAGGCCAAGTGTTTCTGTATGGGAAAGGACTGAGCGAGAGAAAAATGCACTCCTAGTTGAGACAAACTCTTAACTTAAACATGTGTGAGACAATCTAACAAATTTAGGTTTAGGCCCTTCTGAGGATTAAAGGAAGTAAAATGTTAATTAAGATATCTCATAATATACAATAATGCTCTTGTAAGTGTAGCAAGTCCTGACAAACTATCAGCACCAGTATCTCCCCCAATCCCACCACATGTGAAAGAAAAACACCAGCTTGATGCTATTTCCAGACCAGGTGCCTTCACTTGCAGACAGTCATTTCAGTTGCTCTTTTCTTTTCTCCTGAGCGAGCCCCTCTAGGATGATGGCAGCTGCCAGATGAGTTGTCCTGTTAAACCCTAGGCTGGTGGCCTGTCTCTTTTTAAATTTCCAGAGAGTGTAAATACCTCTTTTACGTAGCTTTTTTTTTATTGTTATTTTTTTAAAACTTCCTCTAAGGACAGCTGTGCCAGGTGGGTCAGAGCTCTCCTCTGGGAAGGGCTGGGTAGCACTGCTATCTCCTTCCCATGGCATCGCTGGTTGGGATTTCCTCTGGCTCTTTGCCCTTGCTGGTGGGAGTGGGCAAACCCCAGCCTGACCTTTTCCACTTGGGTTGGTTTGACAATCCAAAGGGTCACGGGGATGATGGGAAGGGATTTAGAGCTTCCTGTTTCCTTCCCATCTCCACAGGGTGTCTCAGTCCACTGGCCCCTTTTTCTGCAGGGAGGGCAGGGGAAGGGCTTCTGGAGGAGCTGCCTGCAGAAAGGCTTGTGAGTCAGGCCCTTGTTTCCTAATTCCAGTTTTGTGAGTTGGGTCAGAGTTTCCTAGTCTTGACCACTGCATCCCTAGGGAATGGCAATGCAGTGAATCCACACTCCTCTTATCTTTTCTCTTTGGTTTATTTTAGCTGTGTAGAAAAACGAGTGTGGTGTGGCGAGTTTAAATGTCTGGCATCCCGTGTGTCACAGCTGCCTGGGATAAGGATGCTTCTCTCAGAAACCTGTATAATCTCTTCACTTTTTGCCTTTGATAGAGAATAAATAACTCTGTACTCACTGAATGTCATACTGATGGTAGTGACAAGCTCGCACACACCTTGTTTAAGAAGGATACAGATAGCGCATTGTCTGGAATATGCGAACAGAAAATAATGAATTCTAGTCAAATAGAAAAGAGCTGTCTTAAAATCAGTGTATGCATTGGAATCATTCTTCCATGTAGCTGTGAACATAGAGCATATTATCATCAAATGCAGCAGTTTGGGATGTAGTAACTCAGTGTAGTACTGTAGGCTCTCACAAACCCCACAGGATGTATGTAAAGCACAAGAAAATCTAGATTATAAACTTACTGTAAGGAATTAGGTGGAAAAGTTAGAGTGAGGATTCTGAAAAGCACTTGCAAACTGCTCAGGAAAATAATTACAAAGATTCTAAAATTTCTGCCTATTTAGTTCTATAGTGCCATGTAAACTTATTAACAGAGAAGCAATGCCCTAGCTGACTGTTGTATGCCAGACTGTGGAAATCCAAGTTCTTAAACGTATCTGAGTCTGGGTTTCTTGAAGAGAAGTGCATATACAAAATGTGCTGTGACTTGGAAACTCTTGGGATCATTGCACCAGGGGCTTTCCCTCCTCACCAGCTCTTCTTGCTTTTTCTAGTGGAAATGAGCTGGAGCAGAGAATAAAATAGCATTTCAAACATCTTACTTGTTCCTGTGAAATAAATCTGAAATAAGTTGTTTGTATAGGGCAGGTGAGTGGCAAACCAGCTTCATGGACAGGGAATGGGATGGAAGCTCCAGCTTGGGGTTGTTCTCACATGGGTAGTCTGACTGGCAAAGGACTCTGTTGGAACTGGGTCACACATCTATCTTATGCTTTAACAGCTACTTTTATACATTTAATTCAGGGTGATTTGTGTCTCTGATCACAGGAGTCTTTTGGAACACGGTAGAATATTTAACTGCTTGGTATTCTAATTAACACTTAGCACAATGTAGTGCCTGTAAGAATTTTTTCTGATGCTTATTAATTTGATTCATGCAGCACTCCTGTGAGGTTGGTTTGTCATGTCTTAAAAACACTGTTTTCTAAAGACATGTTGGTATTGCCGTAACTGTATTAATAATACCCAGCAGATAATAAAGGAAGCCTTTGATTTCCTTGCAAGAATAACTTTAAAATGAATTCTTTTAAAACTGGGAAAGTACAATTGCCATTTTCTCATTCATGGTGTCTTGGTTTATCTGTAAATGAAAAGACTCACTAGTACTGGTTCTCAAACCTCTTGAACTACATCCATGATATCTTAACTTTTTATCCTTTATATGTATCTAAAACCCTGATACATCAGTATTCAGAAACTCAGAGTTGCTTCTATGCACAAGTGCTAGTCACACACGTGTGCACACACACATGCAGTATTTGTACATGTTTTAGTTAATTTTTTTCATGGGGAAGGGTGATGTGGTGGCTAAGAAGCAGAAGATGACTGTCAGATACCTGGATTCTGTACCCAGACTTTGAGCAAGTTACTTCACTTGTATGTGCCCCAGTTTTCCCATCTATAAAATAGGGCTGATAGTAATTACCAAACTCACAGGGGTATTGTGAGGCTAAATTAATTACTGTTTGTTAAGGATCATCAGAGTGAATTTTGTGAGCATAAATTATTAATGGTTTAACTTTCTTTGTTTTACTTGTAATTATCACTGTTCTTAAAAGTACTCTGCTGAAACCAGCTGCAATTATGTATAAATGTAAAGAATGCATCATCCAAAAAAGGTGCATCACTGGTAAAAAAGAAAAAAGAAGGTAATTTTGTTTAAACACTGCTATTGGAACATACTGTTGTGTGGTAGCACTGCAACATTGGCTGTGATTTTGCTGTTACACACTATTATTATCATCAACTCACTCCTCTGCATTTTTATTTGATCAAAAACCTTATAAAAATGGGTGCAGTGATATTTATCAGCACTGATATTGAACTATACTGAAACCAAAAAAACTGGCAGTGTACTGGCCTCATTGGCCTCTTTCGGCCTTCTTAAAATCTGAGGTATTTGCAATTTCAAAAACACCCTGTACTTTTCAGAGTGCTCCAAGCAGGATGATCTGAAGCATTCTAACAGACCCATCAAGATTTACAGCTGTTATATTTGCTTTCTCTTTCAATATTGAATGTTTTATATGGCTTTGGGACAGCCTGTCCATATAAACTACTCAGAAATGCTCAGAGGACATTTAGGGAAAATGCACACAGTGTTAATTAATTTTTCAATAATATAAGCAATATAAACCAGTGTATATTTTTATACTCTGTAGAAGAGGGTGGTGGAAATGGCTGTGAAGAAAAAGAAGGTACCAGCCTGAGGCGAGATGTTGTTATCTACAATTCACATCCAATTTCTTGGAACTCTTTTGTGATATTATCATTGAATTATATCGTTCTTGATGATCTTTCTTCTTTCAATGACCGGTGTAATGAGGAGTAAGCTGTTTATTCATATAAAGTAGATGATTTGTTAGCTAATTATCCTGTAGACAAAGACAAATCAGTGCTTTGCCATTAGTAGTTTGTAGTGCAGAGCAAGTTTCCGCTGACATGATTATCTGTGTTTTCAGACCAATGAGACACCCCTTTAGTGGGGAGGCTCTACTACTGTCTGCTGTATCTTCAATAGAGGTCAATAGAATGGAACTGCAGTAGTTTCCATCCTCCTTACACAAAGACACGCTCAAAGAAATGTGTGGGAAAAGGAAAATCTTTATAAGAAATTAAATACATGCATTTGGTTGCAGTAACTTTTTGATGATGAACCAGAGGTTCTGATAAGTTTTGAATTTCTAGTGTTATTTCAAGTCAATGTTTCTAAGCAGATAGAATCAATGACAATTTCAGTCATAGATTTTTCCTATGTTTCCTATTAAAAAGTTTTGTAATTTTTCATTAATGAGACGTTGGGGGAAAAGAGAGACTAAAAATTTTATTTCGTTGCACCGTCCCTGCCAGTTGGAGTTATTATAGTTGTTTTATTGTCTATTGATTGATACCACTGTATTGTTTCCATCTTCATTTTTATTTCAGCATTTTAGATGAAAGTAAGTGCCCATTTCTCTCAAAATATTGGCTTTCCACCAGGAAGAAATTTATAAGTATTTACATTTATAAATCTTGATTTTTGAGATGCAAAGTTTTGTTTCAAGTCCATCCAAAAAGCTGCTCCCTGGATCATTTTCTCTGTTTTAGTCCCAGTTGCACATTGCTTCTACAACTTTCTTGGAGACTGGCACGTAGCCAGTACTAGTCTGAGAAAATCTAAAACTTCCGTTAGAATGGGATTTAATTGACTATAAGTAAGGTCTGCTCAGATCATTTTCTTAATGTTAAGTTTGTATTTTCATGTTCCATATTTCCTTTCAGTATCTTAGCATTTGCCCCCTCAGTGCCATTTAAAAGTATTTTTATTCCTGTAATGTTTTTGACTTATTTTTAGACTATAATCATCAAAGTGACAAATAACTCCTGGTTAGTTTTAGACCCCTGGTTAGCTTTTGCAGTTAATAGCCTAACCCTGCAGTCTCTGGGAAATGTCATGCTGTGCCCTCTCATTTTTTAAATCTTCTGTCCCAAGCCAGCCCTTCTACCCAACTGATCACCTCAGCAGCATTGTCTCCAGTTGTCTGTGCACCCTCAGGCTGGAGGGGGTGCAGAAGGGTTGCTCCATGTTGAGATGACCCAGAGCAACCCATTTTCCAAATCTGGATGGGAATGTCAAGCAGACAAAGTTTTTATTTGTTCCTGCTTTTCAAGTGTGTTGCATAAGCAGAGAGGATCCATCACTGTGGAAAGAAGAACCTGTAATGGTACTTCAGGCTGCTCTGGAGGCTAAAGAATGCATCCTCTTGGAATATTTTTCTGTTGAAATTGATACGTACAGCAAGTTAGTTTCATGGTTTTTAAAACGTGAGATCTCATTTCTGTAAGTCGTCAGTCCCAGCTTTTTTCCTCCTGTTAAATGGAGTAGCAAATTACTTAAGCTATGAATTGTGGAGCCATGTATGACTTCTATTCTTTTCATCCCTTTCTTTTCCTTATGTGAAGCTTGTCAGCATTACTGTTTTCAGCTAGTTTATGTGCTGGTAGCTGAGATGATCTTCTGTAAGACAACATCTAACATAAGGAATACTGGAAGGCTTAGAAGTATGTACTCTGAAGTGCAACGACATAGCTGTGTGAAAAAATCCTTATCAAAGAGCTGTTATGGTTTGCATTAAATACTTTCTGATAGTATCTCTAGAAATACATATTCTTAATTGCAAACTCTTTGCCTCTCTCTCCTTCCAGATTGATATTCTTTCAGAAGCAACATTCACTAGCCCTGAAAGGAAGTGCATTCTTTCCCTTACACAAATAATTTTGCTTAATATTATTTCTTTGCAACACTTACATTTCACACAAAATTCAGCTGTATTGATCAGCCTTGATTTCTGTGTTTCTGTAGAATTTGCATCTTTACACTGATTTCTTGCAATACAGTGGATATAAAGCACTGTTGAGCAGAAATAATGCAAGCAGCAGTACCTGGCACTGCTCAAATAATATGCCTTTTTTGCACATATTTTTAATGGTATAATGAGTATATTAATCACCAGGAAGGCCAGACATTCCAAATAACTTCCTCAGCATGTCTTATATTTCTATGTTATTTGTCGCTAATTTTAGCCGTATTTTGATACTTATATTTAGTTCTTACTGACAGTGTGTGCTCTTGCAGATCAAAGCAAAAGAATTGGCTTATTCACTTTTTAAAAAAAGTATTAATTCACACTGCTTATTTATTAAAACAGTTTAAAAAGGAAATCTTTCTGAAATGGTGAAAGATACGTTTTAATGAGGACAGCTCATATAGGAAAACAGCAGGCTTATATCCATGTGGCTTTTGAGATATTCTTGTTATGGATTCTGAATAGAAAGGACTGTGCAGAAGAAGAGTAACCCCAAACATCAGTAATATGCATGTAGGCAGTTTGCAAATGGTAAAACTAGTCCAAGGGAGAATATTTTAATACACCACCTCTATGTCTCAGATTCACATCAGGACCTTTAAATGGTTCAAATGACAGAATATCTTCACAAACAAGATGCCCAGGGAATTGCCAAATTCACTGGCTCCACTTACTTGTGAATACACTCCTCTCTTTGGGGATAATCTCTTTGAGGTAGCAAAGTAGTTGTTCATGAAGTCACCTGCATTGTTTAATGCTTCCAAATAGTTGGTGAAACTTTACAGAAAAAAAAAACAAACCAACTTTCCACTCTTTTCTGTATATCCTTCTTCCCTGCCCTCCCCCCTCTTTTTTTTTTTGTTATCCTTTTGTTCTCTTTCACTATTGCTGCTGTTTTTGGCTCTGTCTTGCCTGGCTTCTCCATATGACAGTTCTCTACAGTCCACTTTTTCTTCCTTGCTTTTTATTTTGCCTTATGTTACTGTCTGTGTTTTTATTTGGATATGCACCCTACCATGTTCTGACTGATAGCAAGAAGAGTCACAATCCCTTCCCCATTCCTGCCTCTCCACTAAGCTCTGCTGTATTATCTGGGTCGATGGTGTTCCCTGTGCTTTGTGTCACTGCAGTCCATCCTTCCTGTTTCTTTCCCACTTTAGTATCTTTTAATCCTTTCAGCTTTAATTTTGGCTCTCATTTTCTCTAAATCTTCCTGGAACTCTTATCTTTTGCCTTTCAAGAACTTCTCTCAGATGTTCGTCCCAGAGAACACATGCTTCTAGTTTGAGATGTGGATGAGTATTATACTCCCTGAAAGAATAAAAACCAGCATTTCCTCTCTCACCAGTGTATATATTGACCTTGCCATTGGTCTGTAGTGAAATTATATGTTTAATTCGCAGAGAGCTCTATCTGTTATCTCCCAAGTATCTTCCTCTGCCTCCTTTTGGGTTACAGACTGAGACAAGGTGTTCTCCTGAGTTTCCTGGAGCACAGCAAGGGCTGGCATGCTATGCCAGCCTTGCAGTTTGGCAGGTACAGAATAGCAGCAAAGTTGGGTAGAGACAGCTTGCCAGACCATTGGGCTGCATTTGTATTTCCATATGGGAAATGCTGAGACCCAAGCTCAGACACAGCCTTTTAGAGAAATTGCTCAACCCAAAGCTGAAGAATAGGTGAAGTAAAGAGAATACTTTGTTAATAGAGGGTTGGGAGCAATTTGAGCTGACAGCTTTATGGAATGGATCTGTATGAAACCTTTCCTAGAGGCCAGGGAAAATGGCTTGGATTCAAGTTCCATAAAACACAAACTTAAGCAAAGTCACCAGATAGATTTGGCAGAATCAACATGCTGGAGGAGCTTGGAGAATTTAGTGGGAATAAGATCACTGGAAAGCTCAGCGGTATCTTTGAAGGGATGCCTGTGTTAGGGAGTGTATGTGAGAGAGATGTGGGAGGGAGGAGACCACAGGACTAAACAGGACAAGGAAAAGCAGGGAGAAAGTCAGTGTTACCAGTATGTATGATTTTACCACACGTTGTTGATTTTGTTTTGCTTAAGCCTTGAAGCTTACTTTAATTTGTAATGGCAACTATTTTTAGTTTTGTTGGTTGCATGCAGAGACTTTAAACCATGAGTCTAAATTGATGCAGCATGAGGAACATGCAAAATTATCACCATCTCTACCCATAATTTGAGACAGATCTGACTCACAGCAACATTCCACCTGAGGTGTATGGAAAAGATGTTGCTTTTGGAGCCAAGATGCCTGTATGTGTGCTCCAGGTGATTGTGGGTCATTTGCTAATGGTGTTCCTCCCTAGCAAAGCACTGAGCTAAGAGACAAGGGAAAAGAATTATTTTATAGAGTCTGTGTCTTGCATTTATACTGTTTAAATGTAATTTGCTAGACTGCCTCTATGAACTGTAATTTTATAATATTTAAAGAAGATTAATGGAGTTGGTGTAGCATTCCTGAGGGTAAACACCAGTGACTGGAGTTTACTGAAAATGTGACTAGAAATTTTAATTTTGGGAACAGAGAGTTCCTCCATTTCATATACACACCAAGCCTTTGAATACAGACCCTTTTTTTCATTTGTCACTGACAGGCTGTGATTTATTTCCTCATGGGTGTAAAGTCATGGGTTGCGCTTGCAGCAGTGCAGAAGGCCCTGGAGGGAAAACATAATCAAATGGAGAAGTATACTTGAATTCTCCTCTCTTGATCCCAATCTTCTCGGATTTGCTTTTCTCTGATTGTCATTCTGCCAATAAACTGAGCTGATGTCAAAAGGTGATTAACTAATTTTCATTCTCTTCCGTGTGGTTGAGGAAAAATAAATACAAGAAATTTGCAGAGGAATAGCGGATTGGAAGAGGGTGGGGAACTTGATCATCTGGCAGAGTGCTTTGGGAAGCTTCCACTTTTTATGTTTTACTTACCACTTATTTTTACAAATACGTACAGCTCCTTTGATTTACCTTTCCATTAAACTTTGATGGGTTTCTTTGCAGAAGGTGCTTTTAAAGAATACGACCCTAGTGCATTGCAACTGTGGGTTTAGGAGGCAGCAGGTATTGCCCTTCCTCACCTAAATTAAATTAACCTGGTATAATTGCTCTGTATTTATGAAGCAGCACTAGGAATATTACTTCATCCTAGATTGGAGGAATATTTGGAGAGATGAGAATGAGAGAATTTTCCTTTTTAAGAGTAAAGGATGGAATTACAGTGCATCCGTGGCTGTTCCAGCACAGGTGGTTGCAAAATCTCTCAGTCCAGATTCAGACAGCTGTGCTGGCATTACTCATGAAAACAAATGGAGAAAAAAATGGTAATTTAACCAAGTCTAAATCATATTTTGTGGCTAATTAGAACTGCAGCTCTTGGTAAGTATATGAAAGCCAATAAAATAAAAAATGGACTTGACATATGGCTTGTGAAGATTCACAAAGCATTTCTCACTACCCTGTTGTTTATGTGGAACATCATTTATTTGGCATTGCAGGGCCAAATTCTACCCTAATTTATGGGCATGGAGTTCCACAGACATTATCAGTTCAGCTTTGTGTTACAGAAGAGTTTCATCCACGGTGAATTTGAAAAGCAACTGCAGGTTAAAATCAGTCTTCTCACTGCACCTGTGCTTACACGGGTTACTGACTGATTTCCACGGTAATTTTTATTCCCATGGTTAGCATGAGAGTTCTTTGGATAGATGTAAGCTAATTACAACCAAGGTAGAACTGAATTTTTGAACTACCTGTGACTGCTTCGTCAGCAAATGCTTAACACTGTATCCAACCGGATTTTTGACCAAGGGGTTATTCCACTCCATGTGAAGGCTCTTAGCAGTCATCAGTATGCTATAACCCCTACCTTTAACATACATGACTACACAGTCCTCTCCTTCTGCCTTTGCACATTCTAGTATTTTTGAAAACAGAATATGCCTTCTCCTAATTTTGTTTCAGGTGACCTTGGCTTTAAGCAGGTTTCTTTGTATACAGTAACAGGGCTCAAGTGAAGAATGAAATAAATCCATAACTGGTGCATTGTCATAAATGGGGAAAAGTATTATTTGTATATTTTTGTAAATATGTAACATTTAATGGCAGTTTTGTAGTGATGTGCTGTTTTTGAGAAAAAGAAACAAATATATGTTTGAATATGCTTGACGTAACACTTAACTGTGATTCAATTGCACAAGTAACAGCTTAATCAAAAAGTCTTGTGCAATATGTAGTGCACACACATAACCAAGTATCTGTTAGTGATCCACAAGCGAGTTTTTGGCAAGTTTCAACAACGGTGATGAACTGTGCAGTACAGATTATCACGGTCTCTTTCAGCTTCCAAACATGTAGCAGGCAAACTACTGTATACGTACCTGTGTACTCCACTGCATCCAAAGGTATGCATTTGTCCTGAGAACCTGCACTCCAGGTTTTTCTTTAATAAAATTTGGTTCTAAACGATTGATTGCTTTGTTTTACTTTTGAAGCCTTTCGTGGGGTTTGTGGAGGGGAAATAGTTTAGCCAGTCCCCAGAGTTTGTGTGTGTTTTGTCAGTAGTTATCAGTAGTTAGCAGCAAACTACTCGACTCAGCAACACTGAGCTCAAAGACTGCAGCAAACCTTCCTCCTCCTCCTCTTTAGCCACTCCACTTGATCCTCCTATACTGCAGCTCGACTCTTTTTCCCTGGGAGCGGAGTTTCTGGGGTATAACTGGTGGAGGGTGACACCCTGTGGTGAGACTGACGCCATGCAACTGCTCTTCTAGAAGTCACTGAAGCAGAGGCAGAATATTTTTGTCTACCTAAAGAATTCCTAGATTTCAGCCTTGATCTCCCTGTAATAGAGCGCCATCAACAGAAGAAAGCTATGTGTGTTCTGCCCTTCCCGTGCCTTTATTCCAATCTCTTCCATTTACATTGGCTTCACACACTACTTACTCCTTTTTTATATTTTTTTTTAATTAATTGTCCTTCCTTTATCCCACTTTCTTCCTAAGGAGTTGCCTGTGCTGTAGAACCTGCATTCTTTTTGCAAATAACTGAGGGGTGTGCAAGTCAAAATTAGCCCTTACACTGGCTGTAGCTGTGTGCAAGGATCAGGCCCTGACTCAAAATAAAACTGAGATACAAAATATATTTAATCATACACAAAGCCAGCAAAACCAAAATCTTCAGAATTATGTCCATTGGACATACCCAGCTAATACACACAGTATTTATTTTACTCTGCCTACAGTCTTTGGAAATGAAATGCAAAATTATATAGTGTGTTTCTAAAAAGTCTTGGCCCTAATGTCCTAAAGATTTTCTCCTACTGGTCCTGGCATTCTGTCTTTGCAAAGGTCACTGAATTGCTAAAGTCAGAATATGCCTTGCATCCCTACAAGACTGGGCATTCCTTCCTGCTTCAAAGTTTTGAGATGAGCTGCTACTGGTGTAGCTCTTATTTCAGGTTGGAATAGAGTTTGTGGTGTGCTGAGAGGTGGTTGCTGCTGTGTAGCTTGGTACCTTCCCATGGAAAGCCTGATACTGGAAGAATAAAAACTTGAGGGTTTTTTTCACTGTCTGCTGCCCACAACAGGGAAGAACAGAAGTGTTGCTAATTGCTGTGGATATGCAATGTGAAGTCTTATTAAACCTCATACTGGGACAAAGCAGCAACATGAATTATTATCTACCAATTTTTTAAATTGCCTATAGAAATTTTGTAGACTACAATGAAGTTTTAATAGGACAACAAATGGATTATTTATTCACAGTGTAGCTATATTTTGAGGATCTGAAGATGGATAATTAAAAGGAAAAAGAATTCAAACGAAATTAAACTGAATTTTCTCAGCCTGCCCTAGTTCAGCACTTTCTCATGGTGCCTCTGAAGGACCTGGCAGCTGGAGGAACGCTGTGGTGTTGGCTGTCTGACCCTACCCGGTGGCACACCAGGATAAATGTGAGGCTGGGTTCAGGAATGAAGCTTGAGGCTTCCCCTCCTTGTGTAGGTCAGCTAGGAAACATTGCAATTTGTTTGTCATTTTAGGTTCTCTAATCCTATATTGTGGCTAGCTGAGACTTTAAACTGCAATTTATCTCTAGAAAAGCAGACGAATCTCAAGTGACATCTCATTTTCCAGATTTAGTCTCTGATATAAATAAAAGCAAAACTCAAAGAAATTCTGAAGTCTCTTATTTTTAGTGATGCTCCAATAGTTCTTTCCAAGGAAAGCTCCTGATTTGGAAGGTCAGGAGTGAGAACAGACACAGCCAAGCTGTTCCCATAAATGAGACACCAAATAAAATTTGCTCATACTTAACCTGAAGGGCTACTTTACTTCAGAAACTGATTTCCATGGGAAAAAAAAAACAAAAATTCTTCACTTCTGTTTCCTTTGCTGTCCTCATCAAAGTCATATTAATTCCTATACTATTTTGAAGCTTAACTAGTTTCAACATCATATAAGTCATGTCTCTATAATGGAACTTCTGAGCCATAAACAGCAGCCAATATTTTTTCCTGTTTTCCATTAAGACACTGATTTCTTTTCAATTTTTTTCTTTTTGTGTTTTATGCTTTGAAAGATGTTCTGCTTTCTAATGGATCCAGCTGCTGTGGAGAAAATGTTGCTGTACTCTGACCCTCTTGGTTTTCAAAAGCTGAAGCTAAATACTACAAATGCTGCTCAGTGTATTTTGAAAGTGATAAAAGGATCCATTCTTGCCATTAAAGCATCATACCAAAAGCTGATCTCAAAAAAATTCAAAATCAGCAGTACATGCTAAAAAAAAGGCTAAAAAAGTAAAAGTTCTAAGGAATAATTCAGTGACGGCAATTAACACTATTTAAAAACTAATAATTAAGCCAGGAATTAAGCTTATGTTCAACTCAGGACCATGGAGCTGTAACTTTACTGGTTCTACAAAATCTAACAGGAAAATTATTCCCTTGTAATCAGACTACTGACGAGGACTATCCTTGATAAGACTTAATTTTTACAGTTATCTCATAAATTGTGAAGGAATTATTTTGCAGCATTGCCTTGATTTTAAGACAGATGCTTGTTTTAGAAGTCAAATTGAAAAGAATGTGATACATTGCTTTATAGAAGGGAATGTTTTTGCAACTGCTGGGGTGAAAAAAAAAGTATTTTTCTGTGAAAGAAAACAACTTCATTTATCAGTAGCAATGTCAAGGGAGCAGGGGAAAGCACACAAGGACACTTAAACAGAGCACACTTCCAGCCTCCCTGGAGCTGGACTTCACTGCTTTGAAGAAGGGAGCTTTGTTTGATAGCTTTAAGTAATTACTTTCTGCCACGAATTTTGTTTATTGTTTATGGACCCATATAAGATTTTAGCATCAATAAAATTCTGTGACAAGTTCTGTAGCTGAATTGGCCAGTGAGTGCAAGCACCTGTGAGCAGTTGTTTTGAACCTGCACATTTATTTTGATACCCTCAGTATTTGTAGTGTTAGTGGCAGGGACTATTTGTTTCCCCATTTTTATAACCCGTTAATACAGCTCCCTCCTCAAGATTATATTTTTTTTCACACTGGAATGACCTTATCTTTGTTTTTCCCTTGAACTTCACTGTAATAAGAATAGTATTTTTCCTTGTCTGGAGGGGTTGCTGTGCCCCTTGTACCATAACCCACAGAGTTTATCTATTTATGGCAGTCAGTGCCCAGACTTCAGATAATGTTGTGTAGGTCCAAAAGCAGATGATTGAGGTACCAGCAATGCAGGAGGTTTTCTTTTTTTGCCATTTGCTTCTGCAAGTTTTGTTAATCAGACAGAGCCTGGAGATAGTTGCTGCATTTTAGACCACAGGATTATTGCATGGTTATTTTTTTTAATTTTCCCGTTGGTTTTTATGGTAATTTTTGTTTATTTTTTTGTCTTGAATTGTTGTTACTGTGCAGCACATGGACCTATTATAAGTTCACTACGATCTTGGAGGTTGTAACTACAGAACAGAAACCAATTAACTACTTTAGAATATTGCTTCCCTCAGTTTGGGAAAATGAAATGTATATTCTATTTAAGCTTTCTACTTTGTAAATTTGGTAATAATTGTGGTGTAATAGGAGCAAGAGCAAAATCTAAGAAAAGCAGCAAGGAGTAATTACAGCTTAACACTCCTCAATCTCATCTGTCAGTCATCTATAAGGAATTGCTACATTCATCTTTAAGTAGCCTGATAATCAGCTCAGTTTAATTTTAATCCACTTTCATTTCTTAGAGGTAATTTTTAATGTTTTACATATTGCATAATTTATTAGTGGAGTTGACATCGAAGCAAACTGGTGCAGATGCAACAGGCAAGTGGGAAGTGCTGCTCTGAGCTCTAAATACGTTGAATTCCACGTTCCATCACCAGGAGAGCCCTTAGGCTGCATTTAAGTGGCAGGAGGTCATCGCTCAGTTAAAGGGGGATACAACTGATACCAAAAAATACTCATGATAATGTCCAAGCATTTTTCAACTGACTGGCACAGGAGAATGGTTCTCAGCTGAGGCTGACTACTGCGGGAGGCCTGCTAAGGTGCCAGCAACTTCTTGAACTGACAAACACCAAGAAACAACAATGCAAATCCTTTTTTTGACAGGTAACTTTATTACTAATGGTCTTGGATCTGTCGCACCTACCAGGTGCCAGTCTTTTTTCACACTTCGCAAGACTTTCTGAAGAATAAACTAGAAAGGCATAAAGTTAGTTGAAGCTACTAAGACACACATTTGTGGGTGGGTCTATTTTGGAATTTTTTTTTTTTTAACAGAAGTTTCAATGAATGTGTGTCAAAAAAACTTAAATACACTGAGAAATACAGTAGAAAGGCTATATTTACAGTCAATTATAATGGGCACTGCCAACATATCCAATAACAAAAATAAAACAAAACCTTTTTTTTTCATGTTTCTATCATGCTTTTTTTCACAGAGATTTTTTTTTTTAAATATGATTTTGTTTTTTAAAAAATACAATAAGGAAATAATTACATTCTTAATATGAGAACATTATCATACAACATACACCCTGGGCCAATTAATTTGAAAGTGTCTAACAAAACTTGATACTAAATTAATATTCTCCATTTGAAAAATCAAATTGCCACAATCATCTCATTTAAAAAAACCATCTTTGATCCCCCAAAGTTACGATCTGGGTTTTTTTTATAAAAAAAGCATCACCCATTAAAAAGAACAAAACCAAACAAACAATTTAAAAAAAGCACCTGGTACAGTAACAGGCATTTGGTGAGGAAGAACAAGTGTAACTTTTTCTTAAAAGACATAGAAATGGTTCAAAATATGAGAGTTTTCCTTTAAAACAAAAGTCATGCTGCTCTATGGCTGAGTTTGCCTGGTGATCCTGAAATCTAAAAACGGTGAAAATACAATCTCTGTCGCTCTTTATAAAAAATTGTGCAGCAATAGTGCTATTCAAGGCAACAGAGTACATTTCACAGCACCGACTGTGGTCTACAGAGAGGTTATTTCCCAAGCTTTTTGGTTTTCCTCCTTCCAAAACCTTGGCCATTATGTAGAATAGACTAATGGTGGTGGCTTTGTGGAGCCTTTGCCGGAGGAAGAGTGAAAGATGTTTAGTTTAGGTGGCAGCCCCTGTGCAGCAGGCACTACAGGGGCTCAGGGTGCTATAGGTGCTGAGGGAGGCCGGCACCTACAGCAGAGCTGAAGGAAAGCTGCACCACCAGGGCTGGGGCTGTGTGCACAACCCCAGCACCACACAATTTCTGTTTGCCTGGGCACAAATTTGCACACATCTACCTCAGGCATAGATTAAAATCTGTCCTTGCCAAGGAATTTTTCTTTTTTTTTTTTGCCATGGGATAAGGGGGTGGAAAGAGACAATGCCAATATTGGGTAAACAAGACAAGTGGTTTGGCTTTTGACTACTCTGCATTACTTGATGCGGGACCACTTCTTAATGGCAACTGTTACATCATTGCAAATGTTGACTAGAAGCCTAATTTGCATTATAAATATGTACAGATATAAATTAAATATTTATTGAAATATACAAATAAATAACTTAATTTGAAATAAAAAGCCTAAATGAACTTACTTTTGCTTCAAATTTGTTTCTGCTATTATTTATGGGAATTTGACACTGTTTAGTCCATAGTCATACAGTATAGATTGTGCCCTCTAGTTAGAGAGTTAATAAGTAAGTAGATGACCTAAACTAACATTAAAAAAATGTGTTTTCAATGAAAGCCACACTGACACTTGCTTTCCTACTATATCTGCATTCCTGTGGCTCTTTGTACCAAGTACAGTCACAAGAAGCAAAGAGCCTTTTCTCATGCTGGGCCCCATTTCTACACTGCTAAGGTCAGTGGGAGCCCTGGCCCTAAATGCATTTGGGAACAGGACACAGCCCTGTCTCCTGTCAGCTGTCAGGTTTTTGATAGCTCTGTGCCTTCAAATCCCACAAGCTCCTGCAGGAAGTCCTCTGGCATCCAGCTCAGCTGAGAATCCCAGTGTATCCTCCAGGAGCTGCACACACTCATTCCTAAAGGTAAGAGAGAATCTACAGGCTTGGCCATAAAGGGATGCAATCCTTGATAACTGCTGTCTTGCCAATTTCTGTGATTTTAATTGCAGTCTTAACTAATTATCAAGACTCTAGCCCTAACATCTGTGATTATCTCAAAATATGTGTAGTATTTTAATTTTTTTAATTAATTTTCTACTCCTCACAGTTGAGGAGGAAAAAAATCTTGAGAGTATGATTGAAAGCTCTCCAAATGCTTAAAAAAAATACAGAGAAAAACTTAAAATAAGCCATCTTATTATACGTTTCCCCCCATCCCCTCCTGATTTTTTAAAACCAATCTTGATATTTAGAAGGGCTTCAGTGGCAATTTACTGCATATAATTTCTCGTGACTGACATAGATGGAGACAAAGAAAAAGAGATTTTTATAATTTTACAGACTAAAATGCAAGATGCTGTTTCATAGTAAACAGGAATGGACTCCTGTGTGAGAAAATCCCCAATTATTTGTTAAACTGTTTATAAAAGAGTCTGAAAATTAACACCTTTTAAGTCCATCTTCCTCAAAAATAATAGCTGAGATCTGAAAAGATGAAGGAAACTAAGTACAGCAGTGTTCTATACCTCAAGTTTGACAATACTATATTATAAAAAACAAAACAAGACTGACTGCATAAGTTATTCTGAGTTGCCATTATCTGTTGAGGACTAATTTCAATTAGGTTTTCTTTTTCTTCTTCAAAATTTATAGAAAAGAAGCCGTATCTAAAAATAACCTGTTTGCCTTTTAAAAAAATCAGGAACAAGTCATAGTTCAGGAACATGACCTTTGAAAATGACTGGTGCTTCAGAACAGCAATAAAGAGAACTTACAAAAACGCATTTGTCTCAAAGTTTGGCAGCTTTTTATCTCCCTATGACAAAAGCATCTGTCTAAAAAGTATCCAAAAAAGGCTTCACCACTGAGTCGTTGTCGTCCCACGGAGGGCGCGGCACCGCAGAGCTTCTGGGCCGAGCAGGCCTTGCTGCTATTGTGAGCACAATTCTTCAGGTTTCTTCTGCCGTGTGAGCAGCCACCAGCAAAGCCCCTGCTCATGAGTTATCCCTGCTCCGCGGCAGAGCTCAGAAGGCAGTTTTAACCTTGAAGAGTCAAGGTTTCACACCAGTCTTCAGCAGTGTTCAGGCCGTCTGATGCACTGTAATTAACATTGCTGGTTCTGTGCTATTTCAGCAAAGTAAACTTTCAACTGTGACTTTATGCTCCTTTTTAATTCCTATGGTTGGGTTTTTTTGGTTTTCATTTTCTTTACCAGTGAAGTTGGAAACAAGGAGTTACAGCTAATAAAAAGGGGCACACGTAGTTACACAGCAATACAATAGAGGGAATACAGGCAAATTAGCGCCAAGCTACCATTAACTTAACAGAGTTATAAAACTTCTTATGTTTTACCACTTGATGTGACCTTTCAGGTGAGTCCTTTGCAGCCTATGTCTTGGTCTGTAGTAGGTAAGGTCTTTAGGGAAAGTGAGTGGTTTTGGTATGTTTATGTTCCATTTTTCATCTCCCATTCCTGGAAAGGGCGGGGGGCGGGGGGGGACAGGAAAGAGATAAAGAAAATGTTAAAGAAATCAGTATATTTCACTGATGTCATCGTATCTGCTAAGCCACAGCTGGGGTCAATAACAGTTTTTCCATTAACTTTGCTGGATTCAGCCCACAAATTAGTTAGGGAATACTAACAAGTATGTTCTGATAGTCTGTGCACAGCATCCACCCCTACAAAACTATATACAGCAACCTATTTTCTAGTGCAGTGCAAATAAGCCATGTTTTCTGCAAAGGGGACTTCTGAAGCAATTCTCACCCCACAGCTGGTGCAAAGCACTCAACTCTCCTTGAGTAAGGGAGAGGCTGATTTAAGCACACAGGGCTCTCTAAATGACTTGTGTGAGACAGCAGGAAGCCCTCAATATCTCTCAGAGCTGACAACAAGTGATTGCTTTACTGCTCTTCAATTTTTTTTTGTTATAAGACTCATGGCAGACACATAACTCGATGGCTAAAAAGAGCAACCTAGCAGAGAGACTAACATGCAGGGTGAAGAAAAACAAGTCAATTTGCATCACATTTGTTTCCCTTATAGATAATCCAAACTGAGATGTTGCTTGGCAAGTTAAAGTAATTGCTTTGCCTTTCTGTGCCTCAGTTTCCCCGCCTGTTAGCTGAGGACAAGGACACCATGCACACCAAAACATGTAATCTATAATGTGTTTGTTCATATGTCTCAGAACAAGGTATTGCCATTTCTTGTGCCACGTAAGTGAAAATCATGAGATTGCTACAGCTGAACGCCCAGTTCAATAAAACTTGCGGCTATAGAATGACACCTACAGCATCTCCTAACAGTACAGAGGAGCAGAGGAGCTGAAGCAAGATGGGCTCACCTTAGGACATCCACACTGTACTACTCCCTGAACCACACCCTTACAGCCATCAGGAACTACTGAAGAGCCACAGAAGGTGGCCTCTGGCTCCAGCAACCCCCTTGGAGCAACCTCCCAGCTGCTCCTCTCCAGGCACTGGGGGCTGCAGGTTCCTCTCTGACCCATCTAGTCTGCAGAGGTACTCTGCAGGCAGCCTGCTGACTTGGCTCCCAACCTGAATTCCTGAATTTAACACTCATTCCACAACATTTAAGAGCTCTGACTGAAAACCATTACTTATGCACGTAAATAGCTGTTTCTGCTGCTGAAAGCAGCAAGAGCATTAGTTTGGCTGAACAGCTGTATGACCATGACACCTCTTCAACTGCTGTAAAACAACAGTAAAGGTCACAGTTGGTGGCTGCTTTAGAAGAAAAAACCTTGGGAAGAAAAACCCTTGGGTTTAAAGGTAGACAATGACTTCCTTTGCTTCTAAACTGGTCAGGGTTTTTTTGTTTGTTTTTGGGTTTTTTTGTTGGTTTTTTTGTTGGTTTTTGGGTTTTTTTTTTTTTTTTGGTGGTTTTTTTTTTTTTTTTTTTTTTTTTTTTTTTTTTTTTAAAGGTNTTTGTTTTGTTTTTCTTCATTTAAACGGTGCCTTCACTAAAACTCAGTGTATTTTAAATATTCCGTTTTACTCTTCAAATTATGGTAACTCTAAACTTAAAACACTGTACTGGTAAAAATTAGATTACTTTAAAAACTCTGTTAAGTGTATATTCTCTATGTATATGCTACCAAAGCTCTAAAGGAAGTCCTTGACTAAGCAACTGGGACGAGAATTTTTGAAGTGTTAAATAAGCCTTGAAAGAAGAAGCTTCCTTTGCAAGTGCAAAAGGAACTGTTTCTTTGCTTCCATTGCTCCAGCAGGTTCACATGAAGGAAAGAACGTTTAAGTCAATATTGACAGCTTGACTGGGAGATGGGAAACTGGGACAGCTCCTTTTCTTCTCCAGTCCTTGAACACAAGGAAAATATGAGCTGCTGACATTCACCAGCCCACTAGTTTCAAAAACAAATCAGAAATAATAATTTCAGTTTCCTTGCTGCACATAACAATTTGGTCTTAGAAACTAATTTGATATTTAAATGAGTATGTGAAATGTTTAAATAATTGTGGTACAGCAAGGATATTTGAATCTTTTTACTTCTCGAGGACTACTAACGCAGAATATTGTTTTCCATATTTTAATTACAGTCTCCATTTCTAGCCAAGTACGGATTAGACAAAATTGCAATTAAAATGCCTTCTGGCTTCTTAAAAGTATGCATAATTACTTTCTAAAAAAATTTAAACATACTTGCAAACAGAAAAGTTAAAAAATTCAAATATATGTATGCATATATGTGTGTATGTACAGTGTATGTCCTGAACGGCCAATCTCCAAATTGCCCTTCGTTCTTATCCTTAACTCTAGGTCTGTGTTACTGCTTCTCTCTGTATTCCCTTCTAATGTCAGTGTATCTGAGAGAAGAAAGCTTTTGGTGGCACAGCTTCCCAACTGGCTGTCCCAAGTGCCTGATGTCCCCTCCCAGGCTCGGCTGTGCAGGGCACAGCAGCAGCAGCAGCAGCAGCTGCCCCAGCACACGCGCAGCGCTGCTGGCTGGTGAGCACAGCCGTGACACGACGGTGGCTGCAAACACAAGGGTGGCAGGTGACAGGCTCAGCATCTTCCGTGCAAGGAAAGGGCAAGAAGGGAGGCATTCACTGCATTCAAATACATACCAGGGCAAAAACCCCCATATTCTGACATTTTGAATGTTTCTACAACTCCCTCATAGCATCGGGAGATCTGCCAGCTGCTGGAGATGCGAGCGCAAGCACAGACGTGGAATCTGTCTCACTCCCACAAACTGCACTGACATCCATGCGTGGAGAGCCAAGCTCTGCTCTGGGATACTCACGTGTGACGCCCTTTCCTGAGCCACATCTACAAGGCCTGGGCTCGCTCGCAGCTGCAAAAGGCCAAAAGGATTGAGAGCCAAATTCCACCCCCGCACATGTACAGCAACCCCCGAGCGTGGGGCGTGCTGCAGATGTGCACCTGATGGCAGCTGTGGCTGCCAATGGGCTGAGAACAGATTGGGTTGCACTATCTAATTCAGCAAAATTTCACTCTTAACATTTAGTGCATGAGGTTTTAGGAAAAAGCTGTTAAAGCTGAATTGGATACTTTGAGTTGTTTTTCTCAGCATGGGAAAAATACGCTTAGTTGCTCCATATCCTTTCGGATTAGCCTAATCCTATATCCAAAATTCCTCTGCTAAAAAGCTTGACCAACTTATTGTGCCATCCAAAGCACACCGACACCAAACAACGCAGCAGGGTTTTTCCTGTATGGTATATGCTGGGCATAAAAAATGTACTATAGCTGGAAGGTATTCTTTACACCAAAAATGTTTATGTTTTTATAGTGCCCTGGTTTCTCCAGCTGTAACAACTAGATGGCTGGATTTAATGTGCCTGTCCAGCACAAATCACGCTCCCATTTGCAAGGACTGTCCTCTGCTAGACCACATTCCCTGAGTATTGCTGAGCTAACATCCACATCTCAGACAAAGTGTACAGTTAGAGATGATATCGCAATGGGACAAATTAGGGTATAATTGGAATACGCAGATAAGCTTTAGAACACATAAATCCTTCTTCAGCTTTGAAACACAAGCTGCAAATGTCAAAGTCGATTAGAACTGAAACCTATTAGGCTGAGGATAATTATTCTTAGTTGGATTTAAATGAATCAGGCTAACTGGCAAGAAAAAGAAGTTGATGTCCATGGAAAGGGGGTAGAAGAAGGGTGAGAAAGCTCTCACAAAAGGCATAGCAAGAGAAAAAATTATATTATGATAATTTAATAATAAAATAATTTTTTGAGATGCTGATTTTTCAGTATCTACTACATTTAGGCTCCAAGCTCATGCTCAGACACTGGAAATGCATATAATCAATGAATACATGTAACAAAAGTTACTTGAAGAAATCCTGATACAGAAGACATCAATGAAAAAAGGAAAAAGCCTTCATGAAAGACAAGTGTTTATGATTATTACCATTTATAATTACAACTAGCAGTGAACTACTAAATAAACAAAAGCTAGGGCCCAACACTATTACTGTCACCCTTGGTTATGTGCTGCCCACATGCTTATGTTGCCAGCAAATTTAGCCCAGAGGAATGGTCATACAAATCCCATTTAAACTAAACCACAAAAATAAGAAAACTGTAACAATACAAGAGGATGGCAAATTTCAGCCTGGTACTTGCAAGACTAAATTAAAGTAATTCAACTTTTACTTTTAATGTACATTGAGTGGATACTTGCACAACACATTGTCATTTATTATAATGTACATCTATTCTGTCCTTGCACTGGCTGGAAAAGATCAGACCCAATCTCGTGCCATTTCTAATCACTTACTGTAACAGTGCTCTTTTAACCACTTCTCTGCTACACAGAGCAGTGGACAGATGGACTGTCTACACCACAGACCACTTACCTTGCAAATTAACTCTATAAAGCAGCAAAGAAAAACATGGAATGAGGGTAGAGTCAAATCTGTCTCCCAAACTACTTACCAAATCTTCTGCAAAAGGTTCCCCAAACCAGCAGTATTTATGTAGTAATACAAATAATTTAGTTATTCTCTCCTTAAGGCTAAATAAGACTTTGTAAGAAAGTATGAAAAAGCACAGAAAAAGAAAATCAGGCATCAGTTCTCTCACCTTTGCTTTTCGAAGGACATGGCCTCGACATGGAGAATTGTTTGATGAAGGAGGTCGCTTCAGAGCTGCTGCACTGTTCACAGGGATGGAGCATTCAGTATCACTGGTATCACAGCTGGAGATTGGAGAGTTTTCCAAAGTTCGGTGCTTGAAAATTGGAGACTAATGAAGAGTGAAAAGCCTGTGTTGAGTTTCCTCCAAGTAGTCACACTTACAATATTTTCTACTTTAGATTCAGAATTACAGATCTTTTTTTAAATGAAAATATATTCATAATAATGATGGATAAATGGAAAACTGATTAGAGCAAAAGAAGAAAACCAATGTCCATGATTGTTATGTGATGAAAATTGAAGTTTCTTTTCTGTTAAACAACTATGGGCCTGATTAAACAACTGTGGATAACCCAGAGGAACTGATGTATCCCTCTCTTATGTGATGGTTGCTTCACACACAGATCTATAGCACAAGCTGGGACTGCCAAGCTCCACCATGAATGTGTGAGATGCAGCCCTTGCACAGTGTGACAGCAATTGATAGAGGACCAGCACCATCACTGCACGATGACTTGGTGCATTAAAATCTCCCTGGGCTGGAGCAATAGCTCGGTTCCTGCACTTCTACGACCACAGAAGACAACAAAGTGTTGGCTTTTGTACATTATCCTAACACATAGTCCCTATGATTCCCATGTCTACCTGATCCCTGCTGCTGTAGAAAATGTAAGAAACACAGAAAGGCATTGAATTCTGCTCTTATTTCTTGGGCTTAATAAACCATTATAAAACTCTCGTTCCTATTCATTTTTTCTGGAGCTGAGAAGGCTGAGCACTCCATGAGCACAGTTCATGGTACTGGGATTTGCATGCTTAATGGCTTTGCATACCTGTGGACTTGATGTTCCTGATTTGGGTTCAATAGCCAAGCCCAGTGTGATGCCACCAGCCAAGGCTTTCTTAAGGCTCTCCTTCACCTCAGTCAGTTCTAGCTCCAGGTTTACACGCTCTGCCTCCTTCTGCTTACATTCCTCTTCCAACTTCTTTAACTTGTCTTCAAGAATCACTTGGGTCTTCCTGCCTGTCATTCACAGCAATTTTATTATTTCAATAAAAAGGTTAAATTGACACTTAAAGAAATTATTTTCTTTCTAAAAAGTAAGGAAACAAGGTCTCTACATATCAGTGACATGAAAGAAAATTAGGTACTTTACATAGAACACTTTTTTCATGTAAAAAGCTTAGGAGCATAAATCAAATGCCTTCTATCAAGTGTCATTCCTAAATACCTAGTCTGGTTTCAAATCAGTGTTGTTTTATTTATTTTTCCGTATCATAAAAATATAATTAGCTAGTCACAAAAAAATTATTCCCGTGTTCTGCTTATCTGAAGTTCTCATCAGTGTAATTCCTTACATGTGTGTATACATGCATACACACACATATATAAAATAAGTATATACACTTACACAATATGTATTTTTATCTTATGCATTTTGTATCTATATAGAAAGCAAATATAGACATTACAGAGCATTGCTCAGCATCAAAACCAAACCTTGTTTAGGGTGACATGTCTTTAGCACAGAATACAAAGCTGTTTCAATAATTAAGCCTAATTCTCAGGTGAGAATTCAGCACAAAAAAGCACCTCATACCAGCATTGACTTCAATGGCAGCGCGCAGATCTTTTCTCTCTTTCCGGAGCTGGGCCAGCCTATTCCGGAGGGCTTCTTTTTTCTTTAGCAGCTCCTCCTCTTTGCTTTGTAATCTCTTTGCATCTGCCTCCACACGATTCTTGCCGTATTTGTACTGCTCTGCATCTGCATGTGTTAGATTGTTTCTTAAATTAGGGTTTAAACTAACAGTACAATGCTGAACTATTCCCTGAGAATAAACATGACATGAAGCATGTCATGGCTCCCCATGGCAGGGGTGTTGGAACTAGATGATCTTCAAGGCTCCCTTCCAACCCAAACCATTCTATAGTTCTATGGTTTGAGAAAAAGGTTTGCTATTCCTCTTCCACTGGCTCTTTCTCAAGGTCCATGATTTCTGCCAAGTTCTGCAGCACAGCTACAACAATGATATAGGAGAGAGTTTGTTCTCTATATTTACATGAGGAAGATGAGAAATACCAGTTACCTTACAGAACACTGGTTCTGAAAAATGGTCTTGCCTTTCTCTGTAGTTCACAAGATGGAAAAGAGGCTCCTCTCTAGCTATGAACCTTTCATTTTTAATTGGAAGGGTCAGAGGAAAAACTACCTGCTTGGCCTTTTGCCTGGCTTTCATTCCTACTTCAAGTGCACATCTTTTCTGACCTGACATAAGAGAACACAAAGATGTTCACACTTCTTTGATTCTTGACAGTTTTCTTTTTCTTTTTTAATTTCCCATACAAATGCTTTCATTTCATGGCTTACATATATTTGTGGTCTATTTCATATCACAGTGCCTTCTATACCTCTGCTCCAGTTGAAGACTCAAAGAAGATAGGTCAGCTAAGAGATCACTTTGTCTGTCGCATATCTGAAGGCAAACTCTATGATATCTCTATGATAAGTCTATGAAATCATTCCTGACAATGAGTTGTTAAGCCAGTTTTAGTCAGTTAGGAGCTACTTTTGTCCTAAAGTCTAACACAAATTTCTCTTGTTGCCATTAAATCCATGACTTCTTAAGTAAGACTTCATTAATAAGTCCTCTTTTAAATAACACAGTGGTTCTTACGTCTATACCAGCTTCTCATCCTCGTTTTCCAACAGGAAGACAGAATTCCTCTCTGCCCCAAATGAAGAGTCAATATTCCCTTTTTTTTCCCTGCTGTCCTCCTGACTTTGCAGCCATGGGTCTACATTTCATATTTATCAGTCTCCCATATGACACCCTTTTCTTGTGTGGTGTGGCTGGAGTTAAGTCACCAATGGATCTCCCATTCAAAGTCATGGTGGCATCCCCTCCTCGACCTCTCAGCCGCACAAGAACCACAGTGGTTCTTTACCTTGTCTGCTAAGACAAGAGCTCTTTTGGGTGCCCTCCTGACTCCACTCCCAAGTGAGGCAGCAGTGAGGACAGATACTTACTGGACGCAGTGCGCTTCACACAGGAAACTGTTTCAGGTTTCTTCGGCTGGCTATTTAAAGTTCTTGCTTTTCCGGTGATCCCATTAGTAGTCACAGGAGGCTTCTTGCCTTTAAACTGTTTGAAAACAAAAGCACAAACGGGCTCCAGCTATTCCTGTGCCACTGGCATTACTTTCACCCTTTCATCAAGGGCAGAGCTTGACAGAAAGCCACTTGCTCTGAGAGCCTTAATAGAGCACATTGATTGAGCTGGAGGCAGCGCTTCCTCCAGAGGTGCCTCTGGGAGCTGCCTGCTCAGTGGGAACCGTGCCAGCAATCACAGGATAACAAAGGGATGAGCTCCCTGTCTCTGGTGGCATCATGGCTTCCAAGGTGTTTAGATCTCTGGCAATTACAATATTAGGAAAGCCATAGCAAGGCAGAAAAAAATGTAGCTTTGAAAAATTTTTACAGTTAGGATTCTTGAAACACAAGTTTGTCAGAGTTAATTTCATACAGAAAACCCCACCAGGGTTTGCCACACAAAAATTCAACACTTTCTTATTTACTATATGTCCTTGCCACCCTTGTGGTGGATTTATTTTTTTAAACAATATAATCATGACATGTTTTTAAGTGTTAGGAGTTAACATATCCCCCTATACAATTTCTAGCGACTAATTAAAAGCTTTTCTTTCTTAAAAAACCCGCTCATAATGGCCAGACAGTCTCACAAGATTACCAGGAACAGAACATTTTGTGTTCAAGGGGTTTCCATTTAGATGGCTCACTGCAATGAACTGAAGCCAGGGAAGGTAACCCTGTCATGACTAATCATGGTGTTTCCATGGAGGATGCTCCAGCCAAGCACAGGGCATATGTGTGCCATCCTCTGTTCTCCTGCTTCCAAAAGTTTGTGAGGACTGAATTAGGAGTGCATTGAGAAACTTGCTGCTGCAGTAATTTATTGCTCATGTCCACCTCCAATTCTGCAACTGCACTGAATTCTAATATTCCAATATGAGGTTTTTGTAAGGGTTAAGTGAGTTAACACACAGTATGACAGGTACCTTATACAAGGGAAACACTTATCTAATTGTTCCATGTCAGATTAGATTGAAAACCACCCATCACTGTGATATATTCACAGGTTTGTGCCAATGGCCAGCTTTCAGAGACCAGCTAAGGGCTCTGAGAAGGTTCCTGGCATGGCTGTGAGCAAGGCCTGCTCTGCTCCCCTGCTGGGTTGCGCCCATCTGCCACAAGGCTGAGCACACAGGAGTTTGTCTGCTCTGTAGGTTCATGTTCAAGCTAAGGTACTAAAGCCTGAAGCCATCCTCAGAAAGCAGCAGACAGAGGCTTATTTTTTTTTTTTATGGGGAAGAAAATAACAGGCAGTAATAAAAAGATGGTATATATGAATAAAACCAATATCATTTACTAAATATATAACATCAAGTTACTATATATATGCGTATTCACAAAATATATAACCATAGTATACATGATATATAGATTAGTACAATTCTAAAGAGCCAAATTTGCTGTCACAGTCAGGTCATATTTCATCTATCTTTTCTGGGTTTTTTTCGAAGACATCTGTCTGAGGAGCCAGAAGGTAGCCAGACATTCATTCAGCTTAGGTGTGGAAGGTCCCATTTATTTTTTCTTATTATTTGCAATCTATAAATCATCAAGAACATGTGGGGAAAGCCTTTCCCAAGTACCACTACTTCCACACTGGAATTTACGACTTTGCAAACCTGCTTCATTTGCAGTGGGCTCATAACTAAACTCTGGGCACTTCAGTGCTAACACTAAGGGGCTTTAACAGTCCCTTCAAAAAACAACCAGATAAACAGAACAGCCAACAAATAAAAAGCTTTGTTAAGTATTAAATAGTACAGTACCTGCGAGCCAGATCCCCTCCCCACAGCAGAGGTATTAGTGACAGACTGAGCAGAAGACAGATTGGATGAGACAGGGTGTTTGTAATGGTTAGAGGAGAGTTTGTCAGTAGATAACCTATTGGGTTTCCTGTCAGCTGGCGGATAGCGCGCAAAAATTTTTGGAGACGGCAAGTTATCGTACAGGCCTGCGTTATCATAAAGCATTTCTTCTCCAATGTTCCTGCTACGAGGAGAAGGAAAGCCATCTTCTGGTTCCCACTGCAACACACACACCTCGGCTGTTAGTGAACAATACACCATGCAGAACCTCCTAAGTGAAATTAAAACATTAGTGATGCTTTGGACTCCAGCAAGCCCTCAGTGCTTAGCAAGCATACAATTACTACTTACACTTAAATTATTAAGAAAGTAGGGGGAGGACACAGTGTGGAAAGGAAGCATTGCATTTCATGGCTCACAGCCTCAGCCCTGAGCATGTTCCACAGTACAAGCAAACCTATCACCCTTGCTGTTTCATGGACTGCACCTTTGGCTGGCAGCTCTAGCACCAAGAGGGCACAGGCAGACTGTCTTAATGAGGATACTCACAGTCTACACAGATGAATCCATGGGATTACAGCTGGTACATGAGCTGTTAGAAGTAATATGGCCTAGCAGCTATCAGAAGCCAAGTGGGTTTTTTCTAGTTTGTTTTTCTAATTTCTTCAGGCTGCATGTCTTTCCCATGAATATCACCTGCTGGTATGCTAGCACTACATTTTATTTCATGGAGATTTATTATTCTGAGCTACAAGAACTAAAATAGCTCTTTTTTTTTAAATTTATTTTTTAGAAAAATTGAAAGTTCAACAATAATACTCCAGTGATTCATCTGTTTAACCTTAAAAGAAACCAACCTGGGTTGCTAAATATCCTTCTTTAACCCATCCTGGCCGTGGCAGTACACTGGTAAGCACATCTGAGAACTATGCAGAGACTGCTCTCCACACAAGTGATTGTGCACTGCTCCCAAGAGGGGATTTCTAACATCTTTCTGACATTACTGACGTATTGGAGGACTGAATGTCCAGTCCATTTCACACTTTGAAACTCTTATTTTCTCTTGAGTTCGCCCTTAGTGAGGCCTTTATGCAACAGCACAAATTAAGAGCTGACATGGGCTGTAGCTCCCCTGTAAATGTTCCTGAGGACCATATATTGCTATTGGGTAGCATCCACTATATGTTAAATTCTATTACACATCTGCCTATGATCAGTTCTACAATTTTTGAAGATGGAAGTGACCACTGTGATTCTCCTTTGGGATGAGCAGCACCTGCAGTCCTCAGGAATGCAGCCACAGGGACTGAGAAGTGTTTGGGTTTTGGTGCTTTTTCAATGGACATCAAAAATTAACTGAGTCCCTAATTTTGCCTGTTCCAGTGTGATCTAAAAAATACCTCCTCAAGTGAGTATTATATTCAAGGACTTGGCAACAAATCATCAACAGGCAACTGCTTTCTAAATGCACATTGGCTCACATGCAGGTTAATGTAAACAATATGTCCCATGCCCGCATATTCTATAGGTGTGAGAGGAGTTTGCAACCCCCAATCAAAAACAGATGAGTTCGTCTGGAAACTGCCCAGTGAGGATCTTTAGACAGTACAATTTTCAGATGTCCAGGCATTCAACACATGCAAACCATTTGTTCTGTGCACATTCAATTCTTACCGAGCCATTTATGCAGGGAACATCATCATAATGAAGTGCCATTCCACTTGGACAGGCGTAGCCGTTGGCAGTGCTTCCCCGGTACGGATTTGTAGATATAACTCGCCTGTTCATGAAACTGAAAAAGGCAAAGTAAAAATAATAAAAACCAGCACTTACACCTAAGCCTGAATGATGATTCAGTGGTATATTCCCCATGCCTGATCATGTAGCCTGGAAGCACAGAGCTTCTCACTTTCTGCAGGGCAGATTTTCTTACTTTGCTACTCACACATTGCTGGTACAGCCAATAACACAACATATGTTCCTGTTCTCCATTCCTACAGTGGGGATACAAAAGCGTGAAGGCCGGGAGGCCAACAGCTGTAACTGCTCAGTGGCATGTTTACATGGGAACCTGCTGATCTCTGTTATACACCAGCCTGCCAGGGTCCCAGAAACATTCCCTTGTTGTCTGCACTGAGGAGAAGCAGGTGTTTCTGTGCGCATGCATGCTCAGGGGGATGCAAACTTAGGAAAGGAGAGACCCAAGAATCAAACCCAGCAAAAATTTGAAAAAAAACCACAGAATTTCAATGAAATCTAAGTTATAGCTATCAAAATTTCCTGAATAATTACTTCCTCAAAACCTGGGAATTTTTCTTTTCTGTATCAGAATTTTTGGCTGGCTATGGCACTATGCTTCCCAACTCTCTCTGGGTAATTGTGCATGCAAATACTCTATATGCTCATTCTTGCTCTGTTACACATGGTAGACATGAGTCCTCTGGAAACTTCAAAAGGGATATACATATATAATATATGTTAATTTCTTCCCCGTTATCCTGTCCCAATCAACACTGTTGCTCGTTTTACTGGAATTCTGCAGAACACATGTGAGATATCAAGAACTACATCAGGTTTACAAAGATCTAACAATACAGAAGACAGCAGAGTCATGCCTGACAGAAATAATGACCCGAAGGGTGAATTTTCCTTTGTAGCAACTGCTGGAATTGAATAAGGTATAGAGTGAGATCCCAAGTAATGCCTTTCCTATAGTTTCAGGTGTACGTGAATGGGAAAACAATGTTTTCCATCCCAAACAATGGAACTATTCAGAGTCTGTGCTGACATTCATAAAATATGATAAAGCACTGCTAAAGCAGAGAGGGTCTTCTGTAGCACTGGCAGGAGCTCAGGAATGCTGTGGTTTCAACAGTTGCTTTCTTTTGGCTTTGGAATAACATGGAGTCCATTGAATTTCTCATTCAAGAGGGAGAACTGGGGCTCACCTGAGCCACGGGAGACCTTGGCTCACAGGAGGGACGAACCTGCCCAGCTTGGTGTGTGAACCTTTCAGGGCAGTGTGAGGGGTGGAAAAACCCTCCAGCTTTTCTTACTTCAAAAAAACTAACAACAAAAAGCCCAAGGAAGATTCCATGATAAAAATGTTTTTAACTTTATCGTAACTCATACCTTACTAGACTTTATTAAAGGTCTGCATTTGTTTACTGTTCTTAAAGAAGAGCACTTCTCAAGTGTTTCTGGTTGGTCTGAAGATCTGCGTTCGGAGTTGTTGCCGTATTTTTTTCTGGTTAAGAGGCTCCAATTACAGTGATACACAATAACCATGTCTGAAAGCTGGGATATTCATTAGTGGCATCTGATGCACCTGTAGTAGCCATTTCCACCACCAAAGGGAGGTAAGATTTATCTAAGTAGTTACAAACAATTCATAATCATTATTTCAGTAATCCTCATTAATCATGTTTTCAGATGCATCCACGCAAGTTAATTGTATTCGGAAACTGCTAGAAGGAAAATGGAGAAACTTGCCTGGAAGCACTTTTCCTTCAGCTTTGCCTCGATACCTAATGATTTAGACGAAGGAAATTGATGGGGCTATTAATGAGGAGCTGTTAGTTTTGCAAAGCATCAATCTTAGGAAGTGAATAACCAATAATCTAAAGTGACTCAGTGATAAACTAAGCTTTAATGATAACTGCATCTAATTTGGAATACTGATATTCATTCTATAAAGGGCAAATGTAGTATTTCATTAACATCTAAGTATCATTGTAATTTCTCCTCATTTTCTAGCAGTAGCTGAAAATCAGCAGACAGCTACTCTATTGCTTATCAGCAAGCCCTTACAGGCTCTTTAAGGCACCCAATGAATTTTAACTATTTCTTAATAGGGAAATTCTGCTATTTTGCAGGTTGTTTGACGTTCCTTTCTAACATGTAGTCTAGTTGCATGTTTTTTCACTTGGCTCCAATTAGTACCACATTTGTGCAGAAAAGGAAAACCATGCAGAATTCAGGGGGAAAAGGTTACCATTCTATTTTATTAAATGTGGTTATTGCTACATACTGACTGAAGCAAAAATATATGTCAACACAGGATAAACCTTTTAACTTCTAAACAAATATTAACATAAGTCTGTATGCTAAGTGCATTTTAATTCTATCAAAATTATTTGGTTTTCACAAAACTGGGCTTGTGGTAACACTGAGTCACTTTGATTTCTATCAGAAGTCATTCAAACCGGACTCTGATTGAAGCTGGGCATTTTCCCTTGTTAACTTCTCTTGGCACCTCACTAATGGCACTAGGATCTTCTTTTGGAAAACTCCAAAACTTTTTTTTTTTTTTCCTTCATTTTCTATTTGTTTAAAGTCATGATGGGCAGATGGGGTGTGATTCTCTAATGTATTAAGTCACACAAATTCCAAATTAGTCTGGGGAGTGTCATCTTGCAGTGGGATGAGGGATGATGCCTTTGCCAGCTGTCTTCTTAGGCCACCCGCTTTCTGAGCACAGGGAACAACTGCAGCAGGGCAACCCCCTGTCCCAACTGTTTCTTCACTCCCATTTCTAAAAACCTCATCTAACCAAGGAAAAATTATGGTCTTTTCCCACCAAAGACTTCTTTAATGCCTAAAATGATTTGAACATGCTAAGTATGCATTACTCCCTTTAGCACAGGATCAGTAATGGGGAATTCACTGTACTGATTTGCAATTTAAACAGTTTTCATGCTGCACCCTCTAGACACTTTCCCAATTTCCACCTCCTATATTAAACACCAGAAATTAACTGGACTGGGGTGAGCTTGATAAAATTTTTAATTAATCAGAAAGAACTTGAGAAGGAAACACTGATTATGTGACTATGCAGGATTTATATTTGCTATACACTGTGAGTGTGCAGCATATATCGATCAATAATATGCTGTATATTTCCCTATATGTACAGCAAATGCAGCCAATAAATGTGAATTACATATTTCAGAATACTTGTTCTCTTCCAGGGATAGTTCTAAGACTTTAGGCAAAATAAAATATGAAAATATAGCATTTGGTAAGGGGACTTACTGAAAAAATTGGTAAAGATTTGAGTAAAGTTGCATAGTGCCTTGCATCTTTTACGGAATTTAGCAAGATTCCAGCACAATAATCATGAACACATCTAACATACTGCAGTGCTGAAACACTTCAGGAGTTCAATATCTGGCAAAGGGGGAGGTGGATTTTGATAAGCTGTGCTGGCAGTGGAGTTAATATATGGATATAAATTCTCAGAGCACTGGAACCAGCCGGGTAGCTGAACGCCTCTCACCAGAAGGTCTGTTTGGCAGCCTGGATGACGCTTGCCGTCATTTCCACGTCGATGTAGTCGTAGTGCAGAGCTCCAGGGTCTGTTGAAGACCCCGTTTCTGCCAGCAAAATTCCTATCCATCTGCCCATGTCTTCAGAGGAGGAGGCCTGCGAGGAGAGGGCAAGAACGTGGGTCAGGTCTTTGCTCTGCCACTGGGCTGAGCATTATTGCAAAACACGCATTCTTCCTGGTTGACAAATTGCTACCACATTGTATGAGAGGCTCTGCTGAACTCCTAAAAACCCCAGGATTTCATATTAAATCTGCTTTGCTAGAAGGAGGGCACTTTAAGTAAGCTATGTGTTCATCAGTTATGATGTAATACAAAGTGGGCAATCCACAAAAAAGAAGAAAAAATAATCGTTTAAGGCTAGCGGATTTAGACTCAAGTAATGCTTATTTTAGACTTCAGAATATTGAAAGCTTTAACATAATTATTTTCCTATGTTAGGCTGGGGAATTTTTAGATAGCATGACTCCTGAAAAGAAAGTGTTGCTGCTAAACAGGAACAAGAGGGAAGAGGGAATGAAATAGCGAGGAGATTTTAACATTATTTTTTGAAAAATTTTACTACATTTGTCTAGATGATGGCATTCATTTTCCTGATGACAAGTAAAAGCATTAATACTATTAAAATAATTAAAATTTTTTCATATTTAGCTTCAAGTCACCAATTCAAAAGTTAAACAGTAGCAAAACAAATAATGGATAAAAGTAGCAGGGGAAAGGCAACAATTTGTCATTAACAAATTTAGCAGTTTCTAAATTCCTTATTTTTATTTCATTGTTTTTCAGAGTTCTTTGATCTTTTTTCTAGATTTTCAAGTTCTCTGAACTGCTGTCAGATAACAGGCCTGGTTACAAGGACAGGAGACACAACCTGTAGTCAGAAACCCAAAATAGTCAAAGTACCTGTCCTGCCACTGAAAGCAAAATGTTGCCTACTGCTATATCCTCACTATACTTAGCTTTAAGAGTCTTCTCATTTCAGGTTTTAAAATATGATGAATAAATAAATATGATGGATATCCTGACCCACCTAACACACAGGAAGGTGTGTGCCCCTGAGGAGTGTCAAGAGAACACCAGACTGCTGGCAGACTGCATTTTCTTAAATGCACAATTGTATTAATACAGACACAGACTGAGCAAAAGGAGTTCACATAAATAGCAGACAAATGAAAGTTAACAGTTTTAGAGCTCCCATCAACAGTAATCCATTATTTAATTATTGCAAAGTTATTTACCCAAAGTACTTATATCCCTGACACAAAAGTGTGCCTAGAGAAGGAACAGGGATATTTTAATACCAAGGCAAGAGGAGGTCAGTGCAGAGAAAAGTATTTTACTGAGAAGATTTCTGAACTACATTTAATCTCAGGTCTTCCTTTGTCTACAACATTTAATATCTTTTCTCCTTCCAAATTTATTATTCAGCTCCGCAATAATATTATTCCAGAGATTTTTTATTTGAATGGACAGACACAGGTTGTATGCAAGTGCTTCTCTAAGTCTGCTGGTGGGAGTTCCTAAAAGTCACAGCTATTGTACCT
Organism: Dicrurus megarhynchus; assembly: GCA_013399195.1. NCBI lineage: Eukaryota > Metazoa > Chordata > Aves > Passeriformes > Dicruridae > Dicrurus > Dicrurus megarhynchus. Next base: position 2,154,247 of record VXAD01007430.1, read on the forward strand.
CAAGCACAGCGACCTCCTGCCCGTTCCGGAGCAGGCGGAAGGTCAGGGGATGCTTCGAATCCAGTCCCAGGATGACTTCACAGCCACGGAGAGGGATAGAAACAATGTGTGTCTTCAGATCTGTCCTGTCCTTGTGGAAAATGAGTTTATTGTCTTTCACTCTGCACCAGCGCTCACGCCAACGGTTATTAGACAGCACGTTGAGATATCCTGCAATAAAATGAAATGTGAGATATTTTACTCCTGACTTCTTCTGAAAAGGAAAAAAAAAAAGAAACTTACTTCTCAGTGTAATGCTAGCTCTTAAATAACTCGATCCTCTTCTAACAGAAAGTCCAGATGGATTTTAGGAAGACAAGTAAATGACCCTGTCCCACTTCGTCTAATGAAAATTTCACTGTGTCAATAACCTAGAAAAAGTATATAAATATGTAATCCAGCTCATGTGCAAAAGGCTGTTCTGTGTCAGTCTCTGCAGCAGCTGGATGTGCAGGAGCACACAGGTCCCTAGGACTTCAGTAAGAATGGGAGAAGGACACTGAAAAAAATCAGTACACACACAGCTAATGTGCTCACTCTGCCACTCTGTGGGTAATGACAGATAAATGTGGCTGACCAAATTTTTCTGGGAAAATCACAGCTCATATGACATAATTAGGTATGGAAATATCTTCTTTAACATCCAAAAGAAGTGTTTAAAAGACCTACTAAGTTTTGATGCTCTATGTTGTAATCTCATTAGAAAGAAGAATGTGCATCTGGTTTGCAGCACTTGTAAACCAGAACTGAAAAGAAAGTAACCTTTGTTACCTAAGCAAATAAAAATTTTTTAAATCCAAGAAGTAAATACAATACAGTACCCTTACATATTAAAAAGCCATTAAGAAATTGTCCTTTAAAACCACCCACTTTTCTTACCATGCTCTATATCGATACAGTGTCTAGGCATATAACATGATTAACCAGGCGGTGTTTTGTGGTTTTCCTCCTCTGTGCCAGAGGAGCAATCATTCCAGACTCAAACCTTACAGTCAAAGCAATGCCCATTTTTCCTGCCTCAGTATAGTTTGGGAATTGGAAAAAAAAACCCAACCCAAAACCTTTTACTTTTGCTTCCACATTACAAATGGTACATGAATTCAGCATGTTGCTGCTTCCAAACAGGCTATGAGGAGGGAAATAAATGATATCTTGCAAAAGCCAGAAGTGAGGTTAAAAAATTGTCTTCTATCTCAGACATGATTTTCATTTAATCCTGTTGGAGAGATCTGTCTTTGGTTTTCATTAAAACTATGACTTATTATTCATTTTTCTGGGTTTTCCTTCCAACACTATGGTTCCAATGTCAATGTGTGATCCAACAGGATGTAGCAGATCAGAATTGTGCACATCTTGGAAGGTGCTATAAAAAATGAGGATGTGCTTAATCCTCTGGTTTTGGCTCCTTGTGATAATCACACTCTTCAGCTCTTCTCCCTCCTCCTGTAACAAAACCCTGTATCACTATGCATTGCATTACAATCCCTAGAAATGAAAAAAACCTTCCCATGCAAGCCAGATATGGCTTGTTTTGGAGCAAAAGTCCTTTTCTTCAGGAGTTTTTCCCCTCTGCTCCAAGTGCACCTCTCAGAAAAGCTCTTCCAAAATTTCCTGCTTCAGAGTTGAACTACGCAGGATCCCACTTTTCCCCTCACATATCTCTACTTGAACCTTTCCAACCCGACATGACCAAAATGCCTCGAGAGAGTTCCCCTTCAGGGCATTAGCACTTCAGCTTAGTCCAGGCAGTTTAGGACCAGTGATGTTGTAGGGAAGAGCTTTGCCATGACTCCAAGTGCAGGTGGGTTTTAGTTTCAACTCTAGCTGGGTGACACCTGCAGCCCTGCTGGGATTTTCCCTTTCTTCATGGGAGGTAGAGCTTTTTAAAGTGTAAAAACCTTCAACTATGGAGCAGCCTCCCAGAGGGCACTGAACTGAGCCAAATTTCTGGTGGTGAGAAACTGCTTCTGCAAAGATTTCCTGCAATGACAAAGCCTAGACATTTATATATTTTCCTTTAAAATCTGCAAGTGGTGTTGAGTAGAGCCAAATGCAGGCAAACAGTAATGGCTGTATCTGTATTTATGTCCATATCCAAACTAATGATAGAAATATGAGGAATTAGATTGTACAGCTGTGGTTGACTTCTCATATTATACAGAGTAATCAGTGGAGTATGAGAGAACGGAAGTTTGAACCCTTATGGAGGCCAGATGCTTCAGACAATGCTGGCTGAACACAGCTTTTCCCAGCTGTTCTTTTGGTCAATAAATCACATCTGTACTTAGCTGATGTATAGACACACATACATACACTTATTTAATCAAGTTTGCTTATGTGAATGATTCCCAAAGTGTGGCTTGAAAGCCACCTGTGATCTATGAAGTTCTCTCTGGTGGTCCATGGATCTGCTTCCATCACCTCGGGCAGGCATCTATCACACTTCATGGTCCTATGTGTTCTGCCAACTGCTCCCTAATCACAGACTTCTGGGTTTCCCTAAGTTTTCCTGGTCAATTAAAAAGTCAAATCCAAATGCAGAATCTGCTGCAACTTCTTCAAAGCTTTGTAAGGAACTTTTTTTTTTTAAGGGATTGGGTGAAGGGTAGGTTCAATCTTATTCACATATGGAAGTGTTACTTAATACTGGAGCACCGAAAGACAAACTGGAGAGGTAAGTATATTGCATTGTTTTAAAATAGCAGAGCAGCTAAGTGCATTGCACAAAGTCAAACTGTGAGCAAATCCTAACAGCTAAGATACAAACCACAAGTATTTTCTGCATGCCTTTTTATGCACTTCCTTGGTGCAGCCAAGCACTATAGCCATCCTATGGAATGACCAAAATTAAGAGTTAAAATAGCTTACTAGAAATTTGTTACTTCATTTTGTCCAATGTGTATCCCTTTAGGAACCCATAATTAAACTCAAATCACTTTTGTTGAGACCACAACCTACTACAAAAGACCTGATCACTTCCCAAGAACCTTCGTCTACTTTGTAGCCTGAATTTATTTCACAGTTTAGCCTATATTTATTTTATAACCATTTGTTTTAGAACAGCTCTTGTTTCTTTATGCTTCTTGTTCACACTTCTCTTCCTCCTCACTTCTGCAAAGAGCAGTGATACCTGAGCCTGTGTTACCATTTTGCTTAAAAAGTCAAATTATTTTAGTCTATTTGCAAATGACAAACTCTTGATTACTCCTCCTGCAGTCTGGGTCCATCCTTCTGATGTTGGGGGAAGAATTATTGCAGTAAAAGCAATTTTAGACAAATTCCTAGGCTAGAATGCTATAAAGTTTTAACAGCAATCTGCATGTAAGACTCAAGGTGAAAAATCACTTACCACATGTTGGAACATCTTCTTCAGCTGATGAGGTCTGTTCATCTGTTGATGGCTTTTTCTTTCCTAAACCAATGATCTTCGTTATTTTTTTCCCTGTTACTTTAGTCACAGTGCCCTTGGCTTCCGTTTTTGAACTTTTTTTCCTCTTCACTATTAAGAAAGCAGAAGTGTGTATTTAGTAGTGTGTGTACACCAACCAACAGAGAGAACCTGAATAAAAACAGAAGTTCAGACAAAAATATCCTGTGCAAGACAAACATTTGTACAGAAGTTGCAGACTTCAATGAGACAAATATCATATGCCCTCTCTAATAACCTCTGTGTTATAAAAATCATGGCATTTTGAAAATAATTTATTTTTGAGTAAAAATCAAGCTTGAAACTTTATTTAATCTAATCAAGCTTCAAGTCTCTTTCCACAGCAGTCATCACCTAATTTATCAGTCTGACCTAAGTACCTGCACATAAATTTAGCTCGTATACACAGCAATAAAAATCCAGTCAGACATTTCTTCACTGTTTTCTTCAATGTTCCTGAACATTTTTCTCAAAATACTTCAATAATTAAGTACACAAAAGAGACAGAATATGCTTGCTTAGCAAAATTACTTCTGCTACGTACAATTAGGTTAAGAGATCTTATCAAAATGGACATTTTAGAAAGACAAGACTTATGAATTAACTACTAAGAAATTAGTGGGACTAATATGAATATTTGACGGCCATAAGTTGGCCATTTCTGTGACCATTGGAAAGAAAAAGCTCTGCTGAAAAGAGGTATTTTGCTAACATCCAGACTATGCTTCCACTAACTTCATTTGATACTAGTAGTATTACAACTCTGAGAACTGAGGCATGTTCAGCTGCGGAATGCAATATGGCAAGGACTATGGATATAGTTTTTTTAAGTGCCTACCTGATTAAAATCCTAACACATATTTTTTTAAAAAAAGAGTTTCTAAGATTAAACAGATTCAGAAAAAAACAGGCCTTTTATTTGCAAAACAGAACAAACAAAATAAACTTCAGAAATTGCATTCAGTGGCCTAAACTGGATTCTGGCAACAGAGGAAAAAATCTTTGCCAACCGACAGGGCAGCGAAATTTTCCATCAACTGGCCCTGATATGTGATTTTGATGAACAATACATTTAAAATAGTAACTAACTGAGCTGCTCTATCTTTATCCCTGACGTATCAATTCCTTTTGCAACAGGGAACACTTAGTGGTTATGGACATGCACAAACTGAGGGAAAAAATGGACAAAACGTTCATATGAGAAATGACTGTATGAACTGATGAGCTGGGAAGAAGAATGCACAGAAAATAGAGAAGCAGTTTGGGACTCACCATGGGATAATTTATCATATTTACTTTAATTGTTAGCAATCATGGAACATTATTTAGAAACTGTATCTGTAGCCAAGACTGTGCAAATCTGCCAGTGCTGAGGGGGAAAGGCAGCTCTACAAGTGCCAATAGCTGCCCCCCAGCCAACTCCAACACATCCAGGTCTAATTATATTTTTCAAGGGAAGGGTGTCCACAACTTATACTGTGCTCTCCAAACATGCAACAGACTTCCTCGTTGGAGGGAGGAAGGCCACCCATCCAATCTGCTGATTAACCCCTGCCTGGGGGCACAGCACCTGCCCTCAGATGGGTTTCCGTCCCACACAGAAGAAGCCAAAGGCCAACTGTAGCTATTGAGGGGCAGAAGATGAAAAGCATTGAAAAGAGCCAGAGACTGAGAAAATCTCATTTCTGTGAGACAGAAGCCCAGAGAAATCATTCCCACGAGCATGAACAGACAGTGGAATAAGCCCATTTTAGTGCTTGTTTTTCTGTCCTGTCTTCCCACCACATTGCTGGTTTTTTCCCTGCAGAACTGAGAGGCAGCAGAAATAAGGCCTTCATGACTTAATCTTTTTGAGTCTAAAGAATATACTGATTGCCCAATTGCCAGTGATTTTTTTCACAAAAGCCTTTTATTCTCATTTCCTTCCCCACAGCAAAGCAAGCAGCTGGTTAAGAGCAGAGCAGAGGTTGGCAGTTGGTGCCAGCTGGAGATGATCATTCTCTGAAGCCTCCCTTCCCATGCACTCTCTTAAATGCTTCCTATCCATTATTTTAAAAATACATAGCATAACTTCATCAAGGACATTTCAGTCTTCTTGCACTCATTAACACCTATTATTTTTACTACTATGTACTGAAGTTTGATTTTTAAAAGCCACTGGTATTTGAAATGACCCTCCTTGAGGCATCTAAGCTGGGCTGCTTTTCCAGCTGCATCATCACACCTTCTGCAGGGTACCTGAGCCACCAGGTACTCCTGGACATCGTGAGCAACACAAGTTTTGGGTCACAGATGATTCTCCGCAGGTTTCAGAGTTTTATGAAAGTTTAATAGAAGATTTTAAAATGTGAAATCTAAAAATGTACCACGGCTTTCCGAAAACCACAAATCCTGACATTGTCCCATACCATTGGGTATGTCAAGGATCTGTATAGCCAGGAAGAGCTGGAAAATGAGCCAGGGACAAGATAAGGGAAATGAGTCAAAAGGCGAGACAGCACTGGCACCAAGGCCAGTATTGACATTGTGCTCACTGCAGCTCACGTTACCCTTCATTTAACAGCAGCAGAAAAATGTCTTATCTAAGCCATACCACTGCTACATGGCAAGTTAAGGAAGCCACAGAATTTCTTCTGCTTTGTGGAGGAAGGCAGGGGATGGGGAAGAGAGCATAAGTGTTGAGTGTATTACATATAACTCAGCCAGAATTCCCTATGGATTTTGGATTTACCTTTGTTAGAGTATCAGGACTACAGAATATGCACAGCTCCAAAATAGCATATGCAAAATAATATACATATGTACTCAAAAACTCACTGATATTGCATGACTATACATATTTTATTATGTTAATATAAATAATCATATGTAATATGATACTTTATATATTAAGGTATCTGTGCATACACATACATATAAAAATATATATGTATATAAATATGCATTATTCTTTCCTCCTAGTATTTAATGATTGTTTTTCTGATTAGAAGCCTTACACCGCTCTTTATATTGCCACTAGAGAGTTACTAAAAAGCCTGTTACTTGCCTATAGTAGTCACCCAAGTTCTGAAAAACTGTACTTTTGAACACAGAAAAGGCCAAATCAAAATTTCTATATTCTGTTTGCTTTTATTAATTATATTGATTTTACCTGCACAATAACATCAAATGCCTCCTGTTACTGCCAAAATTTAAGGAATCCTTCTTGACATAGATCAGCTTTCAAGTTAAATTGAATCCTAATAAAACCATTCAAAAACTTTACTGCCTTTTTTGAAAAGGTAAAAGCGAGGTATTTCCTTTCTCTGTGCACACATTCCTTACCCCAGACATACCTTGCTCTTTACCATTGCACACAGTAGTGATACCATTTTCCACAGCACCTTCCCCATCTGAGCTCGGCCTCTCAAACGACAGCTTCTGCAGGGGCAAAGAGATTAGCTGACACACGGTGTTTGCTCCTTAATCACATAAGTGTCATGAGTCCCTGTAAAAATATGCTTTCTATGAAATAAAATACCCTTTCAAGCTCTCATCCACTTGGAAGAGAATTAGGAGAAAGTAAAAACTTCAGTTTTAGAGACTTCAGAAAATCAAAGGAACAACAAAATAGTATATATTTGAAAGTGTATTAAAAACAGTGAAATATTCATAACTCGCAATATATTTTAATGTATTTCTAGACTCTAAATGTTGCAATAAAGAATTACATGGATCAGATATGAATAAGGTAAAAGCTGTATCTTTAAATACTTCATATTATCAGAAAATAGTGCATTTCTACAAGGTGCTTCAGTACTTTCAATACGTGCAAAAAAAAGAAGTTTTCTAAATAAATTTTTGGCACTGATTATTCTGTAATGGTTGTGCATGAGGTCTGGGATGAAGCAGATAGAGCTTATCACAGCACAGTTTTGGTGACCACATTACTCAGAAGTGGTGAAGCCATGAAGATGTGCAGATCATCACAGAAAGGAATGAAGGACGAGATAAATTACACCTTTTCATGGCATGTATTTTAGAAAAAACTTTTTTACAACTCTGTCAGTTACTTGGTCAATACTGTGCAGGTGTGTGCAAACATGCAAACACAACAGCTTTTGCCTGTGAAACCAGGAAGTCTTGGCTGTCCTGGAACAGTTCCCAGGATAAAGCAACGTAACGCTGCTGGCAGTTCCACCAGAGGGGTGACGCTTGCCACTTGGAGTTGATGAAACCTCTGTCAGTGGGATTTTTAAGCAGGGGCTGCAGAGAGATTTGCTCACATGGATGCCTTACCAGAGCAGGGGCTTAAACTGGTGCTGGTAATGCACCAATCATTCACTGCAAAGCTGCTCACTTTCCCAATTTGTGCTCTCACATCCTGCTGAGTCAAGGCAGTGGAGACAACCACATGTGAGTAGCCAAGGTTTCTCTACTGAGACACGAATGCTTGAAAGGGTCTGCCAAAACAGTGACCTCAGCATGCCCAGGGAGCTCTTCAAGGACTAAATTCTCCAAAATAAGAGACTTTCCCTTAAAATCTTGGTATAATCTTCATCTATTCTCCCCCAAGAGTGATACCCCTGCTTGCTCTTTGCATTTGTTGGAATCCATCTCTGCATCTCAGCACAAGTATCAGACCCATTAATCTGCACCCTTCTATGGCTGCAGAGAAGCTGGACCCAAGCCAGCCTGCTGGTTGTTCATGGCCAAACAAACTGACATGGCAGAAGCCTCAGCTCTGCAGGATGTGTGCACATATCCAAACAAACCAACGCAACACAGGGACTGTGTGCCTGAAGCAGCAACACAAGGCAGCAAGGATTTACATCCAGTGCCTACCAGTGTCTATTTGAGTAATCATAAGGAATTTTGCATTCATCATTTTGATGACTTTACCTTTTCCAGCTCCACTTTGTGTACTGGAGAACTAGACAATGGCCCATCAGAGTCTACAGCTCCTGTACAGTTGCTGCACACATCTTTTATAACCTTAGAAGACAAGGCAAAACTTATTAATTATTCATAAAATACAAATCAAAGAAATTATATATGGATGTGAAAGCAGATGGGAAGGAGAATCACACAGACATTTACTAGGTTGGCAGGTGTCAGGCAGGCTGACACTACAACTTCTCCACGCCACCTCCTTAAGTCATTTCATGTATGACCTGAAGGAGACATAATGTCTAGAGGTGGAAGGTTTCAGTTTCTAGACAAACTAAGCTCCAAGGCTCTCCTAAGTGAAGAAACCAGTAGCACTGCTGATTTCCATGTGCTAATTTTGCAATATGAGCTCAGCTGACACCACCAAACTGATATCATTACAATAATGAAAAAATGGGATTAAATCCAAGGTCCCTCAAGACAATGGCCAAGAGCTTTGTATACTACACCACACAGATGCTCTTTTTTTGCTATAGGGAGGACTAATGAAGTGCTGATCGACTTAGAGTTAATACTGCATAGTGGTGTTTCATGGCATTTTTGTATTAAAATTGCACATTAACTTAGAGTTAAAGGTCAGACTAATTGTAAATATGTTTGTAGAAAATGGAAATGGCACATTCTGTTCCTAAAAAGTTAAAGAAAAATCTTCAACTGGGAATTTACTGATATTTTGAGGGAATTTGAAGAACTTAAAAATCTGAAACTATATAAATGTAAAAATACACAGTGAGCAAAGATGTTTGATGATTCCCCATGGCTATAGCTAAGGTTTTTGTCTCTTGTGAGGTTACCACCAACCCATTATCAGCCTGAAATTGCTTGTGCTGATGAGAACAGGCTCTCAATCCAAACTCATGCTGAGTTTCAAACAGAAAAATTTTGATGTGGAAACTATTAAAAAGCAAAGGATGGCACCAAACAGTCCTTTCCCAGCACTTAAGTTCCATTTAAGGGTGAAGCTAAAACAAATCAAATGTTAATGGGCTTACAAAGACCCATATGCTACTCAGGAGGACATCATAAATTACAGGCATTATGTGCCGTAAAGAAAGGAAGAGCACCAGCCCCATTCTACAGAGGGAGAATCCAGGAACAAAAGAATGATGAAATCACTCACTCAATGACACATTAAAAAATCTAAGCAAAGCTGGGAAATGAACCTACACTTTTGTTTCTGAGCTAGAATCTCAAAACACTTCAGCATCCTTTCCTGACTGTCTAGCCTTCCCTCTATTTTGTTCCAGAAACAAGACCAGCATTTCATGGCACTTGGTATCCTTTGTAACAGAAAATGTAGATATATCTGTGACAGAGCATCTGCACCTCAGAGTTAAATAAAGCCCTGAATTTCTCAAAATCATAAGAATTTTTTTAATGTGTCTTTTTTTTTTTTTTTCCAATCGCTGGTCCTCTCTATGGTGTAAATACACTGCTGTTTTCTTCCTAGAGAAATGTGACTGTAAAGTTTCTGGGAACATTCATTTCTGTCTCCTGCATGACCCTGATTCAATGGCTTATGTTTTCAGCATCTGCTCACACCACATAGTTAGTTAATTTTGGCAAAGGCAGATTGTAATGGGAGTTACAGACAGAACAGAGGGAAATGATTTGGCAGCACTAACTCAATAGTAAATGCAAAGTCATGCACTCGAGTAAATCCGGTTCTTATCGTACCCCACATATTTAAGGAGAAGCTGAAGTGTTTAATTGGGTTGCAATTAAATTTTGATTTAAAAAATGACACATTGTCAAAAGGGAGTTAGTGGCAGGATCTGAAGTAAATGCATATTCAAGGGTCCAACACTTCATGTGGGTTCAAAAGGTTCGCTGGCAAAGACTTGCTCATCACCTTCTATGTGCAATATAATTGTGTTCAATGCACAGCATAAAACTCATTCTTCTCCAGCTCACCAGGATGAAATGTCTTTAATATATAATGGTTGCCTGGATGCACTCTCTATAATTACGTTTGCAGACAGCTGCCATTATAAATCTGGTTTTCACATGCATATAGCTTTAGCTCAAAATTTTAAGGATAAAACATTCCACCAGTATTGCCAGCTTGCATAATTTCAATCACAAGACTCAAAAGTTCTTGTCAGTTTTTTCTATGTTCCATCTTCTGGAGCCATATGAAAACAAAAGATCACTATTTTCATTAAAAAGTAATTGTGTGTGAGAGTGAGGAATGGAGTTCAGCAAACTTTTATCCATTGCAATGAAATGTGTAAAAATATGAATAAATGTATCTCGATAGCTCCAAAACTAGAAAGGAAAAAAAAAGGAATCCCCAAATGAGTTATTTTTAATAAAATGGCATTGTGTGGAAGACTGCACTGAGAACACCTTGTGATGGCAAATATTCCATTAATAGCTTAAGCTTTTTCACACATTACAGAAAGGAAATAATTCTCTTTTTCTCACCACAAATGCCTTTGTACATTACATATACACATACACAGGGTGATCTGCCAGGAAAATCAAACTGAGACCATAAACAGATTATCTATTCAAATATTTAAAATGTATGAGCAAATGTAATCAGAAAACTGAAGACCTTGTACTTCTTTGGATAGCCTCAAAACTATATATGTTTAAAATAATCTTCTATTATTCCATTGCAAGAATCTTAAGTACCACAATTACCATTACAATGTTACAATTAGCAGAATTCAGAACCGCCACTTTCAAATGCAGAAAATGCAGTAAATGCAGACCTGGAAAAAGCTTCTGCAACCTGAACTGTATTATTATTCCTTATTTATAGAATTGTAGAATCATTTAGTTGGAAAAGACCCCTAAGATCGAGTCCAACTGTTAACCCCGTTAACTGCCAAGTCCACCACTAAACCATGTCCCTAAGTGCCACATCTACACAGTCTTTTAAATATCTCCAGGGACTGACTCCACCACTTTCCTTGGCAGCCTCTTCCTTTCAGTGAAGAAATTTTTCCTAATATCCAATCTAAACCTCCCCTGGTAAAGCTTGAGATCCTCTTCTCTTGTCCTGTCACATGTTGCCTGCAAGAAGAGACCGATCCCCACCTGGCTACAGTCTCCTTTCAGGGAGTTGTAGAGAGTGACAAGGTCCCCCCTGAACCTCCTTTTGTCCAGGCTAAACACACCCAGCTCCCTCAGCTGCTTCTCATCAGACCTGGCTTTAGACCTTGAATCCCCACATGGATCAGGACATATATCAGAGTATGGCATGGAGTGCAGTGACATAAGGCACAGAGGGGAAATACTTGCAGGTAGAAGCTGGAAAGATTCCCTGCCCCGAGTCGTGGGTAAAGTCAGTGGAATGTCTGCCACATGGTGTGTCTGGAATATATCTCTCTTTAAAACTATCTTACTACAGAGGCACTAACATTTACTATAAAAACTTCTGACCTGCATTCACCTGCAAATTTCTGTAACTCTTGTATCTTATTTTAAAAGACACACCAAGACTGGAGGCAAAATACTTGCCCTACATTTATTCTTTATACATGCAAAGTCAGAAAAAGTAAATTAGATTCTTCTGGCTACTTTAAAGTTCCAAGCTCCAGATAGAAAGCACTGGCTCTGTAGTAAAAACAGAAAGCCAGCTGCTTGCCAGCCAGCCCCTGCCACACAGAAACCAAACAAATCCTGAGTAAAAGTACATTTGTAGATAGTTCCTTGTGGCTGATCTCTTTGGGACCTGATAAGGAGTAGGACTAAAAGTTGTCCTGTGCTCAAGGAGCTTGCAGACCTCTCTCCTTGTGGATACCATGGATGAGCTCAAGCTACAGATTGTCCCTACAACAGGGATGTGATTACAGCATTTTGTTTCGTCTTGTGTTCTCATGGAACTCACATGAGAAGCTCACACTTTTAATATGGTCGAGTTTAAGACAGAAAGCTGACAGCCTGACTCCATATTTGCTTTACTTTACATAACCAGGCCAGAAATCCATCCAGCCACCCACCCACTTGTCCTGCTCTGCCCACATGTTTTGCAAATACTGGAATTGCTAGGAATGGGATGGGCTGCATCCCTTGGCTCTGCCACTTACTCTGGAAATAGGAATACAGCAAAGCTGAAGTCTGCTTAAGTACAACACAGAGAAGAGGGAAAAGGGTTTGGCTCCAGATGTAAGTCAGTATTTCTCATGCCTGAAACACTCCTTTTTCACTGCTGGAAGAGTACTGACTTTTTCGGACTCTCTGTCATTTTGGCATGACTAAATCCTCTTTTTGTCTCTCTTGTGGACTGTTTCATATGACACATGTTAGTGTCAATACCCTCCTCCTTAGGAGAGCAGCAAAACTCTCTTAGTGTTTTGCAGAGAAGAAATGTCCCAAGGAGTTTACCTAGAGGAAAATCTAGGCAGCAAAGGCAGAAATTATTCCCATCATAGCCTATGCATCAAGTCTCAAAAAGAAACCCCCTGTACCTTCTGTACTGGAAAACATTATTCTCAAGCATCCCTTAGCCTGAAAAGATTAATCTTTCTGCCTTACTGCCATTTGTCTGAGCAAAGTGAGGATGAGATTCTGGCAGACTAGCAGTCATCGAGCCTGTCTTTAGTGCCTGTGGATCCCCTTAAAAGTACTTTTATGACTTATTCCACCAAGAGAACCCCTGTATATCATTTCTCCTGCACTATTACCATGAAGTCCATTGCCATATATGGCCACTGAATCAGGCAGAGCCCAGGGAAGGAGGCTGGGGAGGGTGGTAGGGGGCACTGCTGCTCCAAGGGCAGAGGTACCCCGTGCCAGGGGAGCTGCATGCCCAGCCTGGGAGGTGGGGAGATGCACATCTCACTTTGGGCTGTAAGTCTGAGCTAGGTGTGATTTAAATAATCTTCCACCCAAAGCTGTGAGTAGGAGAGAGGAGGAATAGTATCTAGTGGTGAAAGTCCCAGCCCTCCTGTGTTCTGCTCTGACTGCTACAGCTGGCATTTGTGATTTTAGCCAGGAAACCCAAAGAAAAATTATCACTGAGAAAACAAGTAAATAGGATGTTCGTGGTTCTGTATTCATGGGTGGTTTGGTTGGGGTTTTTAAAATTTACATATACATCTGGTTCTTTTAAGTAATGTATTGTTTTCCATGGTGCTGGTCACACACACACACACACACACACACACACACACACTGGTTCACAGCCAAGCTGGGATCTTCTGGCTCTGCCCACTGGCAGAGTCCTGCAGACTGGTCAAAACTCCCACATGCAGCTTGGTCCATCCCCTCTGCAGGTGAGGCCCTAAACAGCTTTTATGCAAACTCACTGACCTTGCTGTGACTTGAACCAAAGTGTTTCAAACCATCTGTTGGAGACAACAGAGGTGTAATTCCTGGGAGGTTTCATGTAGTTTGCACAGCCTTTGCTGCTGGTGATGATGGGCAGTGGAGAAAGAACCTGGACTGACTGTCTTGGGTCATAATACATTCCATAAGTTTCTTATAAATTAACTAACACTGCATGGAAATCGCGTGTACTGACTATGCATCCCCAAACACACTTTTTCTAGTCAGTTCTAAGGCTTGACCATTCAGCACTTGACTCTACTCAGCTACAAAATGGAGATAATAACCTCTTTAGGGAGCATTATACAAGCCAAGATAGCAACATTTGAAGTGTTGAAGATCTCTAGCTGGAAATTCCCATAGAAAGGAAAAGCAGCCACACAATGTTTACAGTTACAAGCTCAATTTTATGCTGATGTAAACTGGCTAGAGAACAGCTCTGTCAGTAGTTTACTCTTCAGTAAAACTGTCCACATTAAGGTTGGAGATCAGAAGTTACTTGACTCCCCTCACTAAGCTCAGGGCAATAAAAAAAAGAGATGTTTTCAAAGACTTTTATGAGAGACAACATACAGTTAATCAGAGAGAAAAACTGGGTAGGCCAACCAGGTAAACAGCCCTATGAGGAATGCTGCAGGGTCTCTGGATGACTGAATACAGTCCCAGCCATGACTTTATTCTCTCTTCAGGGCAAAACATCCCCTTATTACAACAAGTTCAGAACTGACTGAGCATTGTCAAACTGATAGATGAAGAAATATCTTCTTATGGCTGGAAGATTCACTGCTCAATTACAGACCCTCAGCTGAGGAGATTGCTGCACAGTGGTGGAGCACCATAAAATGAAGAGAAGTTAACAAAGGGTGCCTAACATTAGGGAAAAATGAAAATCAAGGCCAGTACTCCAGAATGATAGATTACCTCATGCACGATAAATCAGAAATACATTTTTGCAGGAGGAATGTTAGGAGGAAGAGAAGGCCTTGGGACCAGTCGCCATGACCATTTCCTTCTTCTACCATTACCTTCTTCTACCAGTCTTCTACAACAAGTTACTTCAGAAATTAATTTCTTTGGCATCCATGTATTTTTAATATTGAGTGAAGTTGTTTGTGGCCTAGTCTGAGGGTTCTGCACACAGAGCACATTCATCGGTACAAACAAAGCCATTGATCAAGCATCTTCTTGTAAGGCCATGCTCTTACTAGTCCTTTTATTTTTAATGCAGCATTTCCCAGGGATGCTGACAAATAAGTGTAGCTTCACCAGTCTGTTGGATGTGCTGAGACAAACAGGAAAATTTCATACCTTACTTGACCACAAAAGCACGCACAGATGCACATACACTCAAGCGGCATGGAAAAAGATCATTCTTGGGTCCGAGTGTGTAACTGCACACATTTTTTTCATGTACATTTTTGTGGGAACATTATAGGACTCAAGTCTGGAAAATTCCACCACTTTTTGTTGCCCACCATATTATCAAGATGATCTCAGCTCTAGCCTGAATTTATACTAGCTTTGCTTCTTCCTCTGAAATCTTGACAGGCTCTCTGGTGACATCAGCTATCTTTTTTCATCAAGCATTTGTTAGCTGGTAAATCTGAAACTCCCTTTGTGGTTTCCAGTCTAGACTTCAATTTGCACTAGGTTTATCAGCTGGGGCTTTTTTGGAGTCATCTTTACAAAAATGGTTTCAAGTATTCTGCATTGATTTAGAATTTGTCTTCCAATAGATATTTGAAAATTATTTAGTTAATAAACATATTCTATACTGATTACATATATGAATTGAAAAAAAAAAAATTGCTTTAGCTTTCAAAGGACAATCTGGCCTCAAAAACTATTTTGAGCTTTTTGGGATCAAGAGTAAAGCCTTAACATGACGCTAAACATTTGTATGCATGAGAACCCCTTGCTCCTAGGTGATACCCTGCCTCAAGTGGCACATACTTGTGTAGTATCTTTGACAAAGAAGGCATCTTATGCTTTAAAAACGTGATTGCAGAGTCCTTTCTCAATGGCAGTCTCTGGATCTGCCTGTTTTATTAACTACAGAAATCACATGTAAGAGACAGAGCACTGGGAAGGACCCTGGCCCTCTGAGTGACAGGCAGGGAAAGCTAAAATCTCCCAAGATGAAGCAGTGACCCCTTTCTCAGTATAAGAATGTCCTACACAAAGCCACACATGATTTTCAGAAGCTAATCTTCAGTAGGGCTTGAATGATCAAAACATAATTACTTATAATAATAATTTTTAAATCCTTAAATTTTTGGTGTATTTTGAAAAATACAGAAAGCAATGCTTATTTTATTTCTCCAAAGGCCATACTTCTTCTGGAAAACATTGAAGCTGCTGCAAGAGCTGCACAGATTGTTTCTGGTTAGCTGTGGGACGGGCAATTTTTACTGCAGAAGCAAAGGGCTGAAGCAGCACTGAGGACTTGGAAGCTGAGTGCAGTAACACTGCCATGTACTTGAAAGATTTTATTAATAGAGAGCTTTGCAGCATGCAGGAGCTAAAGAAAGTGCTGTCAGACTGTCTCCAAATGCTTTGCAGACACACAGAATACACAGCTGTGTGAACATGCAACTGCACAAGATCTGTCTTCTTTTTTCCATTTTGAAGTAGCAGGAATGCATCTGGGATATGGAAAAATCTAGTACTACTCTGTCTGCCTGTGTGGGGATGCTTTATATACAATTAAAAAAAATAAAACAATTTTTATGAAAGAACGTCTGATGGATGCCAATGAATTCAGTATTACTAAACCCGAATTTAGAACAACACAGGAAATAAGAGTGCAGTTACTATGATCTAATTACAGCGGAATTCCCTTGGAAGGCAATATGACTTATGAACTTCTTTTCATTCCAATCAGTGGTTTTGAAATGCTAGCTGAACTAGTGGGACACTTGCATGCTGCTTGACTTTAAAACTTAGAACAAGATACTGCTGTTAGAAGAAGCCTAACAAATACACGGCTGTGATTAGTTGCTATTAAAATGACAACAGAGAGAGCATTTTCTAAGCTAGGATACAAAGTCACAGTCAAAACCAACCACACATAAACTGCAAACCCCCAAAAGGTATATTCAAATATTGCAAAATAGGAAATTACAGATTAATTTTCCATTTAGTACATTAACCCACAGCAGAATTTATACCTCTTAAGCTGCATTTTATGTCTCCCCCTTCTGCAGAAAAACTATCTGCCATCAGGAAATTCCTATGTGTTTAATTCAATTGTATTTGGAAAAATACAATTTATTCTTAGAAAAATAAGTACCATATAAGGTTAGATCAGAGCACAGCATGGAGAATGCCTGATGAGACTGATGCATTCAGACTCATACATGTATTTAAAAGGCTGGATTTCAAGGTCTTAAAACAGTTGCTACTGCAACTGCAGTGATAGTTTCCCACACTACTTCACTGACCTCCACCTCTGAGACTGGCAAAGTCCAACATAAATACTTGTAAACTGGTTAGGATCTGTAACTGCAGCCCTTGCCTTGGGATTTTCCATGTTTGCAGACATTGAACAGAGAGGAGTGGAAGATGACAAAATCCCATTTTCTCAGAAGTCTGCATTCCCAGGACAAACCATAACAGATGGTGTGTTGCTGAACCAGAATTAGTAAACTTGAATGGCCTTCAGGAAGCTGAAGGATTTGTCTCCATCCAGAGCAATTCAAACAGGTTTTCTCCTCAGAGAATCTTCTTTTTAAAAAGGTGACACCGTGCCAAAAATAATATGGGTGCCAGCTGCCTTCACCTGAGGGAATTTGAACCTCCCACTCATACCAGGGTGCCCTAACCACCAAATCTCTCTGGAAAATGAGCTGGAGAAGAAGATGGAAGGGAATTTGCCACCTATCCTCTCTGTGCCAGATTATTGTGTTATTAGCAGTGAAAACCATCATAGCAGCAGCACTGGGGTAACCTTGAGGAATTGCTTCGAGGCTTGAACTTAAAATCTGTATTTCTGCAGTCCCAAATTAGATGGATGGTCTGGATTTGCATGGAAGTTGCTGTCTGTGTCTCAGTTTTTAACAGCAACTGAGCAATGTGAGCACTTTGTGGGTGGGAAGACTCCTGGTCAGAAATCCCCCCTTACCTTTAGCCACTGTTCTGCCTGCTCTTTGCTCTGCACTGCCAGAACCAGGGCATCTGCTCCTTGGTGAGAGATTTTCAGCTCATGCTTCTTCTTTTTGCTGTCTTTGGGAATATAGGTGATACTGCAGTCGTTCAGGAGCAGCTCCATCTGGGGCTGCTGGTCCTTGGAGCTTTTGTAACACTAAATAAACATAAGGAAAGTTTCAGAGTTAGATGTTACCTTTCTGAACCTCAGGGGAAAGCTTTTATTATGTAGAAATGCTGCATTTTTAATTTTAAAAATTTCGAATATATTTTACACATCCCTTTGCCACATGCCACAGAGTTCAGCCAGAGCCAACTCATCCACTCTGTAAAGCAAAATGACTTCCAGACTAACAATAATAGACATCTCTTATTGCAGGACAGGTACAACACATGGAGAGCATCAAGCATCTCTGCGTTAGCCTTATGTTTCAACCTTGACCTTGATCAGGTAGGAAGAGGGTGATTTAGGATATCTGTTCACATGTAGCAGCAGAACAAACTTGTAACCTTAACAACTTTAAAGCCCAGATGTTTACCTTGCCCTCCAGTGACAGACCAGATATGAAGGCAAATCTATATCAGCACCTACACACTGCAGTTGCAAAGACACTGGCACATACCTTACTTATCTGTTCCTTTTCTTGAGGTAAGTAAAAAAAAAATTAATGGAAAGTGGGTAAAATCACACTTTTTCTGTTAGTACAGTCTAATAGTCCCTGCACAAAACTGCATATTATTTATTTTGTAAGCTCCTGGCTACAACTTACATTGTAACTGATGTAACTTATGTTTTTTCCCTCATTAGTAAATGCTGTCAATGAACAGCCATTTCATGCTGGATCACTGATGACCTGCTCTGTGCTTCAAGGTTTACAGTCTCTATTCCCACCTTCCAACACACTGGTACAGCTGAGGCTCCCAAAGCTGTTGTGGTGCCAGACTGCAGAACAATGTTTAACTCCCTATATGAATGTCCAGCTATTTTATATACTTATATAAACTGTGCTTTCACTCATACAAATAAGCACTAAGGCTAAAAAGACATCTGATAATAAAGGGGTCTCTGACAATCAATAAGGCCAACTAGTATCTGCATACAAAGAATAGCTGAGCATTTATGTAAATAGAGAAAAGCACATGAACTTTTGCATGCCTGCAGCAGTATTCATGCCATGATGCAACTGTCAGGAAGACCATAGCTGATAAAAGTATGTTATAAACACTACAAGATAGGCTGAGCAAATACAGCCGACTCTAAACCTGCCTCTGCAGATCACTGACAATCCTTCCCTCTCCAAAGCCCATTATACCACAGTTTCTACAATTTGGTCACAGATTTTAAGTTTGCAACATGTAAAAACCACTAAGTTTTCAAGCTATGAAATCTTGAAGATATACAACATTAGTCACTTTAAGAACCTAGGAACAGCATATAATTCCTTTCATATGAATCTAAATATTTTATTTATAATTATATATTGCTAAAACTGAAGTATGCATATATTAAAAGACTTTAAGTGAAAAACTATTTCCTAAAGAACTTTAAGTGAAAAACAATTCCATACTAAAAGTTATTTCTAATGTCTAACTCTAATTAAAATATTTTTGTTTTATTAATGACAGCTGCATTTATGACACAAGCAATTACTAATCCCTAAGAACATGTATTTGTTTTACTTGCATATCTCATAAGTTAACTGTCCAAGTCCTCCTTCAAACAATAAACCAGTCTTGTGTAACTTGGTCGTTAGACTCCTATTGTGAATTTTATTTTCTTAATCCCCATTATAGAATTACTGAAAGACGATCACTGTAAGGAAAAAAAAATCTTTTTGGACCACACATGTGGCTAAAGGAAATGAAAATATAAAAAATAACATATTTTTATATGGAACAATAAATGTAACTGTAGAAGAGATGCTGTGTGACTTCAGGGAAAAATCTGTTTCTCTGTCTCTTCTTTTCTTCAAGCTGTTATCAGATGGTCCTGAAATCTGATATGATACTGATACATGGTGATAAAAATGTGCACTAAGGATAATGGCATTATAAGAATATAATAAAAGCTGAATCAAAATGAACATTTTTTTCAACATTTAAATACAGGAGGATAAAAAAATTAAAGCTACTGCAAACTAGCAAATTAATTTCAATTATATTTTCAGAAATCTCTTACCTCCATTTCATAACCGGCTATGTTCCATAGTGCCACAAGCACAAATGTACTTGGAAAGTCAACAAGCCTAAGCAACATTGTACCACCGTACAATAGAGAGGTTCCACGGAAAATGTTCTATCACCTGTTAACCAGCTTTTAACATTTGGGATATTGCAGTAATTGTTAGTTACGTAATTAGGTACAATGGCTGGTAGCACCATATCGGAAGGCAGGAGAGCCTAAGACTCCAACTTATTGATTAATACAAGCACTAGTTTGCTCATAATGACACACAGTAAGTGTTTCCCTCAATTAAGCTCTCTTTTCAGAAAACAAGAAGACATCTATGAGCGGATAATTCACGGAATCCTTCACTGGTGCCTCCAATCCGAAAGAAGCATAACAGATTTGCTTAAGGAATAAATACATCCACTTGTTTCTATCCTTTCTATAATGCAGCTGTGCATCACGTGAATACTGCATCTGTAGTTACTGCAGAACAGATGGCAAAGGTTTAGTTTAAAGTGCATACATTACCACAGCATATGCTGCCAAGTGAATTCTCAGTCCAACAAGGGACTTTTCTCTCCAGCAGTCTGATCCAACAGTTCACACACAAAGCTCCCTATGAGATTTTTTGTCCGCAGGGAACGAAAGATTGGATTTACAGTTTCAGCAACTTTTTTTTCCAAATTAAATATTTTAGAAGATAATGGGCCAGACGTTCTTTACAATATCAGAGAACTGCTGGAATTCAAGCTTAAGTGAAATAAAAATCAAAGTTTCAAGTGGCTAAATGATACAGTTGTAATTTCAGTGCTTTTCCACTTATTGGGTAAATCATGACTGAATTCTTTGGTAAGGTTACTGCAGACTTGGCCACTGTTTGCAGAACACATTCCAAAAATTAGATTTCTGTAAAAATAAATACATCATCTAAAAGGTACAAAGAAAATATAGCTAGCTAAAAATAAAAATTACCAGTAGTTTGTTTTCTTTGATAACACACAGTAGTTTGGTCCATTGCCCAAATCGTTTCTTTCTAAGAAGGAAGGCACAGATTTTGGCATCCTTCACCAGATCCATAGAGGCTTCCTCAGAAGGCCACTGATGTCTCATTTTCTTCCCCTTTCCATCCTCCTCCTCTTCATCGTAGGATTCGTAGGAGCTGCTCATAGCATCTGAGTCATAATCTTCAATAAAAGTGTAAAAGTGTTAGGTTAAAACACTTAGCCATGAAGCACATTGAAATAACTGAAAACCTCAAGAAGGTTCATTTTAAGTTAAAGCTTTTGAAAGTCAGCCATGAACAAGTCACTGTTTCAGTGCTAAGTATTATCAATGCTTTACATTAATTAAATACGAGATGCTTCGCCGTTACGAAACTTTATTTACGAAACGTTATGACCCATGGAGACACCTTGTGAATTTTAATGAAAGAATAAGCTGGGAATGCATAGCTAAAATTTCTGGTGGTGTTTCATTATCTCCAAAATATTATTTGACAGATATCCTCATTTTTTGTAATTCTTTCACAGAGAAACATCTTCATCTTGTCTTAGTAGATCACATCAATAAACAAGCACTCCATATGGCAAAGGTCGTAGGAATATATTATGGGGCAGTATCTACCCATCATAACATTTCATATAATTCCCACATACATTCCCTGTACTGCTACAATTAGCACTCAACATACAGTGCTGTCCCTTGAACTACAGTTTCTGATGGAGGCAAAAGCATTGTGCAAAGAATATTTTGTTCTGTGCTTAGCCTAAGCTGCTTAATCCTGCTCCGAGTTTGGTGATGGAATGGCAAGCTTCCATTTGAATCAAACAATCTTTCTTCAGGCCTTTCATTTTCAACAATGCAGACAGATCTAGCAGTACTCCTCAACTACCAAACTATTTTGCTATTATCAAAGAACCCTCTCTTCTACCATCCATACTTATTTATGTGGGTATATGTATGTAAAGCCCTTCAGATAGTAACACCTGAAGGCTTGTTATCCACTGCCACATGTTCACATGGAGCAAAACCGACTGGAATATTTTTAAGAGCTGAAAGTTCATGTAAATATTTCAGGTAGACTTTGATATATTTTTAGGCCAGAAGGTGGAAGAAAATCTCTTGTTTGCTTTAGCTAGGTAATTAGGACACAGTTGGGATGTAGGAAGGAGAATTGGAAAGATTGGGAAGAGGACAAGAGAGCGGATTGCTGGAAAGCTCATTCTGCATCCGTTCCTCCCCATGTGCACAGTCAGAATGGGACATACTCAGAACTCACATTTCTTAAAATTAGATATTCTGATCCAATTTGAGTTTTCATAAAAGTCTATGCAACAGTATATCTTCATCCCAAAGCAAAATGAAAATAAAACTTAAATCCCTGAAAGCTTTTTTTTTTTTTTTTTTCAGTTGAATTGCCATCTTCTGATCAATTCTGCTACAGAGTGTTTGGTTTGGGGCAGCTCCATATGGGCAAGTGGTAAAAGCCTCAGATGATTATCAGTGGGAAAACACTGCAATTTTTCACTTGCTTTAGAAAAATCAAGAGGAGGATGGAAAAACTGAGGGCAAATATTTAAACTGACATATTTGGAAACATTTATTCCAGAATATTTATTTTTGCATATTTATTTAAAAGAATATATAAGATCTGGTAGAACGTGCTGCTTCACCCTTCCTCCCCTTGAAAAAAGAAAAAAAGCCTAAACAAAATCCCCTCCAAAACCAGAACCAAAACATTCTCATTGCTCCAACTTCTTTTAGAGCAGCCTTCCACAAACTTTCACACAGAAACATCAGGAAATGCTTGAGAGATCACTGACCAGTCACAAACATGCAACAGCATGCCAGCCTGCTGGGCACAGAGACCGAATGATTCACGTGGAGCTACCGAGCACAAAGATGTATGGTCTAATCATTGAATCAGCTTCTTCAAGAAGATCTTCCCCCAAAGGCACAAGCTGTGGGACAAGCTGCCATAAACTAAAGTTGCCATCTCTCTGGGAACTTGTTCTTCAGCTCCTGGCTTTCCCTTTTCAAAAAAAGTAATTAGTGCCTAGAACCTCCTCATCCTTTCTTCATATTCAGTCGTGATCTTTGTTGCAGCTACGCCACTGTTCCAATGCTCACGTTGATGTTTGGCCCCTTTCTACAATATTCTTTTACCTCATTTGTGATTTTGCTTTGGTTTTGGCAAAAATATTATTCTGGGGTTTTTTTTGTTGTTTTTTTTTTTTTTTTAGGTAAGAAGCAGAAGTTAGAACTCACTGCTCATATGTTGAGATTTGGATACACTATTCTGGTGGAATTTTTCTGTATCCTTACTAGAGAGATTTTTCCATTAACAATCTAACTTTTGAATGTTAAGAGTGTCTGGGGCTTAAATTTTATCAGACGAACTTAAAACTTAACTGTACTGGGGGGACAATCTTCAAGTATATTCTTCCCAAGAGAGTGGAGCTGGGTCATTTTTCTACACTCTGAACATGGGAAGTTTGCATGACAATGAATTTTCTATTAGAGGACTGCATTTTTAAGTGTATCAGTCAAAAGGATGAAAAAATGGAATCTGTTTTAGCACATTGTTTTTCCTTCCTCATAACAACATGATTTAACTTTTTCATAATTCAGAAAAGAATGTTTCTCCTTGGATAAAATTAAAGGTCATCCCTTTGCCCTATGTCAAAAAGTTGATTTTCTTCCAACTATAAGTCCCATGCAACAATCTTGCCTTATTACTAGCATTATTTACTGGGTTAAATCATTGCTTTTTCCTCACAACATTGAAGCCTATGATATATTTTCTTACAGCAAGTTCCACCAGTTTCAAGAAAAAAATAATTGCAGAAAGTGCTGATTGGGACTTCACAGTAGAAACAGAAATTCTGCATGTTTAATACCCTACAGGTATTTCCTGTGTGGCTCACAAGCATTCCAAGTGCAGATTTCCTGTTAGCCATAAGCTGTGTGCTCAGCACAGGGACTCTGCTGGCACTGCAGTTGCAGGTTCATCCAAATCTGTTTCTAGGAGGATGAAAGCCAACAGGAGCTTCCGAGACTCCCATCCTGACTCAGGCTAATGGGACCTCTGGGGACCTGTTGCCATATCCTGCCCATTAAATACTCCTCATGTCTCTCTTCTTGGTTTGTGGGACTGTTGGCCAGACGAAGAGCTTGTTGTGTGACTCACACCAGGAAGGATGCCCACCCTGAAGTGCTCATATCATCCCTATGAAATTTGGCTCCTCTTTATGGCATCCTGCTTCTACTGCTTGGTCCCCAAACTGCTCTATCACATCCAAAACAAGGTTTCCAGGCTCTGAGACACAAACTAGCTTGTGCAGAAAAATGTCTCTCCAAAACTAAGTGCATTGATTAAGTCTACTATAATCTCAGAGGGTAAGGGATGCCCTGATACAGCGTGTTCCAATGCTGCTAATCTACCAGTGTTTCACCTTTTGCACTTTCTGATTAATCTGGCTTCTTTTGACATTGGCTTTTCACCTTCACATTCACAAAAATTTTCCACTGTTATGGGGTGAAAATCAAAGTGGACTTTCACATTATTTGCAATAGTGTGTTCCTAAAACTAGTCTGTATTGATTTAGGCATATTGTACAGATCAGTAGCTTTTAATACAGAGGCAGTTATCAGACAAGTCATACACACTCTTGCTTTCATCTACATGCAAGCATTTATTTACAAACCAATTAGAGGGACTTGGGGAAGTTATGGATATTTCATTTTCATGACCATGTTCTGCAATTTTATCAGTGCTTGTTTACTTTTACAGGTGAGACATATGGCATGTAAGTGTCCTTGCTATTAATGGCATTACAAAAATATTTCACAGGAATGTTTACTTGAAATAATTATATCTATCCCAACAGCTGCATTCTTGCACTTCTACTTCTAGCACTTTTTTTCTACTGTCTTCTCAATCCTAAATAGTCCAAACAGCTAAGATTGTATCTTTTAATACACTTCGGTAGCTTATTTTAATTACCACACAACTGGATTTAGTGGAAGTTTTGCATGAGTGAATACATATTACCAACTGCATATTGAATTTAAAAGCAACTTCATTACCAGTTAAGAGGGGAATTCTTTTAAGACAAATTTAAAGATATTATAAAGTTCAGAACATAAGAAAATATAACAAAATCTCAGCATGTGAGATGCTAAGTCACACTAACAGAGCTTTAAATGTCTGGAGATATATAGATAGATATATATATAGATATATATATATATGTACACATTTAAATGATAGAATTATTAATTAACTTTTAAGGCTGATATCCTAAATATTTTTATGCATTTAAATGGTTAAGTACAATAAGAAATCAGCTTCATACTTTGTCTTGTTTTTTCCTAGGTGATCCTCTAGCAGTGCTATTAATAATTGCACTATTAATACTGCCTGAGCATGGCACTTGTTTAATGACAACATCCAAATCAGAAGTTCACTGGGTTAGAGGATGCAGCAGGACCACCCTGCAGCATTTCAAGGGAGGAAATGAAGAGAAGAGTGATTCTGATGCTCTTCTAAGTTCTTATGTTCTTTCATTTGCTTTCCAGTTCATGAAGCTCTGTATTACCTTGAATTTCTTGGGTTAATTAAAAGCTGCTAGATAACATCAGTTTGTGCAGTGGACAGATGAATAGTATTCTAGTTTTAAGGTGACTCCTATTCATGTTTTAAGAACAGAGAGATAGTTTTAAATAATTAAAATGGCTATAAAATAGGAGAAGATATGCCTTTAATCTTTGGACCATAGCAAATAATGATTAGTGATAAATCAGCCCTACACAAGTAATAAATCACCCCAGGCAATAAAAAAGCAGCAAAAAGATGGTACATAAAATGCTGTTGACTGACCCTGGGTAAAGGTCACAGCAGCCATTTCAGTGTTTCATCAGGGTGCTCTCAGCACAGCTCCACTGAAGTGCACAGGTCTTGGGGGAAGTATTTGGATGTGAAAAAGAGCATTTGGGTGCTGCAGAACAATGCTCTGGTGGACAGCTGGCAGCAGCCCTCTGCCTACTGCCCCGAACGAGTTGCAGAAGTATTGTCATGTGCATCACATTTGGCTTGTGGGAGCTGCTGTGACCAGTTCATCCCTTTCCACAATGTGTCATCAGAAATGCTGCAAATCACATCTTTCCAATAATTTCTTTTCTCTTTTTATTTGTCTATTTCAGCAAGCAATTCAGTGCAATAGTGGCACAGCAGGTAGATGTGCAGATCAGTACTGGTTTCTGAGACCTCTACAGTCACAGTATGATCAGTTTAGAGGGGTTTACTCTGGACAATATTCAACTCTGGACTCCTGGTCCAATGCCCCCATTTTCTGTGGTTCAAAGCAGTCTAAAAGGTTACTGGTTAATTTGGACCCTCTGTCTCCAATAGCTGCTGAAATCTGTTTACCTGCACCTCACCTGAGCTCCAGGTTTAGTTTTCTCTAAAAGGAGCTAGGTTTAAGCACATCAAAACAGTTCTGCAAACCAAACCAATGCATGGCCAGCAAGGATAACCAGAACTGGCCCCAAACTGTCAAAGCAACGCTTAGGACACATCACCACAGCACCAACAGAGATGGAGTTCTCAAATACTACAAAAGTTGAAGGACGCTGGAATTACCAATTGCTCAGAAACTGCTCTGGAAATATCTTACTCACTGGAAGTGATGTACTCAGGAGCCTTTCCAGGACTGAGTGGCACTGCCTCTTCATAATAGCCTTCAGGAAGGGAAGATGTTGGCAGTGGTGGAGGCCCATTATCTGATGGCTAAATGAACAAAAAAAGTGATTACAGACCAACAAGGTGTTAAATTAAACATGGGCAGAACATCTGCTCATGATCAGTGCCAGTGCAACCAGCTTCATAAACCCTGCTCTTGTGACTATTTCTTATGCTAACTATCGCTAAAGGCAAGGCTCTGGAGGGCTCAATTAGATGTTCTGCAAGGTAGCATCTTATAGATGAGAAGCAAGCCTAATTCTCAAGTTCCTCATATGTTGTTATAATTAAACAATAATAAGTCCAGGTTGAGACTTGAAACAATAAATTTACTTAGCTATGTTTATGAAATGCTGACACATTTTTTATATGTATCATTATTGTCCAGACCTTTACCTCTACTCGTGATAAGGAAAGAGAACCTTCTTGCATGTCCTCCAACTGAGTCCTTTGGAGATAATAAGCACTGTAGAATCCTACTTGTCATTGCTAAGGATGGCAAAATCTATATAGCAGACACATTAAAAGAATTTTTCTCTACAACAAGAGACAGAAAAATTACCAACACTTACCAATTAAGTGGTAAAAATGCTGAAAAGACACAGTTCTCTATTTAAGAACTGGAAATCTAATGGGTCTATGTAGGAAAGAGATTTCTATGCACAGACCACTTTACACTGTTAAGGTTTATTTATTAGTATTTTACGCTTAAAATAATTCACATTACAGCAGCAAACAGCAGTTTGGTTGGACAGTTTAGAAAAGTTAAATAGCCTGGACTGGCAGAGACTAAGAACAGAAAATTTAACCGTATTTTCATAATAAGTGTTTTTTCAATGGCAAATCAATTCTTAATAGATATATATATAAATGTTTATAATACTATTGCTATACAGTGGAAACTGCGCTACAAACAAGGAAAAGTTTGAAACATCAAGAAACAATTACATGATAAAATAAATATGTCCAATAACAGGTCAAATTCTAAAGTGCTTCTTTTCTAAATATAAACCTGTTTTAAATTTAAAACTGACCAACTGCTGGTATGTTGATATAGTAACAAAGTAAATTTAGTACTCTGTGACTTCTTCCATATGACTTTACTGTTCTATTTCCTTAACAAGTACCAAAACAACTGTATTTTACAGAATCCATTCATATTTATCACAGGTTTTTAGTTTTTACCACAGGTTTAGAGAAAATACTGAAGCCTTTTTTCAGCACCAATCGTTTATTGCATGATTAAAAAAATTTAACTTGCAAGCGGAGTCTCATTTCTTCAGTAACACTTTTTCAATGCATCTTTCTCTTTTTTTTTTTTTTCGTTTCATGTAATGACAGAGATGCAACAGTGTTTGTCTGCACTGGACTAACCCAGTCTAAACTAAGGGAATGAACAGAGATACTGAAGTGAGAAACTGGTCAGATACAGACACTTTTGGAGTGTTCCTCAGGTGGGCTGACCAGTCTAGCAGAGCCTTCTTCCACTTCACACAGATGATGCCACAGGGACTATGCTTCTCTTTTGCTACAGACCTGAAGTTACCTGGGAGGAACCTGAGCTTTAATAACCTGTGCCATTAACTGTAGTGAAATTACTTCTGTGGGCGCTTTCAGGGCTGGGTTCATCTTTGAATATTTCAAAGGTAGGCATCTCCAAATCTCATTGCTGATTACACACCTACGCCAGACACCGAATTCTTAACAACATCACTAAGATGAGTCCCACCCTTAGAGTGCTCTGTAGTTAAATTCATATCAAGTAGGTTATTCCACCTTGCAGGTAAGTGCTTGTGTATTCCCAGTGTGCAGGAAGGCAAGGAGCTAGTGACTAACCCTGCCCTTCAGCTCATCCAGCATGGACTTACACACCAAGTACAATCAGAAATTTTTTCAGGAACAATGAACTGATTCATGACTGAACACAAAAACTCCTGGTCAGATTGAAATTTACACTAATACTACTTCTATATCAAATGATACAGCCAACTTCTTATGTCACAATCAATTACAAATTACAGTTGGCAATTACTGTTACCTACAATATGAACCAAATGAGATTTCCTCACAGACCAACCTTGCTAGAGAAATTAGCTGTCAAAGAAGAAAATAAAGAAAAAATATGACTTTTAGTGTAGCAACCATGTAATTTTGCTGAAAAAAAATCAAATTGACAACCTGAAAATCATGGCAAAATAAATGAGTCTTTCAAGGTTAGCTGCTGCTGCACAACAGGCATACAGGACATTAAAAATTATTACATGTTCGTTACTGTTGGAAAATTGACAGCAATTATGAATTGCTCTACACATATCACCTCTGTGTGGCCTGAAGTGCGAGACACAAAGAGGGGGAACTGCCTCCAAAGAGCTGATTTTCTCCCTTCATGCAAGAGGGTAGAACCTTGTTCTTGTGAGCTGGGGTCACAGTTTGCTCCTGGGGCAGTATAGATTCATACCACCCTTCTCATTGCACAAATTAATTTCTCAGTCTAGCCTTAAACCATTTTCCCCATCAGGTGTACATACATAATATGAAATTCCTATTATTATTAAACCTCATTCACCCAGGAAATACCTGTCCTGAGTCATTCCAATTTCGACTTGACACAGCACCGAGGTTTCAAAGCTGTATTTTATCCAGGAACAAATGAGAGGTTCCAATAAAGATCAGGGGAAAAAAAAAATCCTTGTTTTTAGACAAAATGTTATTCAGAAAGAAAGAAAAAAGGAAATGAAACACAAATGGTGCTTGTCTGATTTCAACCCTGCTGGAGCACCAGTTACTTCATACAGCTGGGGCGGGCTGGGCTGTGCAGCCAACGTCAACACAGATGGAATCCATTGCTGAATTAACCGGGCCCTCCTCCCTGAAATGCGTTTTGCAGTGCTTGCCATAACAAAGTTGAAAACAATTATAAAAAAGACTTTTTTTTTTTAAGAAGGGAGAAACAGAAACATCCAACATTTAAATACTTTCTGATAAAAGCAGAGATGCTTTAATATCAAAAAACCCCTGACTTATTAAATAAAAAATAACAATACCTCACTCAGATCTGTACAATAAACAGCTACATCTTTTGGGAGCTACAGAGTACACAAGTTTGAGCACCAAGATACGTAAAAATGTACATGTGTGCATTCTGGTATTAGTTACTAATATTTACAGTGCTTTAATGTTTTTACTATTGCTAGTTGTATTGTTTAATTCCTTCCACTTGGCAATTTTTAGTGGAAGAATTTTGACGAAGTTATGAATTATGAACTAAGTCTTTATTCAATAATTTTTCAATATTTTGCCTGAAAAAATGAAAAGGCCATAAAACCCCCAAAACTATTTACATATTCTGTAAAAGGATTAAATCTTAAAAAACACTAGAACATGTGTCGCTTGAGTGACATCAGGATGAGAGACCTGGCAACCTGCAAGGAAGGCATTAGCATGAATGTCTACTTTTTTTTTTTTTTTNGGCAGCAGAGAAGAAACCTAAAGAAAGAATGCTGCCTCTCGAGATAAACCACCTCTCTCAACCACACGAATAAGAACTGGGAAAATAAATTGACATTACTTTTATCTCCTTGGAGGGAAAGGGACAAAGATAAGTAATATGTTGTTGTCCAGAATAACAACAGTAATAATGAAACAGTACTGATGAAGATGTTTGTCAAGTCCTGGGTTTGAGACCAACTGAGAGATGCTTTAATTGAAACCAAGAAGCAGATGAGGTGATCATTACACTACCGAGTTGAGATCTCTGATGACATTAGAGACTGGATTGTGCATGTGCCAATTCCAACTTACAGAATGAATTGTTGAAAGAAACAAAATGGTACAATTCATTACCCTACTGGACTCTGAAACAGACTAATATGGACATATTAATTTAATGGTATTTTAAGGTCTTCCCCACCACCTGCCCATCTGTATTCCACAGACCACAAATAAACTCTTTCTTCCTTTATCCTAAGAGATACACTACTTTATTTCCCCCTTCTGTCAAGGGTACTGAGCAAGATTGACAGTAACTTCTATTTTAGGGATAGTCTAGTTGATAATCTGGTGAAAATATGGAAAGCAGTCTGAAAGACAAAGAAAAATAAATGCCAGTATATAGAGACCTGAGGATATAAAATCACTTTATATCCCAATGAACTTCCCACTCTGTAGGAAACAGAAAGAAAAACCTTCCTTTATGCAATGATTTAGGATGTGGAGATTTCCAGTGCAAAGCAGTGAGTTTAGCAGAGCCTGTCAGTAACCCGTGCTGTAGGCAAAGACTGCCAGCAACTCAAGTGCTGTGCTCATGTGTGTTATTAGATCAACCACCAGTTTGGATCCAGCTGGACTGTGGAGCCAGCTGATACATAACCCCTCAATGCTGAAGGCAGCAACACGAGAATGGAAAAGTGGTCACACGCTGGTGATGTCTAAGGAAGCTGTTTGGGAGCCAGCAGGCAAACGGGAGCTGTCAAGAAGAAACTTTGACAGGGGCACCTGTCATTTGCTCTGGAGCAAGCTTAGATCTGACCTCTGCTCAACCCCACTGCATCTTCAGCCTGGAGGGGGAAGAGCACACACATATTTGCAATCCCTAACTCCACATGTGAATAAATGGATGTCCCAAAAGCAAGATTAACCAACAAATTGAGTAAAATACAATTCACAAAATTACTGAGCATACATTTCAATCAGGCTTTTTTTGTAACACTGTAAGGGTTGGAAACTGGGCATTAGTACTTGCCACTTGGTATGACAGCCCTTAAATAAATTCAAAATTGTGCTAATCGCCAGCAGTTAAGGACCTGGATGGACCTTGAATTTATTCTAAATGCTGACTTTGTGGGATTTTAAGACCATATTGAGCTCTGCAATATTAGCCTGAGTGTACACAAGGAAAAGGTGAGAAATAGTCTTCATTTGACCTCTGCTTCATATTCTAAGGTTATTATTTCTGAGCTTGTCAGCTGGAGCCCACAAAACCAGGAGCCAAATAATGTGAAGGAAGTCTAACAACTTATCTTCCCAGCTTTTGAGCACAAAAGACAGCAAAACCATCCAGACAGCCACAAAACTCAACTTTTTGGAATGCATTATACCTGTCAGTCCCAGCAGAAGGGGGGTAACAAGGCCACATGGGCTGTTGGTGTAGTCCCACCTGACTGTCTCTGAGTGTACATGCAATTACAGCACACACCTCTACAATGCTAGTGCTGCCAGGAAAAAAATCAAAAGGAATTCCCTGAGAAATGAACAACCAGAGTTTGACATGATGGGAGGCCCAGCAATATGAATCTCATGAATTGCAGAACTGGTCACCCACCGGCTCCTGCAGTGCTAACATCTGAGAGCAAGGGGGAAAGTAGTGGAAGTGATTACCAGGTGGAGGATGAGTGTAAGCACAAGTGGAGCTTTTCCTCAGGGGGTGATCCTGAACAGGGACTTGAGCAGGTTTAAGGTTGAGAACAGAAGGCACACACTTGGCACGCTGTCCTCCAGGGAGTGGAGGAACATCTGACACAGCCTGCGAGCATGTCTGCTGACTCGGGGGTGATTGCCTAATTAAAGGTATCGCTGGAAAAGTGCTTAGTATGTACAGTGACTACAAACAGATCACAGCCTCAGAAAGCACAGCCTGATGATGGGAAAGAGATCTGAACAGGCTTGCTTGCATTAAAGAATGAATCATGGCGTCCTATGGCTCCACAGTTTGATATGAAGATTGTCTGGAGAGCATTTCCACAGTAACCTCACCAGGAGCTGAGTTATTTGTTCACAGGACACAACACACCTGCTCAGATACCTGAACAACCCCTTTAACTAATAAACAGGAAGGCAAAGACGGCAATGAAGAGGACCAAATAGAAAGAGTAACAGAACAACATAGTATACTGACCAAGTAGAAAATGCAGTTGGTTCTTGCATCTCCGATGGCAGTGTCAGTCTGTCCAGACATAAATTGTCTCAGTTCTTGCTACTGTATGTAATTACATTTGAGATTTTAAATAAAACCAAAAAGACTGGAGCATGGAATGCACCACTGAAAG
This sequence comes from Dicrurus megarhynchus, assembly GCA_013399195.1. NCBI lineage: Eukaryota > Metazoa > Chordata > Aves > Passeriformes > Dicruridae > Dicrurus > Dicrurus megarhynchus. The sequence continues at coordinate 2,187,024 of VXAD01007430.1, forward strand.
GACAGGTATCTGGAAGGAGTTACACCCAAACTCTGTGGAAGACTGGAGTGAAAATAAACTCCAGACTCAGTGGAAGGAACAGAGGATCTAACAAAATAATTAAAACTGAAAGAGAATGAGCCAGAAAGAAAAACATGGTATTTCTGTATCATTCAGAATTTGTAATAAAAGATTATTACACAGCCAGTTGGAAGCATCACTCAGACAAAACGACAGACCTGGGTCATGTCAAGCAAATGGTCTGTGTGTACCAAGAAATGAAATGGGCTTTAATTAATGCTAGGGAACACTTTCATACATATTACAGGAGAAAGATTAATCTGAATTTTAAGCAGCATGGGTCTCTCAGTCAGAGTTGTTTATTGTGACTGTGCTCAAAGAAGTGTCTGTATTCTCCAGCAAAAACAAAAACACCTTTCTCTTACAGGAGTTAATAACTCATCCAAGTATGTGACATGGCAGTGAGGACATGCCAGTACACTGAGAAAAGTGTAGGCAACGCTATTTCCACTGGAACAATATTGTCTAAGGGCCTGAGCACTGCATCAAATTAAACAAAGAGGAGACTTGGTACTTACTTGGCCTAATTCCTTCCCCATATATTTGTGCACAGAACATTAATGAGCATGACCAGGAAAGCAAAAAAATCTGGTCCCTAACCATCAACACAGGGAGGGTGCTCTATGGACAGGTGCAGAATAGAAACAAGTAATTAAAAACCTGAGGTCAGAAGTGTGAGCATGCTAAGAAAAATGGTCAGACAATGTCTTATAAAATCTGTGGCATTTGTAATTTAATAATTTTCTAGTACCAGTATCTAGTTAAAAAAAGACAAAAGGGCAAAAAGCTTCACAATGATCATAAAAAGAGTTTGGTAAAGAAGTTCAATTCTACTCTAACTCATTCAGTTTAAGTGTAAATTCCAATTAAAGGCAGCTGAGAACAGCTCATTCCGGCAGCTTAGACATGAGGAAAGTTTTGAAATATGGTGATGTGTATAGCTATAAAGCTATAATATAAATTAATCAAGAGGGTAATTGCTTTCACTAAAACTTTTCTGTGATACCATTTTCAAACGCAAAATAAATCATCAACAATAACTCACCAACCTCAGCCATGGAAAACGGGAATGGCTACTAGTGTCCTGCAAGACATGGCTAACACAAAAAAGAGGTGGTATACATTTCTTTATCCTTATTCCTTATGCAATCACATGGGAAAAACTTTTCCACAATCACAGTGTGCCCAGGTGGCCAAGAAGGCCAATGGCACCTAGCCTGGATCAGCAACAGTGTGGCCAACAGGACCAGGGCAGTGACTGTCCCCCTGTACTTGGCACTGGTGAGGTCACACCTCAAATCCTTTGTCCAGTTTTGGGTCCCCCCCACCCAGAAAGACATTGAGGTGTTGAAGTGAGTCCAGAAAAGGGCAACAGAGCTGGGTCTGGAAAGGGTCTGGAGCATAAGTCTTATAAAGGGAGGCTGAGGGAGCTGGGGATGTTTAGCCTGGAGAAAAGGAGGCTCAGGAGGGACACTACTGCTCACCTGGAAGCAGGTTGTAGCCAGGTGGGGTCAGTCTCTTCTCCCAAGTAACAAGCAACAGGACAAATGTAACAGTCTGAAGTCACGCTAGAGGAGGCTTAGATATTAGCAGAAATGTATTCACCATAAGGGCTGTCACGCACTGAAAGAGGCTGCCCAGGGAAGTGGTGAAGTCACCACCACTGGAGCCATTTAAAGACATGTGGATGTGGCGCCTGGGGACATGGTTCAGTGGCAGCTTTAGGCAAACAGTTGGACTCAATGATCCTAAGGGTCTTTTCCAACCTAAATGATTCTGATTCTATGTCCAGAAGGCTGCGGTTCTGGTCACTTATGATCAAAGTACATGATCCTTACAGCAGGTGCTTGGGAGAAATACTGATGTCGTTCATTAGCACTAACCCATAGCTCAAAATGAAACTGATAGAGCTTTTCTTATACACAGTGGAATGAAATGAAACCTGAGAGGAATATGATCAGGATTACAAAGGATATCTGAAGCACAGGTACCACGGTGAGGGGAAAAAAACCTACTTAAACACAAGGACAAAGACTGGCAATGAACACTGGGATGGTGGAACAACTTTCAAATTGAAATAGTGGGCTAAATTGATTTTGGTAGGTTTCTGAAAGGGTTAATATTTTATCATTTCCTGCAATAAGAGTAACTGATAAATCAAAAAGGCCTCTTCACTTGTTCCTTCATTATGGAAGAACTTGTGCAGACCTGTTCAAGATGAAGGTATAGCCAGCTTTGAATGAAACAAATGAATATTTGTTGAATTTACTTTTGTGGCTTTTGAAACTTCTTTAAGGAAATAACTTGTAAATTAATACTGTCTTAAGATCATCTTTAAAGAGGAATAGAGAATAACAATTGCTTTTCAGTGTTAGAAGAAAAAGGTAGATGAAACAGATTCCCAAGTACCACCTGGCACATGGACCCCTCACTTTTGTTATGGTACTTTTCTCACTCTACCGTTTAGAGAAAGCTCTAAAACTGGCACTTTTTTGGTTGCTGTACAAAAAATGATTAATATAACTGGTGATATATCACCTCAAGAATCCTTCTGATTTCCAGGTGATTTTTCTTCTTCTTCTCCAAGGACATTGTCTCCTTTCAGCATTTCCTAACAAATACCTAAGAGTTTACCTGACAGGCAGCCAGATAAAGGGAGGCTGTCAAATCATTTCTCCACAATAGGAAACCCACTTATATGAAACACTCCTACAGAGTGACTGTGTATTGTGCAGGAATGGGTTGGAGGAGGAAGATGACCCATCCTTTTGACTCATGTCTGCAGGGTTCCGGAATTTTGCTGAACATTTGTTGCAATTAAATAATTATTAAATTGTCAATATTCCAAGAAAAACAAAATATACACTCGATTTTACTGTGTAAAATAGCTAAGTGTGCTGTTTGTGTTTGATTTTGTTCGACAGCACAGCGCAATGAAATCACCAACTGTCAGATGTAATACGACCAAATGCTTGGAGGCTAGAAGTATTCTGTCACTGTCATGCTGTGGATAGTTTATGCCAGTAATCCTCAGGCACATCTGAGCAGCGGGACACACCAGATATTATCCTACTGCTTCAGTGGAAAATGTACTTCAGGGCAGCTTGGTGATAGTGCAACAATGGGATCCCAGGTGTTAAACCACCGGCAGCACTTTGAAGCATGCACAGAGCCTTGCCTCTGTTATTCCTCCAAACCCATCATCTAGCACTGCTTCGTGCCTGTCAAGAGCAGGGGAAAGCCATAGAAGTAGCTGCTGATGTAGAGGTGGATGGGGCAGGCTGAAGACAAGCCCTTGCAGTAAGCAGGTTCAGGAGGGGAGAACAGACAGGACTCTCAAACACAGTGACCTGTGGCTCTGCTGCTGACCCAAAGAGAGCTTCAGAGCTGCTGGCACTGTGTCTCTGCTAGCAAGCTCATAGTAATGCACCCAGGCAAGTGGTGTCTCAGCTCTGTAAAGGGATTCAGCACTGCCCTTAGATTTCACATCCTTTATCTGCAGCGTTTACTTTGCCAGCCACCTCCAAGAGCTGCATGCACAGACTAAAGCAAGGGGGGATTTGGGCTTTCTTCGCCTGACAGAAAGTGTGCTAGACCAGATGTAGCCAAGGAAATGTATACGAAAGAGAACTGCTAAGAGATTGTGTGCTTAGTGATTTTCTTAATTCAAGTATACCTAAGGCCCAACTTCGTCCCTCAATTTTAAGACGTGATCCAAAGTCCACTGAGTCTAGGAAAACTCTCCAGGCTCTAATGTGTTTTAATAACAGAAGACTTCATCTAAACTATTAACAGTAGGACTCTTAGTAAAATGAATTTTATACTCTTTGTTCAGGGGCTTATGAAAAACAAAATTGATACAAGATTTGGCCTGAGCAAATATGCAGGTCTGTTTACAGATTTACAAAGGAAAACTTGCACAGCACCTGCCCACACATAATTCTGGCTCCTGGCACTACTTTAAGGAGTATTGAATTCCTTCCCACCCACACATCTTTACATAAGTTGAAGCTTAAACACCAATTCAGACTAAACATTTTTGAATGCAGAAATCCTTGAGTGACATAAAGAGAAACAGTGGTGTAAATGAACCTTTAATTTTCATCACATTCAATAACTGATGGACTAAACCCAGAGATTTTTAAACCAGTGTATAGTTTATTTGAAGTTATTGATTCGCACTTCCAGTAAATTCCTGTGCTCCATCAGCACACTGTGTTTTCATTGGAGGCTGAGACCATCACTAAATGTTACTTAGCAAGTGGAAAAAGCTTTCTGTCCTAAATAGCTGCCAAAAAGAGGTGCCATACAGAATGACTTCCAACTTGCTATGTGAGGAAGGGCAACCTGGAGCAGGATATTCCAGCTTCTGGTGGGCTCAGGAAACTTTTTCCACTCCGCTATGAAAACAGTCTAGGAAAAGTGGCTAGCAAAGGTAGCTCAGTATTTGTGTCACTGCAATTATGTACAGTTTTCATAGAGATTGGCATCAGCTACAAATTTTTAGGACTCTATTGATTCAGGGTGGCTTGAAAATCACCATGCAGGAGCAGCAATGGAAGGGAAAATTAGATCTTGGCCACTGTCACTACTGTTCTGTGTACGAAAAGAAAGATAACATGATGGTCTCTGAACATATCGAATAATGATGAGGGTTTAACAAAGAGATATCTAATAGAGAAAGGTTTCCAGAAAACAGCTAATGATCAATTCCATTATATCAGTGTGACTTCAGGAGAAGAATTCAGAGAGTCAGACTGGGGTTTGAGTTTGCCCTAGTCCTTCAAAGGACAAAAAGCTGATGGTTTTGTCTTTCCCTTCTAATTCCACCTGGTCTTTTGCAGGACAGCAGCAGTCTGTCATCTTTTTCACAAATTACAATGTGCTACCATCTTAAAATATCACCACTTGTAACCTGTATTTGGATGCTGCAAGACAATGAGAGGCTTGGGACATCTCCTGGCTCATCTCATAGTGGCAGCAACACTGGAAAGGGAGGTGAAATCCACCACTGCCTGACAGCAGCAACAGAATTGCAGAAAAACTGGAAAAAAATCAGCTTCTAACACTATGGAAAAACTTCATGAATTCACTGAGGTGAAAACATCCTCAGTGCTACAGGCAGATCACAAGGAAGGGCCATGTTCAAACTCCACTTTGCCAGGCTCAACATGGGAGCACCACACTGCAGACCAGCCAGCTCTGTGTCAACTTCCACAGTAATTCCCACAGTATCTCAGAGAAATATTTTTGTTACTAAAAAATCCAAAATGAACTACTGCGAAAACCAGTGTTGACCTCCTGGACCCAATTCATACTTCACACCATTTCACTTGCTGCAGCTGTACCAACTTTAGGGGAATTTACACATTAGTGTATGAGAAAGAAAAAGGAGATGGATCATATTAAGAAAAACAACTTGAACCTTCAGAGCCAAACTGAACCTACACAAATACGAAAGAACAAGGATCTCAGTTGGTTTCAATTTATGAAGGTGGTACCTGTCTACATTTCAAAGGCACGTGCACTTTGCATAATTTTCCTGCCTCTCCTGAACCCTTTCCCTTGTAATTTATGCTGTATGTATTTTGAATTAAAGAAAAATAATCAGTTTCTGGCACTGTTAACCATGAAATGGATTCTCCAAGTTACACTACATATTAATAAGACTATCTTTGCATCCATTAAATATGTGCATAATTAATTTACACTCACTCATAAAGCCGGCATTGCTTAGGGAGAACCTAAGGTTAAGGTATTCCATACAATACATGTTTGTTGTATTTTTTTACTTTTTTCTGCAGTACATAGCATTTTACAAAAGGCTGGCCAGGAGTTCGATCTGACAAATTACTGATAGATTAGTTCTTCTATTCATAAGATGCTACTGGCTTATACATCTCTTACAGCCAGGGATAAATGTGACAACAAAATAGGACACTAAAATGAGGCAGAACATCAGCCATCCAGTTATTCTGGCCCTGTAAGCATCTGTGCTTCCTGATTCAATGAATGTGGGTCTCCATGGATTGCCCTTATCATTGTGCACAAAATTTTTCACACAAGAATAAAGAGATGGATACTTTACCAGTATCAGTTCAACTTTCAACAGGATAAACCATGATATGCTTATGCTTCTCTAAAAAAATGTTGAAAACATTTTCTTCATCATATCTACTGTAAAGTCAGTAAGAGAGAAGCATTGAAATTTGCTTACATTTTTTTCTGTAACAAGACAGCTGCCCCCAACTGGAGGATTGAATTACAGACCTCAATCAGTATCTTTGCTAAAATCACCTCTAAGAAAAAGTGCATCTACTTGATCTGAAGGGAATTTCCTACCCAGAGAGTGGGCAGGAAAGGCACTAAACACTTTATTTAAAAAAAGGAAGTATTCTTCCTTCATTTTAAAACTCTGCACCTTCATTTCTCAGCTATCGAAAGGAGTCTTCTCATGAGGCTTGCCCTAGGAAATGTTACCAATAAAAGTGTAAGAAACTGTCTGTGACCTGTGGGCTTGGCCAGGCCAACCTCCAACACAGGACAGGCCAACCTTTGGAATTAAGGCTATGTTGCTCAGACTTTTGTCACTTGAATTTTGAAAATCTCCAAGGATTACCATTCCACAGCCTTTGCAGTGACCTATTCCCAGGCTTATTTCACCACGGGGAATTTTTTGACATCTCTTCTGCAGGCTGAACTGAATTCCCTCAACCAAAGCAGAGGTGAGAGGAATAAATACTTCCCTGGACCTGCAGGCTCTTTTCCCTTGTAACCACTTCTGCTTGGACTTACCACAAATACATTCTCTCTTTTATATACTTATATAATTAAATATAACACTCACCAGCCACTGCTGAGGTATTTCTGGCAGAGGCATTTGAGGAGGCGCCGGCAAACTGTTGGCAACTTCTTGCTTCTGGACATGTTCTTTTATTTCTAAACCTGTGGAAGAGCAACAAACATCACTTAATACCTTTGTGGATGCAAATGGGATATTTTTTCCACATGTGGATCCCATGTCTGACTGTCACACACTGAAATCTGGCATGCAGTTCTGATCACAGCCCACCTCCCAAGTGCAGTTACTGAGGCAGGACTGGAAGAATGCTCGGAATTCAGGAATTTAATCAAGCAGAACAAACACATACTTACTCTATATGATAATGACATATATGCTGTTTGGATCAACAAATACCAGACATAGAAAAAAATTACAGGAAATCATTCTGAACTGCCCATCCATCTCAAACTAAAAGACTTAAACAACATTCAAACATGCTGCCAGGTGGCTGCCATACAGATAAAAACATTTATTGGGGGAATATACCACATTTAAAAACAACCCAGTGGCAGCACAGAGTGGTTAAAACATAGCCAGCCTGTGGGCAGTACGTGGTCGGCTACCTTTTTCCAATGGAGATGAACAGCAGTTGTTCCCATGGCACATTCCGGGTGGGCAGGGCCATCATGCAGAAACAATCCCCAAATCATCTTTCATGAGAAACAAATGGGAAGAGGGTAGAAGAACTGCCTGCCTGCCTGCTTTCTTGGAAGTGATGGTGACAGCTCTTAGGCCAAGCCCACAGTGCCCACGTTCCCTGGGCCCCCGTTACCACCACCATCTCTGACCGTGGAGCTGTGGTGTGAGTCTGCCCCAGCCCCAGGGGATGCAGGATGCTGTGCCACCCCAGCCTGGAGCACTGCTGAGAGACACTGCCCTAACCAATTCACCATTAACAGAACTGCACACTGAGCATATTTCCCCCCCATTTCCTTCTTATTAATTTTTTATTTTAATAACCCCATCGTTTTCCAGGTGAATTTGAAAAGGGAAAAGTATATGAATGTAAAAGCTGCTTTGAGGGTCCTTTGTGTCATTGTTGCATGTCCCTCACAGGACAAAAGAGGAACGGACAACTCATTCTGTGTTTTTGGCACAATAATTTAAATCACAGTTAAATTCACTTCATAGAAACAGGATATTGTTTATTTTTCTAAATATCAAAAGAAGATTAGGGTGCATCTCCTCAATGTTCTGGCAAAAATGCAGTCCATGGATTGTACCCTGCTTAACCCTAGACTGAATTTAGTTCCTAGTGTTTAGTTGCATTTTTAAAATATATATTTACATAGTCAAATGGATGCCTTTTGGTCAAGATCATAAAATTCTCAAAAATGTAATTGATGAAACATTTCTTGTTATAATATCCCAGTTCCACTGGCTGTGAAGTCATGGGTTGAAAAACAACACTGATAAATTAAACTATATTTAAAGACTACAGATTCTTCTGTCTTCCTACAAATCAAGAGAGTGATTAGTCTTGGCAAAATTCCTTTTTATTTTTTCCAGTATAAATTTCACTCATTGCTCTTTACATAGGATGAGTCCATATCATGACTGCCATCCATATCCAAGTCTCCCATGCTTTCCATATCAACCAGAAGTCATATATGAAGTTTTCTACTGAAAAAAACCCAAACTATTCCAAGTGAATATATTGACTCTGTGAAACTATTTTTCCCCAGTTTTCATCTATGTGTGTTTAAGCAAGAACCTGCTCTAACATTTAATTTCTTCTACCAACTCACACTGCAAAAGGATAACTACAGGTTTAGGGCATCAGGTCCCTTTAAGGAAAACAGGCAATGCTGACAGTCATATTAAATGACTAAATCCAGCAACAGTTCTTACTCCAAAATAAACTCTTTGTGTCTTTGTTTTTTAGAAGAAAGTCTGAGTTTTAGAAGGAAATGCCAAGTGTTTTCTTCAGACCTACAATCCATTGCGCATGCCAAGGCTCAGGAAGAAAAATAAGGTTTATAGTTTTGCCAGCTATTCAGAGTAACCACTGGTTTGGATGCAGGGCAGGTTGAGGCCAGGCAGCTACGACCTGAAGAATACATCTGCCTGGCCCAGTTCTCTCTGACTGATAGGTATTAGTTGAAGAAAACAGTGTGCATTTGGGGGAGATGGAACAAAACAAGGCAAAAGATTTCTAAAGAATTCCCCAAGTAAGAATTCACTGAGTTTGAAGTGTTTTACTAAAACCCAACCAGTCCATCACAATAATTTCCACACCTTTACAAAGAAAAACATAATTGTTCATTTCCAGACATTCTAAAGAAGCCAGCCAGTTCCCAGTTCCCCAGATCCTTCATTACCATTCCCCATTGATCTTACATGGTTTTCTCCAACAATCAAAAAATTGTTTTGGATTCACCCTGTTGATATTTGCAAACACAACTAAAGAGGTTGAACTCAGCATAGTCCTCAAGACTCTTAAACTGTGCTAGCAACCCGAGAGCTCTCATGGAGTTGTGTGGGTGGAGTAAAACAACAATTTGAAAAACAGACTCCAAATGATAGTTCATCTAAGTTACTGAGTACTGTGGGTTTATGCATCTTTTATTGCTTTTAATTTTAATGAAGAGATGAATAGTTTCAAAGGGATGGGAGTACTGAATGTTATAACTGATAAAAAAAGCAGCAGGATCGGCTCCAGTAAAGTAAATGACTCCCTGGGTAGTTTCACACACACTCAAAGCCAGGACATGATGGCAGAGCTCCCAAGGAGGCAGTTCCTCTCCTTCCCTGCCTTGTTCCTGTCCCTGCACCAACCTCTCCTTTGAGCCAGCATAAGCATGTGTGTGGCCTTCGGTTGAACCAGACCAGGGAAGTCACACTGGTTAGGACTAAACCAGCAAAAAAACCTAAATAATGTTTGTGCTAGCAGAAAGGAAGAAGCAATACATGAGTAGCCTGGGGAGAGAAACTGGATGGTTTTTTAGAGGACATGCTGGCTTAAATTCTGTTCTATTCAGTTCCATAAACTAGTGTTTATAGACATATAAAGCAGAGTCCTATGATCTCTTATTTAACTGAACTATGGGGTTTCCTCAATTCTAGTTTGAACTGGAGCATATCTTTTAGAAAAATATTCCATCTTGATAAAATGCCAGCAATGGCATGCTGAACTTGCTAAATTCTTCCATTAGTTCATAACTTCAATGCTTAAAACATGTGCTTTATTTCCATTTTGAAACAAACATTCAGTCATTGCACTTACTGTTGTGTAAGTCTAGGAGCTTGTTCTCATTAATTCCTTTTCTACATAAAGATTAATTATGACACCTCATTTTGGATAATTTGAAGGCATATTTCTGGATCCTTTAATCACTTTTAAACCTTTTCTTTGAAATGTCTACGTTTTATCTCTTTGAATGAAGGCACTAGAGGTGAGTCAAATGTTCCAGTAACAACCACATTGAGCAAAGCCCCACCACTTAATACAGGGATCTCATATGTATTTTGGTGATTGATGTATCCTGTAATTGGATGAAATGGATCTTGTTACAGAGCCTGCAACAGGCTTTAAAACCTACCTGGTAGGTGCTGAATAGTGGAAAGCTATGGTTCTGGGGTCTTTTTGTCTGTCACCACATGTAGAGACATAAACTGAACACACCTAGGAAGATGAGCTGGCACAGAGAAATTGATACTCACACAGTTAAGACCTCTCACCCTCAAACTGATTTTGAACTGTCTGTAGGGAGCAAATCTTTACCCAAGATAACTCCCACATCATGCCTAGGAACTGATGGAGGAGACAAGTCAGCTCAGGCCAAACCAATGCAAGGATCACTCCACAATTTAACAGCACAAATAGCTGAGCTCTAGAGTCCAGAAACATACTCAGCACTGTGAGGTTCAGGGGTTTTCATCCTGGAGCACCATCCACAATCCCAAAAGAAAGAATATGACAACCTTTCCCTGTGTTTTCAAAGTTGGTAACAGAATGACACCTGACTCCTTGAAAAAGTCAAATGTTCTTCTTAATAAATCTAGTTGTAAAGAATGAAAGAAGAACATGCAGTGTCAGCTCAGCATTGCTGAGGTTATTTTAAACCTCACTAAAATACAGCTGTTTATAAACATATCAAATTGCAGGTTCACACCTATAGATTTTGGTTTTGGGGAGTTTGGTGTATTTTGATGAGCTTTTGGAGCATGAAGACTCCTTCCACAATATGAGAAATTGGTATCTGCCTCCTTCTCTCAGGGTGAAGTAGAAATAACAGTGGATCTTTAAGAATGTCAAAATGGAAAAGAGGACAATCATTACTTTAAAGTTGACCTCCTTGGACTTGAATCCCGTGACAAAAACTATTTCTTTACTAAATGGGGGAAACACTGCATCAAACAAGACCATATTTTTCTAGCACCAGAGAAGAAACAAATCAGAAATACAGCTGCTCACAATGTGGCATTTTTCTTCAGCAAACTCTGGTATTTTTCAAAAATCTAAACTGGAGGTTTACACTGGCAGTATTTCTGTCAAATGTAGTGGAGACAGAGGTCTTATAGCCCAGATGTCACTTCATACAGAAAGGTGAGGTAAAAAATATAAGGGTACTGTTAGAAAAAATAGTGAGGAATGTTCTTCACACAAGCTCTGTGGAAAGGTTCCTGTACACAGTGAATCACTTATGTTGCACACAGTGCCATAATCTTGATGGAGACAAGCAATTGTGCAATAAAAATCGTTTTAGATAGGAAGAAAATGAGAAAGTGAGTCTACTTGCAAAATGCAAGCCAAATATTCTGACAGCTATTTCCTATCTCTGGCTTGGCACTCCTGTATCAGCTATGCACCAGACTCCACCTCAGTATCAAGCCTTTTGATGGATTTAGGTCATTTGACACAGATGAAACGGTGCTGTGGCCAGCACTCCCTGACATCAAAACTCACAAACAGCATTACTGGCACAAATAAAATGAAGTAACCACTTTGCCAGCAGATGTGAAAACATTCTACCTAGGAAATAATTATGTGGCTGGATTCACCCATGGGCACCCAAGATACTTCTAAGTGTGCCTTTTGCTGTATTTTACTGCTGGACACAAAGGAAAGCATTCAGGTAAGTTACACTTTGGCTTCACCCTGTCTTTCTGTCTTGCTTCAATTTAGGGCTTGTCTTCAGCTCTTAAAGTTATTTCACCAAGCACAGACTTATTCTGTGCATTCTGCAAGCGAGAAAACACACCCCGGCACTGACCTTTTGATGACTGTATCCTCAGGAGAATGTTAGTTATTACTGCCTTCTTCTCTCTGACAGTGGAAGTTAGATATTCATGGTCCAGAAGTTCAAGAAACAGGCGCAGCTCAACTATTAACTCTTCCATGGCTGAAAGACAAAAAAATAGAATTACTTTTTCTGAAAAGTCCCACTGGAAAAAAAGATAAGAGTTAATTGTCATTTATCCACATTCATAGTTATTTTCTAGTATTTCTTAAAAATGTATGGTCCTCCCTGACAGAAAGAGACTTTAACATTATTAAACATTAGTAGATCCAACAGAATAATCCATTAATGAGTTTTGCTGGCATTTATAACATTTATTTCCAAACTTAAAGATGTATCTTTTCACATGCCACATGATGAAGCCAGCACCAGACAAGTTATGTGTCAGAATGGTGGCCCCTGGCTTTTCTACCACTGCCACTCTGGTTCCCCTCCCACTAACAAAGTGCAAAATTTCTAACTGCACAACAAATTTAAGACTTGGTAAAGCTTCTAGATACCACTGATATTTTAATGAATCTCTCTCTTTCCTTCGTATTTTTTCTTCTGTTTGCTGTGGTAAGAAAGAGCAGGTATTCTTTTTTTTACAGCTATTTTTCTTTTTTATGATCTCCAAAGGCAAGCTCCCAACCTCTCACATATTTTCTTATCACTCCCCAGATTCCAAGTGATGTATTTCACATTTCATCCTGCTCTATTATTCCAGATCTCAAAGCTTTTCAACTCGCTCTAGAAAAAATTACATTCCTTCTCTCTATTGCCAGTGCTTCTCAATTTTTTAATCAATGAACTTTATACGCAGTTCTACTTTTTTCCTTTCAAATTATCCCTAAAGTCTTGCATTGTCCTGATTAATGCAGTAGCTCAGACCATACAAACACCTTTGTTACAGCCTGATCATATGATATCTCTTCAGCAGGTTCATGAGGAATCCCATGGTATTTAACCACATTTTCACGCTTCAGTTCTCTCACAATTCTGAGATTCTCTGGTCCCTTTGCTTAAGAGGATGTACTATTTATAGTTTTGTATCCTCATTCCAAAATGCCTCCACTTAAATTTTTCTCTACTTAATCACATTTGCTTTTATAGTCTTTTCAAGGCCTAACTGGGCAACTGCCGCTGAGCGTCGTCAGACCTCTAAAAGGTACATTCTTTGATGCTTACTCCCTTACCACCTCTTTCCTACTCCTAAAAGGTTTCTGATACAATTGTTTACCCAAGTGAACCTGGAATCCTTTCTTCCATCTCTGAGAATGTGTCTGGATGTTTAAACAACCCTTGACAACAGCACAGTGCAGGGATCCTGCAGATGTCAGCTACACTCCTGCAAGGGGCTGTTGGCCTATTCTTGTCTCCAAGAAATGCAGATTTTCCCATGCATTTGGAGACTGTACCTGAGCTCTGACTGCTCTGGCAACAAACTACTAGCAAGCACAGAAGATGTACCAGTCAGCAATACCAGGGCATGAAAACATCTTAACAAAGAAATCCCCGAAGAAGTACGTGTGGGCAAGTATTTTCATAGAATCATTTAGGTTGTAAAAGACTTTTAAGATCATCAAGTCCAATGACAGAACTGTCAAGTCCACCACTAAACCATGTCCCTAAGCACCACATCCATGTGTTTATCAAGGACAGTGGCTTCACCACTTTCCTGGCCAGCCTGTTCCAATGTTTGACCATCCTTTCACGGAAGAAATTTTTCATAATGGCCAATCTAAACATCCCCTGGTGCAAATTGAAGCCATTTCCTTTCATCCTGTCGCTTGTTACTTGGGGAAAACACTGACACCCACCTCCCTAGAACCTCCTCCTTTCAGATAGTTGCAGACAGTGTCCCCCCTGAATCCCATTTTCTCTAGTCTAAACAATCCCAGTTCCCTTTGATACTCCTCATTAAGACTTGTGCTCCAGACCCTTAACTCTTAATTTTCTCAAAGACACTATTAATTTGTACATATAATTCCATCCTGCCCAAGTTTTTCTTGGTGACTATGTTCTACAACTAAGCAGTATAAACTGTCCACATTTTCAGGAACTATGTTTCTCAAAGATTTTCACAATATATTGGCAGAAAGAAGATAATTAAAACAACAAGAAAACTGTCTGCATCACTTCACGATGTAGCTTATGAAAAGCATCCCATGGCCACAATGGTAATTTTTTTTGCCATCACATTTGTAGCTGTCTAAGCTCTCTAGAAGTCTGTCAGAAATCCAAAGTATTTCACAACAACCCTACTATTTCCAGAGTTGTTCCAATAATGAAACAACAACATATATAGGGCATACAGCTTTCTGAAGCACAAAGGCATAAGCTCAGATTTGCAAAGTGGTAAGTGATCATGAGACTTGAGGAGAAATAAAAAGGCCCTATGACCAAAAAAAGGTAATACCCAAGTAATCAGCCCTTACTTTTTTCTCAAGTTATACAGTTTAGAGATAAGATGTATATCCTATTCTGTGTATAGTGGTTTCTTGCTTTTAAGCATGCTTTGAATATAAAATGCATTAATATTGTTCATTTTAATTACAGAATATATGAATATTTTAATGGTTACTTGTTATGATACATGCCTTTCAAAAGCTATCATTACCATAGAATCTAGGCAATCATTGTGAAACCTAATCAGTATGCAGTACAAGAAATGTATATTTTTCTTGTAGTTCTACAGCCATATAAATTACTGTTAGTAATATATAGCATATATCACTGCACTAGAATTTCTTTGCAATGCCATGTCTCCTGATTTTGTTAAGGCAAGGGATTGTAAATATGCTGAAAGGGACCTCTCCCTTCTCCTCTTCACCAAAGAATACCATATGCCACAGTCACCTCGTTTCTTTGCTGAGAACCCTCACTTCTAGGAAGGGAAAAAAGGAGGAAAGCATCAGATACCTTTGATATGCAAAGTGTACATAACTGTGTTCTGTTATTAAAAATTATCAGATCCTTGTTCTCAGGATCTTATAATCTAATATAAACAGATGGATTGCACAATGAGAAATTAAAACAGAGCAAGAGGAAGTTACAAGGCAAGGAGACAGGGAAGCAAGAGGAGAAGAGATAGGAAACCACTGCTGGAGAGACTTCTCAGAGGTGGCACCAGACCAAATCTCTTCTGACTGTACCATAAACGTGTGACCTTCCTCTATGAATTTGGATTAAATCTGCATTGTAGTCCCAGGTGACCCCTTCCCATTGACCTACAATGACCAGCCCACCTAAGGTACTGGAAGCAGTTTAACTGCCCCAGCAGAGAATTTAAAAAACAAAGCTTTGGTTAGGAAGGATAAGAGGATGGTAAGATGAAACTGATACCAGTGAGGCAATATTTAAAACATGCCAAAACCACTGCCTTAGCAGCACATTCACACTCACTGCATGTGCCCTTGGCCTGGTGTGCAGCACTGTGGTTCAAAGGTCGAGTGGTGCATCACCAAGGAATACAGAGCATGACAAGACTTGCTCCTCCAGCCTTTGTAAGCTCACAGGTGTATGACACCGACTTCAAGCAAGCAGCCATAAATGCTAATTCACAATTTTAGTGTGACAACAGAACGAAATTGTTAGCAGCTGTTAAAAAATGCTAGACACGAACACTTGGACATTGTTTCTACCAGGACTCAATTAGGGATGTATTTTCTTTTGTGGGAGTTAATAGCATCATAAGTATCAAAGTGTGAAGGAAGGAACTTCTGAATTTCACTTCATATATGCATTGATGTCAAACATCCAAAAAAAAGAAGGGAATCGCTGTTCCCAGCTAGCAAGAAACACTCTTTCCACATATCCTAAAAGCATACTTTCCTCTGTTAGTACTTTCTCTGCTTAAGGAAAGAGCAGAAATACTGCCATGGAGTGTATTGAAATAAAGTACTGAAAACACTTTTTTCCCAGATGGCAACAAATAAACTTATATGTTCTGGGGAAAAAATAAGTTTCCCTGTTGTCAATCCTTGGCTGATTTTCTGGACTGAAGAATCTTATTTTCTCCTACCTAGAAATGTGATGATGTGCTCACAAAAAAAAGTAATGGAACTGAATAACAGAAAATCTACATATTTTCAGTAAGCAATCATTATTAAATGGAGACTCAAAAGGAGCGGGTGGTGCAAGTCCCAAAGAAAAACATACTCCTCCAGTGAGAGATTACCCTTGGAAATCTGACATCACCACAAAGAAAGAATAATAATCAGAAGAAGGCTCTCAAAAAGGGGCCTATTTATTTGACAGTTGTGGCTGTATTCTCATTGCCAAAGGAATTATTTGTAAGTGGCAGGTGGTGAAAGGCAGGGTGGAGCCCAGGGATGGTAATCACACAGTAAGCTGATTTTAGCTTGACTGAGGAACAAAATCACATTCCATATTAAAAGATGAGAAGTCCATTCTATGCTCAATAGGAATTATAGTCCCCTAATGGACTGCTGTAATTGCCATGCACAAATAAAAAAACAATGATAAATCCAGAAGGGTTTCCAAGACTGGCTCTCAGGAGCTTTAAAGTTTTTCAAATGGCAGCACATAAAAACTATATAAACAAGCCAGCAACAGAATACACCAAGGTAAAAATAATCAGAGGAAGGCAATTACATCACACTGCAGATTTTGTTCCAAACCAGAACTAAAACCAACTGGGACTGAAAAAGCATGATGATGCAATTATTCCAAATCTATGTTTACGGGTACTAGCCTATAACCATTTCTTAAAAGAATATACTTTTCACTTCCAGTTGATTAGAAAAAAATCGCAGGAGCGTAACTATATCACACATATGATTTCAAGGTTGCTTTAACCAGAGGAAACGACAAGGATGAGCTCATTAGAAAAATGGTCAGATTGTTTTTTGGTCAGTCCTAGCAATTACAGTATTTCTTAACCTTTCCAATGCACAAATGACCTGAAAGTGTTTTTCAGTTGACTAATACACGCTGATGAACTTTTTAAAGAAAAAGAAATGCTAGTCCAGGAAGGATGACAGGAAGTGCGTTTACTAATTATTGTCTTGTCCATACAGCACAAACTTTCCACACAAAGTCACTTCACTTCCATGCTTGCACGTCTATTGTAAATGCATGTATGAAAATACGTGAGTATACAAATCTATCACAGAAATATGATTTTAAATTGAGCTTCAATTTTTTAGAAGATGCTGTTGATCAGTTCCTTGAACATTGCTGAATCAAATTTCTCCATGTTTGCATTTTCTCTTCTCTGTTTAGTTTGTCATTTGCATATGTTGAAGGCTAGAACAGAGACCCACTACAAGAAATCACCAAATCTGACTTTCTATACAATACAGACCAGAGACTTTCACCTTGCTACACCTCTGTTTGTTGAGAGATGTGTTTTTACCTGAAGTACATCTTCCAGGAAAGCCAAAAATCTGTCAGCATTTTGAGCCCTAGTTTCATGGGGGCGTGATCCCACTTGACATCCCCAAACAAATTTGATTGGATTTATGTGTAGAATTGAGGTTAATCTTATATATATATATATATATATATATAAAAACGTCTTGAAACATAGAGACTCTTACAATCTTTAAAAAAACCCTCACTGGTATTTGGGCACACAGGCAACACTACAGAAACCAGATATATGATCTCATTTAAAATGAAAAGCAGAATATGAACTTCATGTTTATACCCATTTCTCTTGAAATAGTGTCACCATCCTTAGTTTTGGATGTAATTTGAATATTTTATTAAAAAGCTCACAACAGACTACTGCTGAGGAAACCACAGCTGTATTTTATAAAGCTATAAATATCAGGGACACTACAATGAATGTAGAGGCACAAGGCAAAAATCTTTATGAAGAAAAACACAAAATCACTTTGACTCACTTCCACTCAATCCTATAATGCAGTTACAAATATCCTGAAACCAGCAATTAATAAAAAAGTTCCTTTAATGACTATTTTATCATTATCCAGGAAAAGAGTTTCACATAGAAGCACACAAAATCTGAAAGCAGGCAGTGAGAACATATTTAGAAGTAGGAGAAATTTTTAATTTTTTCAATAATACTACCAGAAACTATTTGACATATTTGAAAACTGTATTGAAATCCTCTCCCCCAAGAAACGACAAGGCTTGCTGCTTGAGGAACACCCTATGAGGTGACAACACTTCTCACTTGGAGAGTTTTCTCTTGGTTGCATTGGCCCTTCCCTGCTGCCCTGATAACCAGAGTGTACAAGGTGTGTGGGATTCTACCTGACAAATATGCTAAATCCTGCTCCAGAAAGTGGTATTAGAGGAAAGAATAGTAGTGTGTTAAAAAGGGGTGAAGCCTAAATACTAAATGAAGCCCTATGGATGAAGAACTAGTATGAAGCAAGTATAACATAGACAAGGATTTCCATTAGAGTGTTTTAGCACAAAAATAATTACACTTCTCTAAAAACTGTCAACAATCATCTTTTGTTTAAAATTTGGAGCTCCTCAGCCTGTCACAAAGTCTCTTTCCAGACAGCTTGGGGCAAGAGAGGCAAAATACATCTACTAAAAACTCCTCCTGTTTCATGCATATTTATGATCAACGTCGATGACTGTAAAGGGATCACTTCAGCCACAACCCACATGTATTCCTCTTTTTTCTTCTTCCTTCTGCTTCAGTTTTCCAGGAATTGGCTTTTACAAAACCAGCTTTCCAAAACAGCTATCAGAGCTCCAAATGCTACTGTTGCAATACCTGGGTGATAAAACAAGAGGTGGAAGGGCATTAAGGAGTATTTGGACAAGAAACAAGCTGCAAAAAACCCTACTCCACCACTGAATCCTACAGCCATGCCGGAAATCCTACAGCCATGCAATGAGTGACAGCAACGCTGGGGTGTAATCCATTAGCATGGATAAAATGTTTATTTTTTAAAGTACAGACCAGTGTTTAAGCAATGCCACAGAGTTTGGAGAGGAATGTCTGCTTTTAAGCAAGTTCACAGACTCACAGGAAAAAAAAGAACAAAAAATAAAACAAAGAAGGAAAATATGAAACATGGAGAAATGAAAGAGAAAAAACAAAGAAGAAACAGAAGAAGAACCAAAAAAGAAGAAAACATAATAAGTGTTAAAGGCATTTAATTTTATTTAAGTACCAATTATCTACATGGAACTCATAATAAGCTAGCCAAAAAGAAAAAAAGTGCTGATAACTAACTAAAGAAACTTACAGTGGACTTTGTAAAGTTGTTCAAAGTTTTATCTAAAGTATGTTTTCCATATGAGATTTCTTTTGTTCCCAAAATAAATGTAACATACTTTGTAAAGCACAGGAACACGGATTTCACCCTCAGTGGATGCCCAGCAGGCTGAGTAAGTCTCACCCTCCTGCCTCTGTGCACTGCTGGCCCTCAGGCTGAGTTTTCTCTTTGGACTCCCATTACCCTTCTACAGCAGAAAATTGAAATTTCTTGCATTTAACCATCTCCAAATGTATCAGCTGACATCATCCCACCAAGACAAGACATTCCAAGTCCTGTCTGCTGGCTCCTGCATTAGCTCACCTCCTCTCTTCCTCCAAACCACAAAAGATAAGTGGTCACTGTAAAATTAATGAACAGGCTCCAATTCCACAAAAGAAAAGCAGTTCCCTCTGATGATGCAAGAAGAAGACAGAAAATCTGTGGTAGGAGGTGGAAGTCTGCGCCTGTCTCCAAATCCCACGGGAAACAGGGCTCAGATAAGGCTGAGACACGCAGAAACAAGTGACCTGTGGCAGTAAAACAAAGCGAAGCACTGCTGTGCCCCCGGGGAGTTCTTCACTCGCGTCCTCAGCTGAACACCCTTTTTAGGGTACAATTTCTTTCAAAGTTATGAATAATTACATATCCAGCAGAAATATGAGACAGTAAATTAAGGAAGTTAATGGAATGGAGAAACAGAATAGCAAAACAATGACAAAGAAATACAAATATGGCACTGGCAGGAACTGCACATTATAATTTGGTATTTTTGTATTGAGCAATACAATTTTATTATCCACTTCAAATGGCAAACTTGAAAATTGTTCAAGTCCGGAGTCTGATCATGTCATCCATATGAGCAGTACAATTGAATAGTTTTCATTTTGTGGATCTGGAGCTCCAGGCTTCCAGTGTGCAGCTATTTTAGAGCCAGAAATGAGATAATATTGCTTTTTATAAGCATAGATCCAGAAGTCCTCACATTTGTATGTGAAGATGGAAAAAAAACCCTTTTTTTCTCTCCTAAAACACTTTTTTATACTACAGTTCTCACTGCTGAATTCATTAGCAATGAGTAACTTCTGCCATACATTGATTATTGTCTGATGCTTTCCCCAAGGAGAGGAGCATGTTCTGCTTTTTCTGTCAGGTTTTTGAAATTTTCTATTAATAGATGTGCACATTGATACAGATGACATGCATGATCCATAAATGTATGAAATATATTCTCTATTGAAAACAGCAATATATGCCTTTCAACAGTGGATTCAGCTAGCTGTGATAAAGTAGGAAAGCTGTAATTCTAAAATGGGGAATTTCAATTCCCTCTGCCCCTCAAGTTAATTCTCTAAAATACATCAATGTCTCTCTGATTTCTCCTCCTTCTGGTTCTCCTTCATGATTACTATGAAGACAGGAAAATTAAATAAACTTTTAATTTTATAATTTCTGAAAATAAATATAAAAAACAAAAAATCAAGCTCCGCCAGCCTGAGGCAAATTATTCCTTTCACACCTCTGCAGCATGCCAAACGAAGACACACCAAGGGTCCCTATGTAACCCTCCCATGCAAAGAGAGTGCTGGAAGCCTGGATTTGATCCAGGTGCCTCTGGGCTTGGACAGGGGCTGCTACAAAGGAGGGCAGCAGCAGACACCCTGACCACAGGGAAGAGATCAGCCAAGTGTGGGATCCACACTTGCTAAAGGAGGTCCACAGAGCAACCTTCAAGGGCCCTTTTTTTGTCTCCATCTGTTAATAAGTGATCAAAGGTTAGACTTTCTCTCTAAAAAAAGATAAAGTCAGAAAGTACATTTCAGAAAACTATGGAAACCTAGGTCCGTGAAACTAAGTTATATTTTCTTACAATAGGAGAATTAGAAGTCAAACAAGTGCACTTTCACATATTTTTTAGAAAAGAAGTGGCACTAAAGTAGATACTAAGTTGGTCCAGTAAGTCAACTGAAATTCTGCCACTTGAGCTACGGACTGTACTGGAATTCAAAATGCTATTTTGTCACAAAATCTCATTTTCACACCTTTAAAAATATACAGCAACCTCATAATTTAAATATTCTAGCATGGAATGCTGGAATTGATGGTGAGAGTTTTAAAGAATGGCGACAGTATGCATGAGAGGCTCAGTGCCCTGGCAGGACATGGGCAATACTACCATGATGGGACCTGAAACTGAGCATGCTGAAAAGAGGAACACAAATACTCTGGCACAATTTTCGTGACTGGATTTAGACCCCACAAACCTCATGTAAGAAGTTGCCACCATGTCACCAATGTAACATTTGAAATATGCTAATTGTAAAGCTGAATTATTTTCAATATCCATAGTATTGATAGATGGTAATTTTCATCTGCAGTACTGATCAGCCAGAAAACAAGGCATCTTTAGAAGACACAAAATAAATAAAAATTATTTCCCCTCATGACAAAAAAAGAAAAAGAAAATACTTATTCAAAATTTTGGGTCTTTATCTGGCGTACTTCGCACAGTTTCACTGATGCCCAACTAATTCACTGCAGCCTTGGACATGCAGCAAATACTTGTATGGTACAGAGATTTCATTTTAATTACAGATGTGCTCTGAACTTATCATGAAAGCAGAAGACATATGTTTAAGAAACAGTAATAAACTGCTGTCAACACCTTTCTCTCAGGCTGCTCCAGCCACCTTTCCTCCTCTATCCAATCAGCCTCGCTCCTCTTTGGAGTACAGACTGTGCTAAACAGACTTACCTACAAGATCCCAGGGAAAATCTACCTCCATGGCTTGCACTCCCTTTGCATCATTTTCTGGTTTCTGGACATTATCTAGTTTTTTTTCATCTGGTCACCTTGCCCCATATGTTTGGAACAGCCTCCCTTTTCCCTGCCAAGCAGCCTCCCTCTCTCCCATGAAATCCCTCTTTCTTTCAGCATTCCCTTCAGCAATAATCCTCACATTCCTCCTTGACCAACAGTTGCGCCATGTCTCGTCATGCAGCTGGTTTTTTTATCTACCTTTAGTTCAGACGCTGTAAACGTTTTCCCGTGGTAAAAAAACCCTCCCAATCCTTCCGATCAGTTTCACTAACCACAGCAGCAGGATGAGTTCAGAGAGAGAAAAAAGATGTGTTTTAGTTATTAACATCTGAAAGGCTCTAACTTCATTCCTATGCAAAAGGAGCAGAGCAGACAAACAGTGGGATGTCTGTTCCTCCTGCCAGCAGTGGGAGAATGCAGCTCTGAGGATGGGAGACCAGGGCAGCTGCCAGAACATATCCTGGCACCAGCACGGGCACTGCCTGGCCAGCCGTGCCAGCTCCGTCCTCCCCCTCACACCTGGCCCTTTCCAACAGAGAAGCGGTATTTAAAAAAAATAAAATTATTATTCCATATTCCAAGAATATATCTAAGCTCTGAGGACATTTGTCCAAAATGTTACCATTACCAGTGGCTCTCACTCACCCTGAGCCTGGCTGCATTTCTTCAGGTCAAGGAGATAATTTATTGTTTGTAAAAAGTGCTGCATGGGACTGAACAGCACAAGCAACACCAGTTCCCCACTGTTATAGCATCTAAAAACTTCCTATCAGGCCACAGGAGAGAAAAAGGAAAGCACTTTACCTACATCCTCAGCATATTCTCTCCATGACTGCCCACTTGTGTCAGCTGATGGATACCACAAAGATACAAATGGACCGTTGGGTTCAGAACAAAACCCTATATTCAGATTAGACAGTGAGCACAAATTACCTCTGAGCACACTTCAGCAGTATCACTTGGGCAGGGAAGCCACATTTTATGACTAAGAGGTTCACTGCATGTCCATTTGTCCTCACCAAACTTCTGTCACAGCCGAGGGAATGTCCTGATCAACATGAGCTTTGCCAGGGGTTGGGTGTGCCATCGAGCCAATGCTCTGTATGGCCGGATGAGATCCTGCATGGTTTGTTTAACCACATTTGCCAAAGTTTCCCAGTTTTTCCCGTATTCCTGAGTAACAAAGAATACGCACTGCCAAATGTCCTCCCACTGAGATCTCAAAGCACCCTCCCTCAAGAAAAAAGCAGAACAGAAACAATTAGAGTTTATAGCAAGTTTGCACATTTTCCTGAGTTTATGTGCTTCGTTTTTCACAGACTCATAACCTAACTAGGAAACCACAGACTGATGCATCTCTTGGTCTCAGTTATTATCAAAAATGTGCTGACTCCCTATAAAAGTTATCCCATTGCATCACAGCCCAAACACCCGTGTCAGGCCTGTGTCTGGCAGCCGAGCGCGGTGAGGATCCCTGGCGGCCGGGCTGGGACAGACCAGCCGGGGCCCTGCCCCTCCGCCCAGCACCAGCCACAGACACTGCACAAAGATAAAAGCTGCCCATGGCAAACATTTGCATCCTTGCCTCATCTCACCATCTGCTGCTGCTGCTGCTCACTTGAAAATTAATACAGTGGCTGCTTAAACCAGAAGCTAATGCTACATCTGTCCTCCTTAGATCATTATTAGACTACACATGCAACCCTTTTTGAGACTCAAATGGGGCAACAGTGGCCTCTAATCTGACAGCATCTGTCCTCCATCAAGAGAGACCAAATTGTAGACCCTGAAACAAATTGGACTGAATCTTCCTCCTAGTCTGTGCTCCCTTACTTTCCCCTTCTTCTTCCCCCATACACTTTCACTAGAGTTAAAAAGTAAATTAATAAAGCGTACATCTCTTTTGAAGAACATAAAAAGGTCTTTCACAAGCAAAAATATACAGAAAACTCAGGACTGGTCTTGCTTGTAAAAATTACATCTCCCAATCCATTTTCTAGAGGCTGTTCATGGCTGTTAAGGAAACAAGTGAAATTGCATTTTATCATCTTGATCATTTATTCCTAATAGTTTCCTATTTGCATCTGATTTGCACTGCATGAAGAAAAGCAAAAATGTGAGAAGAATAAAGCATTTATATTGAGGTTACAATTCTCATACAAATCTTAATTCTGTGGCCTTTAATCCAGAGGAAGTCTCAAAGAGGCATTCCCTATTGCAACATACTGATTTTAGAGAAGGACTAATTTCACAGGCTTCAGGGGAAATAATCTGAGATAGAAATCTATTCCCTTCTTCCATGGAAGACACGCTAGAAACTTCTTACAGGAACATCATCAAATTGAGCATTTCTAAAAGACTCCTAGTAAAATGTGTTTTACCCTACATATATTTTTCATCATTCAACTTAGAAATTATTTACAATAAGAAACTGAGCAGTCAAATCCACTTAGGGGAATTCTAGCAAAACGTATGTATCTGCAAAAAAACAAAGCCCAAACCCCTTTCCTCCTGTTCAAAGCACTTTGAAAACAAAGTGAAGAAACTGCTAAGATGAATGTTTGCAAACATTTTTTTCTTAAGCTACAGTTTGAGAACCATGACTATAGCTAATAAAACTTCTAAAACTAAAAAAAAAAAAAACCGCAAAACCACCAACCAAACCCAAAGAACATTAGAAAGGATAAAATGCTCTGTCATGTCCTAGTCCTTTCTAGATCTGTCTCCATAGTCGTAGGGGCTCAGGACAGATATAATAAAATATTATATTTTATTGCTAGGAGGTCACCTAGCAATAAAATAATGCTAGGTGACCTCCTTCACCTCCTAGAAGCAAGAAATGGAAAGACAATTGGCAGAAGGCATAAAAGACCAGTAGAGAAATAGAAACTATTTAAATTAGCCCTTGTTTTGGAGCATTTGAGAATGGCAGAAAGGTGCTTCAAAAAGGCCAGACTGGTCCTGATGAAAAGGAAGGAACATGAGAAGATAAACAAGAGAAAGAAGGGTCATTCACAGCCCATGAACCTTAACAGCATTCCTTGAAGAAAAACAGAAAGGTTTATCTCTGTTAAATAGCTTGTTTATAGGAAAGATGCGAATGTGTTCTTGGGATAAGGCTTTTTGTCTTCTTTGCTTCTTTAATCTGTTTTCTCATGATTACACTTTTTCTTACCCACAATTTTTCTTAAGAGAAATACGAGGAAAGGCAAAATCAGCTTACACTTTCTTTTCATTCCAGATGGCAAAGTGACGAAAACTGACTAATAGCTAAATCAAGAAATTATGATGATGAAGGCATGGATTCTAAAAAAAGCTTTTGCAATTTTTCAAGTGAGAGAAACAGGAGAGCAATTATCTCCTAACTTTTAGAAAGCAGTGTTCATTCTCATGCACAGGAGACTAATCCATTTTCCTACCATCCTTTTGGGTTACAAATCAGCACTCTGTGGTTTACAGATGGGAAACTGAGGCAGGCTTAGTACCACAAAGACTGTCACAGAGCATAACTTGGCACTGCCACCAAAAGAAGCAGCCATGGGCACCTTTCCCAAACCACAGCCTTTCCCAAACCCAGGCTGTCATTTCTGCCTCTTCTCTGGGCTGGCATATGTGCTTGTGCAGCCACGGGATGGACTGAAGCCGAGGACTGATTCGGTTTTTAAGAGAAATACCCAGTCATGCTGGAGTAACTTTATGGTAGGACATGACAATAGATGTACCTATACCTAAATTAATGCTCTGTGAAGATCGTGGGCCAGTAGTCACGAACTCAGGCTGTTTTGAAATTCCTTTTATCCTAGGATCAGGCAATATTGGGATAATGAAAGAATCATGTGGCCCTCTGTGTGCTATTTCCTGACATTTCACAAGGAGTGACAGGACACATCGAGGGCTAGTGTCCCAGCCACACTGCATGCTGGAGCAGTTCTGTGCACACCCTGGGATTTCCCTCATGGGGACACCAGTGAAAAATGGGAAAGGTTTCATGTTCTGCAGCTCTCTAAATCCACAAATTTGGTGTCAATCTAATTTCTGTGCTATAACACCAAATTAACACTACTGACCAAATATATACATGTTGAATGTCTAACACTGAATGTTTGAGACGAAATCTCAGATGCAAAAACCATCTGTTTAATTATTTCCATTAATGGTAAAGTTCTCCCAGTGTCAACAGCTGCTGAGATAATCTAACTCTTAGCACATCTGAAAATCCAAATCAAGCTGTGGCCCTCTAAAGATAAAGTGACTAATTTTACCCTTTTTTGACAGTGTTGTCTATTTTTGTCTTTGGCTTTGTAATGAAAATGTGGATCTAAATCATGTGACCTGAAAGCAGTGGAAAGTTCTTATTGACCTGTTGAAGAAGAGAAATGTTTTGTTAATCTTAAAAAAAGCCCAAACACCTATATAGTAAATTACTAGATATTTGCACTAGAAAATTATTTTTAAAAAACTGTTCAAACCATGTAGAATTTACCATTATGCTATTAATAACTTTAGTAACATTAAATTCTATTAAGAAGTTTCTATACAACTGTGCAGGTTTCCCTGACTTTGCAGGACTGCCCCAGCCCTGTGAATGGAGGCAGATCCCATTGGCAGGAGCTGCCTCCACACAAGCCACAGCATGGCCTGACCAGACGTGCAGATGTTAATAAATAAGAATAACGACGATGATGACGATGGCAGAACCATGTAAGCATTCATGATTTTCTAGTTTCCAGCCTCTCCTCGATCTACAATGCCAAACTTCCTCAGATGGCTGGCGAGAAGTCAGGGGCTGACAGCCATCCTGGCAGCGCTCTTGGCCCCCGGGGCTCCTCACCTAATTATCCTGACATGGAGCAGAAGGATGCTGAGCTGCTGCCAAGCGGGAGGTGCGGGCTCAGAGGGACACCCAATCTCCCCGACCCAAGGAGTCTGGCCTGGAAGGACAATCACAGGTCACCTTGAGCCCCCAGACCTACATTCCTGGCT
This sequence comes from Dicrurus megarhynchus, assembly GCA_013399195.1. Classification (NCBI taxonomy): domain Eukaryota; kingdom Metazoa; phylum Chordata; class Aves; order Passeriformes; family Dicruridae; genus Dicrurus; species Dicrurus megarhynchus. The sequence goes on from VXAD01007430.1 coordinate 2,214,165, forward strand.
TGTACTAGCCTGCAGGCAAATGGATTACCTAGGTCCAGGAGTAGGCAGGAAAAAGACTGGATTGCAAGCCAAGCCAGAGATTATTTGCAGCATGGATTAATTAAAACTACTCCGATTTCATTTTTTAAACTCTCAGACTGAGAAAGAAGAAATGCTTCAGAATAAAAATACTCAACCATGCCAACACATCACCCCCACCGGTCTGGTAGCTGCACGTGCCAGGGCACAGCCTGGCCATATGTGGCTAGTATCACCCTCTGACACGATGACACCAGCAAAAAATTATATCACAGGCTACAGCAAAACTGTATTCCACTGTAACAGCTCATCCTAAAAGCCTGAAACAAGAAGAACATGGAGAAATAAAACGAGAGGTGAAAATTATCATCATATTCAAGCAAACTGCATGCACAACTCTGAAATGTTCATTATAAAATTCCAGTGGTCTCAGTTCCACAGCATTAAGAGACTATATATTGAAATAATGAAAGAGCAAGGGTGGAAGGGGGCTTGGAATAAAAGTCAGCAGGTGTAATTATTATTTGGAAAATTCTTAGGTACTTACTCTTCAGAGCACTGCATGAATATTCATTAAGCCTCCTAGCTTAGGAGGCTTCAGGTTTGAGTGCTGGTATCTTCCCTTTATGGATAAAAAAAACAAGGCATAAAAGAGCAGTTTCAGACATCTAAATGGAACTTGAGGATTGCTCTATCTCCATAGTCTCATCAAGTCTCTCAACAATTATCTTTCTCTAAGGTAAAAAGAGCAACAACTAAATGATTGTGGAGAAAAGCAATGGCCCAAGACCACTACAAAAATAAATGGCAAAACCAGAGATTAATTCAGAACTCTGAAAACTCCTGCTCCTTTGGGAGCACTACTTAAGTGTAGCAAGTCGTGAGCTAATAATATCACTCTTTGGAGCTCTGGTAACAGTTTCCCAAAGCCTGCTCTGTGAGGCCACAATTCAGTGATCCATGCAGCAGATCAATGGAGCAGTGCTGTCAGCAGAGCTTCAAATTAAAAGCTAAAAAAAAAGGGTTCATTGAGCTCTTGACATAAATTTTAGGTTCAGCAACAGTGCCTTAAAAACACTGCTCTTTGGCAATCATCACAGTCAGATGGCATTTTTCAGAATATATCTCAACTTTGGAAAACAACATTTTATCAGGGAGTGTCTTGCAAGCCCCCTATATTCTGATTTGCAGCTGAGGACCACCACAGCAAACACCTCCCAGCCTGTAAGTTAGACATGGGCACCTACTCAAGTGCAAGCTAGAGAAGCCTCAGCCATGCTCCAGTGCAACAGTTTTACCTCAAGAAGCTTCAATACCATCTCAGAAACCTATTTGGAAAATAAACAATCTACAAAGTCTATATTGAAAGCCTAGGAAGCAGACAGATAATTCTCTGTGCCCCAACACCTCTGCTCCTCCGAAAGTAGAGGACTAAAAGAGAGATACCAGAGGAATAAGTAGACATCTTTCTGGTTCTTCATGGACCCATGAGATGCACTGAAGCAAATGATATCTCCTCTGGGGCTTTTTATCTCTTTGTCATTGGAGATAAAATAAGAGTTTTTATGTTTCTTAAAACACATATATGAAAGCAACGTAAGAATTCTTGTGTATGCCACCCAGCTGTTTAATGGTTTTGCAGCTATAGAAATCTGAAAGCATGACAAGAAGTAAAAGTGCTGCAAATGCAGCTAAGCAAAGTATGATCCCAAAGGTCTGCCAGCAAGCAATCCAACCTTATTTGTTCTTATTTGTTTCCCTGCATAAGACAAAAAAGGAATTGTTATTCATCCTAATTTACAGTATATTCCTTTCAGTAAAGGACACAGGACAGGTCACTGGTACCTTGGCAGGGTTTAATCTTTTAGGTGGTCTAAGCAATGGCATAATTTTCCAAATGAACAAATAAATACGTATCTTCTAGCCTTCCCCATTTAGCTAAGTGGCGTAAGAACTTTAAAGAGAGTAAACACAATTCAAAGGAAACGACTGAGGTAATATGAACGGTAGAAACTTGAAAAATGCAAGTGAAAAGTATAAATATAAAATATCAGCAAGGATACAAAGAATGTATCTTTTGCCAATAATTCTGGACCACTGGGTAGGACAAAGACCGGACAGGGTTATGTTTCTCAGGGTTTAAATAAGAACCTTCCCAGAAGTCTGGTTATGTCAAGGTGACCAAAACAATGGGATAACACATCCTCTTTTTGTGCATTTGTTAGAAAGCTGTATCTCTGGCAACAGTGCACCCAGGCATGGGAAGACAGGAGAAAAGGGTTGCATCTGCTTTGGCAGGATCTTAGCAATACTTGATTCCATCATCACGAATTATCCCTGTTTCTGCCCCTACACTGGAGAATGTCTTGGCACCAGTGAATCAGCAGAAAAGACAAGGGCAAAGCTGAGTTCAAGGAAGAGTCTGGGTCACAGTTTATTTGCTTATTATTTTGGGTTTTACTTAATTCTATGAAATTCTTTTCTAATTCACATGTTGTCCAAGAGCATTGCCTCTTCATGTTTTCTTACAGGTTCAGCACCTCATAATGAGCCTCTCTGCTGCCTTTTGGCTTTGAACAGGCTGAAGCCTTATCTCTCTTCTCAAAATTTTATTTATTCTCTTTGCAAAACCTTATTTATTGTTGGACACTGGTGGTGAGATCAGCCTCCTTAGAACACAAGTGTGTATATACAGCCCAAACCCCTGTAGAGTTTACAATCCAAACATTCTCAGCAGAAAAACCTCACTAGCTCTGTTTCATCCCTGCCTCCTACCCCCTATTTATTTTGGCATTGTCTAAGAATATGCTGTATTCCTGAAAACAGAAGTCTCCTTTATAGTAGGATTTAGGTACATTAAAGCAGGTACAGTATAATTTTGATGAACATTAATGTAGTAGTCTGGTGGGAGTACAGCTGTCCAGCTGTGCTTTCCACGAAAAGATGCTGAACTGTGTGCCAGAGCCACCAGCTTCACCATGGCAGCAAGAGGGGTGGAAGCAAAGGAGCTCCCATCCCAGAAATGTAAAATTTCCCTGTTTGTAACATCACATTCCTGTTAACTGAGCAGTTGTGAGAGCCTCCAGTGAAAGGCAGTTTATAAGAATACACGCATCAGATCACTGCCAAGGGTCAGCTCTGATGGAGCTGTGCCTTGGTGTACTCCTGCTAGAAGGAGGAGGTTGTGAAGGGTTAAATGGCCGTTTCCTCAGTAAGGACCAAATGCTATGATGAAGAACCAGTGCTCTTCTGCACCTCCTCAACCATTCTTCTCTCTTCTCCTCAAGACCATGAGAAACTGCCACACCAAGAGGGGAGATTTGCAATATGCCAAGCACAAATATCATGTGGGTTGGCAAGAGACACCCTCTGAGAACCAAAGACCTGTTCAGAAGTCTTCTATCAAAACAAAATACGAGTGCCCCACCAAGCTGAGGTACTAAGAGTCAGAAGGTCCTCTCACTTATAGCCAGTGCTTCAGAGCCATTTTTTAAAGCTTTAAAAGGGCAAGAACATTTTATTACACCTCAGAATAACAGAGTGTTATATGTTAGAAAAAGATGCTCTGGAAACTTACCATGAAAATTACCGGCAAATATCCACTTCTTGGCAGCCTTGTGTATTTGGAGAGGTCTTTTATTTAGTTTGAAAAAAAATAAATTACTAAATAAACATACACGTTATTACTCACATCCAGGAGGAAGTGTGACTTTTCAGGAAAAATGAACTTTCTGCTCAGGCAGTTTCCAATAAGAGCTCAGAAGAATGAGTATACTACAAGTCAGATTTATTAGAAGTAAATTGCAATCATCTGTCATAGAAAACTTCTTTTTTTCTCCTCTAAACTTTTGTTCTGAAGCAGAAATAAATTCCAATTGTATACAAAACAACGTAAATCAGAGCTTTTGTAACTTGTGCTATCTCCTCAATTGTATTATTTATGATGAACACAAGCTATTTATTTTTGGAGGGTAAAAAATGAACATTCCGCTATTATTTTAGGCTGTTTCGTGCCTTTTTAACAGTCATGCATTTCATTCTTTTCAAATGCCTATTCATTTCTGGCATTTGAATTCCCTAAAGTAATTTTGTAAATAGAAAGACACTTAAGCCTGTGTCTTTACATCATTATTTTACATACTTTTCTAAACATGAATTCTGTTGATTCATTTTGAAAATCCCCAAAAGTTCAAAGTTTTCAGCACTCTTGAGAACTGGCCCCTATTCTCTCCCCTATTCTTAAAATATCATTATATATTAACCTGTGTGGAAACCAGAGCCTCTCCACTTAATCATAAACACTACAGCTAAAATCTGACCTAAGTAATCTGCCAAATGCTGTGCAGGAGCTGGTGCCAGTTAGGAAGATAATCTAATTCTCTCTGTTTCCAGAGCTGGATTTTATCCTGGGGACAATTTTTTTCTTTGGGTTATATTTTTTCTAAGCTAATTTAGGGCATTTTGCCTTTGGCTTGGAACATTTTCTAAATAATACAAAAACATCAATTTGGACACAGTGTCAATGCCATAAGGCACTACTTCTATATGGTTTCATATGAGAAAAAAAATCCCCGTTACATCAGAGACAATTGTAATAAAAGAAACAGCCCTAAAACGCCTTCTTGCTTTCAGGCATGTGGGAAATGTCACTGAACAGACCTGCAGAACCTACACCAAACCCAAAAGTTAACTTGAATCCTTTTCCTATGGCACATCTGGCCAGAAATGCAGTTTCTTGCTCCTACCCCAGTGTGATTGCGGGTTGTTGGGAAAGGATGGAGCTGCTCTGTCCCCACTTTCTGCTATCGGTTTCTGGCTTTTTCATCCACCAAGGACGAGACTCAGCAGTTGCAGTGCACCTTGACTGAGTGCAAAAGGAAAGATTCCTTTTCCTTGAATAAGAGCCATCTCACCCTACAGCTGCACAACTGTTAGATCTGATGCCTCCATCATGAATCCAACCAAGTCCCTGGTAAAACAATCTGGCCAGGTGCTGTAATCTTCAGGGCTGCTGACTTTAATTTTAAAATTACTCTGGAGCTCCTCAATTTCCAACTGCTTTTTGTTGTTCTTGTTAGCGTCTTACTCTGAGGTCGAAAATGCAATCTTTCAGTAGTCAGGTTTAATCACAAAATCTATTTATATTTAAAAGTACATTCCTCCAATTTTTATTCAGTTGTACTGTCCTGAGTTTTGTTGGATAATTTATGACAGAGAACAGTTAAATTATGTGCCAGAAGCAGTTAAACAAGTCACTCTTATTTTAAGAGAATGCTTTGCTATTATTAAGATACAGAAAATTAAGAGCTGTCTTCATGGAAGTGACTTCTAGAATTTCATTAAATACCTCCTGCTAGTGGTTTTATATCAGGCCACTATCTCTTGGAACTAAAGACCTGATGCTGGTACAGGTTGCATTTCCTGAGGTACAAAACAACTCTGCTGGAAGCTGAGCCTCTCTCTTACAGACCCTTCTGAGCACTTCATGCACAAAGACAGAGCCACGCCTTGGAACCACCCTTGTGTTGCAGGGCCAGTGCTTGCTTTTTTTTTTAAGTGATGAAGTTGCTAAGGAAAATAAAGAAAAAAAAATATTTCTTAAAATGAAAAGCATAGTTTCAAAATAGTAATAGAATTAGACCTGAGATGTTTTGGGGGAGACTCACTGGAGGGTAGATGACAGCTGGGGAACCTTCATCCTTACCGGCTGTTAAGGCTTGCTCCTACAAGATATTAAGCAAAATACACCAGTCACAGCCAAAATTATCTGAATTCATGTGACTAGTCACTTTTTTCAGAACATATCCCTTCTGGACTCAGCTACTCAGAGATTCAGCCCCTTCTTCTGGGTCCTCAGAAGGCTGGTACATGTTCTGGCAGGAAGGCTTTCTTTCATCCAAGAGCAGCAGGACACATACTGACAGATTCATTCCCATTCTTTTTTGTAATCACCCTGCCTGCTCCTTCTCAGTCAAGAAGGCAGAGCTTGATATTCTGCATGAAGGTTTTCCCCACCTCCTCTAGTCTTAGCTGCTGAAAAGTGACATGAAAGTCTCACGTCCTTCTGTCACAGAATCACGGAATGGAAGGGACCTTTGGAGATAATCTAGTCCAACTCCCCTGCTCAAGCAGCTTCACCTAGGGCAGGTTGCACAGGATTGCATCTAGGCAGGTTGTGCATGTCTCCAGAGGAGACCACAGCCTGTTTCAGTCCTCTGTCAACCTCAGTGTAAAGAAGATTTTCCTCATATTCAGATGGAACTTCCCGTGTTTCAGTTTGTCCCCTACCCTGTCTTTGGGCACCTCTGAAAAGAGCATAATGACACCTGCCCTTAAGGTATTTGTATGCACCTTTAAGATTCCCCTAAGTGTCCTCAAGGCTGAACAGGCCCAGCTCCCTCAACCTTTCCTCAAAACGGAGATGCTTCATGCTCCAGGGAGATGCTCTATGGCTGTAAGAGAACCCACTCTGTTAACTGGCTTAAATTTCTAAAGACATTTAATTCTACATTTTTTTTGCAACTACAATGGCAAATGTGTGGGGTGTTTTTAAGTTTAATACATTTAAGTTCATTTAACTGAATTACAAACAGAGATCTTTCTGCAGAAGGCCCATGTCTGCAGAACAAGCCTTTTGATGACAGCTATAACATATTGACAGCACTTTTACTATTTTTATTATACTAATACCCAGAAGATTGCAAAACAGTGAGAAATGAACTGAGGTTTTACTATAGCTACAAAGACAGTACCACTACTTGCAGGACTAGATGCTCAGGTTGGTTTTTCCACATATAATCTCATCTGCCTCTAGTATTTATCTTAATGTTAGGAGAGACTCACTTCTTACATCCCTTCCATTCTGGATCAAGGCTACATTCATCTCAAGGTTTCATCCACACACAGACATTGTAATTATACTGAAGGTTATTTTACCGTGTCTGAAATACACCTTGGTCATGAAAACTGAAGTCTTATTTCTAAAAGCCCAGCAGGCATAGCATAATAATGTAAGGGGAAACTCCAAAAGATACTCCACTAGCAGATCTCAAACATGACAGAGAGAAAAATTTTTGAGGTGAAAAAATTTTACATCCCAGGAAGTTACATTATTTGTTATTTATATACTTAATTATGCCCACTACAGATATATTTTCTGCACCAGTTGCAACAAAAGCATTTTACTATAGTTGCCTATCAATAACTGGGTAAGACTTCCAGCTCATTTCACACTAGCTAGAAACAGCCTCAGCCATGGTAATGACGTTGAGGTTGGCTGGATTTCAACTAATAACCTAAAGATGAACAGACCTATGTATCCAGTTACTGAGTCCCTTCAAATGAACACTAACAGAACACTTATCTTTGTATTCAGAGAGAAAAAGATTAGCCAGATTGGCAGAAACCATTTATTTGGCATCTGTCTGAACTAAATAGATTTATTAGTTTAAAGAATACACTAAAAATTAGAATTGCCACGAAGTCAAACACACATAAAATTGTAGTCCAATTCCAAATTTCTACTACAATCTTTGAAATTACATGCTTGACTCAATTGTCAACTCTTAAAATTCCAGGAAAGGCTTGGTGGCCAATCAAAAGATATTTAGTAAAAGCAAGCTGTTATACAGGATAATAATCCTAACAGATCCCAGGGGTGACTGCGTGGTCTAACTTCCCTTTCTTTTTCTTCAGCATCTACTGAAACAGTACACAGACTATTTCACATTCTGTTTTGAAACAAGTAAATAATTTGTGAGTAAATGGCTTTAAGAGAAAAAAAGTATTTGGTAACTATGAACTGCAACAATGAAAAACCTGCAAAGATTGTTAATAATGTGAGTGCTAGTTAAAATAACTTTAGATTTTATGGCACCAAAAGTGGAGAAATCAAACCTAAAAATACAACAAAATACAAAGAGACTGTGATCTACTAATATATATTTTAAATGACCAATTTTGAAGTAAATACAGCTTTCTTTAAACACTAATAGATAGTCTAAGATTGTTTGCTCTTCTGTTTTCCCTAACTTGTTTCAAATTTATGGAAGTCTTGCTATTACCAGACCTATTCCCTTCTCAATGCTCCAGTGAGAAACATGCTTCCTACCCTATGTGAAGATACAGAAGAGTACAAAATGGTGACTAATAAATAATTTATCATCATAACTGCATTTAAGGCATTAACAATTTATGACAAAATATTGTTATCCTGAGCAAACACTGTTTTTCCCTAGAGTTCTGTTAATTTTAAAAAACATAAATGAGAAACCACTTCTCTGTATTGCATAGATGTACCCATGCACATTCGCTGCTTATGAAACCCAAGTCCCTGCTGCCTCTGCTGTCCCTGGCAGATGGGACTCCTGCTCTGCAGACCAGTGTTACAAGTGTATTTTAGTCACAGTAGCACATGGGAAGGTATATTAAACCCCAAAGACATCCTATGTGTGTCCCAGCAGCACACATATCAGACAGATACCATTTAACAAGGAAATCAAAAACTCAAGGTTGTTGTTCAGTCTCAAGGTCTAAGAGAGCCAAAGAAGGATCATTTCTCTGCTGGTAGGCAAGGAGTGACCCTCAGCAACAAGAACTCAGTGTAACTCCAGCTCTGTAAGCTGATCTAAAGATGGGATAATCCTGCTGAGTTCCTGGTGGTTTCCAAGCTTCGTTCCTCTGTAAATCAGGAACCAGTGGCTTCAGTGATCAGATAGGGGAGGCTGGAAATTTAGATTGCAACATTTCAGTCTCAGGTTCTTCATGTTCTTCCAGTACAGCCTATGTAGACTTTATTTAAGGTCTCTGACAACTGTAACACATCGACACCTTCTTTTCACAAGTGTTGCAATACGCTGAGGTCCTCTCATTAGTGATGGAAGTGGTCAGACTGCCAATGTGCCTCTTCCAACCATGAAATCAAATGCTTTACACAACCTGCTTCTCGGGAAGAACATCAGAGCCAAACCCCTAACAATGTAACTTCTGCACAAACAAAATGATCCAACAGTTCCTGTACAAATAGGCCCTCATGTGCCACGCTAGTTGACATAATGGAGTAAATATACCAACACTTTTAAGACACTGATTTTAACCACATAGTATTCTGTTAACTTTCATGCATTTAATCCTTACTTTACTCTCATTTACAAGAAGACTCAGCTATATTCCTAAAATACTTAGCACAATACTGAGGCAGCAAGAAACCAATTCCTTATCCCTTTGCACTTTTGTGTTCTTTCATTCCCCGTCTCAGTCCTTCTGGAAAAGTGCAGCATCAGTGACAAGACTCTGTTTGTTAGGAATTGTTAATGTTTACTGCCAAAAAACACACACATATTTTGCTAGGCAGCAAACTTAATAGAAAAAACATAATGTTATTTATGCCAGAATCATGTAAGCCACATTAAACATTTTGACATGGTCGTTCACATTGACATTTAAATATTTAAGAAAGAGGGGTGAGATTTTTTTTGATGTTGTTACACTCTCACAGTTTCCAGGGAGCATTAGGTACCTTCTTTACCCTTATGTTAAACATAAAACCTCTATCCTACATTGTCTTCTGTTACTTCCCTGAAAAACTAAGCTTGATACTAGAAAACCAGTATGTACTTATAACCATTTTTTGTAATTTTATAAGTAAAGAGACCACAAATTTTTGTAATTATTTCTGAATAAGTTTATCTAAACAAAGCAGGGCCGTCAGTCCATCTCTTCATATCAAATCAAAATATCCATCTCCATGTAAATATAGGAAAAAGTCAGAAGGTTCCCCATGGACTTCTCCTTCCTTACACAGCATCTATCATTTGCAAGGCAAAAACTACAGGAATCTCCTAAAGAGTGAATATCCTCTAACTATTCCAATAAAAATCAGATTCTTACTTTTTGCAACAAAGGAAAATGTATTACTCTTACCTCAGTATTACTAAGACATTAGTATGGCTTTTTCAAAACATTCCAGTGGCCTTCCAAACTGCAAAACCTGCCAAACTCTTTGACTCAGTTGCCATAAAACATTTCTAAATTGCTGGAACCAGATCCAAATTTTGTTTTATAAAAGTATAAAAAGGATATGAGTAAAACCATGGGTTGATTCATTGAGAATGTAACATATGTTAAAGGGTTTCCGGGTCCTGTTACTCATTATGAGAAAATAGCGATCCAGATATGCAGATATATTATGGTGGCTCCACAGATTTAGTCTCATCCTATTGTTTTTGGTGGTTTTCCCTTTCATCTAATCATCTGCATCTGGATTTTCCCTAAGTAAGCCCACGTATTCCAAAACCAAGTAAATGAAAGCAGTGCCATCAATAAAAGTGTGTACTTTCTCTAGTAATATTAACCACACACTTTTCTCTTTGTCAACAGAGCAAATTGGACCACAGAGAAAACAAACCTTTGGAATTCTCAACAATTCCACTGTATTACTATGAAATTTGGACTATTTTTTTTGTTTGAGAAGACAATAATGTAACTTACAATTTAATTTATACCCAGGTTGTACAAAGAGCTGGAAAAGATCCTCAATTTCTTTTTTTTAATCTTATTCAGAATGTTTCAGTTTTCTGTGAGTTTTATAGTTTAGCAAATCTTTACAGGCTGTTCAGCAGTTAATACCTTCCATATAATCAACCAAGCAATCATGATACTCATACTTAAATATCTGATAAAACATGTCTTTTGCTGCAGGAACATCTGCAACGCCACTCAGTGGTCTAACCCGGCTCGGGTGTGGATATTCTATCATGTACACAATAAGGTAACTCCTGCCTTTCCAAATGGGCTTTGCAGAGCTTCTGGGAGCATAGGTTCACCGTCTGCCTTCAGGCACATGTAGGAAATTCTGGGAATGCACAGGTAGAGTAACAACTCCTCTGTAGCTCAGCCCCATCCTCGCTGGGAAGCAGCAAGAGCAGCAGCCCGCATCAATGACCCCACTCATCTCTTCCCTTATCTGCTCATGTTCAGCTGCTTGCCTACCCTGAAAGCAGCTCCAAGCTCTGTTCAGAGGGTTTTGGAAAGTGTGTTTGGGAAGTGAACTAGACAACACCTGGGCAAGTGTAGGACTGAAGCCTGCAAAAGAATCAGCAGCTAATTCATGTTCATCTGCCCTTCCTGGAGTCTCAGCAGTCCCAGAGCTGCAGCTTAATGGAAAGTAACATAAGGCTTAATATTTCTGTTTGGCACAGTTTTGGTTTTTTTTGTTTAAACTAAAGGCCAGAATTACAGACGAGTATAAAACAAGTTGAATACTTATTACTTGTGATGTTCATGCAAAGTACAACTGCATTTTCTGAATTTCAGGAAGAGTCTTTCAGAGAGCTCAAGTTTGGGTAGTGCTGGGGGAGTGAGGGCTATTTTGACTCTATTTGTAAGGAAAAGCATTTCCATGCTTTTAGTGACAGTTTTTGAAAAAGCACAGGGTGGTTTTTTGGGATGTTGTTTTTTGTTTGTTTGTTTGTTTGTTTGTGGTTTTTTGGTTAGTATTTTTAACTTTCAAACAAAGCCAAAAGTGATCCATTGCTTTGGAGGACTGTGTGGGAGGGAGGTGTTGCTAAAAAATATCCCAAAATCCTCTTCAAAATAAACCCTGCAATCTCTTCTGCCCCACCACTTGTGGCTTTGTTTTTGCAAGCACATTGATTTTTTTAAACGATTTTTTAGTTTCTTTTTTTCCTATTTGACTGTAATGTAGAACAAATATTTACTCTCAAACAGCAACATAAAGCCAATGCATTCTTTGAATTGTTTTGCTGACTCAGTTCCTTCCACAATATATTTTGGTTTTTAATGCTCACCACCCATATCAAGCTGCTTTTAGGCAGCAGCACAAGAAACTTCAGGATTTCACTTAATATTCAGTATTCCTCTCCTTAAGGAATGGTGGTGTCATATTTCAGCTTTTGCTTTGTATTTCCCATTGTCATGTGTGTCTGTGTGTTTTTTAAGACACAATTTAGCAGAATATATTTTTGTGGGGCTCAGAGCAAGAAAAATGCGCTTTTAGCAAAGAGAAGGAGAATGACGGCAGGGAAAAATGAATGGAAGAACCAAAAAGATAAAAATACTAGCAAGCAGGGTGTGATTGTCACTCCAAATTCTCATTTTCAGTCTAAAATGTTTATAAAAAGTGGAATCTTAGTAATTATATCTGGGTGTTTTTGTTTTTGTAGCTAAGTGATTATATTTGACACAGCTTGAAGGCAGTTATGTTTATACAAGTGCGTGGGTTTAGGACAGAGAACTGAAGTTTGCCAAAAGCAATTGAACTGTAAAAGTCACTGAAAGTTTTCATATTACACCAGAAGAGGAGAAACACAGATACTGGTGCTGTGCTCTAACCAGATAGCTGAAAAAGAAAGCTGGCGTTTTGCTGGTCATATTTTCTTAGAAATGGTATTTCCACAATACTTCAAAGGAAAACTTTTTTGTACTAAAGCCACTTCTAAAGCAGCAGCCATCAGAGGAAGCAGGATGAGACAACAGAAGCAGGGGGCAGGAAGGACAGACCACAACGCCAGAAGGAGATGTCTGCTCAGCCAGAGCCTCTCTAACATTCCGTCCTTTAAACATTCAGTTGGATATTTTCCTCCTAAAGACTTAGGCTTTAATAAGCACAGACCTCTACACAGTCTGAGTGGACTGAGTCTTGCAAGTCGTGTCCCTCACAGGCTGGGTCTCAGGAGGCCGAGTGTGGAGCTGACTCAGGACAATGATGTGCTCTCATCAGGGAGCAAAAAGTGCCAGCAACTGAAAACTGAAAGAAAACAGTAAGCACGTCCCAGCCTGACAGCAGATGGTTTTCAAATTCTGGCCATTTGAGAGGCAAAGGGGAGGGAGAGAAAGGGAAGGTATTGCCATTGTGAAGAGGTGACAAAGCAACCAATCCTCCAGCTGCTTTCAAAGGTGAACAGGTGAAGTACATGTCAATTTTGCTCACACTGTAGAATTGAATTTCAACACAATGAAAGGAAAGAAAAAAAAAAAGAACAGAATCATTCCAAATATAAATTTCTATGGAAAAGCAGCTTTGGGTGAACATGAAACTGATCTGAGAAGAACTATGAGTATGGTAAGTGAAGCAATGGTATTTAGCATTTAAAGCTTCCTCCAAGATGTCGAAACTATTTTTCATTAGTTAGTTACTGTGTGACCATCATACTTTATTTAAGATGGGGAAACAGAAGCTGTCAGGTCACTGAAAAGAGCAGCCAGGAAATCAAAGCTATCCTCATGAAAAATGTCCTTTACTATGTTTAAGTTTACTTTGTTTAGATATCATTAAGAATTAGCATGAGGAAATATCAATCTTTTGCTTGGGAAAGGGTTAGAAAAATATGAGAATGCACACAACATAAATACTTTGTGTTCAATCAAAGAATATGGCTATCAAAGAAATCAAAGAAAGTAACACTGAGGAAGTGATCCTGTTCATCATTCTCATCCTAAGTGACACCATCTCATTCCTCATGGAAATCAGTCCAACTTTTCACCTCCACAGACAATCAAACTCAACCTTCAAACTGTTCACCTAAGAAAGAGTTAGAATCCTAACATGCATTATCAAGCTTCTTTGTCGAGTCTGTTTTCTCTGGTTCTGTCCACAGAAGACATGGGGAACACACACTGATTTTTTCTTCATACCAGCCTTAACATATCTGAAGACTATTATGATGCCTCTCCTCATTTTTCTCTCTGCTAAACAACTGAAATCCCATCCCCAATCTCTCACAGGTTGCATCTTCAGAACTTCTGAATATTCCTTTTGCTTTTTTCTGGAATCTCTTCTATGGTCCATATTATCCCTCAAGTACAGCACCCCACACAAGACACCACTGTAGATGAGGCCCTCTCAAGGTTATTTGGGCCCTGAGGATTATTTGACATCTATTCCAGACAACACTCCAAGTAATATGTTTGCCTGTTTTCCTGGCAAAGACTTGCCATCAGTCCTTCAGCCTCAGCCAAGATGTGGCTGCCACATCTCACACCTTAGAGTGTATACAGTTGTTTCATTCTTGCTGTAGGTAATGCAACATGAAAGGTAACACTTATCTTACCTTAAATTGTTTCTATTACTTAAACAGAGGGAATGGAGGGCAGGGATGAGATTTTAGAATGTTACTGGCCTTCAGCCTCTGCATAAGAAAAAAAACACCATAAAAAAACTCTTCAGGGTTTCATCACCAAATTTATCATACCAAACATGATAAACAAGTGGGGAACATTCACCCTAATTGCCTAGAATGATAAACCTTTTTGTCATCTGGGCATGAGACACAATGACGAAAAAGATGCAAACATCGCAGCTGGTAGCAGTCTGAAGAAACTGCTTTGCTCCAGGTTGAGAGACCCCTTCCCACACACCAAGATTTTGAAGAAAGCTTGCCAACTCCTCCCCCATGTTCTAAAACTCAGTTTTATGAGAAACAGAATGATGGAAAGAGGAAAGATTTGCAAGTGGATGATACAAATTATGTGTTTAGGAGTCCAGGAACAACCTTCACCCTGGACTTGCTACACTTCTGCTCAAGCACTGTTTGAGTAACAGTGTCAGCACAGGCGGAAAGAACATGACATAATCCAACATCTCCTGATATTACTGCACATCACTGTAATCAGAGAAATAGCTCTATGTCTGCCTGAAGTATTAGCAGTGACAATACATATAGAGTTCAGCTGACCTTATCCTTTCATGATAAAAGAGTTGTGATGAGGAAACACTGCTTCGCTAATATGACAAATTAGGAGGTTGTAAAGAAGTGGACACACGACAAAGCCTAATTATGGAGCAAAAATAATGGGTTATTGCCTCATTTCTGTCAGTCCTGAATTGTTACACAAGTTCAGGCAAGAGAAAAAAAGACGGGAGGAAGAGATACTATACAGACCCTTCACAATCAGCTCATCTCAACAGAATGATGTGGATCTCTTAGGGCTTGGACATACCTTGGCAAAGTTGCCAAGGATATCTCTCTCCCTCCTCCCCATGCATGGAAGCTGAACCAGTCTTATTTCATCCACTGAGCCACTGTGGCTGGAAGAGTCATGTTAATGCAAAAGATCCCTGTTTCTTGTTAGTATTTAAATGCCAAGCAGTTCAGCAGCTGAATCATAAGCAGTTCAGCCACGCATGGGTAGAATTAACTTCAGCTGGCCAAGATGGGTACAGCAGAACTCTTAACCAAGCAAGGTTTGACAGAGCCTGTGCAGAGCTTCTAGTAACTAATCCTGTCCTAAGATCCTCCTTTTCTTTCTTCTTAGCTTATCGCAATCTATTTAAGTGAGAAGAAATCAAATTCTTAAGGAATCTGTTTGATGCTTGTCAAGGAGTAGCAGTTTAACTTAGAGAGCACCTGTAAATTATCATCCAAATAATAAAAAACCTGGAAAAGTCAGGACAAAAGGTAATTCTGACATTGTTAAGAGTTTAAATTCCTAAGGTATTCCTCTACTTCTTTTTAGACTGAGAGGCATGAGATAAATCATATACTGTCTGAGAGGACAAGATGTACAATTGAATATAAATAAAAAACTCCTGTTGATGCTCTCTTTACTTCCTCCCTTCCAAGATGCTCACAGGGTGCTTTCATCTTAACTATTTCCTGGTTAGAGAACTTGCGATCCCTTAGGCCAGGCTGGATGTTCTCCTTTAAATGAGTCACCAACACTCTGAGAAAACAATAACTGAACAGTCACTGTCTGAGATACTGAGACTACTTTCAGTGCAGTCTGTACAAGTGAAAGAAGCACACACAAGTGTGCAAGTAGGTATTTCAATTTAGATGGTTATTTCTGCATATTTTTCATCGCTGCCTTTGCTGAGAGCTGTGCTTTTACAAAAAGCTAAAGAGAACCCAGGCTGCTGCTGAGAGGGACTGATGTCAACCCTGATCTGTCATTTCCATGCCTTCCTTTGGGCCAAGATTAGCATTTCTGGGCCGTGGGTGAGCCAGAGGAGGGCATGGAGCCAGCTCACCACGTGCTAGTGAGAGCTTCTGTTGGTGTCTCTGTAGGGCAGGAGCAAGGAAGGGAGGATGAGCTGGATCGTAGCTGGTAGTAGCAGCCTACATCTAGATTTAAAGTCAGTGTGAAACAGCAGTCTCTGGTGCAGATGTCACACAGTGGTTAACATTGGAAGGGACCTCGGCACGTGGTCTGGTCCTACACCCGTGGGTGCATAAAGATGTACATGTATATGTATTTCCACACAGCTATACATGTACACACGTGACTATCCTCATGTTGCTGTGGGTGGAAGCACGACAGCTATCAGGAGACAAGTGGTGGGAGAAAACATCTCCATCTCCTGGGTCAGGCACTCAGGGTATGGCAGGAAGGCTGCAGCTCACCCCCAGCTCCTCAGAGAACAGCCCCTATTCCTGTGGGGTTTCCCTTGTTTATCTGAAGGACTCAGTAGCTATGTGGGACCAAAAACAAGGCTGTTTTTATTATGCAGTATACTCAGCTTCTTGGAGGATGCATGATTTGGACAAAGAAATTTGGGGCTGCATAAAACATATGGTAATAAAACACCGGAAGGAAAAAATGATAATTATTAAAAACACATGCAAAATACCTTTGTGTATTACATGTGAAACACACTCAGATGCTCTAACCTGCTGGAATTACCAGAGGCAATGTCACCAACAGCCTAAATGTTATAATTATTTTCAAATGAAAGCAAAAGCTGCAAGTAGGCTCACCTTTAGCTTTCTCCTCCCTGGGGCAGTGCATTCCTAGCAGGGGTGTTATCCTGCATCTCTGTGGAAAGCATTATCTTCTCTGATAACAATGCAGCACTGTGCTTTTAAAGACTACAAGGCCACCATGCAAAGAGTGGGGAAGTTCATTCTGAATAATTCTGTGAGAATTAAACAGTCCTGTAGTCTTCCATTAGGGACATTGTTTATTTTGCCTCCTGAAATTTGGTTTAAGGTCGAGAAATACAACATCAGTAGAGACTATATTTTTTTACATAAATAATGAAGCAGTGGGCTATCATAACTACCCTTTGCTTTTTATATTTTTTGATTTGTGCTCCTACCTGATAATTAAATAGAAGAGAGTGCAACTGGATAAGCAAAAGTTGTAACAGAAGAATGCACAGAGTTATCCACATCTCACATTTCAAGGGGACTTATTTAATTTTTTGATGTATTTTAACCCTCAGGACATTGTTCTCCAGGTGAAATTGAATACATTACAGTTCCTAGTACAGTCTCTTTTCCTAGAAGTAAGATTCAAGCATATTATTCAATCCTTACAGAAGCTGGCTACATATATAGCCTTACACCGTAAGATGAATTTAATAAAGCTGTTTATTGGAAAAATCGTTGACAAGGATTTTGATTTGTGCTGACATGTGACAAGCAAGAGGAGAGACCAATCTTAAAAACACCTTCTGGCAAGGTTTTTAAATCCATAAGCAGCATGGCAAATGAAAGCATTAAATAAAAATAAAAAACCCAAAACAAAACCAAAACCCCACCATCACCACAAAAAAGACCCCAAAACAATAAACCCAAAGACTCAAACAGAAAGAACCCATACTCTTTAAGGATGGAGTATGGAAAAGCAGAAAGTTTTGTTGTTTCCAGTATGTGAGAAAAGCGGAAATGCATATGAAGACACAGGAAGGAATCTCTCCTGGAGGCCTTTAGAATTCCCCTGCAATGGGTTACATATATTAGATTTCTAGCTGCTTACCTATGGGTGTCCAAAATACAGTATGAATGCATGCAGCAGTGTCAATGCAAGAGGTCACACACACAAATGCATTCATACTTAAGACCTGCTGTCCATAACACTGTTTAAGTACCTGTGTCTTTTCTACCCCACAACTCATGCTCAGCTAAACCAATTCGGCAACTGGAAGCACTACCTAGTTCACCTAGTGCTTCTGTTTCTATATCAAAATCCAACAGCTCAGAAAAAGCTGAAAATCCCCACCAGGACTCAGGAAAGGTGGGCAAGCTTCCCTAAATTTATCAGAGAAGCATCAGGTCCACTGCAAAGACCCAGGGGTGTATGTCACCCAGGAATCCCAGTGCCAGGGATGAGGCAGTACAGGTAGACATAGGTTTGAGTGTCCTTTCCTAGCATGGCTTCTCTCAGACATCCTCCACTGACCCAAGAAGAACACCTGGTGTACACTTTTATACATATATATAAATATATATATATATATACACACACATAGTGAGATAAATAAATACAAGCACATTCTGTAGAATATCAGAATAGCAACAGAAGGGCTAGGAGTGATGGACACCAGCTAGTCATCTTTAAAGAGGCTGGGGCCAATTCTCCCCAGATATATTTGTGGTCAGCAAATGAGGTTTCTTGAATTTAAAATTTTAGAAGTTTGCACCATTTTACCAACTGAGAGCCTCTCTCAATGTAGGCTTGTTGAATAGTATGTGGTTTTTTTCCAGAACTACACTTCCAATGCATTTTACCTCCCTACTTTGCAGGGGAGAAGACTAGTTACAAATCAGTTTTAAGTCAAGAAATCCTATCCAATGTTGTATTTACTAATATCCTTGTGAAGTGAAGAGGTATAAGCACCTATGTGCTATATGGTTGCAAGTACAAACCAATTTCTTCTAAATCAAGGTCAACAGTGACAGGGAGTCATCTCCAGATGGTTGTTCCTTGCACTTAAAATCCTTAATCCCTGCCCAGTCCTTTACATTTTGTTGCATTTAAGGTCTTTTTCTGCCAGAAAGATCAGCAGTTCCCTGGACAGAAGGGTAAGGAGAACTGTGTAAATATATTTACAACAAATGTCCTCCTACCAACACCTGCAGCACCTTGTGGTATTTTGCTGGGGATCTTGGATACAGTTTTGAGGGAAGCACAGAAATATTTACCAAGGCCTGATGTTTTCATTTAGCTCTATCTTGCCTTTCTGGTTAATATAGAAAGGTAACATAAACTCCAGCTGCTCAGTGTATCACAAGCCCTTGTAAAGAACACAGAAATGGACACTTGCCTAAATCAAACAGCAACCACATGGTGGTCTGCACTGAGTGCATGTGATGTGTTTATGAACAACACTTTCTAAAATACACTGTACCTCTCCAACTTTTAATAATATTTAACTTACCTCTTTCTTTCAACAAAAACTATTTAGGTAAAACAATACAGGAATAATCATCATGTTCCAAACACGAATGAATCTTTCTGGGAGGTCACCTTCTATACAAGCAACATGTAGCCACACAGCAATTATTCAGCCTGCAGCAGTGATGAAGAACTACATTCCTTACAAAAATAGCTCAAGCTATTATTAAGTCTTTGAACTATTTTTAAGACTTAAACAGCAACAAGAAGTCAGACAAAGGCTGATACCAGTAAACAGTAACAACAAAGAAATAGAGAACATGGGTGCACTGTCTGCCTTAGGGGTGAATGAAGGAGTTTCACAAAGTGCTCTGCATCTTCAGAGGTCTGCAGTTCCACTGGGATTTTTGGCATGGTAATAGACATATTTAAGTCTCTGAACTTTTCCATTGGATTCAATGCAAATACATGTGTGTGACGAACTTTGCTTGATTGCATCTCATGGATAAACCCATTTTTACAGGTGTTCATTTCCCACTGGAGTAATTTGAGCACTGCTGTGTTTAGAATTTCCAGCCATCTCTGTTAAATCTCTACATTCTATGGAAATTATTGCTCTATTAAACTACCTCAGATTGATAAATATATAAATGTATTCAATATGTAATATGATATCGTATATAATAAAAAACCAAAACAACTGAGTTTGATTAAAAAGCAGCCTTTAAGAGATCACCTTACAATACAATATTTCACATATGGATTTCTGCTGAAGATAGGCATATTTCTCAATTATCTATATCTATACTTCCTGTCCAAATCTGAAGTATACTTATAAAAGAATCACGTTTTGGAAATAAATCCAAGCCACTAGGTCCTGCCTGGGCTTCCTATCAAAATCCCAAATCCCTGATGTAGGACTCATCTTTAAATGTATCAGTAAATTATTGGTGAAACCCAGATACTTCAACTTCCCAGAAATTACAATTTCTAGTGTGCACCTTTTTCAAGGACACAAGCAAAAAAATTTTCCCTAATTCTACCTGTAGTTTCCCATGTGATGGCTTCCAAGTCACTACACAATCAGTTTCTTTTTCCGTTTTCCTGTCTTCAGAACATGTAGTTTTGTATTTTGATGAGACTTTTTTTGTTGTTTTTAAATTTTAAACAGTGGCAATAAAACTAATTATTTTTTGTTTATTGAAGATTAAGAACCTCAGTTCCCCAAATGCAAGATGTCTTAATTAGTTAGGCGCTGAGAGCAGCAGCCTAAGTAAAAATCTCACAGCTGGTTGAACTCACATTTGGTATGCAAATAATTTTATATGAGACCAATATGGCAAACTACTCATAAATCAGGAAACTAAAATTATACAGCAATGCCCAGAAGTACACCACTAAGAATTTTATATCATAAACCTCATTTACTGAGAATCTGTCTCCATCATCCTTCCTGCATTTCCAGTCTCTTTCCGAAGACGTTTTCACTGAATACCATAAACCATAAAGCCCTGAAATAGCCATGCAAAGATGTTGTGACAGACATTTTTGTAAGCACTGAGTAAACCCAAAGTAGGAGTACATTTATATATGCAAATGCAAAGAATGATCATCTTGTTTTTAGCCTCCTGAATAAATTCCTTTAATTCAGAAGAATTACTCATTTTATGGGGTTGAAAGCTGAGGCAGGCCATTTGAGCTTTAGCAGTGACATTGCTCTGACTAAATGGCAGCGCTTACAATGCACTCATCTGTAGCTCAGCCAGTTGCCCTAGGCTCAATGCACAGTCAATGGAGAAATTTAGGCTTCCTAAAATAGATGTCTAGAACAGATCAGATTAATTACATCCTAGAGAAGCCAATTTGTATCCCCTGATTGTACAGAAGGTCTGCTGGGAAGGAGCTCAGCTGTAGACCTGCTCTCCCATGTGTGGCTCGAGTCGGGCAGGATGAATCTCACTCTAAGTGCCTATCAGCTTTCACATGCCTTTCATTTGGAAATCTGATCCCATGTTTAGTAAAATGAAAGAGAAAAAGAGCTTTCTCATTACGGTAAGATATTTAAATATAGTTAGAAAGTTGTTTAGTGATATGTTATATTCACATATATTTAATTGTGCAATTATTATTTATCATTTTTATGTCATCCTTCAACAGTGCTTAACCAGTTTTGCTGAGAACAGAAGTAAGAGAAGTATCTAGACTTGCATTTTCTGAAGAACCTATTAACTGGCACCACAGAGAGCCACAGTGGAGATCCCATAGAGCCTCCTCAGTTTCAGACTCACTCAGCATTCATATGAGGCTGCTGCTACAAGCACCAGGGACAGGCAGGACTTGTGAACACATGATGACACTTAGTTTCATATTTCCATTTTTTCAACAGATGGTCTGAGTGCTTTTCTTAGTGCCTTGCAAGTATCAATAGTTGAGTCCTAATTTAGATGTGAATAGATTAAAACAAACTGTTCACCCTCAGTTAAAAAGCACATTTCCAAATGCTAATCTTCAAAATTGGTAAATGTAACACAACTTCATAAAAATTCATTCTCATTTCACTTTAACTTTGGTTTCCTCCTGTCACAGACTCATCACGGTCTTTTTCTCCATGCCTTAAAATTGGTGTGAAAAACATAACAGATGTGATGTATAAATGAAAGATTTCATGCCACTGTCCTAAGAAAAGGGAGGAGGGAAAGAAAGCACTTTTGGCTGGTAGCTGACACCCATCTAGCAAGAACAGTGAATGTGACAGGCCACCACAAACAGAATGAAATGGTTTTAACAGCACACTTGTTCCCTCAAGTCCCACACATAAGCAGGGCTTGCACTGCACTCAGTAGCTTTGCTTTTCCTAACCTACCAACAACAGTTCAGCCGTGGCAATTTAGTTCCAGCCCCAGAGTACACTGAATAATGTAATTAAATATCCCATTACTACCCCTTTGGATCTCACTACTGGTCTTCTACACCTGATTTAGATAAGCACCAACACACTTATTTCACAAATCTTATTACTATTTGCAATCATTCTTATCTTTAATCAATGTCCAAGTTTGTTGCCTTCTGCTTCACTTTGCCTTTGGCTGCATGTTAGGTTGCATTCTGTCTCTGAAGGACAGTGATTAAAAGTAATCTGAAATGAAACCCCCTACAGAATTTCCACCCATGGTCTTCTGATAAGAAAGCAGACCCAAACAAGTTCCCATCAGCAAGATTCTGTATTGAAGGACTGAAAATCTCCATGATGGAGCACCTTGGTCTAATTTCTTACAATGGCAACACTTGCTCATCATTTGTCTTCTAAAGCAATTTATCAGGATACTGACCCTATCCTAAACTCATCACACAGGAAAATTAACAACAGACACAGATACTCAATCAAATATAGAGTAAGGCAAGGCTAAAAAAAAAAAAAAAGGAGAGGCAAAAAGTCATATGTAGAGGATAGAGTACCATTCAGATGTGAATGGATGCCAAATCCAAAAGACCTTCAGTGGGGGGCAGATGGTTGCTTAAGAACAAGCATAAGCATAAACAGTAACTAATATTGTTGTTTTGGGATAGGATATTTACAAGTGAAGTGTACACCAAACCAGTTTAATGTTTTTCAAGTCCGGCAGATGTATTGTCATCTTTGGACTTTCAGCTAGACTGAGGTCATCCTATGTTGCTAAGTGCCCTGTATGAGCAGATGCTGATAGATGATCATCTGGAATAGCAGCTATCAGTCACAATCAGTACACCACTCTAAGTCTTCCCTTCAGAAGTTACTATTTTTAATCTGGAAACTGACAGCAATCTGACCTAACAAGCAAAAATCCTACAATAAGTACACAGCAAAAGAGTGGTGACACCTTATTTATCCAGAATACACAGTTCTTGCTTTGAGAGATTCTGAAAATGGATGCATGTATGAAGAAGGTAGAAAAAAAAACCTCTGGGAAGAAAAAGAAGCTAGGGTAATAGGAAACTACCCAAATTAATCCACTTGCTAGTCTTAATACATATTTTACAGTTGTTTTGCTAGCTTAATAATGCTATTCTTAGCCCTCACACTTCAAGCAGATGGGACACAGCCCTCTGATCCTTAAATTAAAAACCATGCAACTTTATGCTGACAAAACGTTTAATCATCCAGGACACAAAGTCTACCACTGTCAGAATTTGAATTCAGTGACATAATTCCATGGGGTGATCAGATAAAGAAAGGAAAATAATTGGATTTTCAAAAGCCCAGATTCTAGTAATCTTTGTTACTAGTAACAAGCTGGCAGACAAGCAGAATTTAAAACAAGATAACGGCAGCAGACAATGAAAATTCTCAATTCTCTCCACTCAAAGGGCACTCTGCTGGTGCTCAGTGATTTCCCAGCAGTCCTATTATTAGGGTCCCAAGTCCCTGATCTTTCTGGTATTAGTCAATGACAAAAATTCACTTGTCTACAGCCAGAGAAAGAGTTATTGTAGGTAAGAATGTTATTTCTTAAGCACAGGAAGGAAGAGGCATCACCTGGTTATAATGCCAAATTAAAAACTGAATAAAATTATTTAATTCTGTATTGGGTTTAATACAGTATAAATAATAATTCCATAAGAAAATGCGCTTTACATGCGAAATCAGCAACCAATAAACATTTATTTTTCCAGGTGGTTTTTATTAATTCTGTTCCTAACAGTTTGAAATGCCATTTTCCCCTTCTGCTTTGGACAGCTTCCACTGGTGTATGTGAAGTTTCCTCCTTACAAAAATCTCAACAGGAAGAAATTCTCACTTTAATAAAGAAACAATGGCAAAAGAAATTAAATATTTTCCCAGGCTTACTTCAGATGGTCCAAAAACTACAATTTTGGAGAATTATGCCAGCAATAACAATTTCTCCAATCCAAGCAAAAACCTTCTTGCCATGCCCTTTGTCTGCTTTCATGCAATTACACCCTGGTAACTCTCATCACAAGGTACAGTTGCTCAATATTACTTTTATATTACTGAACTATACAAAAATGCTCTTTATTACTGATTGTAACAAAAAAACCCTGTGAAGTTCTGTGGTACACACAGAGCCATGCCTCAGTCCACCCCTCCTAGAGCTGGTAAGAGCCTTCTGGAATTACACACATAGTTTTTGTTGCCTCACTGGAGCTGAACTGAATAGGAAAAGGATTATTTTGGCATGAAGTGAACTGATCCAGGATGGTCAGCTCTTACAGCTGACCCTGGTGAAGGCAATCAAAGAAAAGTGCACATACATGTGGAGGGTCTCAGCACGTCCCACGTCAGTGAGAAAACCTGCACAGCTTTTCTCTGCTGGCTCACTGGGAGAAGGGCACAGTCTGTAATTTCAATAGCAAACAGTAGAGCACTGAGTGGCACCACTCACCTAAGGAGTGCAGGGCTGTAAAACAGCAGGTGAGGTGCTTGCTCCAGACTGCTTGGCACAAGGGGCAGGTGAGGTAACCCCTGCAAACCGCGGTTCGAACGTGCTGCGGCAAAAGGTCTTAGGGATGTAACACCTGGCATGACATCAAAAAGGTTTCCAGGTGAAGCAGATAAAAGCTTGTTTATCCCAGAGTTTAGGAGTGTTCCTAAACTCACTAGCACTGCAGGAGTTCAGATGAAAGCTTAAAAAGCAGGGGTGGCAACATGAATAAATGGAAAAGATGCTAAAGGATTCCTACACGCTTCTCTCCCTTCTTAGCACTTCATTAAAGAGAAGATTGTGGGTTTGTACTGAAATCTCAGAAGTGCTGAGGTACTAGCAGGGCTGATGAGAGAAGTGACCAGTGTACCAAAATCCTTACCACTTTATTATGCATTTCTTTCAAGCATTCAGGCAGCCTGTCAGTTCCCTCCTTCCCTTTGCACCCTGAGCATCTGCCATTTCCAGTTCCTACTGCTTGTCCCATTTCATGAAGTCATTAGATTTTTATGAGTTATTAACATATAAAGAGCTGCTCTAAGGTACCAAGTGCTTTATAAGTCACTGATGACAACTTGCTAGAAGGGCCATGCTACTTTTGCTTTCTACACATAGCTCAAACTACAGCTTGAGCAAGGGCACATTGCTGCTGTGTTGTATCCAGGCCCAGGCTAAGGATGGGCCATCCAGCTGATGCCTCCTGGACAAGAACTACTCCACAATCACACCTTGGAAAGCTGTGTAGCTTCATTTTATATATCCTTACTTTCACATTATTTACACGCAGCTCTTGCTCTGGGCTGTTCAGATCCTGTCTCCCAGAGGGAAGCACTTGGACCTCAGTAGGAAACAGCCCTTCTCTACAGTGATGTGCAGGGAAAGGGCTGGACTCGTTCACAAACACGGCTTCCAAGTTACCTCCCTGAAGCAAAAGAAGAACTTAACTAGTGTAAATGCAAAGACAGAGACTACTTAAAGCACACTCAAACCAAGCTAAGGTTTGATCCCTATTTGGTAGAGTGCTTTTTTTTATTTGGTTGTTTTTCTTTAAAGCTGGCAGAAAACCCCAGAACAGCTGGGTTTTTTATAAGAGTTGTTATGTCAGGAAAACTAGCCCAAATGACCCCAAGTCTCAAAGATAGATTTCACCCTTTGCTCCCATAAAGTACAACAAACTTCAGGGCAATCTGAGTTTGCACTTATATCCTGGAGCCTGTAGATGTGCTGACCATAAACCAGACAGGAATCCCAAGTGGAAGAACTGCAGAGCTAGTCCCATAACGCTTTAAAAGATGTTACTGTGGCAGAAAAAAAAAAATTGAAGAATTTAAAAAGGGTTGAAGAACTCTAGAAATCCCCAAGCATCATACCTCTTCAAGACAACTTCTGCTTTCCTTGGAATCTAATCAGTATTTTAGTTGTTTCTTTGGGACAGTCAGTCATATAGGCCTTCTACATACACATCTGCTTGCCCTTGGGTTGTGGAGAGAGCTACTGCTTACAGACAAGCCTGCACTACAACTTCTTTTTTACACTCAGACCACTTTTAAAAGTTACATGGTTGAACTACAAGCAAGAGGACAGAAAAATGAGAGATCTGAAAAAAATGAGGTCAAAGGGGGGACAGCTCTCAGCAAGATTTTCCACATATGCAAAATCTAGACTCAGTGTTTTGCAAACAACAATAAAGAGGAAGATCCAAAGGGATGTGAAGGAAATTGCAGTGTTCAGAGGCTGTGAGGCTCAGTCATTGCAGACAGACAGGAACAGCAGTCAATTGGAGACTAATGGAAACTTGAGTCAGATTAAAATTAACTGACGCATTTTTGGGGTTTGTTTAATATAGTTTGCTCCAGATTAGCTCTGGAATAATGCTCAGAATGTGGCTGTCACAAGGAGGAAGGTGTCTTGATGGCCACAAGCTGCAGTAGAAGTTGGTGGGTGCTGAGTTGCACTCAATCCTACTGTCCATGTTGCTGACAAAAATGTTAAACAAGACTGGTCCCAAAACCAACCCCTGAGGAACAGTACTCATCATTCATTTACTTAAAGTTTAGTGCTTGCATAAACACTTTTCTGGGCTCCAGGGAAAGAAGACCAAGAAGCTGAAAAAAGCAAACCAAGGACAGCAGAAAGTCCCAGAGAAGATGAAAAGTTCACAAGCCACAGGAACAGACAAATTTTCCCAGAGAGGGAACAACTCTTCCTTTCCCCAGAGGACACTTGTTTTGTTTATCTGAGGTTTTTGGTGTGTGCTTTCAGCTGTCTGCATGTTTGGGAGCTTGTTTTCATTAATTTCTGAAGTGAGAGACTTTTAGATTTTTTGATTTGGGTTTGTTTTTTTAAGGTCTCCAACTGGGTTTTTTTTTCCCTTTTAAATGAAACCTTACTTGTTAAATATTCCTTTTTTCAGCAGAAATAGCTAACCTTGGAAATAGGATTGTTTTTGTAACCAGGTGGGGTCCCACCCATCTGCACTCAGCATTTTTCATACTGGCCCTCATCCAGAATTTTCCCCAAGACTCTTCAGGGTGGATTTCATTCCTGTTAAGCTCAAAACAAAATACTGTGGCCTGACCTAGCCTCTTGTCTACTCTCAGCTCTCCTGGTTCTTCCTGAAGGACCCACCATGCACCCATCATTCCCTTTCTAAGGCGACTCACAGCTTTTCCTGGTCCTAATGACAAACAGATGATGCAGACAGAGGGCTCAGGCGAGGAGAAGAGTTCTGTATATTCTCAGAAGATCTTCAGTCGGAATACTTTTTCCCCCTTCCAAGAACCAGATCTTTTCATTTTCCAAAGGGTATTCTTTTGATAACGCTATGTATTAACAGAGCTGAAAATCACTGAGCTTCTTAACACTTCCAGGTATTTGCTTTTTTCAGCCTGGTCTCTTACAGTGACAAATCCAGTATTTCACTCTATTCCCTAGCATAGACTGCATTACATGAATAAATCCCACTCTTCACAGGGGCAATTTCTTTCTGTTTGATCTATGCAGCAGCAGAACAGCATCAGAGTGGCCCCTCCATAGCTCAGCTCCCAACCACCACTGCCCTGGTGTCACTCAGCAGCCCTGCTCCTTAACTCATCCCTCTGCCTTTTGCATTATCTCTCCTTTTTTCAACTCCTGACATTTTATTATTTCCTCATTACGGCCCACCTCATTTTCAGGGCTAAAAACGCATCTTTTTGTTTGGTCTAACTCGCAGCAGGCAGCCAGTTGGTTTGCTGCATCCTCATAAAGCAGGAGCCTCCAAACAATGACAAAGGGCTCAGGTCCTCAGACCAATTCCTGCTGGCAGCTTTCCCTCTCCTCCTCATCCTGCTGCTGAAATGGGACTGTTTATGGCTTTGGCCTCTTAAAAGGCCAAAGGTTGTTGACCAAACAACCTCTACAAAGTGTTTGTGCAGCCATGGTGCCTGGCTGCTGGAACCAGAAGAAGATGGACAACAGGCAGTGCAGTTTTGGGCAGGCTCCTTGTCCCTCAGGTTTGCTGGTCTGTGGGACAGGGACTGAGCACTGCAGCCACTGCCCTGCCCAGTGCCAGTGCAGCAGCTGGGGCTATAAAACCTGACAAACTGGCACAGCACGCACTGAGGAAAACCACAAAATTATTTCCATAACCAGCTAGCCAGTTCACGTGATATTTTTCCTGACAGAGTAGATAACCTTTGCTAAATGTATTTCACATTTTATGCACATTTTCCTTGCACCTGCTATTGCTCATTTCATGTGGCATTTCAAACTTCCTTGCTCAGACCTGGTACCAAGATGGCTTCTGCCAAGAACTGGCTGGTTAAAAACCACAGAAATTACAGATCACACCCTGCAGTTGGCCATCAATACTAACAGTCTGAAGCTCAAGGCCTTTACTCAATTGAGCCTTTAGCTCAATTTTTTACTCGAAAGTATGACAGTACATTTATTTATTTATTAGCAATTAGCCATTTTTCTCAGAAAACCTGTGTGACAAAGGCAGCTCTAACATATCACCTACACATATACACACTCTCTATCTATCTATTCATCTACATCTACATATTCATTGGTATCTATCATATATAGGCACAATCATATCACCATGAAGGCAGACAGAATTACACAGTAGCAATTCTGCCTGTCCCCATTGCTTCTTGCTCTCTCATCTACCTGTCAGCAAGGACTGCGCCTGCAAGGAAGTCAGGCACGAAGTGACAAGCTGTCAAACTGTCATGGTACTGAGCCCAGGAAAGGAAAGCAAGAAAGTTTTATCTATTGTAGATGGCAAAAAAGGAATTTGAAAGCGGCAGTGAACTTGTTGTAACAATGAAAAATGTAAGAACACAAAATGTTTTATATTTTAGTAAAACTCCATAACCAGATCAAGGTCAATAGGGAAAACCAACCAACCAAACAGAAAGCAAACCCACCACCTACAGGGTGTTGATAATGTTTTGTATGCTGAAAAGGGAGATGTTGCAGCTGATCAGCTGATCTCCGCTACTACAGTATGAACTTGCCTCTGGAAGAGACCTAGAGTAGCCTGCAAAGGCACAAGTGTTCCCACAAAAAAAACCCCAAAAAACCAGCAAACCACTTAATCTGAGAAAGCTATGTTAATTCATACAAGATTCAGAGCAGTCTGAAAACACTTATTTATTCCCTAACATTTGCTTGTGTAGAAAACACCTGACTTAGTCTAACTGCATAAATTCCTTAGCAAAAATAGTGCTGAGGATTAGAACGGGACTGGAGAGCATCGCCTGAGAAAGGCTGAAGTTGCAAGGCTTGTGAATGAGTTCCCAGTGCCATTGAGATGTAGTGAAAGTCCCTTCCACTGCTTTACAATCATCATCTTTTATTAATCAGTCCAACAGCACACGGCAAAAATAGAAATCTGCCTACAAAGCTGGCACATATGAGAAAAGCTCACTCCTGGTTGTTTCATTTTAAACAAACCCTACAGTAGCTCCCATTGTTTGTTTGTTTTTCCCCCTAGACTAGACAGCATGTGGCTTATGAGCCACACTGATAGATGTGATAAAGCTCCTGCCAGATCTGATTGATGACAGCACTAGGAAGTGCTGTGAAGGTCACAGTGTAATTCTCTCTTTGCAGCTGCTCCTGGCAAAAAATGGTACAGGAAAATAAAATCTGGATCTGCTAATTGCTAATAACAGGGAAATTCTGTCCTTACCTTACCGTCTCCTCTCTTCCAATTTCCAAGAGGGATGCCATGAGCATGTGTAACTGATGAGAGACCAGATAAGTTTTGAAGAGATACTCAAACATCCTTTAATGGACAAAAAAAAAAAAACAAATCCATCCACAGCAACTGGCCAAATATTGAGCCTTTATACTTTGAAGACAGCGCAGAGTAGTTTGGCATGAAAGCTGCATATGAAAGAGCTTTTACTATTTGCTCTTCTGCAAAACCGAGATAACATACCACTACATATTCCCTGTGAAGGAGTGCTATCTCTGATAATGCAAATACATGAACTAAGCTCCTTTCCCAAAGTCTATTCATTTTAAATGAACGAGGCAAGCTGCTTACTAGAAGTGGCTACTAGCAAGCCAGAGCATCAATCAGTCAAGTACGACACCAAAATCCTCTTTTCCATAAATGTTGAGATGTGATGAGGACACTGATAAGAAACTTTGGGGAATTCACAAGCATGATATAATGACAGTCCCCTAATGAATAATATATATTCAGTGCAACTCATAGCAATTACCTCACATACACAGTGTTGTATTTCTTGGGGATAAGACGTTGTTATCTTTGAGACATCAGCTGCATTACAGATTAAATTTGAAACCACTTGTGTACTCTTTTCTGGCACTCACTATTAATGGATGGAAATATTTTTATTCAGCATTTTGTACTCATAAAGATTTTGGCACAATAAGGCCATTACCAACATCTGTCTTAGAGAAAGATAGTCTTTATCACTCAGCTCAAAACTACATAATGGCAGAGAGATGTTGGCAGCAGAAATCCCCCAGATAGTCAAAAAATCCCACCACTATGTCACCATAAAAGGAATAATACACTGATTTTTCCCCCCTTTTTTCAGTTTAGGGAAGAGATTTAGAGAAGACAGGCCTATCAGTTTGCTCCTTTTACTGCCAAACATACACCATCAATTTTGAAAATACCAATACATGTAAAGAGCAGTAACTATACAAGATCCAACTGATAAAGAAAAATCCTCTTAGGAGTTTCTTTCCTACATTTCTTGATGAACACTGGCAAAATACACAACAGATATTGATTTTCACAGCCTCCTGTATTCTCCAAGGGATACTATTAGAGAGGTAACCACCATCAGCTCATTTGGACATTGCCATGTTAAGGGCGCTCAGCACCTTTAGCAGTCAAACCTTGCTTTAGTCATGATTAAACCTAAGTCATGACTGACTTTTTGCTAAGCTGGCAAAGGGGTAACTGATGGCAGTTCTGCCATTCAGGTTTTAATTTCTTGCCATATCTCTGGAAAATAGAGATTATGTCCCAAAAGACTGTTACCTGTAATGAGATATCCCCCGCTGCACAAACCCAAGTTATGTTCCTGCAATAGTATTCATTAGCATTAATCACATCAGCATGTGTTTAATGATCCAGAGAGTCAAGAGTTAACTTCTGATCATAGAGTATCATAGAATGGTTTGGGTTGGGAGGGACCTTAGAGATCATTTAGTAGAGGAAGAGCAATTTAATCTACCCATAGTGTTCTAGAGCACTGATGCACATACACTACAAATGGCAGATCTTCACGTGTGCATAGATGGGCTGGTGCAGTGAGACAGTCGTGCTGGTGCAGTGAGACCTGCACTCTCAGCTCAGCGTCACCCCTGTGCCACTGCAGCTACGTGTTTTCCTACCTGCTCATACCGTGTTGACAGACTGTTCTCGGTATTGCTTCATGCAGACACTCCCCAAAAAGACATCTGGTATGGTCTTGAAAACTTAAATTGCTCTAAGGTCAGCTTAGGATGCTTCATAGTAAGCAAACTAATTCCTCTTAGATAACCTTTATAGATGTAGGAGTACATTCCAGACACGGCTTTTTCAGTCCTTCACTAAAAGCTCAGGGTTCACAGTACCTGAAGTCCTCTGGCTAACTTCCACATTTCTATTACTCTTGTTGGGTTTGACTATTAAGAGTTCAACTGTGAGCCTGAGGTCACTTTACAGTAGAAGTATATTAATCTGGAATAATACCTACTGAGTGTGTAATGCACTCACCTGTCTAGCCCAGACAGACAGTTTCTGTATTAGGTGAAACACTATTTGTCAATGAATTGATGAATCAGGGAAGTCAGAGCCATACCAGTAGCTAGGTGTCATTCACATCTAAAACCAGTTGAACTGCATAGCTGGAAGGGATGCATACATTTTTTGAAAAATTGCCACAGTAGGCCTGACTGTGACTAACATAATAGCATAGAGTGGACTAAACTGTATGGGAGTTTGGAGGTGCAAGTCCTTGCATCCCACCCGTCCACTTCAGCAGGAGATCTCTTGCAAATGAATATAAAATACATCCCTTCCTCCTCCTCGACCCTCCTCACGAAACAAAGAGCACAGCTTTGAACAAAGCGGTTAACCAGGCAGGCTCCTGGATACCACACTCCCACTGACTGACCTATCAGACACAAAACTTCTGAAAATGGATGGAAATTAAATCGGTGACTCCAGATTGAATCGACCAACCCTGAACTGCTGGCTCTTTGTCCTGAGGCAGTGTCACAAGGGAGACGGCAGCAAGCAGCAGGGTAAGACAATTCCTGATCTTACAGCAAGTTGTCTTTGCACCACTGAAAGGAATAGCACAATTAGTCATATGTGTACCAAATACACCCTGCCCCCATTGAGACTTCAATATTTGATTTTGGGCTTCATGTCTCAGACAGTACTTCTTCAACTCTGAGCTTTAGGAGAGGAAAAGAAAAACCTCTGTCACTAATATTGTAAGATTTTAAAATAGTGTGAGTGGTTGATCTATTGAAGTGTTACATTTTACCCTGTCCTCGTTGGCACTGTTTCAATACTGCAATTTCAACCCCACAGATCTTCCAAATTCATTCATCTAAAAATCTACCCAAGACCCAGGAACACAACACAACACTTTGACTTTTGCTGACAAATTTCCTAGGAAACACCGAACAGTGCCACATATCGCCAAAGGCAGTGAGTATCTGGTCATTGTTCTGTTTGCAGGCTTGTCACTGCAATCACTGGCTGACACACAAAGAAAACTGTAGATGCTTCTTTTTCTAATCCATTTCAAATTCATCTTAAACCCATCTAGTGCCCTATAGCCCCAGAAAGACAGGATGCTCTCTCTCTGGCTCTAATGTAGCATTCGCTCTTCTTTCACACCAGTTCCAAAAGGAAAAATGGTTTGTCTAAAACAAGGCAGTAATTGTGCAGTTCTTCCCATGGAAACCACCAGGAGGCATAAGGGATGACGGAAGGGCACCAAGTGCCCGTACAGGAGAGCACTGATGGATAGATCCATCTGGCTGCCAAGCTGTTCCCTTGTGCCCCTGCACCGACCATTCTCAGAAAGGCAGACAAAAAAAGCTTCATAATACTGTTATTTTCATGAATGAAAAGAGTGGCCCTGTAACACTTGGAGCAAACAGTGGCAGAGCACCTGAAGGCCGAGACACCAGTTATGGAATAATCATTAATTGTTATGGATACCTCTGAGAACTGAACCAAGCTGTGCTGTGACATTTTTTCCCCACAGAACAAAACAATGACTGTACAAAGAACAGCAGAATCTGTCATCTTAAGAAGACCTGGACTGAAGTACATTATTTAATTGTATCTCTCTGGCTTTGAGATTTATCATTTCATAGTTGGATCTCAGCCGCAAAGTTCAGTCATACGATAAACAGAACAGGCACAGGCACACCAAGTGTTTGCATCAAACTGATCATATAGGATCCAGAGGGGAGATGAGCTAAATACTTCTCTGTTCCTGACACGTGCCTTGTCTTGCCTTTCAGAGTGTGCATTTACTCATCTGCACTGTCCTTTAGGGCAGGTGAATGCCTGGGTTGCCGAGGGATGCTTGCCTGTATCCACTCACCTCCTGCCACTCCAGAGCTTTCAGGTTATAAAGCGACCCCTGCTTTTGGCCGTTTATCTGGCTCTTTTGCCACCCATTACTTTCCTACCGCCTAAATCTTTGGCAAGTTTCCTCTAACCCCCCCCACAAGACACATACCGCGCGTAGAACGGACAAACTTGAGTTTCCAAAAAACCTCCCAGTGGAACAAATCGAACCACGTCGCTGTGACCTGTCCCCCCCAGCCTCCAATGGCAGGCTGCTCCTCAGCTGGAACCTCCGTTCAACAGGAAATCACGGAGGGGGTCGGCCCGGGAAGCCAACGGGATGGATCTGGAAAGACGGTTCTGTCCCCCTTTGCCGTGACTGACTCCAGGACCGTAACATGATGCAATCTCTCGGCTATGATGAAACAGGATCAAATGGCCAAGCCTGTAGGGAGACCACCTCTGCCCACCCCAAAAGGCAGAAAAAAAGGAAGCTCGCCGCGGTACAAAGCAGCAGCGCGGCCGCCTGGCGGGTGCCCTTCCCGGGAAGGGATGCGAATTTCGGGATGGCGGGCAGAGAGCTTCGTTCCGGAGGATCTCGGCCGAGTTTCTGCCCTTTCAAAGCCCGGGCAGGGGCCGCCCCGCGCGCGCTGCCGGGGAAGCCGCCGCCGCCCGATAACCGGGCTCCCTCCCAGCTTTTTCCATGTGCTGCTCCCGGCCAAGAAAACCAGCGAGACTTTTTTTTAAATTTTTTTTTTTAGGGTTTTTTTTTTNTTTTTACTTTGGAAGCAGAAAAAAGAAGCCTACAATTCACAAAATGTTGACTTAATGTGAGCCCCCACACTGGCCTGTGACACTGGTGTGGCAGGCAGGGGAGGTGAGGCTCCCTGGAGAAAGCCTTGCTGCAGCTGCCTCCTGACGCGTCCCGCCTCCTGCCCTCACATCGTCTTGCCATGGGGGAATGGATGGTCTCAGGGAAGAGTGAAAAGCAGGCAAAACTACTGTGCAATCTGTCAGGAGATGGGCTGACGTCACAGCAATTGCCACTCTCTTCAGTAAAACATACTGATGGCAGGATTTCAAAAGCAGAAGGCAAGTTATGGCTTTTTAGAACCGAAATCTTCTGTTACTTTGAAACAATAATTTTTCAGTAAGGAAAACATCAGTGTTTCTGCAGTTGCCTCAGACACTCAAGGCATTTACAGACTAGGAATAAATGTATTTTACAAACAGAAAAAAAGCTCTTGATAATGATGGGGTCTTTTTTTCCCTTTCTTATCATATACTGTGATCCTGTTACAGCAGAATCTATTGTTATTAGGAACCTAATACTCAGCATCTTTTTGATTTTTTTAAAAATAGTATCTTGTTGAAGTATCTTCAAGGAATTATTTCTTCTTGGGTCCCACATAATTTCCAGGTCCACTGGGGGAAAAAGTAATTATATTTTAGATACACTTGTAAAATTTGTTGCAGGAATCTTATAGTGCTGAGTACATACATGTCCCAAAAAGACTCCTTATACAGCAGAAACTCCATTCACCTTTCTGCAGAAAGCAAATTTGAAAATATGTGCATTATAGAAACTTCAAGAAGAGGGATTATGCTGCCTCTCTACAATGCACAGGCCTCTCCTTACTCTCCACACAGGTCTTCTGTGTAACAAAACTATCTGCAACTAAATTCACAGAGATATAAATACCTAAATTAGGTTCTTGATTTTGAATCAGGGCAAAGGAGGGAATGACAGTACAATATACCAAAGGATAATATACATTTTATAGAATCTTAATGTGCAGGCAAAAATAGTTACTTCCCACTTACATACTTCTGTTTGAACTAAACATAAGCAAACAATCCTTCCTTCTGATTTCACTTTTGAAAGAAATTCTATATAACCTGACCTTTGTGCTTTGGTGCAGGTAAAAATGCCAGGGATTTCAGTGGGATTACCATTCAATTACTGACATTTGCAAAATACTACGCTAACATCTTTTTATGAAATGCATATCAAACCTCAGAATCATTGAATAGTACCTCTGCCTTTGGGTATTACTAATTTGAAAAAAAAATCCTATTCTTGTAATTTTAATTCTTGTAAATTTAAATTTTATATTAGATTTGAATACAATGGGGGAAGATTTCCTCTAAGTCTTGCCTCCTTGTCCCTGCTTTCTTTGAATTCAAGCAAGATTGGGCGAAAAATGGAACCTTATTGAAAGATAAATTTTAGCTTCTATTCTGTATTTATATTGTCTCCTGTGCCATTTAAGTAATTTAATGAGTAAATTATTTCAGTACTTTGATTACTGTATTATTTTTATTGCACTATAAAAATAATCAGTTATCATATGGAAAAAAGGGATTAAGACAAAAAAAAATGCAATTTGAAGAATCTGATGCTTATACAGCAACTCATACAGTCCTCCAGGCTTCCATCTGTCAAAAACTGTCAGATGAAAAATATCTAGTATAAAATTGGGAAAAAATGGGGAGCTCAAAGTGTTTATGCTCCATATCTGTAACTTGAGAGAATTTATTTTTTAAAGTCTGACTTTAAAAAATGTCAAGTGACATGAAGAGTTTTAACCCCATTTCTCAAGTGAATTATTTCAGGTCAGAGAACTGAAAGGAAATTCAGACAGACCATTAACAACCTCAGTTGTTTAATTTGCTATCAATCATGGTGCCTTCTTAATTATCACTTAATAGAAAAAAATTTATAGTAGTAGTGTGAGAAATAATAATGACTCTTATGTCAGAGTTCAGAATCATGTCCTCTTGGATGGAAGAAAAACCCAGCACTTTGCAAGAGTGAGGTTAGGTTAAGCAAGGCATCAGCATAATGTAGATTTGTAATAAAAAAGTCAAAGACATTCTTAGCTTTCTTCTTCCCCACACCCCCTCAAAAAGAAAAAAAGTTATAGTGCTTGACATAACATGGCAAATAGGAAGCCTTTATTCTGTCAGACCATTCCTGAACACAAGGCACAATGGGCTGAGAGAAATTTGCAAAAGAATTATCAAGGGCAAAGAAAGCTTTTAATCTCAAAAGAAAGAAAAAACATTGCAATTTTTAGTATCGAGAGGAGATAGAGGATGTAACAAAAGAATGTATCTTAGCAAATGGAGAAAACAGGTCAACTGCAATCATCCATGACACAAATGTAACAAGATTTAAAAACAAAATCAGTGGTATCCAGACTTGTAACAAAAGGCAAACACGTAATAGCTGAGACAGTAATGCCCAAATTATGAAACATTTACCTATGTGGGACACATTGCTTTTGCCTGGTTTTGGTTTCCTCCTGATCGCTCTGGAGCTGCTGCTTGTCCAGCCTGGCAGGGAAGGACTGGCTGGCCCTGCCTGCTTGGGTGCTGCAGACGTCTGTCCAACCATTACAAACACATGGAACCTACCTACTTACACATCCCTGTGTGCACTGATGTCAAACTCCGAGGCGAAGGAAGAAAATGTCCTAAATCTTGAGAAGTAGCAGCATTTAGAACTAACTTCTCTGAGCTGTAACTCACAGACACGGTGGTTGTGAGGAGGGAGTAACAGCCTGCTGCAATAACCCAACAAACTGCAACTTGCTGTGGGTGCTCCATTACCTGGGAAGTAAACTATTGAGATCTTGCATTTCAAGGCCATGAACTTTTACTGAGTACCACCTTTTCTAACATGGCTTTTCACATACTAGAAACAGTGAGAAGGGATACAAAGACTCAAAAAGCCTGAGCCAGCACCTCCAATGAGCCTTTAAGGATTTAGCCAACCTCAGAGGCAGCTTGGATATGAAGAAGGGATGCAAGCCTTCAGTGTAAAATCACATGTACAAGAGAGTTGCATCTGTAATTGCGATATTAAAAGCAGTCATCTTTTTTTCAGATACTCAAGATATCTGAAAACTGGTAGCCACAACTGTGACCTATCAAGGATTCACACTGATCAAAGGTCAGGTGAGGTCTTAGGAAGCTTATAAAATGACCCTGTCCTTTTCCTCACACACAAATCAAAGGGGCAGGAGAATATGAATGTAAGGACACTCCAAAGTTTATGCACCAGACAGACAGAAGTGCCTGGGATCTCATCTAGTTCATCTGCAAATAGCAGAACAGCATTTTCATGCAGATATGTGAGAAGGTTAGTAAAAGTAATGGTCTGTCTTGGTCACACTTGGGAAATGTTAAATAGATGGCTCCTCAAAATCAAAAT
Source organism: Dicrurus megarhynchus (assembly GCA_013399195.1). Lineage (NCBI taxonomy): Eukaryota > Metazoa > Chordata > Aves > Passeriformes > Dicruridae > Dicrurus > Dicrurus megarhynchus. Next base: position 2,251,957 of record VXAD01007430.1, read on the forward strand.
GTGGAATGTAAGACCAGGCATCTCTCTTGGTCTGAATATATATTTTTTGTCCATGTAAAACTAGCCTTCTCTCAGAGGGTTATTAGATTCCAGGTACTATCTCACAACTATTTATTTTCTTGTTTCTGCAATTACAGGTTTCAGAGTTCTCCCCTGAACCACAAGGAAAATAAATAGAAGAAGGTCAGACAAAAATGTCCAGCCTTCTCAGACAGCTGTAATGGGAACCTGGCATGCCTGGTTTCCTATCTGGAATTGTTGGTCAGATATTCCTTCAGCAACCACAAAAAACCATGTACTCCTTTGTCTCAAAGACAATGATGATGAAATGCTGGCTCTTTCATTGCTGAGTTTGAGACATGTCTTCTTTAAAATACATGAGGTGAGAATTAGGTCATCCATAGGGTTGACATGAACAGCTCAGATATACAACTCAGCTCCACGAATGAAATCTCTGACAGAATTCCCCTGCTTCTTGTATGCATATCAAAACAAGTTTCTCCGAGAGCTATATTGATCCCTTTGAGCTGCATAGCCACACCCATACTCACCAAAATGCTGAAAGGCAGCATGTCCTTGAAAACAAGGCTATAGAACAGTAACTTAAGAACTCTTAAGAGCATTATCTGAAAAACAGCCGATGATTTGTCGAGACTCAGTTTTTTACTGCCAACACCAGACCACACTATCAGATGGAATATTCTGGCAAAGTCTTATCTCATTACTCTGAAATGCCTTTTCCATTTCATAATACTATATAAGATTAGCATATGGAATCCTATTAAAATAAACCTGAATATTTACTATGCACATGTAAGTCTATTCACGTTTAATTAGACACTCAAAGTTCCTGAAAGAAAACCACATGACTGAAATTCCAATTTGCAATTTTTAAATGGGGAAAACATGACAGATTTTAGAAACAGTAATGTTGTATTCTCTGGTATCCCATGGTCTGGTTTATGGAGTTTTGGTGATGTACAGACAACTTAGCAGTGAAGTAAACTACAATGCTACTTAGTTTATGGACCTTTTACACTGGAATATTTGGCTGGTGCCAAATCCAGCACACAGTATCATACTGTAAATGTGAATTTAATTAGGCTAGAGAGCATAACTGAATAGGTCACTGCACCATATGACAGTAGATGCTTTAAATATAGAGTGATACACTGGCACATATCATGTGAAAAAACGAACAGCTTACCAAGCTGTGCCACCTTTGCACAGAACAGACATCTACAGACCATTTCAAACTTCCAGGGAAATGAAATAAGGACACACAAGAGTACTTGTTCATCTAAAGTCAGCAAAGGTTTTGTGTATGGAAGCCAAGATTCCTTTTTGGTTTTGGCTGGTAGTAGGAACGCAAGTTGATAAACTGACTGTCTTCTAAAACATTTTTGCGTGTTTGGCATCCAATATGTGCCTGTTTAGTGAATACTATAATGAGCACAAAAAATTACTGTGTTAGGCCATTTTGTGAGATCTGTGCAACTCAAAGTACATTCCTGATTGCTTGAAAGTGATTTGGTAACATGGTCTTGGAACTGCTAGTGGTTTTAAGACTGGTATTCCACCAACTTGGTAAAAACTGGCTTATTTTCCCCAATAGACTGTAGGCATAGAATTAATTTCATCCAAGATTAGGTAGCCTGCAATGTATACTTCTGCAGTGGGATTGCCTTTCTTCATATTCAGTGTACAGAAATATGATAGGGGCAATTCATCTCACATTTTGAACATTAGGATGTGAATGAAGAACTTTTTTTCTCTTCACTGACCATAAAAGGGAGCACAGAATGACGAAGGAACTTGTGAGCAAATACAGAAAGAGGGTGGGGTACAACTCCTAATACAGTTGGGCATTGTGGTAAGAACTGATGCTTGTGAGCTAAAAAGTCTAGATGGGGGGTATGTAAAACAAGAGTTGTACCAGATTTAGCTCAAGTAGGACAAGGACCTTCAAGAGACACTTTTAAGATGAACTGTCTCAAAACGGTGTAAATGGGTCAAACAGCTCACATGAGCTCACCATCCTTACTTGTCATTAGCCACACATCTGCTGGTGCATAAAACAGTAGAGCAGCACAGAGCTGCTGATCGCCTGTGGTGCTTAGTAATGCCCTTTTTCCTCACAGCATAGGCTGAATCCCACACCAGTACAATAACTGCTGTGGTTAGGAAATTTTCAAATTATTTATGAAAATCCATACTGGACGTGATCTGCGCTGATACATGGATTTCTTTGATCAACCTGCAGTTTTTTAGTTACTGAAAAGATGCCTGGAATCAATATGACGCCCCAGGAATGTGTGGATGAGAAGAGTGGTTGTCAGTGTCAAACTTCCTCATAATTGTTCTTCAACCAATTGTTCTCCTGGATTTAGTTTTTCGTAGTAGCAATGGACCCTGCTGGTCACATTTAGCTTTGGTCCATTTCAGTGGGCTGCCAGTTTTCACAAAAAAAAATGTAACAAGCTATTCTGAGGTTGAAGAGCATTATGGATGTGGTCTACATGTGATCAGGAGCTCTCATTTGAAACTTGCTGATGGTTCTCTACACAGGCTAATGCTTCCGTACATCACCAGTGAAGCAACTTTTGCTTGGTGAGATGTGACATTTGCTTGATGGATTGTTTAAATCATGACCAACTCTACAGTAACTTGACATTCAGAGGTACACTCGACACTCTCTTCAGTGAGCAGGTTTAATGCAAATTATATATTATTTACATTACTATCATGGGAAGACCCTATCCAGAGCAGCAATACGATCTAAAAATTATACACACATTAGCAAAGTCATTCAGTTATGTCTTTGTTTTAATGAATTTTTTTAAACATTTGTATCATCAGACAAAACATTTAGGTCATGAGAAAATATTTATTTCCAACAGCATGGACTTTGAGAGTTAGTTGGAAGAAGGCATGTTCAATGCTGTGATTTTTCCAATGCTGGGTCAGTTGAAATAGTGTGCTGTAGTGCATATATTAACCAGTTACCTTTAAGGAAATGCGAAAAGACATAGTGAAGTAGGAGGTGAGTACAAACATTCAAGGCAGTAAAAATGCAGAATACTGACACATGGCTGAAAAATGTACTTTTTGTAATGCTCATTTAGTATCACACAAAACTAGCAACTCACTTTAAAACATTCTTTGTCAGCAACCATACCTCTGACCATATGAAACTATTAAATTTAATACAGTCTTTCAGCTGGAAGAGATATTAAGGTCTAACACTTATATCAAATGCTTAGATTTTGTTAGCTTTGCTTGTTATTTAAGATAGTTTCAAGGTACTGCACCAGTATCACATAGGTTTGCTTTTTTTCAAATTTACTTGTACAGAAACATGCGAATAGTAATGCATGAGGGTTTTATATATTTGATTATAATTGTCTGTATTACTGAAAGAGCACACCAAGCTTTTTTTGTTACATTTTATGCTGAACTGTTCCATTTCCACATCTACCAAATGCCAACACAGTTCTCATGGCTTATTGTGTAAAGTTGGAAAGTTGAGAAAGTAAGAATGTCTTCACTTAGGAAATATATTCATGAAAATAATTCTTTTATAGATAGATGTATCTATCTACATAGTAATTAAGATTACATGGTATTTTTATCAGCATGAAATGTAAAAAACCATTCCTCAAACACCCCAAACTAGTAGGAAAACATGGTCAACTGGCACAATACACTCTTAAACCAGTTTTGTATAAGGCTTCAGTTTTCCTGATGAATGGGACTAAATCTTTAAGTAGGTCTGTATACATTTTAGTAATTATATTTGTTTTATGTCACAATATATTCTTAATAAAATAAAAACTCTGGTGTTGTAATTAAAGATAGCTAGTTACCTTCTAGACAAATATGATCTTTTAAAGAGTATGCTGTGTTTAAATATAAGAAGTAGAATTAAGGTGCTTCCATATTTCTGCTTTCATTCTTAAAAAGTACCACAGATAAACAATTGCAATAATTGCTTGCGGATATGCTTTTCTTTGGCTTTTACCATATTTTTAATAGCATGTGATCCCTCGCTGGAAAACTTCTATATTAATTACTTACTTGATTTTGTAAAAATTGCATTATAAAACTGAATGGAACAAAATGTTGGATGCATTTCCTGTGTCACAGCTACACTTTTTTCTCTTCCTTTCAGAATTTCCATTTGCATCAAGCAACAAATGCAAGCAACAATAAATTTAAAGCTAGATTTTTTGCACATTGTAAACTGGGTAGGACCAGGAGTTACTGACAAAACCAGCTGGAAATGCAAGATTAGCAAATTCTCTGTATCCCAACACATTACCATCTAATCTGTCTTGTTTCCCTGACACATACTAACACAATGAAGCTGGACAATGGTTCAACAGCAAGTGCATGTGATAGTTCTGGCAAGACTATTTTTGTTTTGATTAAGCACATATTTTATCCGGGAGGGTTTAGAAAAGCAGGGCCTTTTTCTTCAGGTCATTCCGCTTCCAAAGTGCCAGACGATCAAATTCCTCAATACTCATTTTGAAGACTTCCTGGAACTCTTCAGGGGACAAATGCCTCTTGAAAATGAAAATACAAAAGATATCATTAAGCTTGTCTGTGCACAGGAATATTTCTGCCCTTCCTAAGTTTTAAAACACACCACAAAATAATGCATTAGGGTTTGCATTTAAATTCCAAAACTGTTTCTGGAAAAGATGGCATCAAAACCAAATGAGCTCAGAGTAGCTGGGAAATGAAATTACTGATGGCAGTAGTGATTTTTGAAAAAAAAAATCTTTTCAATGTAGTTCCAACCGAGCAGAAGCTATGGTTTTTGGGAAAAAAGTATGTATTTATCCAGGGTGCCTGATGACAGAGCACACTGAGACAAATTTAAGTTATTCCAGGACTTTAAAGTGATTGATAACAATGTCATTTTAGAGTTGGATTTGTTTTGCCTTGATCTTTAATGAGAGCAGCGGACACCACACTGGCCCACTAATAGCAACTTTGTTACAAAGGAGAGAGCATACTGCTACATTCTGAAATCCAAAATGTGCTTATCCATGGGGAGAGACTCTAGTCAGAAGTTCAAGCTGGATAAAGTAGGGGGTTTTTAAATGTCAAGAAATACACTTCCATTTAATGTTTTCATGATTTAATATTACAAAAAAAAAAAAAAAAAAGAGATTGTGAAAAAGGGGAGAAATCCAACATAAAGAATTGGAAGGAGGTAGGATAGCAATTCCCTAGCAATTACTAGCACCCACACAGAAAAGGTAAATGTGCGAATGAGGAATTAATTTGCAAAATTCATCCAGTAATTGTGGACAAACGCTTGCTCAAGTATTTCAGCAGTATCAGTTATGCTTCTCTGTTTCTGATGAGTTAAGCACACACCATCTAAAAGGGAGAGATTCAGTGCAATGAAAATTTAAAACTGCAATTTTTAAACATGAACTCCCCTCTTCCACAAAGGTTTCCTTGAATTCTGTGATGACTCCTGCAATCTAACCCTCTCCTCCCCAGCCAAGCTCTTGAAGCTCATCAGACACAGTTCTCCTTCCAGGCACACCCAGGCAGCCCCAGCCTCAGCATCTCAGTGCCTGCTTCAGTACTGCATCCAAAAACCAGGTCCCCAAAAGCTGCTAAGCACAAGAAATGCTTGGACACACCTCACACAGCAGAATCAAACTCTTCACACATTAGACAACTGCGTTATTTCAAGAGAAGGATATCAGCCCTTTTCTCCCATCCCACTGCCTCCTGGTTGCAGGACTTCCCAGGAGGTGAGAAACCTTGGTTCAAAGTCCTCATCACTTGGAGGAGGCTCAGAAACATCATCTAATCCACACCACTCACTCTCAAGACACACTGGCAGGGTAATGCTAAAGGACATACAGCACTCATGGATGTGAATAATGAACCAGCTACCAGCAAACACTGAGGGCAAGGTGCTGAAGGGAGCGGGGAGCACAGCACGCCCAGGGAAGGGGAGCCACGGGCTCCTTTGGACCCTGTGCTGGCAATTCAAACAGGCCAAGGGTGTCTAGCATTTCAAGCAGACCCCTGCATCATCTGGAAGAGTGCTGGCCTCTATTAGCCACAATTGTGGCAGGGAACATGCTAACATGTCCTGGCAATCCCATGATGGTTTACCTGACCAGGATGAACACAGCCCCACTGGCCCTACCTTACAAAGCTATTTATTTTGACAGGTTTGGAAGTAAAATTTTACTTTCCACTTATTAAAAAAGACTTCATCTTTGTAATGTAATTTACTCAAGAAAACGAAAAAATTGCTTGTAAGAAGTCATTATATACACTTTATGTTCATCATGGGTCCTTGTTTCTTAAAAGAGGACAGCCTTGCTTTTTTTCCCTTGAGATTGCACATACTCAGAACAACAGTGACTAAGATCTTGGAACTGAGCCTTCATTTTTCACTCGACAAATGACAGCAACCCACCATAAGTGCTGCTCATAGCATGGAACAAACACACCATGCATATTTGGCAAAGGAGATCACTTTTTGCATAAAAATGAGCAACATCTGACCATGTATTTTAAAAACAACCTCTCGCTGACAGAATTTAATTCTACTGGGCTCTGAAACAAAAAGTAACTTCTCTCTGCATTGGTTTTTAAGAATATTTTCCTGGCAATCCAGTGGACAAATAAGAGTAAGTTTAACTTTAGTAATTTCTCACTGCAAGGACCATGTTTGTACGTTGTAGGATTGAAAAAGAAGTCTGGATGAGCAAAGTGTGTAATTTTTATTTTATTTTATTGATTGTGGATAAGACTTGAGCCATCTCCTCACTCAGGAGAAAGCAGTGGCAAACTCAAGTTCATACTCAGAAAATGAGAAAGCCTATGCCCTTGAAGGTAAATTTACCTTGCCAATCTTCTAAAACAATAGAAAATTACATAAAACTTTAAAAGGACTATGTTTTCACCTTTTTTTTTTCCTGAGGTAATTTACACCATGTATTATGAGAAACTGCTGCGGTCTCATCAGATCTGTTCTGGTACTGAAGGTCAATGGAGGAAAACTCGACAAGCCCTACATCCCCCCTTTCCTCCAGGATGCCAAACATTTGCTACATCTTCACCTCCTAATGAATCTTGCCACCCATCTCAGTACAAGACATCCAATTTGCCCTTCCCTCTCCAATTTTGTACTTTGCCATTTATCCTTCTGCTTTGCCCTCAGGCTTAGTGACCTTCTGCTCCACATGCAGCTAGCCAAGCCAGAATGAATTACTTGTGCACTGTGTCCAGATGACACCACCTTCGTTCTTTGCATATATTAATTTTCTAATTCTTACACCAAAATTTTGATTTATAACAGTACCATTTTTTTTCCTTCTCCCAGAAGGTCACATTTGGTGCTGCCTGGTCCAAAAGCAGTAGACAGTTTTCAACCCAGAGACAAAGTGACTGAGATGGGGAAAGCACAAGCTCACTTATTTCCACATCCTTTCCATTAGAGAGTTTCTTTGCTTTTAATTTTCTTTCACATATGCTCTCATCTCAAGGACTGACTGCAAACTGACTGCAATATTGGCAGTTTCTTACTCCATCAATGCATTATCCACATGCAAAATAATTCTGGCAGAAGGAAACATTTTCCCTTCGGTGTGAACTCTCTCTGAGAACGCCAGTCTGTGCCCAGTGCAACATGTTGTCCCTGCACCTTAGAAGCTTTCACCATACCCTTCTCAAGCACCATGGGCTCTGGATTTGGGACTGACTCTAGAAGCAGCAATGACTTAAGCTTTGTCTTCAAATTTTGGAATAAAACCTTGATCCCAGAAAGATGTCATCAAACTGGCAAAGCTTCAGATAAAAGCAACGGAAGCAATCCCGGATTGCAATTTGATTTATGAGGAAAGATTAAAAGGCCTAAGTATGCCTAAGCTCAGCCAAATGATAACTAAGGTAAAATATGGTAAATGTCTTCAAGTATTTGAAGGGTCTAAACACCAGGGGAATACACCAGTGTGAGAAGTTTATGTTAACACTTTTCCATGCATATGTGATGCTAAATTTTGTCTGCACTATTGTTGGGACTTTCCTAATAGCTTTCCTTAAAGCTTTAAAACCTAGAGCTCTTCCCAAACCTAAAGGCAGAAAAAATGTATCAGTAAGAAATCTTGGGCTGATTTATCTTTCTTCTCAGCTATTGGAATATTAATTTGTCTTAACTGAAGCGTTACCTTCTCTCATTAGTCAAACAAAAGAAGGGAAATTGAAAACTATGAGCAGGGAATATGAATCTTGAGGTATGAGAGAATATGTGTGAAGCTATGCTTTACAAGGCCAAGAACATGATTTCCTTTTCCCTTTTTCAGTAATGGATCAGCGTAAAATATCCAGCTATGTTAATAATGCATCACTGGGCCATTAAAGGAAGGAATGGCCAAACTTATTAGTAAAAGCAACATTCATTCCTTTTTTTTACTAGAGTCGGCCTTGTTTACATAGGAAGTCTGGGTGTTTTACAGTGTGCTAGTAAGTGATTCCTAACTCCCTCTGTGACAGTTTGGCCATATTCAGGCAGCTTAACTCAATCTCCTTCTCTGCTCTGCATCAACAGCAAGGCTGGGCACATTGCAGACGCTGAGGAGAGTAGAGAGGACCCATCAAGGCCCTGTTCTGCTCACACTCTGAACTGACTGTATGTAAGTGAGGTCATTTTGGAAGCTACATGATGATGTTAACATGATGCTACCTGAAAACCTTGCTAAAAGATAAGGTAAACAGTTTAAACATGATTCTTTGCTAAAAAAGACTGCTATACTGGAGCTCACAGCACCAGAATATCAGCATTTGTGACATAGTGAAGTGTGATATTGCTACAATAGAAAGGACTATGGCATCATGTTTTGATAAAATTGTATTAATCTGAGGCTTTTATTAAGATATATAGAACTAAGCAAAGGCTGAGCTAACCCTCTTCACTGCATTGCCACCACTAGAACAAAAAATCCTCATCCTTTATGAAACATGAACATGAAAATGAGCAGTACAGACACATCCTCATTTTTTACTCTCTCAGAACAAAAGTAATTAATTGCACATTCAAATACTTGCTCCGCGGTGTTATCTCAGAAAGAAGTGGTGCTTTTTGCTATAAATTAATGAGGCTTGTCTCCATTTCTGTGGTCTGCTAAAAAGCCAGTAATAATTCTTAATAGAGTTATAATCTTTAATTCAATGAGATTTCTTTTCCCCAAGAATAATTGACTTTTTAATGAAATTCAGAGATGCTCAAAACTAATACCCAGTGTCATGGTTTCACCCCAGCTGGCAACCAAGCCCCACACAGCCATTCACTCACTCTCCCACCAGTGGGATCAGGGAGAGAATCAGAAGGGTAAAAGCTGGAAAACTCATGGGTTGAGATAAAGACAGTTTGATAGGGAAAGAAAAAGCTGTGCACAAGCAAATTACACAAGTAAGGAATTAATTCACTGCTTCCCATGTGCAGGCAGGTGTTCAGCCATCTCCTGGAGACCAGGGCCCATCATGCATAGTGGTTACTTAGGAACACAAAATCTCCAAGTGTTCCCCCTTCCTTCTTCCCCCCACTTTATGTATTGAGCATGATGTCATATGCTCTGGAATATCCCTTTGGTCAGTTTGGGTCACTTGTCCTGGCTGTGTCTCCTCTCAACTTCCTATGCATCCCCCACTTCCTTGTCAGTGTGGCCATACCAAAAGCAGAAAAGGCCCTGGCTCTGCATAAGCCCTGCTCAGCAGTAACAGAAACATCTCTATATTATCAACCCCATGTTCAGCACAAACCCCAAACACAGCCCCATACCAGCCACTGTGAAGAAAATGACCCCAGCCAAAACCAGCACACTTAGGAACATGACATTAGTACGAATAAGTCACAGGAAGAGAAAATTACAGTTCACCTGCAGCCATCCTGCAGTACATGGTGACCAGGGGGAGCTTCACAAGCATCTCTATTCTGTGTCAGTAATTGGATGGGAGTCCTCATGTGAAAACCTGCTGATGTAGGAAGCTCAGAGGATATCCTGCCTCCTCATGAGTCAATACTGAACCAAAGAAAGAACTCAGTGGACGGCAGGAGGTGATGGGATGAAGACTAGAAAAATCAAGGTCCTAATTCCTAGAGCGATCTAAAACCTCAGGTTTGTTTCTCTTTTGCTTTTTGTTTTGCTACATTCATGGGAAATGACAGCTGAGCACTACACTGCCTTTGCCTGAATCTGTAGTGAATCTTTCAGCCAGTCTCTCTCTGAGGCACTTCTGTGCACTCTGTTTTATAGAGTGTAATTTTAAGTAGTTGTCTACTTCAATTCATTTTTATCCAAAGTCCTTGCAACACTTCCAACTTCTGATTCACAAAATCCAGAAATAAAAGCTACAGGATCTTCTCCAGAGATTTCAACATGAGAAATACTCAGACTAAACTGGGATTTATTGGGAAAGGTTTATTCACAGGTAAGTGAGCATTCATGTAAATAACCAAGTCTTAGCTCTTCAAGTGGGTGCAGAAGCTGCTGAGACACAATCTTTTCCTATAGTAAGATTCAGGATTGTACAAGTATCTCAACATTTAGATAATAATAGGTTCCTCCCCTCTCCAGTTTTGCTCTTCTTCACTGCCCTTCCACTCCCTTCTCTCATGCCTCTCAAAGTTAGCCCAAATAAAACTCTCAGATGCCCAGTCAAAATTTGCTGGAAAATTTTCTCATTTTTCTATTGAATTTTGAACCCTCATTTTGCTTTCACAAGGTTTGCACTCTTCACCTCTCTTTCTGTTGCATTGCTGGGGCTCAGCAGGATTATCAGAGGTTTCCTCTAAGCCTGCTGCATGGCTAATTACAAAGTTGTAATTAGCCATGTGCCACATTCCCAAGGGAGTATCGAATGTTATGCTCATCTACGGCCTAATTAAGCTTCATGCTCAATAAATATTTGAAACTATTAAGTAATTATGTGATTGGTGAGTGAAAGTTAAGAAATGGCATGAATTGCCACCTAATGAACTTCAAAAGGTATCAAAAGACTACTAGGGCAGCTCTGTTGATCAGAGGATAAGGCAGCGGGCACCTGCAGTTCCCCTAGATGAGGGTAATTAGTCACAACACAAATAGAGTCCTTGTGCAGTCAAGCCTTGCAGGAGCTGTAGATCCCCCTCCACACAGCAATGCAGGTCCCCAGAAAGGTTCCCAGGGAAAGCAGTGTAATAGAAGCAGTGAGGAAAGGAGTCTGAGAACCTTCCCCATGCCCCTATCACCCCAAGCACCTCTACAAGGCTCCTGGATCTGTGGATGTATCTCGTTTAGTATTTCAGGGTACCATGAAGTCTCACAGAGAAGCTGCATTCCACTCAGCACTACCACTTCCAATCTAACCTCTTGGGAAATATCACAAGGCAGACAGAAAATATTCTGTAGGAGCATTGTGTAGTCAGTATTTTTCCCAGCTGAGTCATCCATAAACACACAAAGAGCTGAAAAGATGTAAGTATTTCTCTCAGGTATATGAATGTACTATCTAAATATCATACACATAGAACATTTCTGATGATAATCTATGCCACCATCCTTTCATTCAATCAAATGAGCTTTTTCTTTACTGACATTGATGTAAGTCATTGCCTCCAGCTGATGGCTGATAAAAAACTCTGTATAATTAAGAAAATAATTCATAAATAAAACCAAGCCTTGGAATCCATAACAAATTATGAAAATATAAAGAAGATAACAAGTTTCAAAAATTTCATTTGATTTAGGCACAAAATACTTTATTCTTAAAGCAGATTTTCCTTAAGTTGGACTTTAGTGAATCTGTAATATGAATGTTCCACCTCTAATCTCTGTTCACTCCTACAGTGTTTCCACTCACACAGAAATTACTTTTCACATCATATCACATCAATTCTAATGTGTATTTTCATTTTATAATGGCTCCTTTTGTAAAGACTCTGAAATCTGATATAAACATGCATCACTGATCACAACACAAGCACATGCCTAGAATAAGAAACACCACACATGTATTTTTCAAGCTAAACACTGTGCAGTAGTTCTACTGAAGTCAGTAGAACTACTTTTCACCCCAAGAACACTTTTTCACCCCAAGTTATGAGCCTTATTGTGAAGTGAGCCCATAACCTCACACCCAGCCCCAAACTACAAACTGTAAAACACACAGCATTCCAGTTTTGCTCTCATTTTCCCCATCTGAGCTACAAAGGAGGTGGGACACACAATGTTACTTGCATGAATGACATCCAGGAGCTTGGGCTCTTAAAAATTCAGGCTCAGTTATTACTGGAAATAAGTCCTAAAATGGTTGAAGCCCAAATGGCTGGAACCCAGGGTGATTGTTGAATGAAAACTAGTGGAAAAAATGTTACCCCTAAAGCAAATCCAGACAAGCAGTTCCAGGAGGAAAAGCATGTTTGACTTAATGTGAGTGCTCTGTTCAAATAAAACCGCACCCATGTTTAAATCTCTCATTTCTGTTTACAAGAGAACAAGGTGGCAAATGAAAGTTTGCTACTTGACATTCTAGAGTACTTTTTCCGTAGCAATTGTCTCAGTGTATCCTTGTTAAACAACTATGAACAGGCTCAAACAAAAAGTGGAATAATTTACTTTCTACTGCATTTGATAGGCATGAATGGATAATGCTTTTAAGCCTTGAAATCAAAAGAAACAGCTAAAAAACCTAAGATACATTAAGATAAGGAAATCAAATGAAAACACTAAAAGATGGTTTCCAAACAGAAGATTCTAACCATATTGTCTTTCAAAACTACCAGCTTGTGACCACAAAAGAAATCTTATACTCTGTGATAAAAGCAACTGCAGGAGGAAAAAAATATAAATCTATGCAGCTGGGCATGAACTATCAATGTGCAAACACTGAACCACACTGTTGTGACTGAAGAACAGGCAAACAATATCCAATCTAAGATAGAAGTATCAAATTCGTGCTTTTAGGAGTCCGAGGCTCAAATGGTAAAGGTATTCAAGTACTTAAAAGAGGTATCAAAAATTTCAAAAGTGTCTGTAAGCCCAACTTCCTTTGAAAACCAGCAGGTAAGGAATGTACCAATGTGTACCATCCAAAGGTGAAGTCTTAGTCCTGAAAACTCAGGACTCACATTATCCAAGATGGGGAAGTTTGGTCCAGGACACTTCCATTTTAACACTTGCATTAGGAAAAAAAAAAAAAAAAATTGATAACAAGTTCTGACATAGAGCAAATTGTATTTTTTCAAATGCTATTGCAGCAAGTTCACCAAATAATCATGTTTTGTAATTATACTGTGTCTTCACAGAATATACCAACATAAGCAAATCTGGGACTTACAGAGGTCTTCAAATTAGGGCCAACTTTAAAATCAGACCATGTTCCTCAAGGCCTTGTCCAGCTGTGTTTTGCATGCCTTTAAGGGTAGAGACTCCACAGCCTCTTGGGCAACCTGTTCATTGCACTACTCTTCCAGTGAGGAACCTTCCCCTTGTATCCAATTGTAATCTATTTCCCTGAAACTTGTGTCTGTTGCCCCTTGGCTTTCCAGTGCCTGCTTCTGGGAAGGGTATGTTTTGCCCTATAAGCCCTTTACTACAAAGGTGAGCTGCTGACTCACGTTCAGTTTGTTTTCCATCAGCATCATCAGGTACTTTTCTGCAGAGCTGTTCCCCCCATCTTGCTCCGATGAACAGTGCTACTCGGTCACAAGGGCAAGAATGTGGGTTTATCTTCACTGAACTTCATGAAGTCTCTGTCAATCATTCCTGCAGTCTGAACAGAGGCTCTGCTCACCTAAGCATCAACTGCTGTTCCCTCAAGTTCGTGTCATCTGCAGACACAGTGAGGGTGTAACTCCTCTTCACCCAGGCTGTATAATCCACCCCTGTGCTACTGCTTTGTTGTTCTGCAACATTATCTGAATGAACTTGATCTTTACCATTTCCTGTTAGAATAGCTCACGGGAATGCTGCTCTGTTCACCTAATGTTACAATAAACAGCATTGTGGTAGAGAGAAACTTCTAAAAAACTCCTTGGCCAAATTCTTATCTCCTGTAAATTCCTTGCATTTCTAATCAGCTTATACAAAAGTGAGATCCAGGCTATTTATTCAAAAACCGAAGTGCCAGTAATGTATTTAAAAATCAGCAGGCTGCTCATTACAACCAGTTCCCAATGCTGCATTAGTTCACTGTTGGCATAAACATCTCCTTGGAAGAGCACAAGGAACTGGGTACTTCTGTCTCACTGCTGAGTTAAGACAAGCAAACAAAAACATGCTGAATGTTTTCACGCTCAGATACATGTACTTTTGAGGAAAGACTGACTATTATTTGAATGCATTTATTACCAGTTGAGCATTCCTAATCTCTAGATACCTCTTGGGCTTAGAAAAATACGCATTTTTACAAGAAAATATTTTTTATAATCCTTAAAATAAATTTCTTGCACAACAGTGTAATCTAAAAAATACTCATAATGGGAGCAAAGTTAGGAAAACACTACCACCCATTAAACCCCCACCCTCCTGTGGTCCTTGAACATCAGCCAAGGTTTCATTGTAGCCTCCCTTAATTTGACCCCAGGAGCTAATACCATTGACTTGAGTTCACTTTTCATGATAGGAATACTCACTATAGGAGACTTTCCTTGGAGGAGTGAATCATAGACAAACAATAGTGCCCCTTCCATGACATCTATGATGGATCATTCAAAGTTCACAACAAACTGTTTCACAAAGAGGAGGCTGCTTCAACTCAACTTGTGAGACAGCTGTTAAATAAATCCACCTCATGCAAACTTAGTTAACCTTATTGCTCCTAAGTAGACCAGGAAATCAGAAACATCACATGTGAAGTATTCTGATGACACCAGACACAGTAAGACTGTTTTCAGGTTTGATAGCTGACATGAAGCACAGAAGCTCTCGGTCTCCTTTCACTGACACCACCTGTACCCAGGCCACAGCCAGGAGCTTGCTCTGATTTGCAGCAGCGACAGCAAGGTGAGGCTTTTGGCTCACACAACTAATCAGAATAAAACTGGTGTATTAGAATGTGGATTTTTTCCTAGATTTTCCTAGATATATCACTCTACAGTTTGCATAATACATGGACTTAGCACTGCTATGTCCCTCAACATTTCTGTAGGCAAAATCCAGCCCTTTCACAAGTGACATTGGCTGTGCAGGATGAAAACAGAACATCAGCTGGCAACCAATTCAGATTGGAAAGAGAACTTGACTCTTAGAGATCCCATGCATTGAATCACTCCCTCTAGGGGGTGTGAAATGGACCTCAAGAAAGGGTGAAATATAAGCTTAGTACCTGCTTTCAGTATTCCCAGTGCTGTCCTCCAAAGTATGAGGATACCAAGATATGTTAAGTGGGCCCTCTACTAACAGACAGTGTGTGTCTGTATCCACATTTCTAAGCCTGGTCTGCTTCTGTGCAAACTATAAACCCACATAGTCCTGGGCTCCCTGGGTCCTGGGTCTTGCCCAAGCCTGAAATCTGCTGAGTGCACAAGCCAATAATTAAGTAACTATCTTCTTCTTCTGCCACAAGAGGAAATAATGATAAGCTGCTTTTCTGGGCAAATCTACTTATTTCCAGCAATTCTGTAACACAGAAGAAAGGGTCAGGAAAGAGGGGAAGAGATGGGCAGGGAAAGCAATGGTTTGTGCCTGTCACTCAGCTCTGCATATGGTTTGAATGTGTAGATGAGCAGCTGCCTCTGTTTTTCCAGTAGCTACAGTGCTATTAAAACTCTGCTAATTTAATTGTTTTAAAAGCTACCAATCCCTATTAAATGTAAGACAGTCTACAAAGGAGTCCTTCCTGCAGACACACATGTTTAGCATAGTGCAGCAATCAGCAGGATTGGCCTGGTCCCCTCACTGCTCTTCTGGTGCAGGTTTGAAGCAGATCTTGTTTATTGTTCTTTTTTGCAAACCTCTGTGAGATCTTTGAAGTGGTTGGGCTCCTTGAGCCAACAGGCCCTGTGCTGCACCTGGTGTGAGGCAGACTGAGCAACTCCAAAGTTAAACAAACAGCGATCCCAGCTGAGGACGGTGTATCAGTTACAGATAATGGCAGCCAGGGCAGGCATGATCCATCCAAAGCAAACTATATGTTGCCTTAAAATAGCAATTTAGAGCTGCATTTGCTATTCAGAGCAGTCTGATGTGTTTAAACAAAGACTCTGTTCTTTAACACACACATACACACATGTGTGTACATATATATAGGAAAGAACCCTTTACAGGATATGTCCAGATGAGCATCCCTCCAGCTCCCTGCTCCTTCTTCCAGACTCATCTTGCTTTTTAGTATTGCTATCATGCCTCGCTATAAACCATGCCTAAAGCAGCACACAACTGAGGCTCTCTTTTCCTTACAATCAAATCAACACCACTTGTTGGGTAATCAAGAGACAAGCACATATAAGTATTCAAGAACATAACACCAATTTGAAAACATACCACATGTATGCAAATTTGGTAAATTAATTGTTTTTAAAAACTGATCTTTAACAAGGAACTTTCTGCTCCTTCAAAGTTTTTCCTCTTTTCTTACTTTAAAAGGAATTTTTCTTTCTTTTTTTCTTGTCATATTATCAAGTTCAAAATACAGTAAATTTATTAAAATATGAATCTCCCCAAAAGTCCAATATTTTTATTACATATTTTTTATTGAGCTATCTCTTCTTAATAGTAGTTCACAGAAAGATACATTAGTTTAGGTGAGTCTTTATTCGGTTCTGTTATTGCTCAGTCAAAAAAATCAACCTCAGGGATTTTGCTTGAACATCAACTTCAGGATTTGACCTTTGGAAACTAACCTTTCTGTTATGATAAATTATATCTGCATTTGTCTATCTTAAGCGAGACATGGATGTTACAGCAAAGCTGTAGTACAGTGACCACAGATCACACAGCCAAAGGAGAGGCTGAATAAGACAACGAACCAAACACAGGTCCATGTATTT
Organism: Dicrurus megarhynchus; assembly: GCA_013399195.1. Taxonomy (NCBI): domain Eukaryota; kingdom Metazoa; phylum Chordata; class Aves; order Passeriformes; family Dicruridae; genus Dicrurus; species Dicrurus megarhynchus. The sequence continues at coordinate 2,268,968 of VXAD01007430.1, forward strand.
TCAGGATAAACTGAGCCTTTTTGTAATATTTAGGTTATTCTATGAGGTTGTGTTTTATAGGAACTAAAAATAAAACAAATTCCAAGTCTCAACATTCCCCACCCAAACTTCCAACAGCATGTAAAATCATCCAAAACTCATGGGTTTCATCAGTATCTTTGTAAAACACCATTTGGTAAGACATTTGCCAGGTTTTTGGCAATTTTTAAATTAAATTGCCTACATACTAATTTTTTTGAAATAAAATATAATATGTAATGTTACTTCTCTCTTCTTTGTTGCTGTTACTGAGGCACAGGAATATGCAGCACAGTAAGCAAACAGGAGAAATGCTTGCAAAACTGTCAATCAAATATCATTCCTACCTCCAGCCTGGTCCTGTCCACATCCTTAGGTAATTTCACACGAACTCGGTTTGTTACAATAAGTGTTTCATAAGGATAAATCTGTTAAAAAGACAAGAGCATATGAACTCCAGCTGAATCTAATTCTGAGGCATGGAAATGGTGGTGTGGGAAACTTACTAAAAAATGGTACATACTTGCATCCTGATTTGACAAATATTTCACTGGGACAAAAATTAACAAAATAAAAGAAAAGAAAGGAACCCATGTAACCTTGCTAGGATGTGCTGAATCTGATTGTTCTTCCAGTGTTGGAAAAGCCCTTCTTACCTTGTATTCTGCAAAAGAATAAGAACAGGTTCAGTTTAGAATTTATAGCCTTCTTTGGTGTCACCACAATGAACATTTAGGTACATCACAAATGTGCTATGCTACTACATTTCTCTCTTCTCAGTAGTTGTTGGATAACTGCATGCATAGTAAGAATCTGACCCCCGTGCCCTGAATGCCTGTAACACTGTCTATTACCAAATCAATAGTCCTTGAAATCAAAGGCTTATTACAGAAAATCCATCTTGATGCCACTGGGTTACACAGTGAGCATGTCTGGCAAAATTGGTTATTTCTTTTTACAGGAGGCTTTTGTGCAGAGTTAAGTCAGTCTGTCATCCAAAAGTCCTGCCCTTATTGTTCTTTACTGAAAATAGTTAAAATACATGGATTATTAAAGGCATGTCAGTTTGGGAACATATATGAAAACCACTGAGATAATATGATATTACAAGATGCCAACACCCTGCACTTGGGCTGACTGCAGTGGGAATAACAATAGGGAAGAAAAGATGATTTGGGGGTGTGGTAACAATGATTCCTGGATCTACACTAGCGCAAGGGAATCCAGTTAGGTCAGTGTATGACTATATATGATATGACTACCACAATGTTATCTATTCACAATGGTGATTAAATGCAAGCAGGACAGCCAAAATGTTTTCACAGACCTTTTTATGGTCTGAAATGAAATCAGAGATTAAGTGTATTTTTCAAAACCTGTACTTTAACCTATTCAAACATAGAGACAAATGTTTTTATCAACACAGAGTTGTGAAGTGAAGCATTAGAGTAAGATTTTTAAAATGAGTTTAAGTGTCTTGGAAATAAAATTTTTCAGCTCTCTTGAAAATTCCAACCCAAGTTCCATATTAAGTGCATAGTCCACTTAAACTGCAACAAAAGAAAATAATGCAAATAAATTCTACTTTTTGAACTCGGCACATTTTAACCACACTGTGGCACAAATAAGAAGCACAATGGACTTTTTCCAATTAGACTCGAAGGAGTGATTATCTTAAATTTCCTCCTGTCTTTGATAGGAGACCAACACCACAAGGCTGTTGCCACATATCAAGGACCCTGCTATTGACTCAGCCTTATGATGCAAGACTTCTGTCAGGCCTTTACATTGGGCTAAACAAAAAGAAGATTCTCTGTCACAAACATGACACTGAGCTGTGTTTCTGACTAGTCATTATCATGTGAACTACAGGAAGAGCTCAGAATAGCAGCCTTTATGGAAATATGTTAACAAACATCCTCAAAGGGAGAAAACACAAAGGGGAGTGGAAATGATATTGCAATGTACCTTTCATCCCCCAGCTCGCCTCCTGGTCCGTGTCATATTGGCCCATAGTTTCAGGCTGACAGAGAAAGAAAGAAGCAATGTAGCAGCAAAATACACCAAAAAACCACTCTGAACATTGTTAAGAGGAAAAAGAAAGCCAGCTAGTACCACAGAACTGAAATACAGATCCTTGCGTGAGAGAAAGAGAAATAAGTCTCATTCAAATTTGACCTAATTGCTCAAGTAAGCAAGGTAACACTGAAACTGTCACGTTTCTGTGATGCAGATGTGTTACTGCCATCATCACAAATCACTTCTGCTGCACTGGAACTTTTATCCTTCTGCTTTCTGCTTCACACTGCTGATGCCACTGACCAGGGAGAACTGTATATGTGCCATATATGTGCTTTGTTTGAACCACTGTCCTCTTCTTTTCTGGCAAATGCTAAGATGAAAAACAGGACAGGAATCAGAAAAGCACTATCATACGATCTTTTTTTTTCCAAGTTTCATTTTTGCCTGTTGGGGTATCAATGTTGTGCACAGCTATGTCCACAATAACCCACAAGGCTCCTTGTTGTTTGCTTTTGGGTTTTTTTTATGCAGCACTAGGATGGCTGATTAAAAATAACAAACCACAAAAGCTGGCATGAACCTACAATCCAATCCAAACAGAGGACATCCATTCTGAGAGGAATTTTGGCCTCAAGGATTTGACCATGGGCAACCTTTTCAACTCTTATACAGGTTTGGGACTCTCTATGTGGGACAGATGCTGCCATCTGCTGCTTTCCCATCACATTGCAAGGCTTCCTGAGTGCTTCGCCCTCGTCTCTGGGAAGCCTTGGGATGGCTTAGGTGTCTCATCAGCGCAGTGCCTGGGCACAAGTCAGTTTCCCTTGCTCGCTTCAGGTTACTGGCAACACCTATTCAGAAAAGTCAGAAAATCCCCTCCTGACTCGTAGGTGGGATTAGGTTTATGTGGACCCTTTCAAATTCCTAAATATTATTCAATCAAATTTCAGTGTCATTCCTCTCTTCAGAGAAGAATTCAAGCAACCAAGTATTGAGGCAACACAGGCATAATTATTGCTGTAATATTAACTCAAAAGGATGGATGTTTCAGCAGCTACCGAAAAATCCATTTAGCTACTCCTTGATAATTTCTTTCTTGTAGTTCCTTCCAATGACTCTCAGTTTGACTCTTATCACTGGGGAAGTTTAATCCTCCTCATGTGCTTTTGCAGGTTTCACATCTTCCTTTGGAGAAAGAAGGGAATTTGAACGAGGTCCTCTCCATGCAGTTTGGACACAAGTCAATCTTCATAATGTAGGTGCACATGCATCTATGTATTGACAGCTCATTATTATAAACCATAATGGTTTTGCACCTAATAATACAAGCCATGAACTGAGAACTCCTAATGTCAGATGCCAGAGAAAGAGGGGCCCCATTGTCAAAGCTGCCTTTTTAATAAAGACTAATAAAAGTTGCAAAAAACGATTAGAAAAAGAATTCATAGTCTGTTCTCATCATAATTTTGTAAGGTGTTTTTCTTTCTAGATTGCTGCTTGTCATTCCATCTGTATTGTTCCCTCCCTGCCCTAAAAGTGCAATGACTGTGTGTGAATATAGCCACAACACACAGACACACATCCATACTAGAAAAACAGAACAGATGGTTCAAGGAATGCAATGGATGTGGGCTGTTCCACCTTTGCTCTGAGATCATTACTTGCCTAATTATAGGCCTGACTGTCTCTATCATTAATTCAAGCTATCCTATGATTAATATGTGCAGCCTGTACATCTTAGATCTTCCTTTGTTTTGGGAGGAGAATCAAGATTCCCAATGCTCATGATGCACACAATTAAAAGGAGAAGCCTCAGTCAGTCTTACTCTTGCAGAGAGACAAACTGTAACCCACATAGGGAATGAATCTGTCAGACGGGGCTGGCAGCCAAAACACCTTTGAAGTGTCATTGCTGTGTAGATTTTCAGCTAGTTACTGAGTTGTCTACCTATGATGCCTTATTTCCTGGAGAATGTATTTAAATGTGTACCTACCTGATGTAAGCCATTCTTTCCATAGCCAGGTAGAGAAGCAGACTTAGAATATGGAAATCCTGTAAAAGACGTAATATATAGCTATTTTTTTTGCAAATCTTTTACAGCCTACAAAAACAGGGAATCCAAGAAAACATCCAGAAACAGCAATTACAATCAACATGGATATTCTATCAATGAGATGAAATATAACTGAGCTATGCTCATCTTCTCTCCATATTCATGCACATGAACATGTGTAGCAATGTCTAGAAATAGCAGCGTGCCAGGGGCAGAATGTGGAGGGAGTTGTGGGGCTGATGTTATGGAAGCCTCGTGCACCTGTGTGATGCAAAGCTTGTGATTTGAGAGCTTGTGAAATCTCTGCCCTCCAACTTGGTGTGAAATCATGACTTGAAATTGGGATTAAAGGTATCATCATTTTAGATCATCACTTCTGAATGTGCTGTATGCAGTCCGGGTTTTGGTTTTGTTTCTTAAAAAACAGGGGTTGATACCCTACCACTAAAAAAAAAAACTTTTCTTTTTTTTTTCTGTAAAACCTCTCTTGGAAAAAAGCAAAAATGAAGATATAGCAATGGATAAAGTAAATCAGCAAGAGTATACACACCCAAGTGAAAGAAAGTTTTAAGATGGAGAAAATTGGCGAAGTGGTGTTACCATGAATTAATGATGTAACACAGTGATGAAACTGTGTGTGGTCATTATAAGACAACTGAAACACCTTACTTTTAGTATTAAGACTCTAAAAAGAAAGTTTAAAAGTTAAACATAAAAGAACAAACACATGTGTAATAAAAATTCCTGATATCAGCATAGGAAATTACATCAAACTGATGCAAAGTGTTACAGAAATCAGCTCAAAGAACTGAATGTACAACACTTCGTTCTGTCAAAATTGTTAGAAGCTGTGTCCAAAGAGGAATGCAGGAAGGGAATCCAGACCCCACTGGATTAATAAATACCCTAAGGAGATTATTAGAAATAAGCATACAGAAAGAAAAAACAAAAGATGGATCAGCAGAGAGCTCACAATGTGCTGAGATAAAGTGAAAACTGCCAGAAGTCAAGCTGAGTTAAACACTGAAAATTATATTAAAACAAATAGCAGAAGTTTCTCCAGCTATCCAAATAAAAAGAGAACAAGGAAGGAAGAAATGGGATCACTGTTGCACTATGTCAGCACTCAGCAAAGGTGAAAGATAACCCAGGTAGGGCTTGAGCACTGAAGGAGTATTTCATCCATGGATCAGAAAGTGGAGTACTGAGCAAGGATGAAAAGCTAATGGAATAAGGGTAGGCCAGTGAACCACAGCCATGAAAGAAAAGAATTCAAAGCACTTAATGTACTTAAACAGGGAGCAATAAACTCACATTGAATTGCAAGCCAAATACCTCTTACCACTAGGTAAAGGCAACCACAGTTTTTTATATTTAAGAGGGGGAAAAAATAATGAAACATAAACCTTATAATTGCCTATTATGTGAATGGAAGTGCCACCAGAGAGCAAAGACTGTAATACCCGTGCGACAGAACACCTGTATCTGCAACAAAGCTCTCATCTCTGCTCCTGCCTGGAAAAAGCTGCTGTTGGACATCACTGTGGAGTTCAACCTCTCGGCCTTTTGGCTACAGAGCAGATGGGCGAGCGAGGTTTGTTCTATGGCTAAATAGCACTCAGTCACCGAGGAACAACGCCCCAAGGTACAGAGGCGTGGGAAGCGACCCCAGCCCGTGCGGCACCGGCGACACCGTGTGGCTGCCGGGAGAAGCGGAGCGGACTGAGCCGAAATGGCCCAAAACGCAGCAGTGAGAGCCGCTGAATCCAGCAATCCTGCTCTCTCATTAGACACTACCTGAACATAGCCGCCCTCTGCAGGGATATGGCTCCTGCTTGGTCCAGTATGACATTCACTCCAATCTGGGTGTTCTGAACTTTTCTCTCTGCACATCAGCGACACATGAACAGCAAGGGTTACATGCCTTGCTAGATGTCTGCTTTCCTATATAAACAACACTTAAAATCATGAATTATGGTAAATGATTAACTATTACACATCTACATATACAGAAACAAGACCCATTTACACAGGTGGATGTAAAGAGATACAAGGTCCACTCTTGCCTGCTGATTGCACAAGGCTCACGCTGATGTGCTTTGCTGTTAGATGTGTTCTTCTGGGCATTCAAGTAATCTAATCTGGCAAAATGTCTTCTAGAGCAAAACAACCCTTCTCTGGTTTGCTCAGAGGCTGGACTGTTTGCTCAGTATATCTGGAAACATCACTACCAATTCACAGCCTGCTAACTCCCTCCACTCTGCATGTAACCACTTGGCACCAAACCTACACCTAAAAAGTTTATTTTCTCTGATAGTCACTGACTATGCCACAGACATGGGGCTGAAAGTCAGAGTTCTCAAGCCTAAACGCAGGAGGTAGAGATACTACTTTTCTGTGGCTAATGAGGCACATGACAGACTATAAATATTCAGAACTACATAGGAAAACACTGAATAGAGAAGGAATTACTTAGGGTGTCCATGGGTATTAAAAGAGTCAGGTAAGTGAATAAAAGCCTAAAGAAAGGAAAAGTGTAAATGCCAGGAAAAGAAAACTTCCTCAATGTCATTTCTGTGTAGCTGCTAATTGGGCAATGGGGCCACCTTTCATGAGGGACAGAGAAATGCTGATAAAAAGCAATGGAAAATGAACTACAGAACCTATATTGGCACAAAGGTGATACTGACCCTGACATAGAGGTGTGAATTATGTATTGCATTTCTAGTTTTAATAGCTCCACATTCCCAAGATAATCAAAAATACGAAAGAAATACTAGTATAGAAGAGTGACAGGTATAGCAACATTCTCAGGAAAAAAATGAACACCATACGGTGTTCCTGCATAACACAGTTCTTGGTGTGCTACGTACTTCTCCCTGCTTAAAATCTGCACTTAAGGACTATTCTCTCAAAACGTGTAGAAGAGCATCAGATCTACTCCATAAAGCTTCCAGACATACCCAATGTGTGTAGGACAATGAAAGGTTTAGGTGTTTGTTCCTGGGCAATGATTTACAGATGTTAAGTGTGTGAGGTGGTCAGACTTGGTTTCCCCTGCACAGGGAATCCTGCAAAAAACCTTGTGCACATGTCTGTGATCTCTGGTGAGGATTAAGTTATCAAATCCCTTCAAGCTGGACCAGTGAGACCGATGATCTAAAATAAGTTTTCTTCTTTATCTTGTTACAGCCTTGTGACTGACTTTGTAGCATCTGTTTTCCCCCTTCCTTGCATAGCTAAGCCATAATTTCCTTAATATAAGTTGATGGAGCCAACTATCCCATTACCAAAATGCCCACAAGACTGACATCCTAGCCCTGCTGCCAGACATGCCTCACATTGGATACATTCTTTTAGAAAACTGCTTCCCCAACTTGTTTACCCCAGATGACCTGCTACTGCTGCATGGTGTAAAGTGGAGGAAGCAGGGAGAGGAATGTCCCAGTTATCTCTTAAAATTCATTCAACTTATTTTTTGTCATTCTTTTAGAAAACTGCTTCCCCAACTTGTTTACCCCAGATGACCTGCTACTGCTGCATGGTGTAAAGTGGAGGAAGCAGGGAGAGGAATGTCCCAGTTATCTCTTAAAATTCATTCAACTTATTTTTTGTCATTCTTTTAGAAAACTGCTTCCCCAACTTGTTTACCCCAGATGACCTGCTACTGCTGCATGGTGTAAAGTGGAGGAAGCAGGGAGAGGAATGTCCCAGTTATCTCTTAAAATTCATTCAACTTATTTTTTGTCATTTATGTAACCTAAAAGTAAAATTCAGACCAAATTCTGATGCTTCTGACTTGCTGAAATGTGGAATAAGAAATGTGTAGAACAAGCTTTTGGTACGGACAGCTAGTATGGGCATATGGCCTCCAGACCAGTACTCATTTAAAAAATTACTCCCTTTCCCACCTGGAATATTTCTGTGACCTTATAACTGTAAGTGATTAAAAAAAAGCCTAAATAATCTCTGGAGACATGTATTCTTTATCATGATAGAGAAGAAATGGCTTTATCAATATTCAAAATACACAGCTTATGTCAAGGACTAGTTAGCACAAATGAAAAATCTGCCTGATGCTGCCATACTGTCTACTGAAAATAGATACCATAAAATAAACGGGCAATTTCATCAAGGGTGGGGTTTTGTGGTAAGGAACCTCTACTCTCCAAAGGGACAACAGTTCATTTACACAGGCAATGCTGCTTCTTTCACTAATATGAAACTGTATTATAAATAGTTTCATCATCGAAGTCTGGAGGCACTGAATGCTTACAAGCCATGGCAGAACAAACTGACAAGTAGGTGTAATTATGGCAGAGATGAAGCACAAAGGCAGGCAGAGAGCCTTTGGGTGGGTGGGGCTGCAGCAGGGCCCCCTTCCTTTGCCACCGTGGTGCCCAGCAGTGCCGGGGTGGGTGCAGCACTCACGGGAGTAGCCGGCGGTCGTGCCCTCCTGCGCCCTGTCGCTTCCGGCAGTCAGGGACAGCGACCGCGTGTCCGAATCCGGGGAATTGGTTCTGGTGTCCATATCCCCTTTCAGAATAAGCCAGCTGGTCTTTAGCTGCAGAGAGGAAAAGCCTGTTATAAGATACAGGATTTAACACCCGAAGGCAGCTCTCCTACCTCAGCTGTCTCAGACACCTTGGGAACTGCTTGTCTGTTTATGCTCGCTGCAGCTTGTACCATCCTCTATCAAATTATAAAAGCTGACTATATGATGACTTAGACATCACAGCTACCAGAAACTTTTAATTTTTAGCTGGGCTCAGGACAGTTTATCTGTTCATGAAGCTGCCCACTGCGCCCCACTTTAGAAGACGTACTATGTAATTTTCTTGTGATTAATCTGCTCTTGACATTTTTCTTCTAGGTTAATATGCACCCTAAGTAAAAGGCTGCAGGATCAGCTGAATCACCAGTGTAGATATTGAGACTACGTGAAAAGCCATGAGTTTATTGCTCTTAATCTCAATATCCCTACTTCTCTTTACTGTAGAATGTACATTCTAAACCCTTTGGGTGAGAGATTAAGCTTTTCTATGTCTTTTTGAAAAACCCAGAAGTAGTAATGATTAGTTCAATTATTTGAGAGAATACCTTTACACATGAATGTGTTTTAAAAACCAGTTGCTTCAAGAAAGATCAATACCTCCTTTTGTTCATTCTGATCATTACCTTCTTACTGTCCTGATCCAAGCTTCCATCCTCCCCTTCTGATCTTCTTGCTGCTGTAAGATTAAGGTAATTTAAAAAATTTGAACTGAATGCATCTTATTTTTTGTCTTCTGTTTTGACTGTAGTTATGTTCCAAATATTTTTAAGAGGGGGAGAAAATAAATTAAAAAAATAGAGTTTGGCTGAAAATTTGATGTGTAGAGCTATGGTTTAACAGAATTAGTTAAAATAATTTTGAAATTATTACAGTAATACTCATCCTTCATGTATACAGTGAATGTAGAGAATCTATTCCTGGGGATTTTGAACCTGTCCTTTTAGGAAGAAACTACTTTTGGGGAATGAGTGGCGGGAAAAAAAACTGTACATCATAACTCAGGGACAAATTTCTTCGGTCACTGGACACAGGGAAACCATTTCCTCCTCCTGTGTTACAATGACCATGGAAGTACAACCAGTCACACAGTTATTTTGTGGTCACCACACCTGGATCTGCTGGGTTCCCAGAGAGGGTAGAAAATCATGGTAAAGAAAATTATGAACAAACTTGGCATTACCTCTTTATAAAGTCTATAAGAGAGACTGTGTCAGACTCTGAAATTCAAAATTCTTGACCAACCAATTTTTATGACTGTATTTTCCTCTTTTGCCCATATTGTCCTCTTAAAGAGTGTTTTCCAAAAAAAATCCTGATATTTTACCATTGGGTTATTTTCTTGTAACTTTCCAACTTGCTGAGAAGAAAACTGAAAACCTAAAAGCTCTTCATTAGATAGTTCCCAACTCTCAAATGTGTTTTTCCTTGTCTTTTATGTCCCAGAGTATTGTTCCAGACACTGAGTTACACTTGAGAATCTTATAGAAAGTTTTGTGCCAAATTTCACATAATTTCAGGTAAGTTCTTAAAATTCGAGCCCTACTTGCCTTCGTATCACTCTGAGTAGTTTGGGGGAAGATTTAATGGTGCAAAACTGGAATAATGTAAGGATGCAGCATAACTTTAAGCCCATGAGAAGTGAGTGTAGCAAGGGGGTTGTCTGCAATGCCTCAGAAAAATGGCCCTGTGCAATGCAATGTAGACAGAAAACATATTTATTAATAATAGAAAGAGTACAATTATACAAAAGTTAAGGCTTAGAGACAGAGATGGAGAGGAGATTAAATTGCACATTAGAAGTGCTGCAACACTCCCAGCAAGCTGGGAAAAACTCTGCCCTCTCCAGCCATCATGTCTGTAGAGGATCTGCCCTGCATCTAAACAACACAGGCAAAAGGCCACCACCAAAGGCATTTCAGTGCCATTCTGTTGCAATTTCTGGTGCCACCACACAGCTCACATCCAGACCTCAACTGGTTTTGCTGAGGAGGTGGTACTTAAAAAATGACAAATTGCCATAAGAAAAATATCTGTAGGTTAGAGGTGAAAATTTGTAACTGTAAAGGTTTGGCTGCTTTACCCCCCTCAATTTAGTGTGAGAAAAAAAAAAAAAAAAAAAGCTGGGTCAGAAAATATAAACAGCATTATGAAAAAATGCAAGGTTTTCACAGTTGTCTAATAGCATCCTGACAAGGGTACTTTCCCAAGATGGCAAGCTGCTTCTCTGAGGAATAAATAGGAAGGAATATGTCAAATATGACAGATGAGGAATAAAGTCCCTACATTGCAAGCAGGACCTAAACCTGGTTCACAGATATTTTGGGAGCACACCCTAAATCACGAGTCAACAAGATATTCCAGGTTATGTGTATGGGTCTTGCTCTCATTAAATCAGAAATCCATATGGAGAATCTGATGCATTTTTGGAAATTTTATTTTTGTTTCAGGACACTGATGTTTTCAAAGAAAAAAAACCCCATGCTCAATTCAAGATTTCTATTCAGAAATTTCAAAGGTTCATCAATATCTTGAGAGCATCTGACCTCAAAGAGATGCAGAGGATTTATAACCAAAATCAGTAGGGGCCATGAAGGCCAGCCCCTCCCAAGTTCCCGAGAAGGCTTTGTGTAACACATTGCTGGCAGATCAATCCAAGTGCCCTGAATTTCATCAGTACTGAGCATTAGCTTCACCAATACAAGGGATACCCAGTTCTGCCACGAATCTCAATGTGATTTCAAAACTTTTTTAGTAACTTTGAATGATGTTCAAATATTTCTAAAACACAAACATACACATACACACACGCACAACCATGCAGGCTCCTATACTCTTCACTTTGCAACCCCAGCTCTCAGCCTGACCTCTTGCATGTCTCATTTTTCCACCACCTTTATTTCATTCTGAAGTTGGTTGTTTATAAAACAAACACAGAAGCTGTAGCTACAGCAAATCTGTTGGGTGCTGATGTAACTAAAACCTTTTAAAGCCAAATGTTTTGGAAGAGCTTCTTGCAGTTCTTGTTTTAAAGAACATTTTTGTGCTTGTTTGTTCAAACTTGGTCTCTTAAACAAAGGAATGTTCTCTGGCTCCTTTTCAGCATGAATTAGTTCAGTGTACCATTAGCCTGAGGGGCTGAATCATCAGCTGCTCATGTGTTCACGCTTTAGGTGGGATTCCTTCCAGAACAAAAGATAAATTTATTTAAATTTGATTTTACTTTATACTCTTTTTATTGGAAGGAAAGCTTATTGATTATTTGTTGTTGTTGTTTCTGGATTTTATGGTTTTGGGGTTTATATATTTTTACTCAGAGTAAATTATGTTTTGCCCTCTGGTAGGGGAAAAAAAAAAAGTATGTATTTCCAACACAATCTTTCAGAACATCTATAATCTAGAAAAGAAAGTTTAAAACATATATTCTTGTTAACCTATTGAGACTGCTGACTCACTACGCTAATTCTCTGCTTGCTCCAGTGATTATGAGGACAACTCCATACAGCAGTGCAAAACTGACATAATCCAGACTTCAACAGACAGAAAACTGATACAAAAATGCCCAGCCTGCAAAAATATAGCTGTTGTTTAGAATCCTCTTTGCAAACCACAAGTATCTATAAAATTAAATGACACAGTCAGGATACAGGATATCAGAGTCCTCTCATCAGCTTCTGTAAATGAGTGAAGCTATGCTGACTTACACAGATGATTGCTACTCTGCATTTGTTCATGATCTTTCCAAACACCACTGAAATACTCAACTTTTTCTGCTGCCTGGCTTTTTTTTTTTTTCTCAGCCTGAGAACTTGCCTCCAGTGATTTATACAAGGAGCAGGCAAAGAGGGGCAGCAGAGGGCGAGCGGGCGTGGCACAGCAGTGAGTGCATAGCACAGCAGTTTGTGTGGCCCTTATTATCAGCTCTGAATCATCAAAACAAATTGAAATACCATTATCCCAGTTTTGGGGAACTTACTGTATCCTTGGACATCATGTTATGCAAAATGCTATTTAATTTTCATGTTACTTTTTCTCCTTTTCTGTTTGAGATTATAGGGACATAATGAAATGCAAAGACTACAGCAAAGGAATTTGGGGGTCAATACACATTTTTTTGCAAAGATACGTAGATAAAACTGCAACAGAGGAAAGCAGACTGTACCATGCTGTTTGTAGATAGGAGGTTTCCTATAGATGTTATCTTTTACGCCAGTGTCTGAGGAAGAGGAAAGAGAAAGAATGAAAGAGTAAGCAAGCAGTTCAGACCACGCTGCTCTTGTCTCCTCTCAGCAACAATAACAATGCAAAAACTTCAGCAAAGACTACGCATTCATTCACTGGGTTGCCATTTACTGGTTATTAAAAGAGAACAAAACTTTATCCATCATATTCTGAAAACATTTATACCTACCTATGCAACATAGTCCCCCCTAAATCCCCCAAAATGCTTTAAGACAACTTGAATGGCAACCATTTGGTGATATGTAGGTGGTTTCATCTGCACTACCACTATATACTTCACAGACAGCAAAAAGAAACTGGCTAGACTTGCCACTATTTAAAATTCATATAGAAGTACAACAGACTACTACAATTGTCACACTTGGAAAAGGATTTTCTCCATTAATTACAAATAAAGTCTACATGTTCAGATATAAATGTTTATACTGGAAATACAAACTATCATTTAGGAAATCCTATAACTTGTCTTAATTTTGAATTTTATGGCTAACTTGGCCTTCCAGGAATTTTCTGGAAGCCCTCAGAGCCACAGTCTAGGGTTCCCATATCACATTGTACAGACATCAGATTTACTCAGTACTATGGACCTGAGCAGATATGATTCCCAATTGTGGTCTCTTTACGGAAACATAAACCACAGAAGCTAAACATGAATAAACAAACTATTACAGTGAGGAGGTAGATGTGTTTAGCAGTCAAAAAGCTAAATGGTGTGGATGTAAGTTTAATGTGCTTGTTGGCTGAACTTGAAAACAGTGGAGTACATATGCAAAGGTAGCCACAGGGAGCCTCCTGCAGTTCTCAATTCTTCCAGCTTCTTTTAAAGTTTATGTTAATATGACTTAAATTCAGATAATAGACTGATAAGGAAAAAGAACCAAAACAACAAAAACTCCTTCAGTCATTCCTCCTGCACACAAATTCAATACATCTATGCAGTTATGACAATATCAACCATAGGATCTCAGAATCATTAAGGCTGAAAAAGACCTCTAAGATCATCAAGTTCAGCCACTAACCCAGCACTGCTGTAACTTTGTATTCTTGGTAACATTTTTCATTCTGTGCCTCCTGTAAAGCAGTTTTTTTTTTTTAAATATAGGTACACGAGCACACAGGTCTCTTTTATTTTTGAGATGAAGTTTAACAACAGATATTCACTTACTAGACATTTTCTTTTTCTGCACTTTGAAATTCACAAATCAATGCCAAAGGAAAAAAAAAATTAAATTCAGAAAAGGATAAACAGGTGCCAGAAATTGAAGATCAAAAGCTAAGCAGTTAATGCCTACCTGGAATATGGAAATGCCTAGGAGCCTGCTGATAGACAGAAGGTGAAGATTTGCTGTCAGAGTACATGGATAAGCTTGGAGTGCTCCGACCACTTTCACTGCCTCCAAGGGGAAGAGCAAAGAAAGCAGATAAAAGAAAAATGGAAAGCAAAGTAGAGTATTTCAAGCATAAAAGCTTGTTCAGAATGACTTGTTAATCCAACAGTTTTAAATATATGTTTTTGTAAAACCCATTATTTTTCAGCATAGTATATTGGCTCAGACTCCAAACACCTCACCAAAAATCACTGTCTGATAAATATCAGATTAAGATGCCCTACTTTGAAATGAAAACTTCTCCTTTAATGACACTTTAAAAAAGAAAATCAAAGGATAAGAACATCCAGAATCTTGCAATGGTTTTGCATAGTCTTAACTGAATAATCTACTGATCAAGTGTTTTAAAAGTTTAATGCTATGGCTCATAGCCTGTCCCTGAAACCAGTAATAAATAATTCAGTAGTGTTTAAATTTAACATTATGGTTAAGTCAAATAATCCTGCATGTATCAGTGACAAAAAGAGATGTTGAAATTTGGCTTTCAATTGCAAACTTTTCCCACAGGTAACATACCACAGCATTTTTATGCAAACAAGGTTGGATTATCAAGTCATGAATCTATAATGCCATAGTCACTTCATCAAATTTCAAGATATACATAGAATTTTTCCATATTCATTTCTCCACTTGTTTTGTCAAATGCTTATTAGGTGCCATGCATCTCCTCTTCGCTTATTTCCCTGAAGCACACTCTATGGCATTATAGTGCTGCTTGGCAAACAAAAAAGTAAAGCTCTACTTTTTTGGGACTTGTAAAATCCTTTTAGTTCACAGCACTGTTAAGCAACTGGAAGCAAACATGACATTTATTCTTACATCAAATGATTGTTAATTTGCTGTTATTGTTTTAGTGTGGATGAAGCACAAATTTAATGGCTAGTAATGATGAAGTCATAGCAAGTTTCTCTGAGGTAAGGCAAGTGCAGCAGCTCAGGGCATTAGATCTGCAACTGAACTCTGCCTTCATGAAGGGGACATTTTATAACCACAGAGCTACTGGGCTACCAGAGCTGTCGAGGCCATGCCCATGGAGGTGGTCTCTGCTGACAAGCAGTGGGTGCATGGCCATCCGACTGTCACCAAAGCCAGCCTTGCCATGCACCACTGAGGTCAAGGGGACAGTGCCACTGAGCTCAGCAGGAGCAGAGACAGGACAGACGAGGTCAGAAGAGCGTGCTGTGTTATCTCATGACAATACACTAACTAATCCATCCTAAATTCTGTGTCTGTAGTGCTCACAGCAGACAAAAAATTAAAACTCAAAAGCTATTCAGCTGCGACACAACAGCGATTTCTTGTTGAAAAAGTGTAATCTGGGGGATTGAGAAACTCAAATCCCAACTACAGGTGCTGATAGCCTATGGTCCTTCCAAAATGTAAAGGAAAAATTATGGAATCACGAAGAATCCAGTGTTTCACCATGAGCTTGCAGGCAAGTAGTCCTCAGACAAGAAACCAGACAGTTACTCAGTTTCCTGATTCCCACTTTGCACTTGGAAGAAAAAAAGTGGTGATAGGTTTTCACTCTGCATTTATGAATTCCCTCTTTCTTTTCTGCTTGCTTGCCCCAGATTCCTGCCCATCCCTATTAAATAGAAGAAGCCTCAATGTCACTGGTAGACACTTATATAAGATCCCTTACACCTCCAAAACTCTTAAAAATATTGTAATGTCCTTCACTCAAATAAGATACTGTTATTGGAGTTTTCTAATTTAAACAGAAAATGAAAGTTCTCAAGCAATTTCCAGAGGGTATTAATTCCTCATTTACTTAAAAATTAGCATATTAATAAAATGACTATTCATATATGATCTGCATGAATAATCACTTCACTGAGCAGTGACCCAAGGTGTTGGTATCATACACACACAGAAAGTCATTCTTCAGTGATAGGGCAGAGTGTCAGCAGGGAATCAGGAGGAAGCATTAATTAAGGAACACAAGATATAAGTGCAAGTACCAGAGGACAGGGAATCTAAAAATTGCTCAGTGCAAGGATCATCTGTGTGGAGCAGTTTGCAAAGCCATTACCTCTAACTTACTCAAAATGGAAGAATTAAGGATGAAATGATGGAAAAGGTTCTTCTTGCACCCCACTCATACAAGGTGATGCACATTTGAACTTTAATTCTGCCACTGATTCAGACAAACATGTGAGTAGTTGTATTTCACATTTTGCATACAAAAATAAGTGTTCAATAACAAAGCAAATTGAAGATCCATGTGAAAAAGTTAATGTGTAGGAACTACAGACAGCTGCTTAACCTAGGCTATAATTTAAATCTCTAAAATGAGACTTTGCCAATACACTATCTCTTTCAAGGTTTGCCTAGTATAGACTGAAGAAGAACTTCAAATAAGTTCTCAGAGAAAAGACAACTACCAGAGAGCAATTTTTTCAAACTTTTGGGCTTGCCTTCTGCCACAAGCAGCCATAGGCTGTGATCTTCTCTACTGATCAGTGAAGAGCAAAAACCCAGAATCCTGAACTCTTTCCTGGATGTTGTTTAACTTGGAAAGAATCTGGGAAGGCTTACTTTGAACTTGAGTGTAAACCACAAAAACTTCCTTGTGTCTTCTGGCTGCTGACAAGGCAGGCTGTACTTTTAACCCCGTGTGCGTAAAGCCAACTGACCAGGGCTCAGACCATGCTCCCTTTATAAGGGACTGTAAGGAAAAGCACAATATTGCTTATATCTCATTCTTAGTCAGCTTTTATCTTAGCTGTGAGGATGGGAAATTTGATAACAAGTTACAGTAAGAGCTAAGTTCAGGACTGAAGAACAAACAGATGTCACTGGTCTAATGAGGGAACTGTCCAAGCCTACTCACAAAACTGCCCACGGTGCACTAAATTACAAAAATTTTTTTGAAGTTTGATGACTAATTCTTTTCAAGTTTTCAAAGCCAAAAAAAAGGCCTTTGGAAGCTGTGCTCCTGCACTAGAAAGGCAAGATAATTTCCACCATGTTTTAAGCAAACAATTTTTTCTGCAGGGCTCAGCACACTCAAAGACTCCCTCACTTCAAGAGGAACTATTACACCAAGCATAGGTGCTTGAAATATCACACCTATGACTTGCAAGGGCATGAACTGTGAAACTTTCTGGAAGTGAGGTTCTCATAGGACTTATTTTGAAGACAAAAATCCTTAAAAGAGCACAACCAAATAATTTCTCTTCATGATAAATAACAGGTCATCCTATTACACTTCATGGGAGATAGACTGCAGTACACTGACGGAAGAATAGGAACTTAGTAATCATATTTGTCACTGGAAAAAATGATGAACCCTGTCATTCTCAGGAAGAATATGATGCAACCTCAGTGAAATCAAAAGGAAGATTTTGCTTGTCTTAATTTCCCTAGGCTAGTAATGTATCTGTCTACTGGAAGCTTAAAGAAATATCTTTTATGACATATGTGGAGTGCTGGTTTTACAAAGATTACTTCTAGTATAATAAAGCAGGGTATTGTTTTTGGATTTTATAATTTTTTTAAAAATAAGCATGATTTCACTTTCTTAAAACTGAAGTGGTAACATTAAGGTTGGTCTGGATACAAAACAACTATTGTTACAATCCTACTCTTCCCACACTAACCACTTTGAAGAGAAAAAAAGAGCATATCTACGCAATCAAAAGGCTCCTCCAGATAAGGAAAAAAACACATTCTGGAAATCAGAATTCAGAGACCTTGAAGAGGATGAGGCAAATCTTCTGACTCTTTCTGGACAGAGACATTAACTCAGTGTAAACCAGTGAATAATCTATTCAACCTTGGCAGGGCTCAGGATTGCCTACTTAGGAAAATTACAAACAGGATCACCTGCCTCACAGGAACACTGTGAGGCACTGTAAGGTACAGCCTGCAAAATATTTTAGCTTCTTGATAAAAAAGTGCTGCAGAATTGCAAAATATTATCATTTTGATCACATTACTAATAATTATTTGGGCACAAGGAGCTACCTCTTGACAATTCCTTCATCCAAACAGCAGCACTTAGTAATTGCTGCTGCTCTGAGAAACAGCAGGTAGCACTGAGCAGAAACTCATTTGCACAGGAGTTCTGCCAAGCAACTGCCAGAAAGAGCTTTTCATACAGTGAAATCGTGTCCTGCAGCACACCAAAGAAGTTTCTCTTACTCAGTACATCAGGTTGGATAATTATAGGACAGATAAAAAAACAGTTCAAGCAGTGCCTCAGAATACCAGGGATTGTGCCAGTCTTTCAAGAAATGTGTGGGAGGCTGACTGCTTCTGGTTGTGGAAAGGAGCTTTGCAGGTAGACTCTAAAACGGCAACAAACAGTTTAATGTCACCAGTTTTTTTTCTCCTAGATTTTCTCTCAAGGATCATATTTGGATGTCTCAAACCTGATTCTGTTCCTGTTTATCCCAGTGAAATTCAAATGACTTTGGGCAGCACCAGGGCCCAATGAAGATGCATTAGTTATTCCAAAGGCAATGAATACCTGCTATTCACTTGCATGTGCAAGTCTGGCTCCTGCCGAGGGCCATTCCCTTTTCTTTACTGGTTACAACCTCAAGAACAACAGTTTTACTTAATTAAATCAAAGAGTACATGAGAGTCAAGGCATTGAAAGTGTTTTCCATTCATGTCTCCTCACATTTTATATTGTTACTATTGAAGAGAGACTCAGGGGAAACAAATGCAGTAGCTGAATGTCTTCTCTCTCAGACATTTAACCAACTAGTTAAAAAAAAGCCTTTGCCTCAAAGGTTCTTGGCACTCTTTAGTGCTGCCTCACATCCAACATGGAGGTCACCAGAAGTTAATATCCACTGCAGAAAACTAATGGCAAAGAGAACAGATTCAGTGATCATGTTTTATAAGATATGGCACAGATTAACTGATAGTGCAACTGCACTGATGTAACCAGCTGTCATAATTTTTTGCAATGCTACAAATAATGTGAAGAATATCTAAATGTGGGTTGGAAGTTTAGATAACTGATCACCCTATGTGTTATCAAATGTGTAAGCTTATTATACTATTTAGCATTACTATTTAGTGTATTTTAAAACAAACAGACTTTTAAGTAATTCCCTTCCTGAATTTCATTAGAAAAGCTAATTCTTTCCTTCTACCTTTTGAAAGACACTTAACACTCACTGGAAAAAAGCAAAAATAAAACAACCCATACCCACTCAGTTTGTAAAACTTACACAGTACATCAAGGGAAGCACTTGCACAAAATTAAGACAAATTTTATCCAGGTGGAAGCCATGCTTGCACAGACATAAAAGTGAAACACAGCTGAATAAATCTACATTATCACAGCACAGTTTTGCATTCCTGGACCTTACCTTTGAAGAAAGGGATGTAATGATGTCTGAATGTAGATGTAAGGCTTGGGTGTTGGGGCAGGGAGATGCAGCTACTGGTACCAAGACTGTGAGTACCAGCTGGGGGCAACAGAGAGTAAGTGAAAATAAACTATTTAGTTCACTTACTGAAAGCCACAAATTACAATGCCATCCTTTTTTTTCAGGAACATTTTCCTCCTGATGCTTAGAAAACATACAGTTTATATTTAAGACTTCATCTTTCTCTGGTTATTGCTAAAAACATGACAGTGGCTATACTTTGGGGTCAGCCAAGGGACAGGGGCTTTCTGCAGACAGAAAGGGCATCACCCAAAATGCTGTAACTGTAATGCATCCGAAAATATTCCAGAAAAGGCACCACAAAAAGCATGGCTGTACTCAGGAGGAAACCTGTATATTAAAAAGCTGCAAGAGGGAATGATAAATGCTCATAATGGATCTAATGAAATGAAATGGGAAGAGCCTTGTCTCTGCAGAGAACTGTGCCACGAGCGGGTCCAGTTCTCACTGTCGGCGGTGCACCCTGGTAGGATTTAGTTCACCATGCACCAGGGCACTCCAGTGCATGTCTAATTTAAGTACTCGAAGAAACATCCTGAAGTTATTTGAGCTATGAAAGTTAGACATGTAATTAAGTACCTTGAAATATATTCTCAAGTCATCTTTGTTTGCTTTGCTGAAATAATGTACCGATAACACAGTTTGGAGGAGTAGTGGCAATTATTAAAAATGGTGATTATAAAGATTATCTTCTAAATTCTAAAGCATTAGAATGTATTTGGAATTCCTTTTGTCTTCCCTCTTTTCTTTAACAATGTGCTGCTAAGATTAGGCATGACAGCTACCAGACCTTCAGCAGAGACTAATGTCTCTCTAATAGAGTTTTTTACGCTCCATCTCGTTTCACTTTGTCAAAGACTTTATGTAGTACAAATATTCAATTCCTGTAAAAACTTTTTCTGTTACCTATAAAATCTTCATTCCCCTGGAAAGATTAAAAACTCGTAAATTTCCAAACAAGTTTAGAATTATAATGTATCCCCAATGTAATTAAAAGACAACAACAACAAAAAAAAATGCTCTGTGTTCTTCACCTGAATGATGGAGGAAAAAATACAATTAATTCTGAGCAATTTCACTGATTATTCCCAAGGATAAAACTCTGTACAGAGCCCAGATACGAACAGGGTTTTGTAAGGCATTCCCATGCAAAGGTGAAAAGGAGATGATCCCTCCTGTCTGTGTGACAAGAGCACCAACACAGCTGCTCCTACAGCCCAAAGCTGTAAAAAACACTGTAAACTTCTCGACTAAAGCAACTTGGCCTTCAAAATCCAGCCGTCAGAATTAGTCATTCCTCCAGCTCTTGCACTGTGGACAGGGGACATGAACCATGACCCTGGTACAAGAACCTACACAAAGTCACTCGAGCACCCTCTTGGCTTTGTGTGTATTTACTGATACTGCGCCACACCTTGAAAGAGCTGTGGATTGAGTATGTATCTTCAGGCAGGACGAGACCAGGATTAAGTCCTTTAAACTCTCCTATCTCGTGTCTACATAAAATCAATTTTTCTTAAATGCCTATTTTTGTTTTCTTGGATGCACGTTCCTGAAGCATTTGTTTCCTTTCTCCCCATGGGACTCTGCTCACTGTAAATAAATCACTGCAGTGAACTGCTATTCCACCTTAAAGCCCTGTCTACTGGAGTCAATTCTACTTACAAAGTAATGGAAAAATCTAGAGAATAAGTAAGGCTGCTCTTCGATTACCTGGTCTGCTGTAATGCTGAGGAGAATGGGAGGTGGGGGTGTACCGACCATAGCCCAGGGAGCCAGCAGAGCTGGGACTTGATGTCCTGTACTGCTTGAAAGATCTGTCATCTTGGTCACCCTTAGAGGAAGAGAGGAAATACAAGTCATTAGGGAAGAGAAATAACTGCAGAAACAGGCACAATATGCCATGTCGTGTGTTTCTGTGCTGTGTAGGTGGGAGTCGATGCTGTCCTAAAATTCCATGCAATCCTAATGAAATGAGGTGGCTTTCAGCACCTCCACCAGCAGTGCGACTGAAAGAGCCCTGCCAAGTACCAGTTCTGGTCATGTTGCCAGAAAAGTCAGCACAGCCATAAATTTAAAATTACAATGTAATTTGACAAGAACACAACAGTGTTGTTTCAGAACAGTGTAATTCCCTGAACAAACAAAAGTGGGTGGAAGATGAGCTCAGGTTAGCATGATAGCATTATGGTCACTTTGTACCCATATGAATGGACGCATAATGGTTACAGACAACACAAAAATCAGCATTTGTTGGTTTCACTACATCATGAAACCGACTGTGTATGAATTGCCCAGTGTACCATACTGTAACATGGTCATTACCCTATGAAACCAATATAAACACTCGTGTAGCATTAGCATTAATACTGCAGCATTGTGCAGAGCCAGTCATACAATCCAATTCCCACTAAACCCTTGGCTTCAACCAGTTAAAACCATGTACACACACCCCAAGCCTCTGATTTTGTACAGCTAGTTAAACTGCAACTCCAATTTGCAAGTAACAGTAAAAGCACTACTGAGTGGAATAGATGTGGAAGTGACTTTGTGTAAATGAGCTATAAAAGCAAATTTCCTTCTTTTTAAGACAAATGAGAATTGGCTTGAGTTAACTCCAAATGAGAACAAATCAATGTAACCTGCAGATGCTCCATTAGGGAAAGTCATAGTCCAAAAAATCCTTCCCCTCTCTTATTCCAGTAGAAAAGAAGGAAAATAGGCTATACCATAGCAAGTGTCAGTCACTTATCATGAATATGGGGATGCTTTTAGGCATCTGTGTAATTCCCACTGGATCATGCATCATTTAAACAGTCAGTAGATGCTACTTAGTCCCACCATCATCTCCCAGATTCCTATCAGAACAACTTAATTATGTCCATACATTCATCTTTAGATGAATTTGCCTTCTCTGGGACTATCCTTGACTCTACAGAGATGTACAATATTCTCACATCATCGGGTTTTTTCCTATGGTCAAGGTATACTCCATCCCTTCAATGTCACCCAAGACCCACCAGCTGCATTTCCAAAAGTGGAAAATCAGTTTAGTATAGTGGCCAGCAGCATTACTGCTTTAATATCAAGTCCAGAAGTAATTATACAAAAAGCAAAGAACAACTGATGCCTTCCCAAGCGTGCAGTGTTCTGTAGGCATCCTGCCACCAACTCCTCTATGTCCAGCTCGAGATGCTTCCCTCCCAAAGCACCTACATTGTGTAATACCCACTCTAGCCTTCGTGAAGAGAATTACAAGAAATATTGCAATGGCTTTACAAAGCCTTGTGATGATATTTAAATATCATATGAGTGTCAAGTAGTGGTCTGTGATGTGTCCAATTGTACGATACAGTGGAACTTTCCTCTAATAAAAATTCCTGCAACAAAACCGGTGACAAGTTTGCAGACAATGATGCCTGAGCACCTGATCACAGACTGCTTAAAGAGAGACAGCAAGCACAGAGAAGCTGGATAACATGGGAGTATACATGAGTCATGGCAGTCCCAACCTCCACACCAGTATCACTTTTGGAACCTAATATTGGCAGTTTGGTAATTGAATTTAAAGGAAATTATTATAATCTTCCAAAACACCAAGTTTTCATATTGTTTCAGACCTTACCTTTGTGCACCTCGTGTCTCTGTACGGAACAGTCAATCTAGTTCAGGTAACCAAATATTAAATAAAACACGCTTTTATTTTTAAATTATCAAATAAATTACATCTCTGCTGGTTAACTTCTCTGTTAACCACTTCTTAAAAGTGCAAGATTGTGATTTACAGTCCTTAATTCTCCATGATTACCAAAATTTTGCAGTACATAGGATAATGGAGAAATTAGCCAGACCCATGATATGTAATTGGGTTACTATCTGGGAAAATATATTAAATGCTTTCACTGCTTCCAAAATGATGTTTCTTGAAACAATGACTAGCTTAATTAATGCACATCAAAATACACAGACCTAGAAGTTCAGGCATGTGTAAATGATTTAAAAGTAGGTGTACACAAATAGTATAAGTAGTTTAACTATTTGTGAAACAAAAAGATGAGAAGAAAAAAAGAAGAGAAAGCTATGCTGAGCATTAATTCAAATCAGCTCATGCTCACAGCTTTAAATGTGAACATAAATCATATTTCCCAATATAATTTATTTAGTAGAGCTTGAAGAAGTGACCACCATACCACCTTTATTTTGGAAAGCAGAAACATGGATGACAGTGGAGACAGATGCATACAGATGACAATCCAGAAGCAGAGCACATATTGAACACAAGTAACACTCTGAAAATCATAAATTATAAACCCCATGCACTATAGAGGCAAGGGGCGAACCCCACATTTCAGAAGCTTCTGCTTATCAATACGACCAGGTTTATGCACCACAAAATGGGTAAGAATAGGAGAACAAAGGCTTTGGGGATTACCTCAGTAGGTGTTGGAGAGAGCAACTGAGGTGACTGCAAACAGCAACACACAACAAATTAGTGATACAAATTCATGCATGATGTTACTCGTGAGAAGAATTACTCATATAATATCACTCTCCATGTATAATACATGATACAGTTAGGAAAAACACCTGTCAGTTAAGTTAGGGCAATTTTTCTAATTATCTGTTTGCAATTAAGTCTGTAAGGACTAATATATAAATAATTTTATATTGTTCTTTTAGTGGTTTCTCTATTACAAAGTCCTGGGGGATGGTGAGGCCGGTCCTGTGCCACAGAGAAGGGCAGTAGGGAACTCCCATTTAAGGCAACTGCCTGAAAGTACACACAAACCCTAATTAAATCTGCATTGAAGGACCTCCAAAATCAGGACTAGAACTGACTGTTTTAAGGGAAAGCAAAAGTCTGCACTATTTAATTTTCAATTAAACATCATGTAATTGGACAATTTGCTGTTCATTTTCCTTTCCAAATCAAATGCTATGTTTGCGTTGTTGAGCAAATCGACCGAAAGTACTGCAGCTGCATGTAAGAAGCCAGGATGCTGAAATTTGGAAGACAAGATTTTTTTTTTTCCCCTGGCAATATCAACCTGGAGCACCAGGAAAATATGCATGTTGGGTTGCAAATACAGCCCCCATGTTTGGTCTGTGCACAGCTTGGGGTCTGTGCACCTCTGCCAAGCCTGGATGTCACCAGGCACTTGAGAAGGGCCACAACCATCATCAGCACCAACAAATTTCGACATAGAAAGGAAGTGCATATGCTCCACAGGTTCAGGGTTAGGCAGCAGGTTTTCGATTTTGTGAAATCAGAAACCTAAATACCATTTAAACCTTTACCACATGCAATTTAACTTCTTTTTGGATACCTTAAAATGGAGCTACCGTGGTTCAGCACTGTGCAGAGAGGGCTTGGAAAAAAGTCTGCAGAACCTAACACATGCACTGCACTTCACCTGACAGGAGTACTGAGAACTCAGTGGTACTGATTAAGTGTAAAAGGTGTAAGTGATAACACGACTAGGGATATTATAAATATCACGGCTATTAATTATAGCATTTATTTCTACCCATCCACTTACACCTGGAGAGAACAAAGCAGACTTCCACAGGCTATACTGTATATATCTTGCTCATACCTAGTACATTGAAGAGGTTTGATTTGTAAAAATATAGCTAAAATTAAAAAAGAAACCAGAAAGTCAAATGAAAGGTAGGTATGTTCAAAGAAGAAAAGCTAACTTGCATGACAGGAGTTATACACAAGTATGTATCACAAAGCCCAGAATTAGTATTAGTCATTAGTATGTTAGTATTATATTAAATTAGATTTCATTAGCACAAACTGTATCATATTAGCTCTGCATATGAAAAGGCTGAAGTGCATGCATGATGTGAGGATGAAGTTTAGTAAGGGACAGTTGAAAGAAATTTGTACACAGGAAAGTGATACCATTGTTGTGTTACCAAAATAACATGGTACACTTTGATAAAAAAAAAATTATAAAAGACATTTGTCTTTGCTTCTCATTTTTGCATTATAATTAGCAATGGCTCCTGTTTCCTACCGCATGCAGAACTACTCCCATGGAAAAACATTTTAATTACATGTCATCTCTTCAAAAAATGATCACAGAAAGCAATATTTTAATTTCCACAAACTAAAAAATGAAATGAACATCTTGGGTTTGGTTGTTCTTTGGTTTGTTTTCTTTTTTTTTTTTTGGAAGGCATTGTGAATGAATGGATGACATGACTCAATTAACTGAAGTTATAAAAGTTATATTTTTTACAAAAACGTTATGCACATGTTTAATAGTTCTCGGCAACGTGTTCAATGACGCACATAAAACCTGAAACTCATAGTAAAAAAATACCCATGTTTCAGTACCTCCCCGTAACTATGCCTGTCATCTGAAGAGTAACTGATATATGGAGAATAGGAGATCATATCTGGGCGGTCAATGTTATAGATGGCTTTATTTTTAGGAAGAGCAGCCAAGTCCCTGTAGTCAAGAATTTCATCTCCAAGCTTTGCCTAAGAAAAGGAGGAAAGAAAGCAGTGAGAATAAGAAAGAATATGAGCAGGATGCAATCAGACAAGGAGAGATAAATGTAGGTAGAAAAGTCATAATCATAATAAACCACTTTTTGTGTTTGTGAACATTTAAATCTCTTGTATTTACTACACAATGCTAAATATTACTGCTGTTTTCTTTTATATACTGTTGCTTTCTACCTGGAATTTGGCTAACAGGAGTAGCATGGCATCATTCCAATTCCCTGGTTATATCCCACTTACTTTTGGCTGCACAAACAGATATAGGGGACAGATATTGTAGTCTTTTCAGGCACAACACACTCAATTTTGAAGTGGTTTCAGAGTGCAGAATTCCCCTGTTGTAAGCAGTAGTGAATAATCACATATGTATTTCCAACATATACTCTCCAGATGCTGAAAAGCATTAGTCAGCTCTTTCATCTTTCCCATTCAGTCCTGTCCCACAGCTTCACCTCCTTTCCTGACTATGTCTAAACAGCCCTTAATTATGGGTCACAAACCAGCAGATGACGGATTTGCACCACGGTGGAAGATCACAGATGCCACTCAAGTAAAGTTCATTTCCTCCCATGAGACTTAACCAACCAACAGAGGGGAAGGGCTGTGCTGGTCCCTGTTCTCCTCTTACCACATATATTCCAAAAGCGTAACTTATTATCAAGTTGCCACATTTGCACAGATTATCCTTAGGATAATTGCACCAAAACTGTATCCAGCACATACTATGCTGTAGATATGATGACAAGTTGGCCACATCGAGAGTGGAGAAAAGGGCAGCATAATTGTCCCATTCCCACTTCAAGTTTTGCAGAATAATAAGCTCAACAAAATGATGAGTGAATCCTGCTGTGCTCTGAAAATCTCAGTATGATCAGCTATAAAACTGTAATAATGGTTTCCACATGCAAAAGTACAAAAGCATCCAAGATTAATGTCTGTCTACTTTTTCTTAGTATGAGCTAAGAAAAGTTCAGTAGATTTTCCAGGGAAGTTTTCTATCAGGTTAATAATCCAGGAAAAAGTTAGTCTGACAACTTTCAGTTATCCCTTTTTCTGAAACAATGCATGAATTTGTGCAAACATAAACTACATGAAAAGAAGGAAGATTACTCTTGACTAAGAAAGTAGAACCAAGCTGCCATAACCATTATATATTTCCACCCTCAAAACTAATGAAAAAATGTGTTTTAACCAAGTATGTGATTCTTCAGCAATCTACAGATCTCACTTACTTTGCAGCTCCTTTAAGAAGCTAAAGAGCAATGAAACAGCCCCTCCATGAAAATAAGTCCCTCCCTACTGAGAAGCCAGTGGAGAGCTCTGATGCGGAGACAAGTAATGCAAAGGTAAGGAATCTGTCTATCCCATCTGTTCCAGAAATACTTTGGGCAGCATTATACCTACAAGGAAGGCCAAAGAGGTTGTGATCTCACTTAAGTTATCCAGGCTTTTGAGTATTATTCTAGTGAATCCAAAGTAGTTCAGAACTGGGAATATTTAAATGTGAATTACAGTCATTTTGGCCACTACCTCTCCACGCAGATGTACAACTTCCCATTGGATTTCACAACTGTCAGGAGTAAAACTTTTCTAGTTGTGTAATTCCTTTCAGTTTAGATATAAAAATGTGGGCAAATTTGGATGAAGAAAAACCTTAGGGATACAGTTGCCCTTGAAACATTCAATTCTCCAAACATTCAGTCTACACAGGTTTTTTTTATTTTATTTGTTTCACCTACATTCAATTATGTGAATGGAGTTTAAATCTGCTCGGGAAGGCTCAAATTACAGCTGAGAGGCTTTAAGCCATTTATTCAGTAATTTGGTATTTTGAATTCTGGTAAAACCATGCTCTAAGTATAGAGTATCTTTTTCATCTGGAATCTGTAATTTTACAATCGTATAATTGTAAATACTACCTTTATAAAAATATAGTGTGATGTCTATTCCTTGCATGAGAGCACATATAACACAGCTATGTAAACTACTGTAAGCCTTCCAGTTGGATATATTAGGCTGAAGCACCTAATTCTCTCTTAATAAAATTTAGCAAAGTATAAAGCAGGACTTTTATTTAAACCTTATTTAATGGCATAATTTAGAAATCAACTAATTTTTAATTAGGAACTCTGAGGGCTTGTCAGCACTAGGGTAAATTTCACTCTGGATATAATGAAGTCATCTCTAAAGATCATGAAAAGATACCCATTACCTTCAAAAGGCACTGGCCTGTGCCCTCTCTCAGTGCAAGACACCAAAGTCTGTTATCAGCAGATGAAGAAAAAGTGTTATGGTTTTAGTAAACCATCTGTATGAAGCACATTCAGGTTTATGTCAAAACACGCTTCCTTCACCTTTCCCTATCTGACCACACCACCATGGACCAGAACCACACCTGCCCTGTGATGGGGTGCTGTCCAGGATGATGTTCAGCATTGCTCTGACTTCATGACTTTGGAAGTGTGAGCACCATGAACTCACTGTTCCTAAGATTTAACTGTTTTCTCTAAAATCTTTTGTCCACGAAATACCTCACAGAGCTCACCAGCTGGTAAGGCACAGTTTTACTACAGGTTTTAACGATCTGAATCCATGCTACTGCTGAAAGCTGCTGCCCTGCATGTACCACCCACCCTGTTCTGCCTTCTACATCAGCATTAGAAGTCATGTAGACAGCTTTTTTTTTGCCTCTTTGGTTGTCTGGAGGTTTTTCCTGGGTTATTGTTTAGCTCAGTCTGGTCTCAAATTTGACTGTGTATCTCTGAGTACACACTAGTATTAGCAGTGAAGAGGAGATGGGAAGACATGGCCAGAGAGGGACAGGGCCACATGTGGGCGGGACCTTCCTTTCAGTGGCAGCAAGAATTTAGGTTTGGCAAAACCAACCACAAAAGCACACAAGACAAATTTTGAGCATGTCTGTATGTCACAACACTCCTGTAATAGAAAACACATGTAAAAAAAGATAGCCAAGGACCATTTTGATAATATAGAAGTCAGTAACATGTTTTTAATTCTTTTTACTTCCCTGTTTGTGAAAGCCAAAATAGGATTTAATCAATCAATCAAAATCAAGTTTTGACAATTATGCAGTGAGAGATGGGACAGACAGAACAAGAACTTGCACTCCTCTGGGGAATCTTTTTTTCTAACTGACTCATATTTGCCAGACAACTTTATTCTTTCACAGTCCCAGCTGTATATTACAGTGACAAACATTAGTTATGTGCTGATTTAATGACAGCCTTTAAAACAAACAAACAAAAACAGAAAAGGAGAATGGAGGTTTGTCCTTGACTTTTAACAGCCCATGAAGCATATTTAAAGTCATAACCACAAACATCAGTAGAAACAGTACCATCCTGCAGTTAGATAAATGTCTCTAAAAACATATAAATCTTAGAAGAATTCTCTTGCTTAAAAACACAATGAGATGGTGCATGCCTGAAGAAATAGAGCTCATCTGGCCAAAGAAAGTGCTTACATGATAACAGGCTCCCAGCACAATGACTGTCTTCACAATGATATTTCTTTACTGGTAATATACCACTGGTATTCACCAGCACTCAGAGTCACTGGTAAGCATTTAGAGAAGGGGCACTCGTTCCACTGCAAGTCCAGTCTTACTCAGATAAAGGGTATATTGTATTCAAAATAACTTTTGTTTGAAGAAAAAAGACAAGTTTGGATCCAAAGCACTCTTTTGCTTGTCTCAGTATAGTAGATAAGAGGTTAATATTTGTGTAATAACCTCTCTGGAAGTCAATTGCATCTCCAGCAATTTTCTCATTATATGATCCTAACTGATGAGGATGACCTGCCTACCTGAGGGATACCTGGCCAGGACAAAGAAAAGCCCTGGAAATGCTGAAGCCCTGCAAGAGATATTTGCATGGATCACACCACACTTGCATTTTTTACCTATTGCTGGTAGCCTTGAGAATTTGGTCATGAACACTACACTGCAGCAATTTTGATCTTGTCTTGAAAAAAAAAAAACGTAAGATTTTCCCATACTTGTTATTTTAAATTCTCTCTATGAGCTTTCCAGACTGGCATTTGGCAAGGCCAGAGTCCTGCTATCACACTCCTGAGTGTTTTCATAAGCAATCAGATGCAGGCTCAGGAGCTCACTTTAGACAAGTTATGTTCAAATCTAAGGTTGTAATCTACCTGTGGGCTGTACTGCTTACTTTAACTTTTCTTTTCAGAAAGCGCTGTGGTATTCTGCATGCTTTGGTATAAGCCAGCTCTAGTTGTAGTGTAAGTGCTATAAATACTCCACAAAAAATAAGAGGAAAATGCCAGAATTCTGTTATGGCAAATGCAGTATTCAAACATTTTAAACTTGAGAGAGTAATTTCATTTTAGAGGAATCACCAACTGCAGTGGTTTGGAGACACTAACTTTCCATATAATGTGCTAAATTGTAGGAGGAAGCACGAGGTTCTCCCCAACCCACAGAACAAATTTCACTGTGAAATACTCACATAGATCACACGGCTTGGGGAACCTGATGTACTTGAAGCAGGTACAGAAATAATACTCTCAGAAGAAGTCCTTGTTTCCTGTAGCAGGAGAAGCGAAATAGATAGGAAATACAGGAGAGTCAAAGATAATATAACTGTAATTTCAAAAAAAGCTTACAAGACATTTAATTTAATTCAATCTTTACCACTCAAAAATGACATATTACAGAGAGATCAAAACATACAGGCACAGAGTTAAAAATAAAAGAACACTTTCACATGATCAATTTAACCTTTTAAAATGCAAAAATAGTTTTACACATGGCTTTCTTTTCCCTGCTCTTCAGAGCAAAATGACCCAGAGCACTTCTGGGGTGCCACAACAGCCTTTGGGCACTATCAGAGACAGGTCAAGTTACAAGACGATACAGTGGCAACATTTTTACTCCAAGGTTATGCCATCAAACCATTCAACAAGTCTGGAACTTGTCACGCTGCCATGCTATTCATCCACAGCAAACACAACACAGAAAGGGACATGGGGGATGATAATTTAATCCCCCATTTAATCCCCCATTAACAGACAATCTTAATTAAACACTTCTTCTGCACAGTTTTCTTCTGCACTTTTCAGTTTTCCAGAACTTGTGTAAATGACATGAAAGCATTACCAATGCACTGATGTAATGTAAAAAACACATTTCTCTTTCATGATGTCCCTACAGGACACCCAAAGCAGAAGAGAAAAATAGCTTTAGAAAACCGTGCTATTCCAAGGTTTTGAACCCAGTTAAGGTCAAACGACCATTTTGGATTAAGCTCAGGATTCCCAGAGAAAGCTTCGGAGGTTATTTCTGTGTCCTGTGCCCATTCATGGGCACCTGGCTCTAGGCAGCCATGCTTGAGCAGAGGGGTTGGACAAGATGACCTCCAGAGGCCCCCTTCAAGCTCTGGTCTTTCCAGGGGCGGACAAGGGGTCAGTCCTTCTTTCCTGACAGCCCTTGGCAGAGCGCAGTCAGGGCATTTTGTTGGCACCAAGGAGGTTCCTGGAGTTCCCAGCATGAGCCTTGCCCATTTCCAGTAACCTCTTTGAACTGCCCAAGTGGAAACCAAAAACGACAGGTGCCCTTCAAGGGTCCGTACTGGGACCAGTAATGCTTAACACCTTCATCCAGGACACAGACAGTGGGATTGAGCACATCCTTGGCAAACCTACAGATGACACCCAGCCGTGTGGTGGGGACAACACGCTGGAGGGAAGGAATGCCATCCAGAGGGATCCTGACAGGCTTGGGAAGTGGGGCCATGCAAACCTCATGGAATTAAACAAGGCCAAGTGCAAGGTCCATTGCACCTGGGTCAGGGCAATCTCCAATACTACCTCCACAAACTGGGTGGTGAAGGGAGAAGAAGCACTCGGAGGATACTGGTGGCTAAAGAATTGGATATGAGACATCCCACATCTCACACATGTTCTTTATTCTCTTCATGATCCATTACCTCTTTTAGCATCCCCATCCATGCCTGCTGCACATCATCTCCCAGCTTTTTCAATAGAACCTCACACCTTTGCTGACTCTATTGCCTCTGTAAGTTCACTCTCTGTACTACACATTTTTCTTCTTCTTCCACCTACCTCTTTTCCCTGTATGCCTTTTTATAAACCTTACTTTCTCTTACTGCTTTGATTCCTCCTGTCTTTTCCAGCTTCCTCCCTTCTGGTTAAAATCTCACTCTCCCATCATCTTTCTTTATGCTGTCACTCTCTTTCACAACTTCTTTTTCCCCCCACTCCATCTCCAAAGTTTTGGAGCATGCTGCCACTTTCTCCTTTTGCCTTTGTCACCTACTTTAATTACATGCTGTTCATATATCTATATATAGGAAGATAACTTAAAAACAACAAACTGCAAGGTCGAACAGCCAATTTCTCAAGCAATAGATCCCATTCCAAACTTTACAAGTTATGTTGAAAAGTTCATTATTACTCTCTTTGAAATGGCATCCTTACTTCTGGCTTTATTTTTTCAATAATGAGCATAAAGATAAGAAAATAGGAAAAACTCAAAGAAAAAGAAAAACTGCAAGGCTTGGGAAAATTATATGATATTCAGAGCTTGTCATAAAGAACACTAGAGCAATCACTTCCCAAACACATGGGTACAAAAACTACATCCAAGATACTTTAGGGTAAAGCCCAAACCAATTTTTTTTCAAACTGTAACTTAGTCAAAGTTGGACTCTCTAACACACCAGATTTAACAATCTTTTTATGGCTGCTGCCTGCTGTTCTGACTTGTCCCATGTGCCTTCCTCCAAGCCTTGAACCAAAGCAGAGCTTTTTTGAACAAGGATACCAAGGGTACCACTTGGAGCATCAGAGAACATCAGAAGTGAAAAACCCACACTTGGCCTCTACATTAAATGAGATAATTGTAACTCATTCCCACCACTTCAGAAGGATCATTAATTCTTCATGTCCTAGGGACAGCTTATTCATCTGCTCATCTTTTAATTATTCAAGTTGACATAATTCCCCCCTTTACACCTTGCACACAGAGAGGTGCACAAATCGTCCAACTTAAGGAGACACTTAAAGCCAGAGATGAAATTAAATTGTGGCTGTCTTGCCAACATTTTATAAACAAATAATAAAAAAGAAACTCCAAGGATATTTTTTTTTTGTAAAAACTAAGTGAAAGTCCTCTGATCTTTTAAATTCAGAGCCACATGAGAAGAGGTCATGAACTGATCACATCATAATCAGAGAGAAGTTAATCTTTAACTTCTTTTTTCTTATTCATATTTTCACATTTTTCCTTATTCAGTTTATATATATAACTCTTAGGTCAGCATTCTCCTGAAGTTGTACCTTTAATCACTGATTAAAAGCAGAATATTTATATTACATGATTACAGTTCATTAGCCAACTAGATTCCCATCATTTAAAATTTAAAATTACAGTAGTAAAAAATTTCCAAACCCTCCCCTCCATGCCTGCTGCAAAAAAAAAAAGGATAGAGAATAATATGTCAATCAAATAACACTGCGTAAAAACACA
Source organism: Dicrurus megarhynchus (assembly GCA_013399195.1). NCBI lineage: Eukaryota > Metazoa > Chordata > Aves > Passeriformes > Dicruridae > Dicrurus > Dicrurus megarhynchus. The sequence continues at coordinate 2,302,709 of VXAD01007430.1, forward strand.
GTCTTTTTACCTTGTTTTTTTCTTCAGCCTTTGCAGCCTGTCTACAAACTGGATGCCAAATGGATGTTCCTGTAAAGTAAATTTAAAGTTCTGCTTAATTCAGTTCCACGATAAGAACCTTAAAAAGTTCACAATAAGAACCTTATTAAATGTTCCATAAGGTTTTATATGACAGCTTACTGACTACTTCCCCTGCTAGTGCATGGATACTTTCAAAGTTCAACCTGAAAACCTCTCAATACCAGTAAGCCTGATCAAAAACATTTAAAAGATTTCAGAAAGCTCCATGTACTTCAGTATGGGAGATCAACACCAAAATCTGAGTCATAAGAAGTGTGCTATGGGATCTCTGGAGCTCCTCCAGTCCAGCCTCCTGCTCAGGGCAGGTCCCATCACAGCAGGCAGGGCTATGTCCAGCTGGGCTCTGCCTATCTCCAAGGATGGAGAACCTACATCATCCCTGAGCAACCTGTTTCACTCTTATGGTAATTTTTTTCTTTATATATATAGTTAGAATTTCCTGCACTCTTATAATACATATTCTTGTAATGGTCTGGCTTGGGTCATAGACAGCAGCACACTGTGGTGGGATGGAATAGCACTGTGCCATGTAACCCTAGCTGAAAATCCAGTCTGTCTGTGACTTATTCACTGTTCCGATCTTGCACTTCCTATATGTTTGTCTCTTGTGAGTCAAATACTGAGGAACTGCATAAATTCAGGGGAATATCCATCCTGGAAGAAGCAGGAGATACAGAATGAACCAATTCTCTATTGCATACAGGTATTGAAACAAGGATCTTGAAGAGATGTAAGTAAACAATGAATGTGGGATAGAAACTTGAATGGTTTTGCACTAGTCACAAAGGAAAAAGTATTTTAAAAAGTTGAACATGATGTTCGAAATAGTGTTCAGTGGAAGTGGAATGTGTGGAATAATTATTTTTAAGTTTTAATAGTAACCTTTATGTGTATGCCAGTCTGAGCTCAGACAAGCCACGCATTAAAGCTCCCCACAGCTAAATAAAATGAGTGCACTGCAACTTCTGCCTGACTAAATGGGAAGTTGAGAACCTCTGTGCAATAAATATTTAATGTTTATACTGGGTGGAGAGCACCAAGAAGAATTATTGGAAATGCTTTGTTTTCACAGCAGTTTGATAGTTTTCTAACTAGTGGATTTTGGAAACAAGATAGAAACAGAAAGTCTATTTCCCAGAAGACAGATGGAGATCATTAGAATTTATTTCACAAAAATAACCCAGATGAATCCAGACTCTTGCAGTAAAACAGTACCTATAAGTACAGACCAGATAAATTATGCTTACTAAGTTACTGGTTTTTTTTGTTACTGAACAACTAAGAAACATTTTTATAGCACCTTTAAATTTAATGTTGTCTTCTACTCACAAGTAGGTCTGAGCTTGCCCCAGTTGTCCCATTAATTGCTGTAAATTATCCCAATTGATTTAAGAAGTATTTAGATCACTTTTTTTTTTTTTTTTTAACTACTCCTGTCTATAACCAAGCAACACTGGCTGGGAAACTTTTTCACACTGAAGAAAAAAAGTCCTTTCACCCAAAACTTGTCTGTTGGATGACCACTGAAAATTTCTGCTAAGGAACATGCAACATCTAAAGGAACTTTACAGTAGTTTATTAAGAGGATGTAGAACACATTATAAAACCCTGGGCTCTGACATTTTTTATTATCTAACAGGTTAGGCAGTCCAAATAACTGATCACAGATCTGTCATGGCATTAACACCAGTTTCTAATGGAAACTGCTCTCCATGTGAAGACAAAAAGGGCATGACAGTAAGCTGGTATGAACATTCCATGCATCAGAAAATAGAGTAAGATGGATCCAAATTAATAGAACCTGAGCATACCTTGCTATTATTTGAACTAATAACCAGAACAAACCCTAACATATATCTACCCTTACAACAAACGGAACTGAAAGACAAGATTGACTTGCAAATGAGTTTCAGAGGGTTTGAAATCTAGAAACATTTTTGTAGTCTGATACAATTTTTTAAAGCATTGGTTTCACGTGGGATTTTAGCACTGCTAAGATAATTTTCAGTTGGAAGAATAACAGCATTTTCTGGCTCCTGAGGGAGAATTCATGAGCCCAGACAAGTATCACTATGTCCTTTAATAAGCTAGTTCTGGTTGCAAACCAAAGTGACAATAAAATTGTCATTTTAAATAAAGTACTAAACCATAATTAGATCTTACTGAGACCACTGTTGTGTTTTAAAAAAAGTCTAACTTTTCCAGCTTAAGGAAAAATATCAAATACACTTCTAGAAGACCATGGACAATTGCAAAGTTGTAAACACAGATCTGGGCAGGCATGTGATTTTAGGATAATACACCAGCCTTGCAGTTCCCACATCCTACTGAGTTTCTCTTTTCCATTTTCCTTCGAAAAGATACTGCCAGTCAAAGACATATGCAAAAGCCTTCGTCTTCTCTGGTGTTTGCCCCTGTATTTAACTGTGTAGGCAGTTTTCTTTGATCAGTTTAGTAGAGCTAAAAGTTGCTCCATATGAAGGATTTCAGCTAATATCAATGTTAAATGACATTTTTTCCCACTGCATACTGTATTGCACAAGTCCTTCTGTAACACTGAATTTCTCCTGTGCGAGCCTATGGTGTGGGCAGGCAGGTGTGGGCAGGAGAGCCAAGTGTAACTGCTTTCTTTTTGTTTGTTTGATTTACCTTGAAGATACATTTCTTCTCCTTCTGCAAACATCTGATTGCACCTGACACATCGTGCGCAGGTTGGGTGATAATGCTTTTCTCCTGCCTGTTTGGAAAGAAGGTGCAGGTGATTAGGCATATTACCAGTTGAGCAGTTTTTCTTTCATTCTCTTGAATATGATTAATTTAATTAGTTAATGGCAATTAGTTGAACAGTCTCCTATAACCACAATGTCAATTTTTCATTCTAGACAATTCATGATTTAAAATGTAATTACGGTCTTGCCTACACAAAACAAAAAAAAGTTGATGTGCAATAGTTAAGACTCTGAATTTACAGGATAGAAACAAACTTATGCGATGAACACATTCTCCCTGTAAACCAAGTGCAGGGTAGCTTAGGACTTACCTGCACAAGCAATTTGGGAAGTCATAACCTTGAGCACAGATTTGCAACTCAACCATATGTTCATCATGCTTCAACTGAATATACAATCTTAATGCTCAGCAAGAACCATCCTGTGCAAGGAATGTTTGTAGCTGCTTTGAAAGTGTCTTGCAGGTAACTTGTACTAAAGATTTTCCATGAGAAAGTGTGTAGCCTGCCTATAGGAATGTAAGTTCAGAGCTGGCAGTTTTGGGTACTGTGCAATGACACAGACACACCAAAAGTGTTGCCATCTGTTCAGAGATTAATCCACATAATTTAATACTACCATTTTCATTGACTGGAATGAGAACAGAACTGAGCTCTCAATTTGCTCAGAACTACTGCATAACTTAACAATTTTCATATATTTAAATTCTCAATTACCTGCAATATTGGCTTGAGCCAGGGACAAAAACAGCACTCAGGGAGTTGTGCTCTGCTGAGTGAACAACATGGGCCAGTCCCTCCAAACTGCACTTCTACCCCATCTTTCAGATGGCACTCACAAAACAGAGTTTGGCATCCTGAGGATGCCTCTTGCACATGCTCCCAGCACTCCTCACTCTTCAAAATCCCTCAGAGCTGAAAGCCAAATCTTGGCCTCTCCTTTCTCCTTTTTGACCCCACACATGCTAGACAGAATTGCCCGTGGTTTAAATGATTTGAGGTCAATGCCATTTCCACTGGGAACAGAAGCCAGGAGACCAAGTAACTCTACAGCTTAGAACTAAAGTAAACTAGGTTTAAGCTAAGCCTGACTTCAGTAGAAATTCTCCTGAAGTTAAAAATATGCAACCTTTGGTCCATGTAGAATGTCTCATAACATGCTTATGTGCAAAAGATTGAAAGTGCTACTAGGATTGTGTGTGCCTTTAAGAAGCTACTATCAAGCATTGCCCCACTGCCTTCAGCACATAAATAGGCTCTCACAGCACTGCTCTGTAAATCCCCCTTCTACCAATCTAGAAAGTTAGCCCTGGTACTACAAGGGTGACTTTTCTAACTCTTTCTCATTCCCTAAATTTCAAAGCTTTCAGAGGTATTTGTACTAAAGAATCTGTGTATGGGGGCTATTTTGCCATTCACAATATCAGTCATAGGAGTGCAGTAAATCTAGGTTAAAGAATCTCTGGTTTTACTCCATCAGTGTTAACTTGATTCACTCCTGAAAACCTGCTGCAGCATTTCAGATTGGCAATAAAGAAGAGCAACATATCGCATCAGAACTGTCATTTTGAAAGCAGCTTTGCTTCAGTTCACTCTTTTTATGGTCTCATTTGTGCAGATTTCACAGTGATTTTTGCAACTTCAGACATGGAAGATGGTCACTGCTATCTGTGATGACACCTTTAAAGTTCCAGACCACAAAGTATCAGTATTGAGCTTAAACTTCAGGTTTAAAATTGCCTGCCTTAGTGCAGGTGTTTAAGCACAGAAGGGTATTTAATTATAAACAGATAAACTTATTTTTGGCATATCAAACTGAAAAGAAATATCATTTCCCTTGGAAGGTTTGTACTGCACAAGCATTGCTAATGGAATGCATAGCCTCAATAACTCAACTGATTTAGCACAACTGATACAATTTCCAGGCTAACATTCTCTAAGGGAATTCAATTACTTCTTTGCTAAAATAAACTGCCAGGACAAATTCTCAGATAACCTGAATACACCACAGAACAAAGTCTATTTCCCCAGATTTAACAGTACAAATTTTGTAATTTTAATTCACTTTTCATAGTCAGTAATATCAACCAGGTATAGAATGGCACAGAGAGACCTCTTTTATAACTTAGACACAACAATAACAGAAAAATTAGGGGAGAAAAGTGTAGTGATCCTTTTGCTGATGATCACACCAGGAGAACTCCAGTGGATTTTGCATAAGTATCTCTGAACTAAAATAGGACAAACTCAAAAATTTTCATATCAGTCTAAATGCTGACAGTAGCTTTTGTCGCCCCTTATAAAAGTTTTTTTTTTGTTCTTCTTCTAACCAAAGCACAGAAGACAAGACATAGCAGACTCTTCATCACTTGGAAGTAGTTAAAACAGACCATGCCATATTTCTAAATGAGAGGTGCTAGCTGACTCTGAGGCTAGGCAGCTGGTGCAGGAATTAACTAACACTATTTGTTGATATGTATATGCAGTTACCCTGATCAGATACCACAAATTATATTCAAACCTCGGACCTGAGTCTCAGTCATGGAGTCCCTTGGGTAAATGCCAAGGAAGCTCTCATCATTGCCGCTTTCCCCTGTCCCTTCAATTTCAGAGGCTTGGTCTCATAGATGAACAATTGGTTCCAGCAGAACCCAGATATTTTATAAGCTTAGGGCAGCAAATATTGTATGGTTTTGACTTAGTTGTAATAAAGGTCTCATCATTTTTTCTCTTCTTGCTTATATTAATGTGAGGTAGTTCAATGCAGCAAACAAATTCCTAACCATATGGTTACTTCTTCTTTGCACAGTTTGAAAGCTTAGTTTGACAGATTGTTGTCTCAGTGTTTAATAAAATACCAACACACACACAGCACAGAAGAAGCGACATTCATTCCTGAGAGATCTCTTATGATTCAAGTGGTAGATTGTAAAAAACCTCCTCAATGTCCTACATTTGCTTCAAGACTGCACCTGGTCTTTGTGCCCAGGCATCCAGATGTGAAGATAGTATTACTGTGAAGATCAATTTGAAGACTAATTTTCAGCTGAGATTACCTCAAACCTGAATAGCAAAGCATGTCCTTAAGTAATACAGAACATTACCAAAAATTTAATTTCTCTTCAAGTGACTATGCACCAGCTTTCCACAACCACCAAGTCACACTCTTAGTGTGTAATTTAAAGTGGAATCAAAGCAGTCCTCAACACTCTGAGACAAAGCATTATGAGCTACTTCTTTTCCTTTAGGTATGGGAGACCCTTTTGAATGTGAAGTCTCCTCTGCAGAGAAGGAAGAGCCTTCTGGGCTAATCAACATGAGGAATGTTTTACCAGGGGAGCCAAGGACCTCCTGCACTCCTTGCCCTGAGCACAGGGACCGTCACAGTGTTGCTACCTGTCCCACAGCACAGCAACAGACAAACCCATGCTTCACTCAAAACAGGACCAGAAAGCTCTGCAACAAAGTGCATACAGCCACCTTTTCTCATTTCTCCTAACTTGAGGGCTTGAACTAGGTAAAAGAGGAATAAACCTGATGTGACGAATGTGAATTGCATCATTCAAAGCACAATTTGAAGACAGTAAGGGGTGTTATTTGAAAGTCTTCAGAGCAGTATGATCTCCAGGCATTGAAAACATGCAATGCCAGCAAAACTAGAGTAAATCATACCAAAAGTAAAAACCTTAACTAGTTAAGTTTGAGTTTTAAATTAGCTGTCATCACTCAGGAAAAATATATTACATTATTAGAGACAGCTCAGCAAAAAACTCTGCTCGTTTTCTGGCTATGGCTGCAATAAATGATGAAGTGGTAGAATATATAAAAGATGATATGCACAACAATTGTGACTCTATCACAATGACATTGCTTGTCTGGCTTCTCATGCTGTTTCTAGAAGTGTGATTGATATAATTTTTTACTGCAGTTGATGAGCAACAACTGCTTGTGGATTGACACATGAGAGATTGAGCAGCCTAAAGCTCAGAGTGTGAGCTGAGTCCTGGAAGACACAAGATTTCTGATGTCTGATTCATCACTGAAGTCTAAGTACATCTTATCTCACTGTATTACTCAATTAAGTAATTTGTAAAGGGAAGATAGATAGTACAGAAAATAGTTTAATATATTAGATAAGTATATAACTATCTGATTATTTTCCTGAGAATTAAAAGCGATCAGTAAATTTTCTCCTGCAAAAATAAAAAATAATAACAATAAAAAAATCTATCTTGTTATCAAAATGTATAGTGATAATTGCCATCTTTTATTGCTGGGAGTAAAGAGCTTGTGGAAGTGACAAAAGGTTAGATTGCTGCAATGATTCAATCATATCAAAGCATATTTTCCATTTTAAGTATATAATACAATATAGTTGCTAGAATAGTTCCTCATTATCACTAAGTGTTATCTACTGAGGTAGATCCTGCTAACCTCATACTCTAAAATCTCTAAATCAAATCCTAACTATATCCTATCCTGAATAGAAATAATGAAAAACAGCCAACAAAACACTGAACTGGTGGGTATGCCAAGGCACGGTGCAGCTGCATGACCCACAAAGACTGGTATAAAGCATTCTTAGTTAAAAGCTTTTCACACGGAACAAATTTGTTGCGTCATCCCCAGACAACCACCTGTCCAAGCAAAGGGAAACAGAATAAAGCACAAAACCACCGACAGTCAATAAGCCTTTCCATCAGGCAGCTTCTCAACCTGAAATGAAGGATTAAAGACCTTATAAAAGACATATGACTTGATTACTGTTGATTTTTAAGTGTAGAGAAGTTACTATTTGTATGAGATGAGAAGGTGAAAAGTACATAGGCAGTGTAGGGATGGGTGAAAGTGTAAAACTTTGATTAGACAATAAATTCTTCTCTTTTCTATATTTTGTCTCCACTTCCTGAGTAATTTCTATTCATGTGGACATTCCCTTTTGTTCATTAAAGGGCACTGAGATTCCTTCAGGTAAACTTCACAGTACAGGCAACAGAAATATAATTCATTTTAAAGCCAGGAAGTGTGCAAGTGACCACAGAATGATAGAGTCACTCAGGTTGGGAAGGACCTCAGGAAGTCATCTAATCCAACCTCCTGCTCAAAGCAGGGTTGATGCTCAATTCAGATCAGTCTGCTCAGGAATTTCTTCAGTTGAATACTGAAAACCTCTGAGAATATTGCTCCAGTAGTAAGTTATTCTTAGTGAATTTTTTTTCCCTTTTTATCCAGTCAGAACCTCCCTTCTTTAAATTTATGACAGTTGTCCCCTGCCCTCCCACCATGTGCCTCAGTAAGGTGCTGGTCTCCACATCCTCTAGGGCCTCCTCACAGCTATGGGAACACTACTATTAGGACCCACTAAAGCTGTCACTTTCCTACACTGAACAAGTTCAGCTCCCTGAGCATCTACTCAGGATACATGCTCCAGCCCCTCAACTATCATGGCAGTCCTCCACCAAACTCCCACTGCTAGTTCTAGCACTTTGTGGAAGATTTCCTTAAAGATCTGCTGTCTCTATTCTGCTCCCATTATCTATCATTTCATATCTGCTTCATTATCTATCACTTAAACTCAACATTGAGGAGCATGTGCTTTCACTGGGAATACTTTTTTTTTGAGTATATAAATAAAAAAGGCATTCCTTTTAAATATCCTTTAGTGGATATTTAATTCATCCTGTTTATACTTCTCCATTCATCCCCCAAATGATTGTTTTTACTGAGATATTAAGCCATTATGTTGTACATTTTCTTAGGTGCCAGAAGGAAGCACAGGTATAAAAAGGAACTCCAGATATTTATTAAATTTAACAAGGTTTTTGAATGAGATACAGCATTTTGTTGTTAAATAGCCCAATCAGTCACTGCACTGGCTTATGAAAGCAAATTCACAATTTCTGTAAGTAAATGCATTTCTTTGACTGTGCTGAGCTAAGGTTTTAATTCCTGCTCCCAGAACTACATTACATATTATCTAATAACTCTCTGACCTAACAGCACAGAACTGGCTTAGAAGATTTTCCTATCAAGTTATTCCACCAATTAGGCAAACCCAATCAGGGGTTGCTCTTGCTTATTCCCACGTGTTAATACAACCCTCCTGCTCTTGGCCAGCACTTCAACCCACATTGCACAGCGTGTGTTTAATCCAAAAGGCTGTGTAAAATCTAGGGCTCAGATGTTTGTCCATCTTTCTCTCAGGAACACCATGAAGAAGGTGCAAAGCACTGCACCACCAAGTGCCATCAATGGATGCACACACTGGTAACTCTGCCACTGCATCCACATAGTGACATATTACAAGGACTATACTGGCCTCCATAAACTGAATTCTAAGGAGTATTTTCAAATTAGAGTGATGCTATTCAGAAAATAACCTTTGTGTTTGGAATAGCACACTGTGCTCAGTTACCAGCTTTAAGAGGAATAAGATAAAACCTCCATTCACATTTCTAGCAAAGCCAGAGTTTTGCATATGCAACAGAAGGACCCGAAGAATTACTCAGTAATAGTTGTATACAGTAATGGTTAAGTTAGTAAACAGCTGTCATATCATCCACTGGGTGTGAAGGGACAGGCAACACTGTCAAGGCAGAGGTATTCAGCAAAATAGCTATCGTTTATGTCATACAATAGTGTTGAGAAGAAAAAAAGTGTGAGAGCCAGAAGTTAAAGACAGAACTCTGTAGAGGAAAACTTACTAATTCTCTTAGTCACAGTGGACCTGACTCACCACTGAGTCACTTCAGAAGCGTGCCAGGGGAAATGAACCGTTTTCATCAGGATTTACACCGGTAAATACAGTAAATGCAGCGTAATGTTTTGTATCAATCATTCTCCTCATCTCCTCCTTACTGGATTCATTTATCGTCCTACTGGATGCCAAGAAACAGTCACATGAAATGTTCACTACACGCACCTGCAGCATTACTTACAGCTTTAGCAATGTCACACGTACAGTTATTTCATGTTGTCTTGGTTCTGGCTCATCCTGCTTTGCTTAGAAGAGCCTCGAGAATTCCCACCCACATTTGAGTCATTTTAACTGCTTCCCACATGCTCTTTATTCTTCCAGGTATAAGGTGCAGATCAAATGTACCAACAGGAGCATTTATCTCAGAGTGATAACAACTTATTGTAATACTGGACTCTCAGAAGAAGTAGTTTCTAATGGTTGTGGGAGAAAATAAAACAGAAGTAATTAAAAAACCGTAAGGGGGATAATTGAGCAAAAAGAAATAATATAAGGAAAAATAGCACTATTGCAACTGTAATCTCATTCTGTGGCATCTGCAAACAAGTTCTGGCTCGGGAGCAAATTCAGCCCTGCCACAATCAGGTAAAATCTGGAAAAGGACAACAGTACATTTATTTCTATATAATTTGGTAAATGTTCTTGTAAACCAAAATGGTCTGTCATACCTAAACCCACTGATTTTGCACTCAGTTGTTTCTGTTATGGAGTGAGTGATCTGCTTCTTTTGTCTTTTTCTTCTCAGCTTTGCAATTTTTCTTGCCACCCACTGAGACTGGAAGAGGCTTCTGTTTTCCATTTGCTCAACAAATCTCCTTTATTTCTTTTCCACTTTCCTCTCCCATCCCTTAAAACCCACCTAGGGGCCAAGACAAGCTGCAGCTGGCTCTCACTTATGCCAACTCTTAATAGGCGAGAGGGAGTGAAGAAGGAGAAAGATGATTTGCAGACGTACTCCCCTTAATTTTCAACTTTGCAGCTGTGCATTTAGCCCACCCATTTCAGATGGGAAGAATGAAGCTTAACTAACACGGAACAGCCCTGGAGAAATAGCATGATTTATCAGATGAAGCCAGCACAGCTCTTTTCATGCTGAACGTGGTGATCTGGGCTGTAAACATCTAAGAACGGAAGCTGTCTCTCATTTTGTGCCTGAGTAAGGACTGCTCTTCTGCATCACCAGGTTTAGCTGGGACTGGAAATGCTGCTGTCACATGAAGAACTGACATTCATAATCCTTCCTGAAAGTAGGAAATTTCTACTTTCAGACTTAATCCACATATTTCCAGTTCAATGTACCATTTAGAAGTTCTTACTTTGGGGGGAAAAAAAGAAATTTGAAAAAGCACAAAAAATGCTGAAGGTTAGTAGGATGGAAAAAATCTTAAAGCTACAAGAAATGAGTCACAGGCTGCTCTCCTGCTATATTAGCAGACAGGTTGAACTGTTTTCACATGGGCCAGAGCCTCCTGGAGATACTTTATCAACAGAGGCAATTGTCACTGAGCTCACTTACTGCTGCACCACTGCCATGGTTACAGGAGAGAGCTGCAGGCAGGCGCTTGTGCTGCTGACTGGGCCCAGGGAGGTCCGGGGCTGTGCAGAGCTGTGCGACAGCAGCATTCCCCTGACGTGGGTCAGAGGACCACCAGGAATGAAAGAACACCCAAAGTAACTGGATGAGGGACTGAAGACATCCATGAAGTGCAATGTTTCACATTGTCAGAACATCCAAATGCTGGCAAAGAGCACTGGATATTAATGCATCATAACAGCAACACATGGCTTTAGAGAGGCAGTGTAACTGGCAGACTGTGTGCTGCTGGGGTCTGAGGCTCAGGAGGTATGAGGATGGCTACTGGAATCACTCCTTTGATCCTTTAATCAGTTCAGTTAATTTAAGATAGTTAACTGGTACTACATTTTTGCATAATAAGGAAAAGCAGTGGACACCACAAGTGTCTGCCAGCCTCAAAAATCAAACTATGCACTAAAACTAACACATACAAACCCACACAAGCACAAATGCACAGCAGCACTACCAAGGACTTTTCCCATACATGTGGGAGAAATTCTCAACAGAAAGACAAGTAAGCAGCTGAGAAAAGAAATAAAAAAACTCCCACAAAACCTGCAGTAGTTATTCTTTCTTCTCTATCAACCACTTTCCCTCAAATCCCGAACTTTTCTATGTTATTCAGAAATAGTTTGCATAACCCCTTACTTTGGTAAAAATGTAACAAGCTATCATCAAATGGTACTCAGTGCTCTTCAATAAACCTAACAAATTATTTACAGGGACAAAGCTATGCAAAGAGTTTGGTTTAATGTATAGTTTTCTCCTGACACATTAACAATTTGTGAGTTTTTAGCAGTTCAGATAATAAATACAGACAGGTGTAGCTCTGTACTTCCGGAGAGAAGAGGTGGCTAAAAAAGGGAAAGGCTGAAAGTGGGAGAAAGATGAGGTGAATTCATCTAAACCAATATAACTGGGCTACAGAAAAGGCTAAAAGCTATGGAAAAAAAGCATTTACATTGCTATTTATTTGCTTGCTGACAGTATTTTTCATGATGCCTGCTTTAAAGCAGAAAGTCTAGGTCAACCATCAGCTAACACTTACCCAGCCAAATTCACATACAATGCACTGATGATTAACCTGCCTTTGCAAGCCAGCAGCCCCAGATAAATGCAAGTGGCATCAAACCAGAGACCATTCCCAAGCTGCAAAATGCCTTGCATCTCAGCAAACATTGAAAGGGCTAGTTAACGTTTCCTACCTTAGATGATCTCCTTCTGCAAAAGCTAATGCTGACTTATTTAGATGAGTCTTTCCAACAGTTTTCTTTCTTCTCTGTTGAAGGGAGAAAACTGGCGTAGAGAGCAGTTTCTAACGAAGATAGCACTGGCACTTGGAGCCTTTTGCTGCTCTGACAGCCTTCCCGAAGCTGCCCATGCCACAGGGAACCCTTCGCTGGTACAGACAGAGCCGCCTTTATTGCATGTTTCACTATTAATGCCTATATAATAAGCTGCTCAAGCACCTTTCACACATCAGTAGGTCCTGTTGTTAATGAAACAGCAGGGTAACAGACATTGCAGAATGAACCATTCTTCCACACTGCAGGCAGAAATTTGTACTCCCTGCTGCAAGGAATTAGTATCGTCTCTCTGCTATACTGAGACTTTTGCAAAGGGAAAGGCAATCGATTTACAAAGTAGATGTGGCTGCAAACAAAATCCCCTCAACCCTAGGGCAAGGCAAACAACAAACTATGAAAAATAAGATTCATGTTTTAATTAATAAATCATTGAGGTATAAGTGACATTTAATTGACATATAAATTACTGACATTTCTAGTCTCATTCCTGCCCAGTGCCTACTGCATTTGTTCCCTTATTTCAAAATAACAAATGGTTGTGATTAATAGATTTTAAAAACATATATTGATTATGTTTTTCCAGACATTTACACATACATGTAAACCAGTAAAATGTTAACCCTTTCTTCCCCCACATAAACTGAGTGCCGTGCTGCCGTGTTAGAATGTCAGATACTAAACATAAAGATGGTTCCAACTGCTGTAAGTGATTTTCAACAGCACTTGTAAGACACATTTACACCACAGTCGTGTAGCTGTGAATCATGGGACAGCTGTAGATGAAAGTCAAGTGCTGAAAATACCACTGAGGGGTATTTTGGCCACCGATGGGATGCAGTTGCCTATCCAAGCAATCGTGACCCTCTCACAGCCTATACTGTGGTTACCATTAAAACATCCCCAGAAGGTTATCTCTGGATATGGAGGCTTCCTCTAACAACGCTGGAAACCAGCAGAGGGGAAGAGAACCACCCCCATGTAATATCTCGCTATGGGCTGTCAATGTTAAAGGACTCACAGAAAAAAATCACACCAGTGTGAGATATACCAGGAAAGTACTTTCTTTAGAAAGAGTGGGAGGGGTTACTATCACTGCACAAGATAGTGGTGAGGCACTATGTGGAGTACAGTGTTCATCCATACTGAGAGAAGGCAGTTCCAGTTAGGTATCCACAGTGAGGAGGTCCACCAGCATCACCAGGAAAGCCTGGAGCTGACTTTATGGGCAGGGGAGAACTGGGTTCACTCAGTGTTGCAAAATAAAAGTTGAGAGGAACTAAGACTACTCTCTATAAATTCTCCTCAGAGTTCATCAATTAAAGGGGAGAAAATTTTAAAAAAGCTAAAAATCTATCTGTATCCAAAGAATTTTTAACTACATACGGACCACTTTAAAATAGAGAGGTGCTGGAATTGAAATGAAATGTCTAAGGATCAGATGTAAAGGAAACCCAGACATGCCTCCCAGGAGAGGACGAGGAGGAGTCATTGTCTGTCACACAGCTTTGCCATGCACCTCAAGAGCTTTCCAAACCTTTTACACAACCTGCTGTGTAGGAAGGACTGGGAGATAGACAACACATCTCTGCCTCCTCCAGGAAAACGCAGCTAGAAGACTGATTAAAAATGAGGAAACAAATGGAAGGTGTTTTCTTGAGTGAAAGGGGCTTGCAACAGGCTCTGAATTACTATAAGAAATATACTATTTTTTTTTTTAAAATACAATTACACTTTTTTTTAGGATATGTTCATTAGCACAAGTTGAAATTTTAACTAATAAATTACTGCTTGTAATTGAAAAAAAGGAGAAAAATATTTTTAGTGCTAAGGGCACAGAAATAGATTGCAACACGACAAAAGGGAAATGGTTGGTCATAAAAATCAATAGCTTGTTATTTTAAAATGTGTGTTGTTGCATGATCATAACTATTGCAGGATTGGCAGCAGAGGTACAGCATAAGAACTGAAATAAACCCTTTCTCTCCCTAGAGTTTTCAGTCACACTTTATTTTAAGTCAAATTACTGAAGTAAACTCCAGCAACCTCTTGCTCTTCACTTAAGGAGGCAGCTTTGTCAATATATATGGTCAGGGATAAAATAAAACAACAACTAGGAGAGGACTGATTTGCATTTAAGAGTGCTCTGTATGCTTCACAAACAAAGCAAATCTTGCCCATAAATGCACTGGTGGGTAGGGTTTTTTTTTTTAAAACAACAGCAAAACTACTGCTTTTAAAAGCAACAGAAGAATTTATCATCTCCATAGATGAACTACTCAGCCCCTTTCATAGCTTTTCCAGTACAAGTTCCCTGGGAGAGTGGGTGCAAGCCAAGGTGGACTGGAGGAGAAGAAAGAAACAAGAAAGGAATTATAAACAAAGCTATCCTGTGTTTAAGCCCATTTACTACATGGAATGAATCTGGCCCTTAGAAAATGGGCTGAGAGAAGAATTTGAGTAACTAAATCATCATTGTATTTGGCTGACAACCTACAAAAACAGCCATATTTTTATAACTTATCAGTAACTCACACTAGTTGACTCTCCCTTCCTTTCTGCTGAATAAACACTTCAAATGAACAAGTGTTGGAAAGGGAGACAATATTATAAAATCTGGGCACAGAATAAGTGTAGAAGCAGCTGTCCTCCTGACATTATCACAGAAATCAGAGATGGAAAAAATCCTATTAGGTCATATATTCCCTCCCTTTGTCATTGCAGGACTGTTCCCTAACGAAGATTTTCCAGTGCCTTGTCCAATCTTGTTACAAGACTTTCTAAGTGATAGCTTCCAGCAGCTCCCTTGGGAGAGTATTCCTCTGCCTAGTAAGTATTGCTGTCAAGATTTCCCCCCACTTTAAGAGCAATTTGCCCTATTATTTCTGTGTTTCTCCAGATAATATTCAAGATGGTAAAAAGAAATACTGACGTTTTGAAAAACGTGTCAGGATTCCAGACAATTCCACAAAAAGCATGTCCTACAATAAAAGAGCAGGCATGATTACTTTGTATTTTTTCTGTCCTCCTGACCAGGCGATATACAAACATATAAATTAGCCTGGTGGTGACAAACACATCGAGTTCAATACCAAGACCAGAGAGAGAGAGAAAAGATCAGCCCCAGTTCCAAGCCTTTTGAACAAGTCCATCTGCTGCACACAAACAACAAATGCCTTAACCACGTTAGCTACAGATATGGTCTCTGCATCCTTTCAAATCTGTTTGCTCAGGCCATGACTTTTTGTTTAGTTTCCTACTGAAACGAGGCATGTGCATTACCTCCTCATCCAGCTGCTCTCCACGGTAACACCGAGACTCAATGGCCGTTTTAAGTGATCCCTCACAGAGTTCCAAAGACTCATGGAAACCCCAGGCCCATCGCCATGGAAGAAGGCTCACAGTGTGAGTCACCCCTTGTGAACAGGTGGTGGGAATGTAAAGAAAGCTCTTGAGGTATGTAATGGGAAAACAGAGGGGATGGGAGCAGATATCTTGGGAGGTGTCATGAGAAACAGGACCTACAGTGACAAGCACAATGCTAGGACATGTGACAGGCACCCATATTCAAGCTTCATTAGCTTTGTTCATACAAACCAGCATATTGTTTTGTACAATCCTATAGAAAAAAGTTTACGGATCATAAAATTTCCAGGTTGTTATAACAAGTCTCCAGAGATATTTAATATCACTGTAACCATTCAAATCCATTTCCTGTTCCATCCTAACTTCATCCTATCTTTCGTGTTTCACATCGATACTATCTGACATGCCTGTGTTTTTACAGATTGTGAAAGTCCTTTCTCCTCATCTATTTTTTTTAAAGGTCTCAGAATCTTGCATCAGTATTTTTTCCACAGTTAAGTGCCACAGACCAATGAAAGTAGTTCCCAGCCTGAACCAGTACTAAAGCAAGATGAGAATCAGTGCTACAGAGCAGCCCAACACTGGGGAATGGAGAGGAGAGGGGCACACACACACACCAACCAAAATCACCATATGCAATCTGTCATGGTAGAATTCCTATAATAGCTTTAAAAAATTAACTTTTCCCAAGTTTGTTACTGGCCCATCTACAATAAAAACAAGGAACTGTCTTCCTATTCAGTATACTCTCACCAAGCAGTCAGAAGAATCAACTACAGTCACATGTGCTCCCAGGTCCCACAAATCAAACTTGGTACTGTTACTATGCAGATCTTTAATTTTTTTTTTTTCTTTTTATTACCCATAGAGACAGGAAGGACCCAGTTCTTAACCACATGCCATTGTTTAACCATACTGAAGGTAAAATACTACCTAATAAAAAGAGCATTTCTGCACATATTTCAAGGCAAGAACCAGGACAGAAAAATACAATATTGTGAAGCCAAAAGTCAGGACAGAAACTGGAGCTTCTATTCTTCTCCTATCTCAGTATTAATCACGCCTTGTAAACTTCTCTGTGTAAGTGCACTCCAAATTTGCCACAGCTTTAACTCTTCTCTCTGCATTCATCACTCCCTTAATTACCTTCACTTTCAAATCCCACCCCCTACTCCCTTTCATTCAGTGTCAAAGGTTAACACCTCTGAAAACATGTAACAGCTTTTACCGGTCATCTTTTACATTTCTGATGGTTTTAAGATGTTTTGTTTTGTTTTGCCTCTCCCAGTTGAGACAATAGTCTGCAAAAAAGTGAGAAAGCTTCCTTTATACTCTTTCAAATTCCCTTTTAGAAATCTCTTTTTGGAGAGGTCCGTAAAAACATTTGTTAATGGAAAAGCCTCTCATGCCTAACACTAACACCATATCATATCCCATCCAATACGGATTCTCATCTAGTGTGGACACTTGCTCATCAGTTCCTAACAAGTTATAAATGTCCACCACTTGGACAGTTAAGTCTTTGTGTGACTCCAAGCAGATCTTCCACTGGTGGAAGTCCTTTGGCACTTCCCCAGGCCTTCTTAGCTGATGAAAAGAGTGAACTGAGTAACTCTTCCTAATGCCAGTACTGCTTGGACTTCACAAGACACAGGGAAAAGCAGAAAGAAAAAGCAGATAATCGATGACATTGATGGGATAACAGTACACTTAGATCTAAGGAAAAATTCTATTCAGATCAAAGGAATATATTAATTTTTGACACTGGGTCAGTTATATGGAAATTTTTGCATAATGCATAAACAACCTCCTGCTTCTCAAAACAACAAGCACAAAAAAATCTCTGCCTCACAGTTCATTTCCGGGTGCAAAAACACAGTTCAAATCATTCCTTTTACTTTTCAACAGCTTCATCCTATCTTTGGGGAACTTACAAGAGAATCAAAAAGCAGAAATTACAAATGAATTTAGCTCAAGTTTTAAAATGTGCCTGATAATACATTTGTTTATTACTTCTGCTGCTTGAACATTCTCCAGTACCATAACTGTCCATTTAGGGAGTCAGCGTATTACCAAATCATTAACAGCAGAAACAAAAAACCCGATTACAGAAAAGTTCCAGGTATTTAATAAAGGTAACAATAAACTGTTGCATTAACACTCATTTGTGAGCAGAGGACTAAACCCAAAAGAGCTACTCTTTTTGTACACTTCGAGATGTGCTTGAATGACAGGTTCTCCCTACCTCGAGCACTCGTCCTGTGATGTACTTTTCACAATTGTCACATCTGATACCAAACTTGGCGTGATAGTCCGTTTCGCAGTATGGAACACCATCCCTAGGGAAGAACAACAGGTCATACAGATGCTGCTTTATGTAAGCTTACAGTTTACCAGATTATACATCTAAAATCTGTCAATGTTTCAACAGTTCATAGGGTATTTATGGATCTTCCTGCCTCCCAAGTACCTCATATTTATTAATATTGTAAAAAACTGAATAGTTAATGAACAATTTTGGACCACTTTTCTGCTTTGCTGCTAAACTTGTAACAACACTCTGTCTCTGAGACCCTAACACCATCTGTTTAATCGTGTTACACATTAACTGATTCCACATGTTTCCCCCTCTGTGGAAAAAATAGTTATTTCTATATATTACTCTTCCTCTCTTATCATCTAATTCATCCAATTTATGTACCATCCGATATATGTGTTACCTAATCCTTTAGCTGAGACTGCAGAGAGTAATTTCTCAAATATCTTGTCTGTAAACCAAGTTTTGATAAACATTTAAATCTGACATTCTTGACTATACTTGCTTAAAGACAGTCACGGATCAAACATCTTGGGAATGTGCTCCACAGAAGCCAGCAATGACTACAAGAATTCAGCCTGAGCAGCAGTGTGTTCATGCATGATGTGACCAGTTATTTCACCACCACAAGTGAGTCAAGATACAATTTAGAGATATGAAGAATAAAAACAGGAGTCTCAGCTTTTATTGTAAAGCATCAGGACCAGAACACTTGGACTATTGCCCTGACAAGAACCTGTTAATTTTACATTTTATAGTTTTATGAAGTTGTACATGTAGACCATTGAACTGATGAATGAAAACAAATTGGCCTAAGAAGAAACTGGAAACTCTTCTTGTGTTTCAAAGTGCAAGTTAAACATAGTTAAATATGTTTTGTTTGTTATGTTAAACCAGCCCCTGATCAGACAAATTTATTAGCAGAGGCATAATTTTATCAGACATTTCCCTGGAGAAACATAGAAATTAATTTTATAGCATGCAAGTTGGATTTCTTAGAGACTAACCTGTAAGTTATCGCAATAATTAATTGAATTAATTAAAGCCAGGATGTTTCTCCTCCTGAGTTATTTTGTTTGGCATTTAGCTTTTTTAAAAGGAGGATTTCACAATAACTATATCTTTACAATTTATGGGGTGTTTATATTAAATAACAAGAAAAAAAAGCACTGTACTAAAATACAGGAGAGTAGCAAAACACTGGGACAATGCAAAACCTTATTTAAGAACACCCTTTTTATAAATATTGTTTCTCCACTGCAAGCTGTGAAATGAAATGTTATACTTGTATTAATCTAAATCCAAAGAATTGTTGAAAGTCAGTGGGACATAGGCTCTGAACCTCCATTATCTCTGGGCACTGGTGATTGAATTACTTCACTGCTCAAGAAAATCTCAACGTAACACACTTGTCTGAAGCAGAAATTACTCCCAGGTGCCTTGGCCAGTGAAAGCCCTGTATGTCACTGGCCTGATTAAAGTGCTGACATGGGACTTGGTGGGTCCGTGCTTTGTGCTGTTTCTCAGTGCTGTCACCACATTCAGTCCAAATCTGACAGCACAAAGGTCTGGAGCAGCACAAAAGCATGATATGTACATCCTTAATGAACTTCTGGTGAACATTTCTGCTTATGTAATACATAAAGAAAGAACAGTACCTGCTTGTTCACATTACAGCATCGCAGAGAGAAAAACCATAGGTAACTAAGGGCATACCTTCGGGTCTTTGAAACACATTCCACCCACTGCCTCTCTGTAGCATAGCTGCTTTGTCAAGTCCCATTCCAGGTAAATGGACAAATGTGACTTCTACTTCTCTCCATTTCTATTTTTTTAATACAATTTAAATACTAACTTAGACAATAATCTCTCATATCTTATATCTCTCCAAATACATATAAACAAAAAATAAAGGCTATGCAATGATAAATCAATTATTTGGCATTCAAAGAATGCTGAAAAGAGGTGAAAATACTCCTCTACTTACTTGCTGATATACTCTGCATTCAGTAGCTTGCCACATGTATTGCACTTAAAACAGCCCAAATGCCAGTGTTTGTCCAAGGCGACCAAGGACTGACCATTTTTTATTTCTGAACCACAACCCCCACAGTCTGCAAGAGAAAAATCCAATATGAGTGAATCATATTCTTTAGGTGATCATGCAACAGTTGGTTACTGCAGTACAAGGATCCATCAGTGTCCCAGTAACAGCTCACAGGGGCTCCATAGCTCACTCCTCGCTGCTCACTGATGGATGACAAGTGTTGCTGCCCTTAGAATGCTCTGACATTGCTACAAGACGTGCATCATTCAAAAAAAAAAAGCTGATGAATTTAGTTTCCTAGTGACTTAGACTTTATTTTAATTAATTTATACCACGTTTAAAAAATATGAAGTTTTGCTGATTAATTTTTCAAGTATCACAAATCAGCCTGATAAAAGAAATAAAAAATACAAAGAGTAAAACAAATAATTAATTCTATTAGACTTTGCCTCTGTATCTGCAAGCTCTACTTATTTCAAAATTCTTTGTGAAACCATAAAAAAAATCCAATTTCATCCAAATCCATGAGATGAAATTTCCTGTAGCCAGGAAAAACACACCAATACTTAAGAGGCATTAGTGACATTTCAATATGTGAAAGTGATGGCTGTCTATATATTTATTCTTTGTAGAAATTCACTTACATTAAAGCTCCAGGAGGTGCTAACAAAAAATACATGTAAAACATAATAACTGGGTAACAGGGGTTTATGTTGGTTAAACAGGCTGTAGGTGAACTAGCTATACTCCCCAGAGCGAGCAATTGAGAATAAGACTTTCTAGGTGCTTGGTTGCCTTTTTTTTAACAATAGAATATTTTGCCTAAGCTACTAAAAGCGAAATCTACATTCAGTTTCCACATAAACAGTCCACCCGCGAGTGCCCTCTTTAGAGATGCTACATAGACATGGGATTTGGATCTGGTTCTCTATATCCCAAAGGAACCCTCTAATACCCTACAAGGTCCATCTCTCATTCACTCTTCACTCTACAGATTTCCTGTCTATGTGTGATTTTCTTACAAAATGTTAGAATAATCAATATGTGGAAAAATAGGGATAAATGCCAGCAAGAAATTGATTCTAATGCCAATATCTCAGTAATCCTTCTAATCCTCCATAAAATATCTTCCATCTCACGTGGAAAAATACATAATATTTTGAGGAATTCTTCAGGTATACCAACAATTTTCTAGAGAAAAGACAAAACCTGAAAGACACTTAATCATTCAGAGATGCCAGGAGAGAAAAAAACCCCCAACGTCTTACATGGAAGAGAAAGTAATGCAAAAGCAGTAAAAAGATTTTTCTAGTTATTAAGAAAGAACTCTAAACCTAGGATCTCATTAACACGTTTAAACAGTCCTCTTAAAACCTTTTTGATTTAAGATTGTATTTAGTTGGTTACATGACCCTAACGAGTAAGTGAAATTGTACATGTTTCACTTCTGAGCACACAATAAAGCATAGTTTGTATTTTCCTTTAGTGGATTTGGAATGTGTTGAGGGAGCAATAATGTACCTCTCTAATGTTACCCTCTAGAGCACCAGTACGTGGAAACAAGCCTAGCACAAAAGCATGTGCACTACAGATCAGAACATTTGAGTTTAGTTCATAAAAAAGAACATTTGGGTGTGTGCCTGGCTTTAGCCCCTGCCGTATTCTACAGTATCTTGTTTAATTGCAATCAGAAATTTGTTTGTGATCTCCCCTGTACTGGGGATTCATCTGGTAATCTAATTTAATCTCACTGCTTGAGGGCTTATTTCATAAACTGAATACAACATCATGTGCTCAGATGTCATTCACCTTTCATCTGGTTTAAGCTTGGGTGGGCAGAAACGCAGCATTTTGTGAGCTACTTTTTTTTATTCCACTGTTTTCTCTGTAAAGTGCCGGATAATTACAAACAAATATTGTGGTTGCTATGCCAACAGTGCCTACTGATGCAGAGTCCTTCTCTTCCCATCTTGGATGCAGCATCCTTTGGTGACTCAACTAATTTCAACCAACAATTCTGCAGAACACATCAATTTGCTGCTACATGTTGATATTCTTCCTTGAGTACTCTCTCAACAACAACACTGTCACAAGAGGTTTTCAGAGCTATTGTTTTATAAAACAAAACAAAACAGAGAGGTGGGTACGTGTAAAATAACAATAAATTCAAGGACTTGGGCAGAAAGCAAGCATTTTGCATTCTGCATTTCTTCCAAATGGAATGCATGAAGGAGGTCAGAAGCAAAAGGGGAGGATGAAAATAGAAGGGCTTGTCAGAGGGGGCAGTGATGTTGGGAGCTCAGTGAGTCCCCAAGAGACGTTCTGAAAGCGTTGCTGAGATAAATAGGCTGCTGAATAGCACACATGGTACGCATTAGGCAGTTCTGAGACAGAAACAAACCCAGTGTTAACAGTGGGTCAACGTACTACTTGTTCCTTGAATAAGTTTGCCTGAAGTCATATGTTTTTGTGCACTACTAAAAAGAATCGCTGGTTTAAAGCATTAAGGTCTCTTCCAAGAAAGCCGTAGTTAGGAGATACACCATCCACTGCTCTATGTAATATGTAGCACAGCTACAGCCAGCCACTCTGGATTTTCAGTTCTCCAGTTCAACCAGGATGTCTCTGACAATGCTTGTTTATTCCTGAAACACTGCTTCTAGCCTAAGGATTATGTGCTTGGAAAACAGCTGATATTACATACTGCTTTTCACATCTTACATAGTAATCTGAATGCTTCCCAGATTCTTTAGTATCTTTTTAGACATCTAGCTAAATTTCTGGTACTGTCACTGGTCAGGTTCTTACATATCCTGCTACATGTACAGGCACACACCTCCATGAACTTGTGCCGCAGTGCTTCCTATTGACCCATCAAATTCCCCACAATGAGGAGGGATTACACCTTGCTATCCAATTTCCTGAGTCCCATGAGCTTCCCAGCTCTGGGGTCAGCTGTGAGCTGCACGTCACTATGAAATCAGGAGATGCTGGCCTGTAGCTGCACTGCAAGGCATTGGGGAAATGGGAGTAAGGAAGGGAGAAGAAAGGATACAATCTACACAGGTAAAGGACGATATTTATCTTGGATCTTGGCAACACCATGGCACAATTTACTTGCAGGCCAGGTACGCCCTTTGAGAAGTCATTATACCTAGTAGCTCACCTCCCTCAGTACATGGTTTGAAAAGCAGAGCTGGTTCATCTCAGGTGAATGCTTTCAAAAGTCCAGTCTAAAGTGTGGCAGATATCATCCAAGTTTGAATCAAGACTCTCAAACAATTCCACTGAAACCCTACAGAAAGACTTCATCCATTTCTAATGAGATTTAAAAGAGAGCGGTAACTGAGGCTTAAATAAACATGTTTGTGATTTAATTTGAGGAAAAGTTAAATTTTATTTTCCAAGGTCAGGTTTTGCACAAAGATGTGCTTCCAGTGCTGTTTGCCTCTGAGGCAAGTGGTTTGCTGATGTTTACAGGTACCTGTGCTCTGGGAAGAATCAGTGCAGTGGCCCAAGAGAGCCAGGGAAGTGCACTGACAAGGAAAACTCTCCATGGTGTACGTGTGTGCACAGAGAATGTAAATACATTAAAGGATTCTGTATCACAGATAATCAAATGAACTTGTTCTGACAGTACTCAACCATGCAAATAATGTCCATTACAGTCAAAGGCACTTTTCACATATGACAAGGAGACAGCAAAGATGGCCAGGGATGATCCATCTCTGGAATAAGTGACAAGAGAAAGCACCTAACAGAGAGGGCTATCCTATCCCCAAAAGAGAATGGCATTAGCAAGAGGATCAGTAGAGTATCTCACAGAGCATTCACACAGCAGCTTTGGCTGATGAACTGTAGAAAGGAGATGGTGAAAACTTCTGTGAAGAAATGTGGGGGAAAAAAGAAAACAGAATAAAAAAGGAGAGGTTTCTCCCAGAAGTGGGCCAGATTCCATATGCAGGAAGGTGAGCAATCCAGGGGGCCCCTCCTCAGCCATGCTGAATCCAGCTTGATGTGATAGTCATTAGAAATATTTCTGTTTTTCTGTTCAATTTAATTGCTGCTGCTGTTTAATTACATAAAGGTAGTGGGGGACTCTTAAAGCATGGAAGTACTTCATGAGCAAAACAGCAGAGGAACGGAATTCAGAGCAACACCACGTCTCTATGATCTACCGCAAAAAAAGTTTTTGTGAAAAGACCCCATTTCTTCCCTGTAGTGTTTGTTCCTTCTGATAGTGCACAATAGTCTTGAGGTCAAGGTGAATGTCCCCCAGTGACATTTCACACATTAAACCCCTTCCTGTGTAGTATTTAGCCATGCAGTCTTGTCACTGATATTTTCTGAAGCAATACTGAAACACTTACAAATCATTAAATCTCACACTGGATTTTATTTCAGCTGGACTTGGACTAAATCTTCAAAAATATTAACATCTATATTATATTTTTCTCCAAATAATTTGATTTAGTTCTTTTTAATCAAAATTTTTGAGGGGTTCTGTGTATTGCTAATCCTATAGTGGCACCATCTGTGTTTCTTCTAAATAACAGACTGCCTTGAAAAACCACCCTATACTTTTTCACAAGGCTACATTGTATTTCATGACACCTCTTACGCAGCACAGCGGTACAAGTTCCAGTTACGCATATTGGTGTAAAATTCTGTTCTTTAAAGCTGTGCAGACTAAGAAGTACTGACTGAAAGGAGCAGAAATCCGTACTTACTTCGCAGGTTCTGTACAGGGAAAGAGCCAGCGCTGCTGGAAGGGGGCAGGGAACATTTCTGGCAGATGCACTCCTTCCCGTTAAAAGTCACCCGGTCACCCGCAGGGAAAGGCAGCCTACAACAGCAGGAACAAAAGCAAACCGGTTACAGCCTCACGCCTTTATTGAAATTAAGTATCTTTCCATAAAGGAACTGATTATTCTCTGGCTTCTTTTCCTCTGCTTGCCCAGTTCTCATTCAGTTTTCCAGCCACTTAGAGGCTTAAGTATCAAAGGGACATATCAAACAGACAGCTTCAAATGCAGATGGTTACAGCTTCTTAGGAAAAAAAATAATAGCTAAAGATATAAAAACACAGTGAGCACTCAAGCCCAAATTGTTGTGTATCTAAGAAATGTAGTATCAGCCAGGGTTCATCACTAACAGGATCAGTTACAGAATGAAAAAAAAAATTGGCATTACAGGGAGTTAAGTGGAGGCAAATGCAGCTGCTTTTATGTTGTTAAATAGATGCACAAGAGTGATGACTTTTATACATTAAAAACCAGCACTCGTCCTCACAACTTTTACCACATCAAAGTCCTTCTCTTAATCTATGTGCCCAGAAAGCACGTTAGTGAACTCTCAAAGGAAAAAACCTATCCCAGTTATAAAAACCACAGTGTCTACATTACTTGTTTTCCCTACTCAACAACAGCTCTTCTTACACTTAATTAAATCATTCTTTTTTATCAATGTCCTCAAAACAAACAGTTCTCTGCTGTGCACTTCCTTGTCTGGGCACAGAAAGCACTGAGGCTTTTTCTCTAAGGGAACCAGATGGACAAATCACTTCATATGCAGCAAAGGATGGTGAGGATTTAGAAACACATTTCACTCCACCCAAAGCTCATGTCCAACTAAATCCCTATCCAAGCTATCAAAATATGGCTTAAGTGGGGCACAAACATAACACATACCTTCTGCCTCATGGTGAAGTCCATCTGATCAGACTATTTGATTAAAATTTCATTAAAACTCTGCATGGCATTTCCCCACAAATGCTATCAAATTCATACCAATTGCAAGGTTGTCTTCACTACACAGATACTTTGTGCTAAACTTAAACATTATTTTGCTCCCTAAACCGCCCAAGAGAAGCTTATTCTACATTTGAATTACATTTAAAAGAAATTTTTCATTACTTAGAAAAAGAACAAAAGCAATGCTGTCCTCAGTTTCTATATAATGTTACTAAAATATATTTGAAACCTGGTAAGTAAGTGTTCAACACTGCCATCCATTTTGGACCATTAGTGCTAATTTTAAAAAGCATGAGCACACATGGAGTTTAAAAATTATTATCTTTTTTGGTATCTGATAACGATTTCTGCTTTTCACTTCTCTTTCTCTTCTACAATGACTTTATACTCCAAAAACGTCCTACTTTCTCACTAACCTAAAGTTAAAATAAGGAAAAATACTTTATGGAAATAGCCTTTAAAATTGCTGTTTGACCCAACTAAATGATCTATGCGTGATTCTGGTACAATGAGGTCCAACACCATGTTAGTACAGATCCAGGAGGCCTAAATTTCCACCTATTTCAAAGAGGATTTTGTACCATGAATTTTACTCAACAACCTAACCAGAAGACAAGACTGTCTCTAGTGTGACAGAGCATGTGATGGAGCTGCACTCCAGTGAGCAAATCTGTCCTGTCTTGCAGCAATGCAGCAGCAGCAAGCTTCTGTGTCATATATTAAAAAAAAAAACCCCAAAACTAACTTTTTAGGACATAGCTGCTGTCTGCAACAGATTTTGATACTTTTTTAAATCAGAGAGAATTCTAATACATGGAATAATAAAAGTTTTATGAACTCGTAGAAGAGTTGCAGTTAGAAAGGACCTCTGAAGGTCATCTGGCCTAACCCAAAGCTTATTCAAATAAACGTACGTATATTTGAATAAAAATTAGTAAATGTGATACACTTCCGTATAGATAATATAAATTCATGACTAATTACCAAAAACTGTCTCGAAAATGGAGTGATATAATTCAAATGCTGTCCTAATTTTCTACTGCCAATGTCAAAAAAACCCATTCAATCATGTTTTCACTTTAACAAAATACTATAAACTCAAGTCTATTGACTTAGCACTACTAATTGACCTGGAAAGAAATGAGGCAAGGGAAGTCAGCTGTTCCAAAACTGAGACAAGAAATTGTAATCGGTCTCCTATGTGTTTTCAGGAAGACATCTCATCTTGATTGACAGATACACACAGACTTCTTACAACCACTGGTAATCTGCTCCAAATTAAGCCCCAACAAAACCAGCACCCTGTTCCACTGACACCATCACACAACCACACTCACTGCCATACAACTACGCTGCCATCTTTTATTCCCATGCACAGTTGCATGCCCTGGGCAGGACAGTACCTTCAACTGTGTTTTGCCACAGTCTCTATGGGAACCAAGGCTGGGTTCAGCTCAGGACCCAGCTGGGCTCTCATGAGATGCCTCAGTAAAACAGCAGGCTTTGCACCACTAATAATCCTGGGGACGGTGATGTGCTGGAAGCTGTGAGCAATTCACTGCTCTGAACAATCTGAACAAAAAATGTCACTACTGAACAATCTTGCATGCAGTATATTAAGAGCAGTAGGGAGAGGTAAGGTTAATATATCTTCCTGACTCAGAGATATACCTAGTAATGATCCAGCTGAACTTCCAGCTGAGCACAGAAGCCTATCTCAAACAGATGCACCAAGCAGCAGGTAAAGTAGAAGCAGGGACCAACCACTTTGAATTGGCTCATCTCATCATTGTCTAAGCAATTAGACAATCTAAAAGGAAATGAGTTAAAACTAAAAGAGAAGAATAGGATAATTGACCTCCTATGGCACAAAGACAGAACCAGGCCGATGACACCCACAAATATGCCAAAGCTCACAGGCACCACAGCATGTCACAGAGCCTTCTCAGATGGGAGGGCACATAGGGGGCTTCCCAGTCCATAAAAATATTGTACTTGGTTTATTTCCTAAGAGTTCAGTAGCTAATCACAGTGCCTTTCCATCCCAATGGGAGAGGGCAACAATTTTGATTCTTTATTGTTCTCCAAATGTGCAAGACACCTTGCTCTAAAAAACCCCAGGGAAATATTCCTTGGGACTGTCCACCCCCAGGTACAGACAGACATTTCCTTCCCTCACAGGTCTTCTAAACCCATAAATAGGCCTCAAAGTTTGTTTCACTGTTTAGTTCACTGGGAATTCATACCCAACACATTTGTCAGTTTTTCTGTACCAGCTGACCTCTCCCTTTCACAAGCAGCTCTGCTCAAACACTTCAATGCCAGTATGAGTGAAGGCACAACAGAAGGTGGTTAACAGTCAATTAACAAGGTTTCAGTTTCTGAGCTCTGTAAGTTGTGAGCAAGACTATATATAGAATTTTAGGCTAAGAGCAGCATATCTGCCTTCAAACACAATGATATCTCACCACCAGTCACCCACTGAACACTGCTAGGTATTGCAGAAACCAGGACAGGGTTTTAATTAGCTACTTATCCTTTAACAAATATTCAGTGAGATTTTCACAGTTGGATAATCTATTTTTAAAATGAGAATTAAGAGCATTTTTAAAGCAGCTTTCTCAAATGACTTGTAGAATTTTAATACATCTATGATTCATTTCCCAACAAATTTCGTTTTATCCACCTGCCTACAATATTTCCAAACCCAGAAAAAAATCTGGAGGTGACCAACAGAACTATATTGTAAAACATCAAATCACCATCAGCCTAATCCAGGGTAACTGTGTGCTGATACCAAAGGTCAGGTCCTGGTCTTGTCTTTCTCTGCACCATGCCTCAATCTGTGCAGCTGTGGGCAAGTCATTCAAGCTTTCTAGGAGGGACAAAAGAAAATATTCTTTTTTTTTCAGAGCAGATGGATGGCCATCTATTCTTTAAATTGCTGATCTGACTCTGTGGCTGAACAGTCAACTAAATTTGATATATGAAAATTAACAGAAGCCTGTGGTGGGGTTGTGGAGAGAGCAAAGCTATTCATTTCAGTAGCTGGCTGCAGTTACACCAGGTCAGGTGTAATGTCAGACTGCAACCTAAGGACCAACAGGATCAAATTCTGCTCTAGTTTGTACCTGGTACAATCACATCCCTCAAGGTGCTCCACAGGGATGAATTTGACCCCATGGATTAAAATGATGATACAAAGTGGACATTGTGTGTTATCTACCATCTACACGAATTTCAGCAAGGGCAAATGCTAAATCCTGCAAGCAGGGAGGAACAACCCCATGCACCAGTACACCACAGGGGTTAATCAGATGGAAGGCATAAGAAGATGTGGGGGTCCCAGTGGACACCATGTTGGACATGAGTCAGCAGTGTCCCCCTGGCAGAGAAGGCCAGCCACATCCTGGCTGGAGGAGGCATTAGTGTAGCCATCAGATCCAGGAACGTGGTCTTCCCTGATGTTCATCATTCAAGAGACTGCAGCGGGCACCATCTTGGGCTCCTCAGGACAAGATTTACTGGAGGGAGATGAGGGAAGGTAGCCTGGTCCAGAGCTGTAGCACAGGACACGTGGGCAGGCAGGGGCTGCAGGAGATGTACCTGCTCAGGGGGGAAAGTACTGCTGTCTAAAACTGCCTGATGACACGTACATGAAATTGGAGCCACGTTCTTCCCAGAGGTAAAGAGTGAAAGGACAAGAGGCAGCAGACATAAGCTGGAACACAGGAAATGTCAACTCAGTACAAGGAAAAAGAAATTACCATGAGCTTGTTGAATGCTGGAACACACTGTTCAGGGAGTCTGTGGGATTTCCATCCTTAGAAATATGTTAAAGGAATGCCATCAGCTGTCTGCTCAAACTGGACTTGCTCTGAGCCAGGGGCTGGACCACAGGACCCCCACAGATCCCTTCCATCTTGCATTATTCCAGGGCTATAGGGATGCTCTGTATAGAATCACACAACCCTAGAATCACTAAGGTTGTAAAAGACCTCCAAGATCATCAAGTCCAATGTTTGACCAAACACCACCATGGTCATATCATTGCACAGTGCCATGTCTGCTCCTTTTGTGAACACTGCCAGGGATGGTGACCCCACCACTTCCCTGGGCACCCTGCTCCAGTGCTTAATCTCCTTTTCAGCAAAGAAACTTTTCCTAATATCCAATCTGAACCTCCTTTGGTGCAACTTAAAGACATTTCCCCTTGTCCTATGGCTGGTTGCCTGGGAGAAGAAACCGACGCCCCCCTCACTACAGCCTCCTTTCAGGCAGCTATAGAGAGCAGTAAGTACCCCCTGAGCCTCCTTTTCTCCAGATAAACAACTCCAGTACCCTCAGCTGCTCCTCACAGGACTTGTGCTCCAGACCCTTCCCCTGAAGAGCAGCAGATCTAAATTTCAAGAGCAGAAAAAAACCACCCCTTTATTCAGGAAAAATCATATATTCATAAATACATTTGGTTTAGAATCAAAACGCCAAGAACACTCAAGCTGATTTCAAGTGGAAACCAAACCCTTTCGAAATTCAGCAGCACTAAAGAAAGTGAGCAAATAAAAAGGTTTAGCATATTCAAAAAGTCTGACATGATTGCTGTGTTTAAGAAGAAACTGAATTTGAACTTCTAATTTTCAGTATTACCCTAATTTCTTAAGACATACATACACAAGAGATCTCAGTTATTTCTAGAAGTAGCAGTGTTATATATGTAGGACTACACAATCTTCTGCTAAAAAAAAAGGTTTCAGCTTTCTGATTTTTTATATTCAACTGCCTGGCCAAAGTGAATTACCTTCTTGAAGACTGTAAAAATACAAATGGGTTGAAAGAGGTTTTATAGCTGGGTTTGGCACACAACCCCTTGAAGAATACGCGTCTGCCTCTTTCCCCTCCACATATTATTCACCTGTACATGGCACATATTCAGCTTCTGCCAAGATGCTGTTTTAAAAGAAAACTTCCTGAACTCACAAAAAGTTAGATATCAAAATTCTGTAAAGCAAACACGAAGCTGTTTCCTTATTAATCTGGGATGTATGTGCTTATCTATCCTCCAGCTAAGGGCCAAGTTGTCCTCTCTTTATCATTTACATGTCACAGTTTTTTTCCAACTTTTAGGTACAAGAATACTGAAACCAAAGCAGTAACTATTACATACACTCCTCCAGCTGGGTACATAAACACCAATCCCCCCAACTTTACTAATTACAGTAATGCTTATTACAGTAATAAAAGCAAATCCCAGTTTTTTGATATCCAGTGAACACATAGCCCATCAGTAACAGAAATCATACTGTAGGTACAACATGATACAGACCACTATATATGCTTAACAAATTTATATAACTTATTAACACACTAAGACATCTCCTGAAAATTCCATTTTCAGAGTATTATCACAGGTATGACAACCCATTTCTTTCTGAAAAACTCAATGTCCTGCCCTTTCCCATCCTACATAAGAGCCACACTGTCGTGTCTACGACAGCCATGTAAGAAGTATGTGCAAAATTTTAATAAAACTAAGCTTATATTGCTACAGCCAGCCTTAATTTTCTCCCTCTTTCTATTTAACTTTTACAAACACATGAAGCTTTTGAAGGAAATGTCTTTGGCAGCCTTCTGGAGGATGCAGCTCCTTCCAGTTAATGAAGCTGTAAGAAGATTGCTTAGCCACTTCCTGGGAATTTAATCTGCAACAGTTTTCAATCTATGTTGTTATTCTTCCACTCATTCCTAGTTTTAGGCATTATCATCACAAAACATAACAGCAGAAAAAGGTTTCACTAGACTGTGAACAGTACTGGAGCACAAAGGGATTAAACCCTCAATCTTTACTCCAGCAAAACAAACATGCAATTAAAACCTGAATTTTTTTAAGAGCCACTTGGTTAACACAAGATAGAGAGAAATAATCAAATAGGATGGCACAATATCTCGTACTTTTAATAGTTTTTTCTCTGAATACCAATTCAGCTTTTTCACACTTTAGCTTGTGGCAGCCCTGGGCAGTAGCATCTGGCTCCCCAGAGATGCCCAGGGATGAGCTGGATTTCTGACACACCAGCTTTTCCACAGAGGAGGGCAGCAGGTTACAAATGCAGCACAGAGGGTACAGGGAATACAGCTCCCTGTGACACTGGGGCATGTGGCATCCAACAGTAGTAATATCAGGAGACAACTGGGCTTGGATTCCTTTTTCCCACTGCTCCCGCTAGCTAGATTTTCTCACTGATGCTACCATACACTTCCCACATGTTTCTATTCAAACCTTATCTTCTCCGAAAATAAGAAAAAAAAAAAGGAGTTGCTACTGACACTGGTTTACTATTCAATGTAGAAACAGTTCAAAAGTGTTACTTCAGCAGCTACAGAAATAGGGGTTGCAGAAGTGCTCATTTAAAAGAATGTAACGATCCTGCAGCATTCTGGAGAAATGTGTCATGGGTGCAAAATGCCTTCTGCTGCCAGTGTTTCCATGCTGAAGATGGTAAGAGCCTGGCTTGGCTTCCATGAGAGCCGTATCAGCCCCACTGGCAGGCAGTCACCACCTCTCAAATTCACACCATTCTGGAAGTCAGATTTCTAACACAGCACCCACATTAAAGTCTGGCTGTAAAAGGTAATGCCAAATGCAGTTGGCATCATCCACCAACTGCTACTGACAGCGTGCTTTAGCCCAGTATTTAAGGTTTCTGCCCATCTGTAAGAAATGAGTGCACAAATGGCTCTCCTGACTCCTCCCACCAAGGAACATGTCAAGGTAGAGGGCTTTACACCTTTTTCCCCCCCTCTTGTATTATTACTGTTTTTTAAACGAACAAATAAGTTCCTTCTTTTGGCTTACACAACACATCTTTGTAGTCTACCAACCCTATTTTTACCGAGGATATAATTCAATAAAATAAATGCTGATGATGTTTAGACAGGACACTCTTCCCCATAAAAACACAGGTTATGTCCAGCTTGCAATGACAGGGGTAATTGAGGCTGATTTAAAGCATATAAACACATGACAGGATTCTTCTGCTGCTCTGCACCACAAATCAGTGTTACAACCCCCCTGGGAGCCACTAATTGAATCCTGCTAGTCAGCAGGGCATTAGCTGGCTCTGATGAAGACAATATGAATTTGTGTGTCCTTCTACGGAAAGCAACAGAGGCAAATCTGGATCTCTCTATTGAACAATTAGAAAAAGCAAAATAGCATTTAATACAACTATTTAGTTATACAGAAGTTTAGGGAACATCTCTGATTTTCTTTTTATATGACATAATATTGTATCAGGAACTTCACTTTTAAAAGCTTTATCACATCTTCACCACACATGACATTTGTAGCATGAATAATTTCACAGTGCTGCAATTTAACTCACCTGAATTGTTAGGTACTTAAAAATAAATATTTTAGTCACAAGGAAAATTATTCCAAATTTCCAGGGAGACAAAGTAAACTGTACCACCAAACTCCACACTATCAGCTGAAGGACTGACTAAATACAGCAGGAGTTGGTATATATAACAGGCTGAAACCCAGGTTAGGTACCAAGTTGCTAAGTACAGTAACAAATATTTTTAAAAATTCTGCTAAACTCTAGTGGTGTGACTGAGAATACAAGCTTGTTTAGCAGGAAAAATGGAATCAACCAGTTTGTTGTTTTCTCTTAAATAAAGAAGCACCTCACTTTACAGAAGGTACTAGTGCTAAGAATAACGGTTACAAGAATTTTCTCTGCTTATCTCTAGAAGAGCTGTAATACTGCCAGGCTGCAGGCCAAGAGCAGGTGCAGCCAGCAGTTAACTCATGAGATCCATTTGAAATAATTTACTTTACTATTAAAAGAAAAAAAACATAAGAAAAATATTTTAGGATTTTTCCTTATCTTCACTTTTCATGTTTGTTTAAGGTATCCAAAAGGAAAAATGTCCTATGAAACAGAGCAAAACTTAAGATAACTTTAATATTATAAAGGCTTGTCCATCTCAGAGCCTTCCCCTTATCATGGCTATTATTATTATTTGTTCAATTGCTTTATTTAATTGAGATCCTGCCATGAACCACAGCTGTTCTGGAATTTGAAGTTCTGCTCCTGCATCAGCACAGGAGGATATCTGAGCTCAGCAGGTCCATGGGCTGGGCAGGTTGGGCTGGCAGACGGCCACAGTGACATGGACATGCTGGTTTGGGACTGCACAGTCACCTGCATGAGGCACCAGCACACAGAGCATCTCAACTGTGCTGCACCAGTGCCTCTCTGGGCTTTCCCTTTGAAAGTCAGGTTGCTCTCCTTGTACTCCTAAAAGCTCAAGTGTAGCCAGAGAAACTATGGCAGCATTTCCATTTGCTCCAAACTGCTGTAACAGTGCATCTCCTGAAGGTTTAGTGGACTTCAAGCTTCTTCATGAAGCCGTCAATAGATTTATTTGTACTATTTCTATACAAGGGGATTGAGATGCAGGTCAAAATGATATCAGTCCCTTGTATTGCTGAGTCTGGGACCCATGTGGGAAGTGATCCCACCGAACTACATCGGGCTTTGTGTGCTGTGTCACTTGTCACATCCATGTCTAACAGAGATCCTCGGTGAAATCAAACATGTCTTTAATAGTCCAGGACCCTTCTGTCCTATTTTAGACGGCTATTGAAGTTTCTGAGAAGAAGCACCGTGAAAATTCTGTTTAAATCTATTAATATGATATCCAGAGGGCCTGCTGAGGACTCAGCCACTGGCATTGGAATCCTTTGTAACTTCAGTCAACAAATGACAAAACAGCAGACACAACAGAAATAAAGCAACATTCGGGGCAAAACATCTTACAGTGAAGACAGTGGCAGTTTCTAAAGTACTTTGAAAACCTCATACATAAGAAAACATAAACCAAAAAAACACATTTGGAAAAAGGGAGGCACTCAAAATTTGCAGGTTTTTTTTTTTGTTTTAATTCTGCAATTTTTAAAGGAGTGAATACCAGAAAACCCTATCTCTAGGTTATAGGTGATGCCTGGCATCAGTCTTTCAAAATCTAGCTTTTAAATGAAACACAGCTTCATGTAGAAAACCTACCTGCAGACAGCACACACAAAACAGTCTGGGTGATAGGTTTTGCCCAGTGCTGAGACCACTTCTCCCTCAATGAATTCATCACAACTGAAGCATCGTGTGCCATAGAGTCTCTGGTAGTCCAAAGTACAGATGTAGTCTCCCTGTCTCACAAAAAATCCTCCTTGAGCCAGGTCACATCCACAAGCTGCAGAAAGAGAAAAGGCAGACTCAGAAGGCAGGAAATGAAAACTTATGCTCTAAGACGGGGCTGATTTTTTCACCTGTGATCTGAATGGTTCCTAGTAGAGTATTTAAGCACTTCAATGTATGGGCTTATGATCACAGAACAGATGTGCATCTGAAAAACACCACTCTTACAGTAAATTACATCAGTCACATATTCTGTACACCAATGGCCTGTACTTATTTAATATAAAAATGTCAACCTCAGTGCAGCAGCTGTGAGTGCAAAGTTAAAGTCTGTAGGAGTTGAGTTCAGGGTTAATACATACAACACCCAACATATTTAACAGGTTAAAAGAAATGTATAGAGGATATAAGCCTTTAAAATCTAAAGCACCAGTGTTACAAAGAAACATCTCTGACGGATTAGAAGTGTCTGATATTCCTCCTGAACACAAAAGGGTTTTAAATACTGCTCTCTCTAAACACAGGGGCTGATGCACATGGCAACTGCTGCAAGCTTTCACAAGTTAAATCAGTTTAAATCAGATCTTGTTTACCTGATAAACATCACTCACCACGCATGAACTGGAGGCATCTCCAGATTCATCTGCTCCTGGCAAAGTAAGGTTTTAGTCCTACATGTCAACTTCTATTTTTTAAACCAAACCTGTAGGAAAGGGTTAAAGTTCATTAACCATGGGCTGTGAGACTGTTCAGGGGCTTTCTCCATTGCACCAGGGATGGAGCTAGGCTGGAATTTTGAGAACATATAAGATGGGAAAGGAGAGATACAATGGTCTGGTGAAGTCATACAGAAAGAGCAGACATGTAGAAGATGACCATCATCCACATTGACCAGGATCATTGAAAACAGACTTGATTTGATTTATAAGGAGAAATGGACTTCAAAATGGTGATTCTGCTGCTATGTTGACCACTACTTTACTGCAAGTCACAGAACCACGCTTGTTACTACGTACTTCTGCTCCTGGGGATGTTCATACAGGAATGTGTTCCCATCACCAAACGGTGTTTACAGTCAAACAGTGCTGAACCACAGCAGTGTCACTACTCACATACAGCCCACAGAAGAGGAGTGGGAATGTTGCTTATTAAATTTGGATTGCATGTTCAAAACACTGTGGAGTTGCTCAGTGTCTTGGTCCCAAAATAGCAGAAGTATCCACACTTCTAAAATTCAAGATTGAGATTTACACTTAGGTACCTGAGAGCCCACAGGCACTTTGTTTTCTAAATGTAAAGCCTGCCAACTCACACCCAAGCCTGTTTGCAGTGTCAGAATCAGTCATCTTGCACTTAAACTATGAGAAATGAATCCAACAGAGGTGCTTAAAGCACAAAGTAACACATGCAACACAGAAACTCCGAGAAAGCATAGGATCCTGATCATTCATTCAAAATTACATCCAATCACCCTCCCTTTTTTTGCAGTCTTTGTTAACTGTAGCACAGGAGGCCTGGGCTCAAGGCCTTCTTTAAATCCTACATAGGTATTTAAGTTCTCCTCATTCTCCTTGGATATGGCCCTGACTGCTAAGAAAACAACAATCATGCTAGAACTGTATTAGTGCATGGTCAAGAACTGAAGAACTATGGGTTAATTAATCGTCCTTATAATTCAAAATACTTCCAATTATATTGCATGTGTCATGGACAACATGGATTAGATTAATTATATTGCAATACATTGGTCATATCCTCTGTCTCAGAGGCTTAACACATTTGCTCTTAACATTTCTCTTTCTCACCCACGCTCTCATTTTCATGAAGGACAGGCTTTTTGAAAAGACTTTCCAAAAATCTGGCACAAGTTGCTGGATATCATGAGTTTCTTTCAGCCTATATATTTCAGCTACATACTAGTGTCACAGAAGCAGAGATCAACTTTGGATTTAAGATGATGCTGAGCAGCATTCTGAGCTGATACTGATGTCCTAGAGCAGTTCTAAGTTGCATCATACAGTGGTTGAACTTGCAGAGTGGATCATAAGAGAAAAAAGTTAAAAGGACATAACTGCCTTTCTGAAAAGAGAAGGGAGGAATTATATCCCTACATACATTTCTTACATTTTGCACAAGTAAATCTATATTTATTGTCTAAATGGAAGTCAAGCAGGCTCTGTCTCACTGCAGCTGGGAGCTCTGGTGCAAGGTTTGGGGCATGTGGGGTCAGCAACAGTTCAGCTACTGGCATTTGGTGGCACTCTGTCTCACCCTGAGGGTACTTGCCTTTCTCTGTGCTGTCACTAATGTTACAACTACTCCAAAGTTGTG
Source organism: Dicrurus megarhynchus (assembly GCA_013399195.1). Lineage (NCBI taxonomy): Eukaryota > Metazoa > Chordata > Aves > Passeriformes > Dicruridae > Dicrurus > Dicrurus megarhynchus. Next base: position 2,340,169 of record VXAD01007430.1, read on the forward strand.
TACAACTCCAAAGCAGTTTGCACTAATGCACTTAATCCTGGCTTCTCAGGAAACCCTGCAGTGAAACTGCTCACCCAAAGAGAGACAGAAACACACGTTATTAGGACTTCAAAATAAAAGTGAGTTCGGCGTCCTCTCACCAGGCCCCTTTCTGCATCTCCATCACTTCAGCCTCCCTATGTGCAAGGAGTGGCTGAATGAACATCATTGCACCACCAGCTCTGCTCCACAGGCCATAACTTGAGTCACAAACCCTTGCCTGCTCCTGCAGTCTTGGAGCCATCTGATCCAGTTTCACTTGTCACCCAGCTGCCCAGAGAAGAACACAGGGACTCCAGTTAAATACTGGCCTGGATATCAAAATAGCCACAGTTTAAAGCTGAGAAGAGCAGCTCTGAAAAGAGACCCATTGGCCTTCCCTCAGGTGAGATGCTGTGCCCCTTTCCTGTTATTTATGTGGACAGAGACACTGCCCATCTGAGATGATCCTACACACCTGCAGAGACAAGAAACCAGGAAAGGAAAGCTGGAGGAAGTCTAGGGAGAATGTCTGAAGGCAGCTGCCAGATCTTACTCTCCTAGGACAAGAAATCAGCATTATGTCACATCCACTCCTATCCAGCACTTGTCTTCCACAAGGAATATCTGGAGGTAGGATTATTTATAGCCTAGGAACAGTTTTCAACAGTTTCTGGAGTTCATCCTGGTGAAAAAAGAAAGGCACTGCAAACACAGCTATTGTATTAATGAAGAGACTAACACAGAGTAACTCATCTTCTTGCCTTGGTATTACCCTGCATACAAGGCAATGCCTTTTCCTGAGCAGTTACAAGCTTTAGAAGTAATTTTTAAGTAGTGAATAAATGTTTGTCTCTTCTTCTTATGGTATTTAGTAGCAAGCCAGTACCTGGATGTGCTATGGGACTTGAGAGGGACAATATCCACACCATTTTTAGGGAGGGTATCTCAGAGTGGCTTATCTTACAGCTGGATAATTCCGCTCTTCAAGATGGTTTGCATCCAAAATACTTCATATATAGATCTGTGGGGTTCCTTTAGTGGTTTAAAAACAGACTACTTTTTTCACTTGCCCAGTGTGTGTAACAGCACCTGAAGCACTAGAATTTATGTAGTGTGTAATGGTAATGGTTTTAAACTAAAAGAGATGCAATTTAGACAGGATATATGGAAGAAATTTTTTCAAGTGAGGCTCGTGAGACACTGGAATAGGTTGTCCAGAGAGGTGGCCCATCTCTGGAAACATTTAAAGTCCGGTTGGACAGAGCCCTGAGCAATCTGATTTAGCTGAAGATGTTGCTGCTCATTCCAGGGGGGTTTGGACTAGATGACCTTTAAATGTCCCTTCCATTATTCTGTGATTTTATAAAAATTATTCTATGATTTTGTAACAATAAATATCAGCAAATCAATTAATCAATGTACATTAAGCATGTTGCTATTCCACTACTGCATGTCATCAGTATTCCACTTGCACTGTACAAATATAAAATGCATCTATTTTCTGTGCCGGCAAATGAGCCTACTGAAAGTAGATTAATTTTTTGGCTGCGTGCTGGGCCTGAAAACCAGCTGTGTCCTGAGCTGCCTGGGGGATGCTACGCTCGCTGTGCTGCTGCACATTACAGCAGGCTGCAGCAGCAGCATGCACTGCTGCTCCTGTCATCCCAACAGTGCTGTTCTGCTGTCAACGTGCCAGACAGTCAAGTAGTTTGCTTACATGCAACTGCACTTATGAAGTCTATATTTTTCCCTCCCATTTGTTGCCTGATGTAAGTTAAATACATTTTTTCTTCCTCAGCACTGTGGTTTTATGTCCGTTTCTGGTATTTTCCTCTATCCATGAGATGGATGCTGCTGGCTGACTAAGATCCCAAGAATGACACGTAGTACACTGCTGATATAACTCTCTTTTGGCAGCTAAATTGTACATCTTCATACACCACTGATGGAGTCTGGGATCCCACTCTCCAAAAGCCCATGATTATATGTGGAACATTTCTCCTGGCCGCTATGCCTGAGAGAAGGAATCACAACCACCTGGCAAACTTCCACCACTTTTGACTTAAGTTCAAACTGAACTGCAATCAATCTGAAGCAGTCTAAGCTCACTTCCAGCAGATGCCTGTGACTGTGATACTCCTTCTTGTATGGCCTGGTGTGGTAAGCCCAGATAAGCTTTCCACAAAGCTTTTGGGGAAGTCTTTCCCAGCTCCAAGTTTGCTGGCCAAACAATACTGGCATGGGAATATCATCTCTTAGTTAATTCACACCTGAAATTTTGGTCTATAGGTGAGCAGCAGTACAACAGAAGGAACCTTGCAATGGGGTATATAAACCATACAATCCAATCACTCTTCCTATGCATGAGTGATCCTATCTACTGTCTTTCCAAACACTCTGTGAAGTCAAGAATACTCAAGCCCGTCAGTTATGGGCAGTGTATCAGCAGTTACATCTGAAATACCAGCTATAATCTCAAGAACTTGAATGACACCTCATTTTCTTACTAGCCAGGGCAAGCAAAAGCAGCATGCAGCCCTAGAAAAGTCTTGGACACATGTGCTGGCCTCTTCTCCAGCTTCCAACCAGGAAATGCAGGAAGGCAGTCAGGTCTGATGGAAGAAAACCAGCAACTGTCAGGAGCAGAAAAGATACAGAAAACTGAGGGGATATATCATATCCTGCAACACTTCACCATGCATATGTAGCACTGATAAAGCTGTAAAGGATACAGAGCACAGTGCATCTACACAAGCTCCCAGGCTACACTGGCCATGATGCCCATAATTTAATTTGTGGAGGAAACACTTCAGTGCAGGAAAACCCTCTGAGATTCAGAATGCTCTTTCTTATGAGATTGACAAAACATTAGGGCGTACCAATTAAAATGAAGGAGAGTTTGGAAGTTTCCTGTGCACTATGTAACTTGACTCCTACAATAAATGGGAACTACGCATCAAGTAATTTTTCCTTAGAAAGTATATTTCCATTTTCCTTCTGGAAAGCATAGTTTCCCCATAGCTTAGAGACAGTGTTGCTGCCCCATAAAAGCTCTCCCATAGTCCTAGAGGTGAGCAAGATCCTCACAGCATTAGGTATGCAGTTGTTTCAAAGTACCAAAATAATCCCCAGGAAAACTGGAAAAGTTGTCTCGTTTATACTGATTTCTTGTTTTAAGGATTCAATCTGGTTATCTAAAATTTACAAGTATGATAAAGAAATTTAAGAAACAGATTAGTGTGCTTTAACCCATTTTCAACCTAATAGCATCTTAAGTGTTTATGGTAAAATACTGCTGTCATTTGCCAGACTAATTAAAACAGGTTTTTAAAAACAATAAAATAAAATAAAACCCACAACCTGAAAAAACCCAACATGCAAAGCAACACCACCAAGTATTTTCCAATTTTTTTTAACAGTGCTTTGGGTGCCAGTTCCAGGTTTGCAAATTAAGTTCCTGCTCTATTCACAGATATGGCAGATGGTCTCGTGTTAATGAGTTTCAGAAAGTGGGAGGTGGAATAACACCACTGTGGCAGTGATGAACTTTATGCAACAACGCTCTCTGGGTCTCCATGCAGGCATCACATCACCTTAGTGCCCAGTAGATACTCCAGAGTGCTGCTGTGTCCTCAAGGGAAAGAGCATCACACAGACTGGAAGGCCCCTGCATAAAGGCATCCTTGCACTTTTTTTTTGCAGGGTGAAAAACCTTACTCCAAGAAGAGAACTTGAGTAACTAAAAAGACTTACAGGCTTTTTAAAATAATAATAATTCTGTGACATTATCTAATGTGGGCTGAAAGTATGTATGTTCAAAATTTCTTTGTATGAATAGTATCTTTACTGCCTGTGAAGCTTATATAGATTTGAAAATCCTATCATCTAATGACCACTTAGCTTTCTACTATAACTTCTCATCCTATGGACTAGAAGGATGAAATTAAGGAGAAAATAAGTTGGAAAACAGAAATAACAGAAGTTTGGCTTCCTTTGGTGAATAGTTAGCTACCTTTTAATGGATGTTATTAAGATATTCCTTTACCAGTACTCGTAACCATGATTCCCCCCTGTCCATTTCACCATGCTTTATTAATAATATGTATTCATTAAATTCTTGAAAGATACTCTTAAAAAAGATTCATCAGACTCTGGTTGAAATATATGCCATGAAATAAAGGTTTTGCTAGAGTGCTGATGTGATGGGCATATGGCCAGGACATGAGGGGCTTCAGAAAGTCTTTAATGAATGCAAAGAAAGGTTGCAACAAGAACATGATTAAAACAAAAGGAAAATTATCCATTACTTTGTGATAGTGCAAGATCACTAACTGACCAAAATTTAATTACTGAGTACTTTTTAGAAAATTAGTGATTAAAAATTTTGAAGTTCAGGTTTTAAAACTACAACATAGAACCATTTGCTGCTACATTAAATTACTTTTGCACCAGCAAAAGTGATCATTATTATCATCATCATCATTTCAGTGAAATAAAAATAATAAGGTAACATGACATTGGTAAGGCAGCCCTAAACCTACCACACTCTGCAACCCTGATGTGGTGAGCATTACATTGGAAGCAGTTTCTCCTGTTATACTGAGTTAATATGATCTGGGATTGCAAACTCCTGGAGGACTCAGGAAGTGTTGGACACGTTGCTGGGAGTGCCTGATGAATAAGAGCCCCTACACTAATCCCCAGTGCCCATGACACCCCAAATACCAGGAATTGCTACTGCCTGGCAAAAACCTGGGACTCGGAACTCTTACAAACGGGCTTCCCGCAAGTGACTCCCGTTTTGAAACGTGAAACCCTGTAGCCGTGTTCAAATGTGAGTCCCTCAGGTTACTCAGCATAGCTTTGGACATATTTATATCCTAGCAGATGCATTTGATCTAACAAACAAATAACTCCTATTGCCAAGGTAGTCCATGTTTTTAATATTTTCACTGAATACTCTGTCTCAGCCCTTCCCGTTAATAGGGTTTCCCAATAAATTATATAACTCTGGGTTCTGTTGCATTTTCTACTGAGAAAATGGCATAGAAGTGATATATCTAGACCTGGGCTTTTTCACAATTCTCAGGACCCTGCAGTTCCACAGAAACACTAATCTGTAGAACCACATAGCCTATTCTAAGATGAAGATGGGATAAATTCTAACAGATTAATTTAAAAAAACCAATGAAAATTAATGGGGGGAAAAGTACACTTGCAACTGCTAGCTGTGTTAGCATGGAAGACTGCATGTGCTGCACCCATAGCAAAAAGCAATCGGGAGAATTTTGATTGGGGGTAAAACAAGATACACACGAGATACAATGAAGCAGGGACAGCACAAAGGTCATGTTTTTACCTCTGCGCTTCAGACTGGGAGTTTACTTCCTTTCATCAAGACAAACCAGGAAAGGACACAGATGTGAGTTACAGTTCTCACATACGTACAAAGAACACTCTTTAGCAGGACGGTATGAATTCTCCCATTTAAATTGGTCACTGCCACTTTGGAAATGCCAGGATACTGTCACAGCACAGAAAATGAAATACTTGACAAGCACTCCTAAAACAAGGTAGTTTCTATCCTTATTAAAGATCTAAGAGGCTACCCAAGATAATATAATCACAGCACCTACATCTCTCCTATCTACAATTCTAGGTTAACGTGTCTCTCTGCTGGGTCTACTGGATCACACTGTTGCACACAAGCTCCAAGTTAGTGTTTGTCTAATACCATCCACTCCATGAAATGCCGTCCTGACCTGACAGACACTCTCAGAATAGTTTATAGTCGCCACATTTTTTTTTAATTTGACAGTCTGAGTCTTTAGTATTTTATTGCTTTGGTAATTTTCCTTGGTGCTTTTATTACAGTGGTAACAAATAAAAAAACAATTAGCAAACACAGGAACCAGAGCCCTTGAAGCCTAATGAAACTTTGCCTTACTATATCAAAGGCATCTGCTTCATTGTAACAGTAATTTTATAAAACCTGATTAAAATGGGATATATTTTAAACTAAAAATTAAATAAAAATAGAAGTGAGGCTAGATGGCATGTTCCCTACAGCATTTTATTAGCAGATTAGATGTGCATCTAAACAAGAAATAACATATACAAATAGATGTGAGTATAAACCTTATATTTAATGCCTATTTACCTCCCTAGGTCCTATTAAACTTTGATGCTGAGCAAAACTAGCAGATGCTCCCAGTACTGCTGTTAAATTTTTTAATCTGGATGTATCTCTTAGTCTTGAATAATAAAAGAGTTGCTCACCTTTTAAAAACTTTGAATTGTTTAGAATTATTATCTGGGGAATGTAAGATGAACTGGATGGGAATGAAAGAAGAACTACATGGGAATTAGTGACTTTATACTAACCTTCCCTGGTTATGTAATTTAATTTTAATTTAATAAAGGCATCTATATAGTTGTTGTTACCGTTCTGAAACTCACAGTCCCCATAAGAAAGATTGCCCAATGTCCAAGGCTGGATGGGGCTTTGAGCAACCTGATCTAGTTGAAGGTGTCCTTCCTCATGGCAGGGGGGTTGGAATGAGATAATCTTTAAGGTCCTTTCCAACCCAAACCATTCTACGAATAATCGGACAGCAGTATGGCGATACACAAAACTACCTTTCTACCCTTAAAAAAAAAAAAAAGGAAACAATCCCCCTGAAACCTCATAATTTATCCATCACTCTCAAAGAAACAGCTTCACATTTCATACATATTCAAAAAGGTGTGACTGCTTCCAGTGTAATATCATTTGTCACTGATGAGGTCACTCAAACAGACCCCAAATACCTCTAGACACCACGCAAGACACGATCATTTGTCATTCTTATTCACGGGCTCTTTCTCAGTTTGCATTCTCCAGCTCTATACAGCTGTAACTTCTATGAGAGGGACCAAAATTTCCTGCAGCTTTATAAATATTAAATATTTTCTGATACAAGCTACAAGATGATTTAATACAGAGGCAGTCAACCAAGCAGGCAGGCATCTTAGCAGGGCCATGCAGCCAGCCCACACATGGGATTATCTGTCCTGGACAGTCCTGCAGCTGCACTGGATGCTGGATGCACAGCCTCTTTCCACATGCTATCTTTGGTGGATGAGGTGAGACAGGACAAACTGCATTGCTGAGTAGCATCAAAATAAATGCACCACAGGGAGGAATCGACTCTGAGATAAATACATTCCCAGATTCATCACCCTGCCCATGCACAGCAGGGGTCATGGCACAAAACTCTTCTCCAAGGCTGAAAGCAGGTTGACTGATCAGAACCGAACACCATTTTTTTTGCTAAATCCTAACACATGGACTGTATTCTTTCATCCATTAATTTAAAAACTAAGTCACATTTGCCTAACTTGATTTTTTTTCCTTTTATGCTAGCTAGTGAAATGTACATTCAGTGCTCTGTTCTGTTCCAAAGCTCTTCTCACGTAACAACATAGCAAATCCATATCACAAAGCAACTTATGCTTCTTAAGTAACAAATAAAACCCAGAAAAGGAACAAAAACAGATACCAGAAGAATGCCAGAAAACTGATGGAAACCCCTGAAAGGTGATAAAAGAAATTATGGCATTTAAATAATGAAGGAAAACCCACAAACCAACCATGTGTGCAAACTTAGCAAAATGATTAGTAAGGAGGAGTCTAAGTCCTCCAAGAGCCCTGGCACCAGGCAGCAGTTTAACCACACATTTCTGACACTCTCTCCTGTGCCAGCTGAGAGACTGACAGGTGGCTGACAGATGCTACCCTGCTACCTTGTTAACACTGTGATTTTTTCTCTCATTTTATCCAAGATCTGCCTGAAGCAAACAAACTCCTCCTTATCTCTTACAGACAGGTAGGGGCAATGCAGCTTCTACAGTACATTCATCATTTTCCTCTGCATGGGGGTGGGAAAAAACCCTCTGCACTGCCTAAATTTGGGATCAGTGAATCGATTCAGCAACCACATGCTGCATTTCCTGGTGACCTGGCATCATCTAAATAGAGATGGCCTGTGAAATGAAAAATTGGATGCACGATTCTGTCCTGTTCCCTCTTGAAAGATTTATCTTTTCTCACAGCAAATCTGTAAAACAAAATGGGGGCTTGGATTCCATGAAGATAATAATATGGAGCAAATACCAGAATGTTCCTGAGGCTTCATGCAGGCAAGACTCCTGAATAACAAATCAGCTGCTCTTTCCTGACTTAGGTCTGAAAAAGTGATTTGATAATGAAATTTGCTGTAAGAACAGGTGGCTTAAAGAGCTTAAAAGATGCATATATGGGACGTGTTCTGCTTTAAATGCCAACCTCTTCTGAACAGATGACCAAAATATTTTTGCTGTTTAGGAAAGTGCACTATGCTTATTTTGCTTGCTGTGCAAGTTTGCAAAGAACACAATTATTGAGCTGAACATTTAGTCCTGTCTGTCTAAGTCATTAAAGATTGCCTTAATTACTTAATCCCATGGGATTTTAAAAAATATCAGTATAGCTATATGACAGTCTTCTGCCCAGTATTTCCTCTAAATAGGAATGGAAATAGTTACAGTGACACATCTGGAACCAAAGACATGGTCATGTTTCTAGACTGAGCTACAAGGATTAATAAATGTCATTTGAAGTAATGGTTAATAATGGAGTAAGCAGGTTGTTCAGTAATCATCAGCTAACATTTATATACTTGTACATTCAAAACAAATTAGATCTTTGCAACTTCCAGATTAATTTTTCAAACAAGCAAATACCTACAGAAAGGGTGTTGTATCAGTTAATTCCCTTTTCCTGTGACCATCCTTCTTCTATTCACATGACAATATTAGATCACCAGGCACCAACCTGGAGCAAACCAAGTTGCTCCCCCCAAACAATGGAAAAGCACAGAGGGTCACACTGGAACTCAAAGATCACAGTCCAACACAGGAGAACCTGAACAGATGTGGCCATGACCCTCCCTATGGCATGCATTAGAGAGCGGGAAAAGAGAGAACCTCTGAGTTTCTTTGAAAATGTTAATTCTCTCCTAGCCCTGCACTGTTCTCCCAAACAGACATCCCAACTCTAGAGTAAACTCCAATATGGATATAAACAGCTTTACATCCATTGAAAACATACCCCAGTTTTGGGACTTAGGATGTTTATAATCTTACAGCAAGCAGTCAGAGAGTTCACAGTAAATCCTTTCAGGCATGTATTGGATTGTAAAATATGCTTGTGATGTTTCCAGGATCATTAGGTCACACACACCATTGCTAATGCCCTACTCATAGAAGCAGCAGTCACAAACACTTACCTTTGCAAACAAAGCATTTAATATGGAAATATTTGCTCTGAACTCTCAAAACTTCTCCTTTGCATGGTTTTCCACAGGTATTGCAGAGAATTGCAGTACTTGATGGCTTCTCCAGCTGGCTGTGTACAGCCTGTGGTTGTGAAACTGCAAGGGAAAACAAAAGGTAGAGCATTTTAAAGGCCATCAGATGCATCTTCTGTAAGACCTACATGTAATGACAATTAATACCTGGGACAAATCAGGTGAAGCAGATAAAAGTTTTAACTTCTGGGATTGGCCAGCACAGGAGAAAAGATCTGCCAAAAGGAGCTGAGCCGAGCCAACCCTGTCACTTCATAACTTTGAAAGCTTTTGACTGAACACACTTCAAACATAAATCAGAATTTCTTACAGAGGAAAGAATCCACATGATCAAGTCTTGAGAGCCTCCACCTGAATTTCAAAAAATGCTTTGTCATATTTTCTCTTCAAGAAATCAAAGACTATACATAAAAGCTAAAGATTATAGATAAAATCTATTGGTTTTATTAAAAATATCTTTAATGGGACTTGGTAACTCTTACACTTTGAGCTACTGATCTTTAAAGTTCACGGTAAATGCCTTTTTTACTGATTTTAAAGCAGAAATCTAGTTCTGTAGATGTTTTGAGTACTTCTGAAACATTGACACCCCTATAAATACCACATATATCTGATCATTAAACAAAGTTTTCTTTAATTTTGTAAGGAAACCAGGATTTCAAGAGGTTAGGTTAATCTAGGCTAGTGAAAATTAGGTGAATTAAAAATTTGCTGCCATCTTGTGATGTAAATTAGAAATTGCATTTATTGTGCTGTTGGAAACACAAGATAAGTTGGCATCTCAATGTGTTATGTGGAACAGGTGAGAGGTGACCTTATTCTTGCAATCCTGCTGCAGCACTTGCATCAATTTTTTATCACAGTGTACTTAGGAGTCAAAAGAGGAAACATCAAGACAATTAATTATAAAAGAGCTGCACTGTAACTCAACAGATCTGCCTTTTTCCCTGTGTGAAGAACTAATAACAGGAAGGCATATAAAGCATTTTAAGTAAATGACATATTTAACGACATTTATCTTCTGTAATGTGGCATGCTTACTCCAAGGCTGGATTGCTTATTTCAAAGTGATTGAGTTTGTTTAAATTCTAGCTACAAAAAAAACTTACCAACCAATCAACCAACCAGTCAAGATGGAGCAACCTCCCATAAGCCAATAGGTTTAAGTGAAAAAGGCCTTTCCACATCCACTGAGTTGAAGGAGTCAGTACTCCAGTAACATATTAAGCTTCCCCTCCCACACAGTCTTCCAGGGGACTTGCTGCAAGTTTTACCCAAAACAGCACTTTCTACTCCTGTAACTAAAGTGGTTTGAGGTTTTCTTTACCCAGAAGATACATGGGATTGAGCTCCTCATGGCATTATTTACCACCCATTAGCATTTTGCCTTGTCTGCTAAAATTACACGTTTTGTGATGGTTACAAAAGTCCTGCTCAAGGCAATGTGAACTTTGGAGCAGTTACTGAAGGCCTGGTTATAATTAAGGACATCTCCAATAAAAACAACATGAGCACGACAGGCAACTGGAAGTCCGCAGAAAGGCAGATGCCCAAACTTACACAGAGCAAAGAGTACACATCGTTCAGGCATCGTTGAGGGTCTGATTTATTCCTCAAATAAAAACAGAGGAAACTCTGAACTTTGCAATACTTTACTTTTGACACAAGAATCTCTCTGTACTGTAACCTGCCCAAAACAAACTACCCATCCTGCTAAAGAATCAACCCTGTAAGAAACCAAAACAAAGTATTTTCCCAAGTTAGTTACTAGAATAGCTGCTAAAAGTTTGCAACTATAAATAAAGGTTTGCTATCTCCAGATTTACTAACAAGCATCAAATTTGTAGCACATAATTCAGGAAAGACTTGACTTAAAGGGAGCTGACCACAGCCAGAACATTTTGGCCTAAACAGTTGCATTTGAAATATAAAATTCTGATTGGAACAATTAAACAATTCTTCACACTCAACTATTTCCATGTTTCAGCCTTTCAGAACAGCATCTCACCAGAGGCATCCATGCCTGGCCAGGGTAGAGAGCTGCCAGCTCATGCCGTGGTGTGTCCCACAGGCCAGAGAAACCTGGCTCAGGAATTCCAGCCGCAGTGCAGAGCACGCCCAGGAGGAGCCCAGGAGGAGCCCAGGAGGAGCCCAGGAGGAGCCCAGGAGGAGCCCAGGAGCTCTGCCAGCGAGCCCGAGGGCAGCCCAGCCCACCCCACCAAACACAGCCCCCCTTCCCTAAAGTGACAATGGCCTCACATTTCCAGAGAAAACACTGCTTTTCTATTTGCTTTCTTGCCCCTGGGAGTCCAATGCTGCAGAACACTGAAAATTGTTGCAAAGTTTTTTTTGTTTTGTTTTCTGGAAATTGTTGCAAACTGAAAATGTGGCAGAAAACAGAAAGATTTGTTTTCCACAATGTATTTGGTGCTCAGTGTGCAGAGCTATGGGGCAGGACAACTTCACACATTTCCTTCTCCTTGGGTCTCTAAATCAAGGTTCAGAATCAAAAAAACCCCAGCAATTCAGCTATAAATAAATTAAAAAGGAAAATATTTAGTATTTTTTAAAAATTCTTCTTTGGAATTTCTTTTGGAATTTTTCCATTAAACCTGAAGTAACAAAAAGCGTATTTAAAATATACACCACAGACAAAAGAATAATTACTTTTCTTTTCTCTCAGTTCAGAACTAAGCTACTCAGTATTTCACACAAAACCCCAGTGGGAATACAGTGCCTCTGAGATCAGTACAAAGCGGTCCTTCTGAAGACAGGTTAAAACATTTGCTCTTCCATCTAGCACAACAAAATCATATAATTAATCACAGTTTATATTTTAAAACATTGACACTTAATATGATTTATGTGGAAATTTCAACTGCTTAAAATTCTGAGAAACTAACTCTATTAGGGAACTTGACATTTTAACTTAGGTTTCAAACCATATTTAAGGAGGTATGTTTAAATGGCAGTTATCAGCATTCTACCTTTATGCCTTTATGTATCAAAATTAGTCTCCAAAGCAGCAGAAGAAACAATCAACACATTTAATGAGTGAAATAATGAATTAGCGATGGAATGTAATGATCTGAGACTACTCATCAGATCTTAACTAACTAAAAGAGTTCATTAAAAATTAAATGCTTGCATTATATCCTGATATGCAGAAATTTCCTTCTTAACTTTAAATTACTTTTTCTAAACCAAAATACAACTGAATACCTGATTCTCTAAGTTTCCCTTTCTCCCAGACTACATTCTGCCCCAGCAGAGGTATCCTCATGAATCCTTAAACCCTAAAAGGATCTGACTGCACTCACTTTTTGACAAGGACAAAAACTGGCAAGGAATGAACGAGCAGTTTCCACAGCACTTCTTTGTGCAAGACTTGTCTGCTGGGGACATCACTGCCAATATTCTTGCCAACTGTCCAGTGCTCACACATCTTTCATGTCAAGACTCAGCCTGTCTCCACCAGGCTACACAGTAGATTATTCTGCAGTTCTGGACCAAGTAGGGCACATTAACCAGCAACGGTTTGCGAAAAATTGTCAAATAAGATAAACTCCTCAGACTTAGTTCTAAACTGCTGAGTCCAGACATGCACTTGCTGCACGTACCACAGGGAAGGGGGGATGGTGGCACTGCCTATTATTGAAGCTTCATTACACATCTTATGGCCACTGTCAAGTGATGTTTTCAGTGCACTTATAACTTCTGCAGATTCACAGAATAGCCTGAGTTGGAAGGGACTGACAGGGATCATCAAGTCCAACTCTTGGCCCTGCATAGGACCATCCCCAAGAATCACAATATTTTCCTGAGAGCTTTGCCAAACTTTAACCACTTACATGAACATTAGTTGTATTTGCTGTTCTCAAACTCATTTCTTCAGGGAAAATTTCAGACAAAATTTAAGTTTTTTATAAAGGTGAAAAAGGGATAGTATACAGTACGCTGGTTTTCAACGTTAAAAAGAAAGCAAAGCACATTGCTTTTGGAAGTATTTGGAGTAAAGGCTGCAGCCTGACACCGGTGAACACTGTGACAGGTACACTGGATCCATGAAAATCCACAGCTTGTGGTAAAAACCCAACCCTTTGACTAAGCCCATCTCCTTCAGCATTGCTAGACTGAGCAGGATTTAACAGCCAGGGGGACCGGGATAAGGCGCCGGAGATAAGGAAAAGATTTGGCTGAGACAGGAGTGCTTTGGAAGCAGAACAAGACAAGCTGATGGTGGTGACAGAAGGGAGAGGATTCACAAGTCCCTGGTCATACTCTGCTCAGGAGCCTGGGATAGAAAATGTCACCTTCTCTCTGCTGCGAGCAAACTGCCGAGGGAAATCAAACTCTTGGCAAAAGATCCGGTCTAGGACTGGTCTACGCAGAGGATGACAAACCCCTCTGCTATCAGGCTCTCCAACAGCTAAATAAGAAATCTTCATGGTAGATTACAGACCTGAAGAAACATGTCCAGAAACTGCAGAATTCGGCACAGCCCTAATGCTTTTTCCAGTTTGGTGTGTTTTAACTCTGCAGAGGAACCTACAGAAGCCGTTTCTGAGCGTGGAAATCAAGTACTGAAAATTAAGAAGTGTCATGCTTAAGAATATACATTTAATCTGGAATCAAACCTCAACTATAAAGTTTAATAAAAAAGATTTCCACCTTCTTTGTTTACTATGCAGACGTAACTAAGGCCACATAACTCCTTTGTGCCACATTATTTAACCCTGTTCTAAAAAACCAGTTTAATAGATTTACTGCTCTTGGTGATTAAAGAAGCCCAAAATAATAAAGGGCCAAATGACACAATTTGATATTATGATCTCACAATCCTTGAATGATTTGGGTTGGAAGAGACTTTAAAGGTCACCTACTTCCAACCCTCCTGCATAGGCAGGGACACCTTCCTCTACACTATGTTTCTCAATGCCCCATCCAACCTGTCCTTCTATGATACAGACATTTTAAAGAGTACTGTGATCTAAAGAAAGGTGTCATTTGAGTGGAGAGACAACAGTCATGTGAAAAGAAATTTTATTCCTAATACTTGCAATCCCCCCAATTACCTCTCAATGCAGGGAAAATGGTAATTTCTCACCAAGGTTCCTGGAAGGATAGTGCCGAATCAGAGCCTAAAGGCAACAATGAAAGGAAAACCAAAGGGCCTGGGGGGGGGGGCACCTCCCCTGTCCTTTTTGTGGGTTATTCTGGGTTTTTTTTATTGTCTTCTGGAGGTTGGGTTAAAAAAGTGCAGGCCTTCCATTTCAGGCTCATATAAATACAGTATCATTAGCCTGCAACAGCAATCCTTCATCAGCAGAAAAGCTACATCAATTTTCTTCAGCAACTATCAGCACTACAGGCTCCTCTATAAATCCACAACCTTTTGCTTCATGAGATGAAAACATTTTCTTGAGGGGAAAAAATACTAGGCATCAATATTTAAAATTAAAATTATCAGCTCTCTAGTTCACAATAATGCTGAGCTTTTTCAACAAAGGCAAAGGCCACATTCCAACTCTGAAGCAAAAACGCATGGCCCTGATAAGGGATATTATTCTGCATGAAGAATTACCAGCAAATTATCTTTGTGTTGACACTGAAACCTTTCATCTCTATAGCTAGAGGTGGTTACTGAAAATCAAAATAAACTAATATGAGACCCAAATGCCATTTACTCATTAAAGTATTTGAGAAACAGGACAGAATTATTGATTGCTGACATGCTGTATCAAGTGATTTAGGGAGGGTGAGGTTCACAGCAGCCCAGAGGGGAATTAAATTTGCAATCTTCCTGGAGCAGGATTAAAGGAGAAGCAGACAAGTACAGCAGCACCAGGCTGGAATTAGAGACTGGAGTTTAAGTTGTTGTTTTAACAAACCCTTCTTGTGTCAACTGAGTCAAAACACTCAGGGCTGAATTTAAAAACATCCAGATGAAAACAAAGGAAAGAAGCATTTAAGTGCCTGTAAATATCCCACTGAGGCATTATTCATGCTGTATAACTGGCCCCTGTTCTCTCCCTGCCTTGTGTCTGTGTTTAAAATCCAGTGATGAGGAGTTGTGCTGGTGTGAGGGTAAGGATAACACAGAAATACATAATACAGTAATACATGCAGTGATCAGAGAACTACATGGGTGTCACCTGTAAATTTAATTTAGATTAGTTCGTTTTTTTTTTCCTAAGAACCAGTGATTCATTATGGAGCCTTGTGGGGGCCTGAGACCCCATTGGTGCTTTCCACAGAAAGGATGAGGAAAAGAGTAATTATGTAATGGGAACTCCAGAAGCTCTTCCCATCCATCCTGCAAATGCCACTCAGCAGTGGGGAAGAGCAATTCCCTGGCCCCAGCTTTGCCTAAGGAGTGGACATGTTAGATGTTCTGGAACAGCATAATAAATAACTTGTGGTAAGGTGGTTTACCCTATTGCTCAATTAGCACCTCGTGTTAAACGACTTTACAAATGTGTTCCCCTGCTTTATGGTGCCTTCTCATTGTAACACAATGCCCTGCTCTTCTGTATGTCTCAAGAGAAACCAGAAGGTCACAAGGATAAAGGGAAAGAAGTTTTGCTTTCAATGTCCATATTAAGTGGTCCCTTGAGCCCTCCAGCTGGCCACACAGAGGGCTGAAGTGTCCCCAGGCCAGCCCATGAGTTCACTCCCTTTCCCAACAGTGCTCTTCCGCACTGAGAGGGTCCAGGCACCCCCCTAGAAGTGCTCACTGCTCTTTCCAAAACCTCTGCGGTGGCTCCTACAGCAAAGCACTGTTACTTCTCTCTTTAGTTCCTGTATTATAAAAGAAAATATTCACCAAATTCAATAAATCTCTTTGTCAATAGGTTTCAATTTAATTCTTTCATATTGTCCAAAAGTACAAAACAAAATTCTTCAAGAATTGTGTTCCTTTTTGAAATGTATACCTGCCTCTACCACAACTAAACAACCACTCCTACAGTGCCTTTCCAAGGCATGCCTTTTCCAGCACTTCCTACACATCATTATCAAAACAGAAACCCACAGCTGATACAGGGCAGCAGGCACACAGCACAACTGAGGCAAGCTCGGCTTTTACCTCCAGTTATGGAGTTTATGGGACCAGAAGCAAAGGAGAGGCGTTATCCAGCAAGATGTGAGTAAACCATGCACAAGAGATGCAGCACAGCTCGAGTATTCACACAGGAGCTTCAAATCTCACCATATGCTCAGCGCTAAATTCACATCACATAAACAAACTTAGCACAAGCTAACCTCCTGCCCTCATTACGGTAATAAAATATTTACCGAATTCAAGCACAGTTAGCAAAAATCTCTGCTGAATTTGAGTAACTGCTACTGCAGCATTGTAAAGGCTACTTTTGCACAGGTTTGCAATGAGAAAGGATATAGAAACAACACTCCAAGATATCTGCAAAAGAAATAGGACCTTTTTTCCCCTTACAGTCTAATATAAACTCTGAAATAAATTTAAATTAAAAAAATGAGGGAAGTTTTCAAATTGAGCTATCAGCTAACTACCAGAATCATTATCATTTCCAACTCATCATTCGTATAATTAAAAGAACACAAAGCATAATTTACAATAAATGTTTAACCATCCTTCCCCACTCTGCCGTGTTTCCACATAAACACAGAGTTGTTACTCTCATGACAGCATCAGTGATTTAGTTACCACAGCCCCAGATGAAAAACAAGCCATTTCAGGTCTAGGCTGTCCAAAATGTGGAGCCATCACACTGTACCTGTATCTTCTGGCATTGCTGCATTAATTCCCTTCCAGAGGGGAAATGCCACCCAAAGCCCTGCTGCTGTGTGGCCGCTGCTGCGGGGAGCGGGATCCGCAGCGTGCGCTGCCACAGCCACCAACCACCCCGACCCCAGCACGCCCAGGGTCAGATGACTCCTGCAGCACCCACGCACAGGCGGGAGCTGAGCCAACGCCTCGCCGTCACCACCGTGTAAAAATAGCGTCCTACAGAAGCCCAAATACTGACACGTCCATGGGGGGTGGCACCACTGGCAGGGTCCCAGGGGGACCAGATGGAGGACGTTGCCAGCACGGGGTGTCTTTGCATCAGGTGATACCACAGCCACTTCAGGTGGTGCTGGGCACCTGGCTAAAAGACAGGCTAAAAGAACTCAAACCTGCAAACTCCTTGTCATAAACACAGGTGAGATAGCAGGGAAACCCCTCTAGACATCCCCCAAACACAGCGGTCCCTTCCCCCTGGTGCAGGAGGGCACAGCACTGATGTCGGAAGGAGATGATGTAAGCAGCGAGATGCTCTCACTGTGAGACACCTGGCAGCCAAAAATCTCTCCCCTGATTGCTCATATGGAGTTGCAAAGTGTATCACTGGAATAGCAGTGATGTGTTGAGCTATTTAAAGCACCACATGGGAACAGAACGAGCATTTCTATAAGGACTGACTTCAGAAATCTATATGGTGAGTACACCACTGCCTGGGCCATGCCAGACATGGTCTGTAACTTTAAATAGCCCTCAGCTGACATGGCCTGAGACCCAGAGCACAGCTCTGAAGATCCCAGGTACTATAAACTGAATCAAAACTGTGAACTACTCAATTTAAAAAAAAAAAAAAATCTTATATATGCATTATCTTGCAGCAACTGCCTTTTGACATGAAACTCTTATGGCAGCATTTTATTTTGTTCAATATTGTTGTGCTGCCTGCGTGAAGCCAAATCCATCCTCACAGTCTCTTGGATCACCATCAGCCATCCTGGCTGAGCTCTCCAGTTATTTGCAGGATTTGGCCTACTTAGTTTTTCCCAGCGGCTACTTCAGCTTGGCAGAAACACAAAAGGCACTTTGCTAAATGGCAACACTCTGAAGGCACACAAATTAATAGGCAGGAAAAGTGAAAGGGCTTTCACTCTAACACAGCTTTTCCCTCTGCTTGCCAGGCTTCCAAGGCTAAACACTTGGTAACCTGCATTTTAACGTTGTATGATCATAATGCAGTCACACAGTGCACTAATTTGTATTTACAATTTGAGGTGTGATCCCTGAGCCTCCCCTGCAGTCCCACCAGTTGGCCACAGCAAAGGAGAAATCACATTCAAGGAGCTCAGAGGGTTTTTTCATGGTGTTTCTGAGAAACTCCATCACCACTCATGGGCTTCACAGGCCCAAAGCATGAGGCCATTGCGTTTCATTAGCGTGATGGGCTGACTCGGGGGAGCGTGACAAGGGGCAGCAGTGACAGCAGCACAGGCGAGAGATCAGAGACCTCCTGCTGCAAATGATCCAGAAAACTGCGTAGCTTTAACCTGATTTCTCAAATCAACACAGGACAAACACCTGTAACTCCACTGTTTTAACAGGAATAACAGCACACTGCCCTTGCTACAGAAAAGGACAAGACACTTGGCTCCTCTTAAAATCTCAAGTGAAGTCCTGGTAGCCACAGCAGTGCCCATCCTCTGTTTCAGGTTTGCTTTTTTCCAGGGTTACATTACCCAGGTCAGTGCCTTCATCAACATCTTTGCAAACAGCAACCAGACAGCAACAAATTTAGGCCACTCCGAAATGGATTAGTTGGCTGCAAAATCTTTATAACCTATGGTACCATGAGTTATAAATGACATTTTAAGAAGTTTTCAGATCTGTTCCTAATTAACTCATGCTTTTTTTCCTGTACTCAACTTTCCAGTGTAAGCTAAAGTGACTGTTGGCAGTAACTGGACTGGTTTATAGTTTAGTTTTAGGTAGTTCCTGCAAGGAACAAGGAGTTAGACTTGATGATCCTCGTGAGTCCCTTTCAACTCAAGATATTCCAATAGGATTCTATGATTCTATGAAGGTGACAGTGTACAGTCGAACCCTGTTCCTGTTCTTCCACATTCACAGCACTTCACTAGGCCTGTTTGGAACTTTTTCCACAGCCTGTCTCTGAAAATGTTTTGGAAGAATTATTTTATTAGATGTAGAAGAATGTAGAGATTTTTCCTCATTACAAAATATGGAAGTATTTTCTAACTAAGAATTTTTAAAAAAATCAGAGTTATAACACCACCTGAGATTCAGGGACTTTGCAGTATACAACAGGTATGTACCTCTTTGCTTGCAGCAACTCTTACGCTGCTTGGGATTGGCATCTTGGTTTAAATTTTACATTGCCCTGTGTGGAGTCAGGAGCTGGACTCAACAATCCCCATGGGTTCCTTCCAGCTCAGGAGCCTTTATGATTTTATAAAACTATGTCCCTGGATTTCAAGGCGCTCATCAAGTTTCTACCCAATCGTATATATGTCTGTTCAATAGCAAACGGAGACTACAGAGTCCAGTCTCAATAAGACATAATAAGATCAATCTTAATCAATAAGTTTAAGATACTAACTTTTCATAAATAATATATAATTAATGAATTTTACTTTGAAAAGACTGGAAAATACAAGTAATCATCATATTTCACAGATATGCTCAGTACATTTTAACATGTATTTCCTTTTAAGTTGCAAAAACTGGTTGCAGTGCTGCTTTATGTTATTTTCGGTTTTGGATGGTTTTGACCAGGTTAGTGCTAATTTGGATTTTCTACTGGAGATAAATACGATCACAGAGAGAGGCACTGCTCTCTTCTCTGTGCTGACCAGTGACAGGACCCCAGGGAATGGCCTGAAGTTGTGTAAGAGGAGGTTTAAGTTGGATAGCAGGAAAAGGCTCTTCACCCAGAGGGTGGCTGGACACTGGAACAGGCTCCCCAGGGAAGTGGTCACAGCACCAAGCCTGACAGAGTTCAAAGAGTGTTTGGACAATGCTCTCAGGCACCTGGGGTGACTCCTGGGGATGGTGCTGTGCAGAGCTACAACTTGGAACTTTGATGATCCTTGTGCATCTTTTCCAACTCAGGATATTCTATTATATGAAAAATACAATAAAATTAAACATACCTCTAGATATAATGATTTTGGTAATACTTTATCACTAGGACAAAAATGAAATTAAATATTTAACTATCACAATTTATTAATTGAACTGATGTATTCCTTGTGGTTATGCCCAAAGTTGGAACTACTGCTGAATGGCCCATGTCCTCAAGCATTCCTGATAGAAACAAAAAAGGACAAACCCATGGCAGAAGTGAAAATGAGCAGGAAAAGGGTAAATGACTTGGATAAATGGTGCCTCTACAACTAAAATCGTGTCCTCCAACTTTCTGCCCAGCCTCTCTTGCATGAATCCCATATCTGCTGGGAATGGACTTGCAAAGCCACCCAACCCTGCTCTCAGTGACCTGTCCTGCTCAGAAACAGCCTGAGTTTAAACTTCTGGCTCTCAAACACCTCCATCCTCAAGGCCATGCATGAGATAACACTTCTCATTAACTGCACAGCAATGAGCCACGTGCATGGTCGTCTTTAACTGGAACACGTACAAGCAGGTCAGAGACAGTGGGCTCTCCTACAAGGCACTGAAGCAAAGAATCTGCTTCAGCAGGAAGGCTGGACTAGATGAACTCCAGAGGTCCCTTCCAACCTCAACCACTCTGTGATTCTGTGCCAATCCTGCGTATTTATGAAGCAGGAGAAGTCAGGCTGAGGAACCACTCTGAGCTCTGCATGATGGGGAGCAGGCAGGCTGTGTTTGCTCCAGAGGTAACTGGGTCATGAGTCCTGCTCTGCTCCTTGCTATCTCTTGGGAATAAAGAGCTTCCTTCAGCCCTGAAATCCATGATGACAGCCCTTGACTGCTGGCCAGCAAGTCAGATGAATGAAAGAAGAACTTCTCCCATTCCCAGCTCCTTTCTCCAAGGGGGACCTCTCTGCAGCAGACCTAGACCCAGACCAAAGCTGGCATTAGCTCCCTGTGCTCCCCCAACTAGCATGAAAGCACCATCTAATATTCTTCAGAAAATTGTGCACCCAAAATAGTGAGCAGAAATCAAACATAAACCCTACAAAGCCTTTAGCAGAGGTTTTTATAACAGGAAAACGTGGTATATCAAACCTAAAAATAGGGTGCAAGAAAATGCTTAGAGAACTGAGAGAACCAAACACTGCCCCATAATGAGGTGAGAGCACGTCCAGAACGAAGTTTGCAAAGTGACACAGGTCAGAGGATAAAGGGATGGGGTCTGGTTAGCAGCAAAGAGACAACAAGAGCCCACAGAGATGGCCCTGCAGGTCACACACCTTCAGGAATGAACCTGCCACACAGGGACTCTGCTGACCTTATGAAACTGATAGGGATTGCCAGTAAAAGGGAACAGACATCAGATAAGGAAAAATCTGCTGAAGTAGAGGTCACAGGCTACAATTTAGCTCAGAAGAAAACCTGTCATGCAATAAGGATAAGGCAAGCAATTAACAAAAGGTATTCGTTTCTAAAAGGTCAGGCACTACAAGGGACTTTTCAGAGAAAGGACTTTGGAAAGCAAGAGGGAAACTGTATACCCAGAGGTGAGCTAGAATAATGGGATGTATTGTATTAAGGGAAGGCATCCTGGCTGCAACAGAAAAGGTACTGTAACAAGAACCACCCAGAAAAAAACTAGAATCCAAGCCCAACATTTTATGGGAGGGAAATCAAAGAAGGAGAACAAGGCAATAAATGTCAGTTGGTGTGGCCAAACATTGCATGTGGTAGGCATGAGAGTTAGAAAAACTCATTTATATCTTTGAATACAGGAGGATTTAAGCTACAATGCGAATTTGGCACTTAGGGGATTGTGAGTGGTGCAAGAAAGATGACAGGCACTGCAAAGATGCCAAGATAATTTTCGGGTACTTCTTCTGGGAGTAAATGAATGTATGGAGCAGGTTTTAAGGCAGGATTTTTCTGTGTGGGCTGATGCCACATGCACACAGAGAGAGATTACTAAATTTTAATTTATCATTGTTTTATATATAAAAGTGCCATTTAAATTGTCTGGAATTTTAAACAATGGAAATTTCAAGTGCTTACACTGAGAATAAAGAGAAGCATTACCTAAAGAATTAGATAGACTTAAAGTACCTTCATTGCATGGCTCTCTTCTGAAAAGTTACACAGACATTGCCATAATTCTGCAATCACCAGCCTATCATACAAAATTATCAAATGATGATGTGGGTTGGGTGCTATTCAGAAAAAAAAAACATTCAACCTCTCATGTGTTTTAATTAGAATCAATAAATTTAACTTTGAAGGTTTCTTAAAAAAAAAAAAAAAAAGAATTTAAAAATGCACACACCCCACCCGCATCATCCCCCCCAAAATGGGAGATTTTGAGAGTTAAGAGGCCTGGGTCTAAGGGAACACTCATGTGCCTGAAATGCCACACACATACGGCCAAACTGCAAGGCTGGAAACCCCTCCTCACACCTGCTCCTCAACATGTCCAAAGGCAGAGCAAGCTGATTTTTCACTTCTGGTTTCCCAGCTGTCCATGGCTGACTGTGGGAAAGCAACTTTGGGTTCCACACGTAGTGGAAACAGCCATGTGTGCTCGTTTGTAGCTTGTGTCTTTTGTGAGTGTGGGGCACCGACTGCTGTACTTGGCGTCACCCAGCAGATCTGAGAAGTCTCCATCTGAAGAGTTACCTCCCTTTTTTTCCAGGAAACAACAACTTCTGTGACCATAGAGACCTTCCTGAATCCTTGCCGCATTCCTTGGATACACTCATCCCACACGCCCGGGCTGCCTTTCTGCAAACCCTGCAGCTCAGCCCAGCTACGGTGCATGGCACCACCAGGACAGTTAAGAGATGGCCAAACACACGTGTTGAGACCACGGTCTGCAAGAAAAGCTGACTGTCATCTTCAGATTGGGGCCATCTGAACAAGTGGCAACGTGAGTTTTACACTGATAGATCCAATAGGGAACCATGGCTGCAAATTCCTCTTCCTCAGAGGCTCAAGCAGCTGAAAGTCCAACCCTGGTGTTTGCACAGACAGCTCTGCTTGGGTTTGCAAAGGAGAGAGAGACACTGAAAATCATGTTTATGATCTGGACCGTGAATCCCAAGTGAAAAGACCTGAACAGGAAATCTGCCCCAGAGAGGAGTGGGGATTTCAGACACATCCTCATCTGCAGCACTCTGTGTCCTGCGCACACACGCACAAATTCCCAGCACTTTAATCCTTGCCTTTAGCCCACACTGACCATGCCAGAGAACATTTTTCTGCCTGCTTTCCAAATCCCATTCTCTGTAAAGGGATGTAGCTGCAAAGCAGCAGGTCAGATCCAAATCCTGCTTAAATACATTCATTTTAGTTGATGATCACTGATGAATTTGTCAACAACACGGAGTGCTGTTCTGAAAGTAAAAAAGAAGTCACTGTTTGAAATGTGATGCCGGTACACTTAACCCTGTTCCCAGTAAAGTCCACCAGTAAAACTATTATTGATCTGGGTCGAAGACTCTCATCAGCATTCATTTCTGAATTCTGTCAAGTTTTTATCTTAGCAGTCGGCTCATCACAACCAGAAAGTTCAGCCTTTCCCCTGCTTGCCTGAGGTTACAATTTCCCATCAGTAACATCTGAAATGCAATCATGTCTCTGGGATCACTTTAATACCAAGAAACAAAGCAGATTTTTTTTTTCTTGGAGTGTGTCTAAATTAATTGATACTCTTTATTGCTCAGTTCCACCATAAGCAGCTCCAAAATCTTAAGAATTGACTTAAAAAAAATCACTGGACTCTATACCTATTACCGTTCTGCACCTCCCTGGCTGCCTGATGATCACTTACAGTATCTCCACCAGTTACTCAAACCATAGTCCTGCCAGTCCCCTCATCTTCAGAGTATTCTTTTTTGGAGAGCCATTACCCAATACCAGAAACTGTCATTGTGGTGCTATTTCCTCCCCCCAGGTCTGTAGCACCTGCTGGGTGCACCCCTGCCTAGCATCACTCTTCACACTGGTATCTGCTCCATCTATGTCCTCGAATGGGAGAGGGGAACAAGCACATTCCCTGGCTTGGAAATGAGCAAATGTTTGCAACTGGGGAAAAACAGTGTAGAAGGAATTTCCATGGCTCATTTGTCTTTCCATTCCCTGGTACAAACAGAGTAATAATAACAACAGTGATGCCTGTTTGTTACAGCAACACCAAAAACCAAAGCAAGATAAAATAATATAGAAAGCAATGGTTCATTTTGCTAGCCAAGCCACAATATATCACCCCAAATCATTAATTAATATAATTTACTAACTTGCCACTAATGCTATATGAAATATGTGTCTAAAATTATTCAAATAATAATTTAAGGACCTTTGCAAAGGCTCTTTCCTTTTTATGTTGTAGTCTACAGCATATAAAAATGTCTAAAATAATTACTCTGAAGTATAAAACTGAACTCCTGCTTTTATTTGCTCTGCTTAATTTCACATCAGAAAGGAAGTAGCTCTTGTTTTATTGCAATCAGAGTTATTTCAAATATATATAGATACTGACGTTACTGAAGTTCTGGTGCTAAAGTCACACTACCTCACACAGTGCAAATTAGTTATCTTGGCTGAATTTGTCAAAGTGTAAGAATTTCTTATTAGATTCAGTTACCCCCATACAGATCTAATTCTGCTTCATCCCCATCAGACACACGAGCACGCTGCCTCCCTTTTCACATTCAGGCTACACGATTTCTGCAATTATCTTTCAACACCACATTCATAGCAGAAATGTGTTCTATTCACACAAACACGACCCCAGAGCCTTTAGCTACAGTGCTACTTCTTGCACAGTTCTGCAACTAACAGCTCTATTACCAACAGGAACATTTTTGAGGTATCTACACAACATGCTTTTTGACCAAGTTTTGAATTGCTTAATTTGCAAACCACCATCTCATTCAGACAGCAAATGAGTTTTAGTTCAAACTAAATATTTTGTTCTGAAGCTTTATATTCACCTTTTACAGACAGAAGGGGAAGCAGCAACATCTTCTGATAAAATCATGTCTTATTTATAAAAAGAAAGATACTGCACAGCATTTTTCCCAGGTAATGTACAGAAATGCAATTCAGTGCAGGACAGACAAAAATCCAGTGCCAAATTCCACACTAACCTCACTCCCCTAATTTCAAGAGGGTTGAAACATGAAGTATCTTTATTGTGTCAAGTGAAGCCCACTATTCCCCATCCAGCCTCTGACCCTGGTTAATTCTTCACATTCTACACAAAACATACAATTAATCTAAAATTGTAGCCAAGGCCTGGTGAACGCCAAGAACCTCTTATTTTCCTCTGTCTCAAGAGAAGCCTTTATGTCTGTCCCTAACAGAGAAAAGCCTAGCAAGTCACTGCAACGTGGAGCTTAGCAGCCCCCTGCGCAGATGTAGGTCACTCCTCCTCCTCCTCACAAGGGCAAGGAAACCAGGAGTTTCATCTGGCTGCAAGCTGCTCCAATTGCCAATAATCCTACCAATTGGAGTCTTTAATAACAACCTACTAAGACGGCGATGACGCAGGATGCCGTCCCTTGACCTACATGCCGCCGAAGCGAGACGTGGGCTGTTGGGCCATCACGGACACAGCTGTTCAAGGACCCAGCTCGTGCCACGACGTGTTCTACCACATCCCCTCCTTGCTCTGTGCACAGCTCTGAGGCTGTTTGCACTCACAGTCCTCCCTCCTTAAGCACTTCAGGCTCCCTTCAACTACCCCACACGGGACGGTCGCCTACACGTGGGTTTGGTCTTTGCACCGATGGCTGCTCTTTGGGCAGCTGGCATTATATAGAAGCAGGATAAATTATGCATAGCCAAATCTGGGGGAGCATGGGGTGCAGGGATGTGTCCCACACACAGTCAGCAAGGTGCCCAATAAGCACATGGAGCCCCACCAAACCCACACACAGTTTCAGAACAGAGGACACACTATGGCCATGAGGTGCTGGGCTCATCCAGAGCAGGACAATACCCGATAGCCAACCTACTTGCAACCAGGTCCATTTATTCCTAATTTAGCTCTATTTTCCCACAAATGCTCCTCCCTGACCCCCCTTAATGTCTCCTTTCCCCAACTTCAATGCTCCTGGGCATACAGTTTCTTCACGTGTTCCTTCCACCATGTTGCTGGAGAAAGGGATTCTCCCTGTTTCCCAGGGCTGCAACACATGGGAGCTCTGTTCACCCTTCCCCACTGCTCACCATGTACCAAAGGAGCACCAGAGCACAGTCTGGCTCTGCTCTGCTCCCAGAGCATCACAGAAAAATAACAGTTTTAATTAAAGGGAAGCCCAACTTTAGTTTAATGCAACACACAGAAAGAACAAGTGATCCATGCTACCACAGCACGTTTCCAGCATTTATTTCCAAAACAGAATATAAACAAAGATAAATCTCTTCCCAGGCCAAATACTCCTAAAGTAAATGATGACTCAGATGGTAAATACCCTTTCTATCACATCCCACTTCTCTCTATCATTTGGAGTGACAGCGCTGCTCTCACTGAATTAAAGAAGGACAATTCTGCTTTGTAATGAATGAAATCAACATTCTCTCCTGTATGACTTGTTTTTCTGCACTGCTAAGCACTGTCATTATCTAGACTTTAAAACTTTTTCATTTTAATAGTGTTTCTGTAGGAACAGGCCTGAATTTCAAGAAGTTATTTTGCTTTTCTAGGTACTCTCTTAAAACACAGATGTGATTGTAGCACTGAGCGAGGTACCTAAGAAAAACATAGTCTAATAAAGTTAAACTGATCGAGCTGGAAGCAGTGAGTATTAATTTCATATTCAAAGCACAATATGCAACTCCATGAAAAGACTGATGGGGTCCTCAGGGTATGAAAAATTATATGAAGCAATTGAATTAACTCAGCAATACAATTTCTTACATAAGAGCTAGAAAAGGACAGAGTAAGGGCTAATGTGTTAAATAAGCAGAGAACTAGGAACAATTCCTTAATGCAATCCAATCCTTACTCTGTAATAATTTTAGCTTCAACTATCACTGGGGCTGTGCAAGATGAGACATCTTGTGGAATTGCTTCTCTCTACTGACAACCAACTTGCTCACCCAACCAATGAGACCTTAGGTGCCGAAAGCAGAAAACTCTGAATTAGCCACCATGACTTGCAGAAATCCTTAATTTGACCTACCTTCCAGACTCAGTCATTCTAACAACATTTTTCATACCGTCAATCACGAATCAGTCCCAACTCTTTAAGTGATTCTATTAGTAGGATTTTATGTATCACTGAGCTTTAGAAATTCTGCTATCTCAATTTTAGTCCCTCTTCCAACACTGAGCTGAAACAGAGTTGAAAACTCTAGTTTGAATTTCAGTCTGGCACAGAACAATGACTTCCCACTTATGCTCCAAGCCATACAAGCTTGATGACCCCCATCAGGTCACAGGTTCCCTGTCTGACACCCCACTAGAGCCAGGGCAGACAGGTTTTACTGCCTTGCATTGTACCACTGAGCTCACAACAACAATGCTTTTGGGCACCTTCATATTTCCACAGCACTATGAGTAAGACTAACATGGCATCTTCTCCAGTGGCAGTTGTAATCTTCAAAGGAACAAGCTTTCAGTTCTTCCCTCTGTGTAAACAAGAGCTTTATACAAATACAGAGATCAGGTAAAACTTCAGCCCTGCATTGTTTGCTAGAGTTTCCTGAAATGCTACTGCCAATAGCAATGCAAATTTTATCAGAAGAGTTACTAATTCCCAAACAAAACCACTCAGCGAGAACACTGTATATGAAACAATGTGCAAATATATTTTATTCAAAGCAGAGATATAATATTTAGTGGTTTAAGCATTTCTCTTGGGCAAAAATCAACAATGTGTGGTATTGCATAATAAAAATGAAACATCTTTAATCTCTCAGCTTTAAAATTAGGCACTGGAAGAAGAAATTCTCTTTCCGAGTAGTTCCACAATGTTACAAACTCTTACTTCCAGATGCTAATTACACAAGTTCAGGATATAACCAAATATTAAATAAACGTGCAAACTGTATTTTTAATGTAGACTCATATCAAAACTTTACAAACTAAGTGAAAAACAAAGAAAGAAGAAGAAAAACAAAGAAAAAATAACAAAGCTGCCTCTTTAGGAGAAGATTTGTAAAACAATAGAAAACCCCTGCATACAAATACCTGGGAACTACTGGCCAACACAGATGTGGTACTGAGGAAAGAAAAGGACCAGGAGAAAGGCAAACTCCACCAACGACTATTTTCAATAGTAAGAGAACAACAACAGGTTCTCTAGAGTGGAGAAACAGCAGGAGATGTCTACCTGCTCTTGGGCCCTGCTATTCACACAAAATAGGCCTTTCTTCATGTTATTTTCTTGAGTAAATGTAATTTTGCAAGGAATAGCTGCATTTGCTGTCAATTCTTCCCCTTCACCAAAATAATAAAAAGTGCCCCAAAGGCTAGTTAACCATTTGTAAAAAAAAAAAAGAAAAGAGTAATACTGTGTCATTCTACAATTATTATGTAAAAATACAGGATTTTTTGGGATAAATACTCTTTTGCTAAGATAGTGTCATGGTTTTCTATACACACAGCAATAATATTATCTTGATTTAGAAATACACCACTAATACAAGGCCATTCAGTATGGCTCCTGAGAAGGCAGCAGAATCCTTGCACCTCTAGTTCAACATTATTTTCTGCTGCACTTCACAATTTGCTTCTTTTAAACCTCCATTTAACTTTTTTTCCAATTGCAGGTCAAATCGGCCACTTAATTCCTGCCTTCAGCCCCATTACTGATGGTCTGCTTGGGTGGTTATATCCATGCAGGTGTAATCAACACTTACTTAAAAATTGATTAGGTCAATTACAGTTGTGAGTTCCACTTAGCACCAGGTAAGGGTAAAGGAAAATTGCTGGAAGTTCTCTCTTTGTCCTCCAGACAGGCAGCCTAAGTGTCCAGCTCTACAGCACTATAACATAAGTCCCCAAAGATGCTCCAGCAGACTGACAGATTTCCCACTGCCATATTTGGTCTGTTAGTAATTACCAGAAACTGGGAAAAGACAGAAAATAAACTCATTATTATCACCCTGAAACCTACTGAGATGGAGTTTTCCATTCATTTTGTATGTTCTCTTTTCAACCAATGAGATTACATTTGTACAAAGGTAGAATTATAACAATCACTTTAAAGTGTATTATTCTACTCACACAGTAAGATTTAATTAATTTTATTTAAAGCACTGATCCAAAACCTTTCAAACACATTCAGACATACTCAAAAGCCTTCATACTTATATGCTAAACCTCAACTTTGGCAAATATAAATCCATTTATTAGTTGAATGATTAGGTATGGACATAATTAGAAAATGTAATAAAATAAAGTCTGCTTTTTTAAATTTGAAATTGCTCTATCTTTAAATAAAAGCTCCTTTTCCTCAGTATGTTTTGCTATCATTTCACAGACAGTTTTATACTACTGGGATTACACCTCTCCTATCTAGGAATTCTGTATATATTTTACATTCAGTCAAAAAGAGAATAAAGGTGCCAAGCTTCAACTTTAAATCAAGACACTGTCTCAAAAGTGGCCTAGCTGTACTAACAACATATTATAAATTATAAATGAGAAGCTGTATACTCTGCTGTGCAGCAAATCCACGGACTATTAGAAATTTATTCTCAGGTCAGCTGTACAGGAGATTAGATCTTTTAATTATCTGCCACAGAATGGGAGTTAGGAGCCTCGAATCCATTCAGCTGTTCAGTTTGTGACCCGTAGAAATATATCTGACCTCTTACAAAGCACATGTAAGCACCACACGCACTCCGAGACATAGCTATGGTTTTAAAATCACCCTGTAACTCTCTGGTCTAACACTGTGCTTCAGAATAACTGAGCTTCCACTGGAAACGTACGTGCGCCTGTGTTTTTTGGAAGTGCTGCACAAGAGTCCCAGAAGCATTGTCTTGCTGTCCTGCTTTAGCTTTAAATGTAATTTTAATCATGCCAAAGTCAAGTTTAGCACTCCCACACGCTATATTTAGAACTAGAATAATTTAGGTTGGAAGGCACCTCTGGAGGTCATTTAGTCCAGCCTCCTCCTCAGCACAGATCCCACTAGATCAGGTTGCCCAGGGCCTCATCCCATCCAAATCTCAAACCTCCAAGGATGTAAGGCTGCCACTTTCCCTGATCCAGTGCTTTACAATCTCCTTGGGAATTTTGTTTCCTCTTACACCTAATCAGAACTTGCCATGTTGCAAGCTGCCATGGGGTTGACTCCTGTCCTTCTGTCACACACCTCTGAGCAGAGCCTGGGTCCATCCTCTCTCCAGCCCCCCACTGGGACATGAAGACATGGATGCTCTCCCTCAGCCTCTCCTCATACATCCAGCCTCTGCCCATCCCAGCAGCCTGTCCACAGAGCAGCTCCACTTCTTCCCAGTGCCAGGACACTGGCATGACAGCAAAACAGATCTAAAATCCCTCTCTAACACGAACATCATCACAGGTGAGTGAGGACACATCACTTAAAGCACGATGATCAAAATTAGCCTTCCAAACCTGTATTTTGCATCCTTTGAAAGATGACCCAGTGTTCAGTGCTGCTGAACACCTTTAACTCACGGCATCTTGCCCATCCAGGTTTTTTTACACAGCCACCTTCCATCATAGTATCAAAGCAAAACTCTTCTATCTGGATCTGCCGTAAAGGAACACCCTGAGGGGAGTGTCAACATTTCTCATCTGAACATGGAGCTTTAGACCATCGGAGTCTAAAAGAATAGAAGCTAATATTACACTCATGTTTAAATGGCTAAATGAATGCCCTTTTTTTTGAGATATAAATGTCATAATTAATTTCTTGTCCCACAGTGTTATTAGTCACAACGAATATGTAGATTTGCAGCAGCCTGACCCAAGGATTGACCTACAAACCAAATATGAGATACACAGTGACCTTGGTGATCCCACCACCAAAAATTCACAGCAGAAATAGAGCAGCCAAACTGTTTTTAAATCTATGCACACACCAAACATACAAAGAAACCAAGGCGGCTCACAAAGTTACACATTTGCCTTAGAAGCAGAGATTTTGTTGAGACAGTAAATACCAATCCCACCTAACAATATCCTCAGGATCACAGGTATTACTGCACAGGTATCCAGTTTCCAGCCTCTACACCCTGTCCAGGTTCCTTGCAATTTAAAAAACAGGCAACGTGATTAACACTGCTAATCTGGCTGCACTGTGAATTTTGGCTGACTCTTCCATATGGGAGCTCTGGGAGTTTTGACTGAAATATAAGTATTGTTAAGCCGCAAAGTTCTATAACAGCCTTGAAATACTTGTTTTAAATTAAGTACCATCCCTCAGAGATATGTGACTGTGAAGCAATCTGTTCTTTAGTTTTTTATTATATTAATTTGGTTCTAGTTGTCATAGTTGCAGAAAAAGGTTAAAAGTTTTTAACATTATAGAAAGTCTTCTCATCCCTTTCCAGTATGAACAACATAAACAAAATGCAAATGGTAAAAAAGAGGCTCCAATTTCTGTTCCAACTTATGATTATGGATGCCACTGCTTGTGATTTTCCCCTTAATGTTCTTGTATATGTACATGGCCTAATTTATACATCTCAGTGATACACATAAGGTTTTGGCTTCTGCTTGTAAATTGAAGACACTATGGTATTTTTTTTTTAATCTAAAAAGTATTTATTTATTTATTTAAAGTCCTAGAGATACACCATAATACCTTGGAGAAAGAACACCAATCACATGAGTTTTGGTGTGAAGAGACCTTCCCAGGGTGTTGGGAAGAGCTGACAGGGCAGTTCCACTCACCAGTGTAGCCCCAAGGAATGGAAAAAATATTCAGGAAAAAAGAAAAGAAAAAAATACTTCCACAGCAAGTGATATTCCTTTTGGAAACAGCAGAAACGGCCTCCTTGTTCTGCTCACCAATTTTATTGCTGTGGTGGGGGAAATAGGACAGTAGCGACAATGCCCACAGCTGAGCACCTTGTGCCAAACCAAGGCAGGGGCCAAAAGCATCTCACCACCATGGCTGGTACCAAGGGACCCAGAAGTGGCCCCAAGCCCTCCATCACGTGGAGCAAATCCTGAGCCGCTGGATCCATCTGTGTACCTTTTGCCATAATACTTCATTTTCCAGCCTGAAGGCAACTGACAGAGCAGATGTCACTGAAATGACTTAACGTATTAAGCTGCTATTTGTTTAATTCTGATGTGGAAAATGTGTCACACTCGAAATAGTTTAGTATGTTAATGTACCACTGCGGCAACCTACAGCAATATTTAATCATTTTATTTTAGACTTATTTGCTTATTTTACTTTAAATCTTAATTATAACCTGTTTTCTTGCTTCCTTTTAATTGTACTCTTAACTTCACCTCCAGTTTCCTCAAGCTGAATAAACAGAACTATTATCACAAATAAGCATTTAATGTCCTAGCATATTTTATCTACAATTTATTTGCATTAAACTGCATAAGACAGATGCAGATAAAATTTCCAGTACAATGTATTCCGTTAACAATTTGCAGCACAATAATTCATAAATGAAGGGGCTCTGGGGGTTTAACTTTAAGGAATAACAGCTTAATGTCTGCGTCTGCATAAGAAAGCTGACCAAAGCTATATTTGGAATGGGTCTCTGAGTAATAGTATTGAAAAGAAATCTGAAATCTAAATATTCTTATTTTAATCAAACTTTTTCAAAAAGTATTCTTCAAAATTTCAATTCTAAGGTAAGAGCAGGTTTTAATAACTATGGAATGAACTTTTATTTCTTATATAAATACATAGTTCCTTATGCTTCAATGAGATTATACATGACAGTACAGCCAGTCTTGAACCTGAAGATTATTCATCTCAAAAACTATTAAAGAATCAATTTTAGAATAATTTTTACAACATTATGATGAGCACTACAAATGAGGAATCCCAAGCTGTAAAGATGAATGCTGCACATTTCAAACTGAAGGAGCAATATGAAGTCTACTGAACTTTTCTGTGGATTCACAAGAGATGTTTCAGAGCCTTATTAGCCTGACGAACTCTAAGCATGTATTAGTAAAATTAATCCTCTTGCTCGTAGCCGCAGCCCTTTGATAAGTCAGCATCCTTTGCATTAGCACTTCTGGTTTCTTGAGACTCTGGGCACGCATAAGACACATTTAATTTGCCAGTGCCTTACCCTGATGATCTGGGTAAGGCATTGTACTGTGACAGGCCTTTCCTACAGGCACTGAAGGGCTGGCTGCTGCTTCACCAGTGGGCTCATGTCAACCGCTCTGCAAATAACCCTCATGAACTTCTTAAACTGTAATGTAAAATCAAAATTTTGGAGAGCACTTTTAAAAAAAGCTTCTGAAACATGCTTCTATGCTTGCAAACCCAGTTAAAGGATGATGTTGTATGATATTGAGGAATTCCTACAAAGAAATACCTGTCTGCATTTTGCTTTACAGCAGGTTCACCTGACTTGATGGTGGGCAAACAGCAATGAGACTGCAATGGCCCATTGCACAACAGGTGCAGGCACAACCCACTGTGAGTCACCTCTGGAACAAAGGCCATATGTCATCAAAAGGCTTTTAACAACAAAAAAGCTGGAAGGAGTGTGTTCAGCAACACAGTTCTTCATAACCACCCCATGCTGGTCCCCAGCAGACACCCCCAACGTGGCCTGTCTGCTCCAACCCTCCTCAGAATAGTTCTCATTATGCATGTGCTCTTCCCCCAACAATTAAATTATGCCAGCAGTGACACTCTTCTGGAATGATGAAACGATCAAAACCTGCTGGCAAAGAAATGGACACAGGAATCTGATGCATCCAAACAGAGAGCAATGGGACACAATCAGCATGGTGCACTCGGGTCAGATTTTTTTAAGATGGACTTGGTTGTTTCAATGTCTTTTAAAGAGGAGTGCCATGTGTGGCTTGGAGCTGGCTCCCTTTATCTAGACAAACATACTCAGTAAAGAAGCTTGACTCAGTATCAGCCCTCAGAACTGAAGTGATCTTCACCCCAACAACTCAGCTTTAGGTCACTGGGGGATACAAAAGCTGACATGTCCTATCAGTGTGACCTGGAATGGATCACAAATATTTTGTAAATTACCTATCGAATCTATGTGATTGTAACTGATGAAAGCTGCACAAATTGAAAAATTGGAAAGTTGCCTCAAACCCCCGCTTCCCTACCCAGCTGGGAAAGGGAGATGGGTGAGCAGAGAGAAATCCAGAGCTTTTCCACTTTGCTGCACTTATCTGTAACCCTGGCCTTTGGGGAAATATTAACTTAAGCCTGCCTCTAGAGGAAAAAGCTGCACGTTATCTCTTTGCCACGTTATGCCACCTTTAAAGAGCTTTAAAGAACTGGCAAGTGACAGTGACAGCTGCTGGCAGGGGTCTGCTGGGACAGGCGTCACTGTGGGCTGCACAGATTCCTTGGTGGGGCTGCACGCTCGCAGCCTGGGTGCCAGCACATGCTGCCTTTTCCTACCACGTAAAAATAAAAAAAATAAAAAAAACCCCAAATATTTTCCAGGGTTAGGTTCTAGGGACTTTTTTTTTTAAGTATTTTACATGTGCAGTTTTATCTGATGGGTGACATCAGTTGCAATCTTTGTTTCTTTTTGAAATGAAATCTCCTCATGGATATGATCCAGAGAGAAACAAAAATCAAGGGCAGGAATATTTAGGCTGCCAGGGGCATGGAGTAAACAGTGGGAAACTGGCTTTGTTGCAGTTGGTTTTTGCGAGCTCAACTCTTCCCTCCCTCCCTCCTTCCCTCCTCAAGCTGCTAGACAAGCTAAGGACAAGATATTTTCAAAACTTAGGGGAAGATGGCAAACAAATTAACCTTTCATTTTCCTTTCTTACATCTGCAGACAAATGTCAGCCACTCATGCCAATGCCAAAAAAACCCCAAAATGTATTAAGTCTTACACATGTAAAGTCAGAGTGACCAAACAGAAGGAACATTCAATTCAGACTTTGGTATTCCAGATTCTTCTTCTCTTGACTAATCCTACCCAACACAAGTCAAAAAACTCTTCTCAGTTCTGTGTGCACAACCAAATCCCCTTCTCTTGTGAGATCTTTGCAGTCAATTGACCAAAAATACTATTAGAAAGCTAAATATATTTGCAGAAATATGCAGCACCAAGAGTACCATAATGAAATTCTACCAAAAAGAAGCCCTGACATCAGAGAACATAAATGTGATACATCCTACCAAAAAAGGAAGGGGTTCCTGCAAAATATGGCAAAATTTTCCTAAAGATAAGATTTTATCTTTTAGTTTGGGATTAAAAATAGTACAACTGTTTATCTATGGCACAAATCCAGGGACAGCATCTCCTCTCAGTAGTTTACGAACAATATAAACTGCAGTCAGAAAAAATACAGGGAATATTAATATAACAGCAATTATCGTAATAATTACATTATTTGTATTTAAAGGTTTTCCAATCATTTATTGCATTAGTGCTTTCTTTAAGCCATAGCATTTCAGGATGCTTACACAGAAGTATGCAACAAAAAGTTGAAATACATTGATAAAAAGAGATCTTAACACTGAGTGAGATTCAAGGGCCATGTTGGAAGCAGCCTAGAGACAGGAAGGAGGGGAACACGTAGGGTGACTTGTTTATGGGTCAGTACAATGGCTTCTGTGGATGTGCAGCTCCTGCTGCCCACCCAAAGTGCTCCCTCCCCGCTGCTCCAGTGCCACACAGAGCTGCCAAGGTGAAATGCCAGGTAGCCTGTGACCAATCTAGGCTCTTTGGTAACTCATAATTGTTCATGGTACCATAATATCAATGCAATGGAAATAATGTCCACATAATATCTTTTTTCCACAGCACAGTTACAATGATTTCCCTAGAAGATTCACAGGGGCTATCCAAACTTCAGTCCTTTGCCTTCCAGCACAAGAGACATGATCTGCCTTCCAGATCCACAGCACGGAGCCACAAGGCAAGCTAAGGGTAGGAATCTTCCTTTAAAATGTCAAGGTTTGTTGTTTACCCACTGCTAAGGTCTCTCTAAGCAACAATGGATGTGCAACTCCTTAAAATAGGTTCATAGGTTCACTTAGGGAAAACACGTTCAGTAAGGGAAAAAAAAAACCACTTATTTTTTTATTACAAAAACATAAACCAGTACAGCATTTTCTAAGCATGCAGTGTAAAAAGCACAGAAATGGACTATCAGGAGAAGTGATAGGTTCAACACCTTTTATTGTCTTGAAAGAAGACACTTCTGCTTTTGCAAACTACTCAGTATTGGGATATATGAGTGAAATCAACCATTTCTACAGAGAAGTAAGAGGATTTAATAACTGAATGGTTATTAAACTAGGATGGTTTAATAACTGAATTTGACCCATAACTTAGGCAGTGTCTCAAAAATAGTTTACACAAGTAACTACAATTAAAGATGAAATTCAGAACTGAAATATTTGTGCTTTTTGATGCCCACAGTGCAAACAGCTATACTGAAAGCATCCATCACTCTAATAAATACATAATTACTGACCGTACAAAGCACAGGTCCGATAGCAAAATTACTAGGACGGAAACTGGGTCTGCCTCCAATATATAGGATTTCTTTATGTTTCCAAAAATATTAATTACCCTTTTATTTAGAAAGGCTCTGAGAAGCTTCATCTTTCTAATTCTTAGCGGAACAGGTAAATCGAGTAACCAACCAACATTGTGGCAGTTTCTGACAGCTTTAGCTTAACAGCCAGGCTTCTCCTGCCAACTTAAATTTGCAGCTCATGCTGTTTGCTGCTTTCTAAAATAGGCATGACTACGGCACGCTTCTAGATCTATGTAGACCTTATGTGCTTCAGAGACAAGACACAGAAAGCTCAGCCGAGCATTTCCTCAGAGCTGGCAGCATTCCCCTAACATCAATCTCATAAACTTCACAGGACACAGCCTGAGCTGTTCCCAGCAAAAGTCAGCTTTGACCTTGGAAAAAAACTCAGGCATATCACAAATTAAAATTATAGATCTATGGACAGAAATGCAAAACGTGCCTATTGCTTCAGCAGTTTTTCTGAAAATACATCACAAGACTTCAGTCCAGAAAGATGATTTAACCCCAGTTTGGAAGTAAGAGAAGTTAAGGGTTCTCAGCACAACCTAGGCTTTAGTCTTAGGTCAAATCCTATGAATATCACAGATAATCAAATCTACAGCAATGTTACTGGGTAGCTCTCTTAAGTCATGAAGCTCTATTAAGGTATAAATAGAACTTTTGTTAAGCTGGCTTTCTGCATTCAATGAAATTTAGGCCACACTACCAAAAAGAAGGTAAAATTCATCATCTGAGGTGATGATCCCTTAGTACCATCTTGAAAAACACACAAGACCAAGATGGACACAAGCCATTGTCATCGTTAGTTCTCAGGTCAGGACAATGGGCACAGCTGGGAACATGCTACTGGGCCACACAGGCATTCAATCCCAGCTGGCACAGTGTAATGATCTGAAATAATGACAATAAAGGTCAGCAAACTGAAACACAATCTATCATGTTTTATAATCACAAAAAGCCTCATGGCTGATACAGACAGAAGCCTTAAGGAAGGTGCTAGAAAAGCTTTGGTTATGCTCTCTCTGACAACACATTAAGGCAATCTGAGAGATGCTTGTTACCTTAGTTTGGTACCATGAAAACCTGTGGCTATTAGAACAAAGATGCTAAAATGTTTGCACCTAATTTTGTACAAAGGCACATAAATAAATTTCCTGGTTTCAAAGACATAAAAAAACCACTGCAGTTTACAGTGATTTCAGTGGGTGATGATACATAGAAGTTCTCAAAGTCTCAGCAGTGGAAGAGCCAGATTTTCACACCAAATTCTCTGTCCCAGTCGAGGAGGGGCTCTGCAGCTGCACATACATAACCCCCCAGGACAGGTCTGCATCTTCAGGCAATTGTCCAACAGATTTGTGATACATAAACCCTGTTTCTCCACAGGGAAAGCTTACCAATGTTCATACATGCAACTGACACTAGTTTTCCTCCAATTTTCCAAGGCAGGAATGAGCCATCAAAACATGCCCAGGAAGACTGGTTGGTAAACGGCCACACAAAACATTCAAGATTAATTTTTCAGCAGATCTCTGTAGTAGCACAGCAGATACCCTGCAGTCATAGTTAAGGACAATTTCAAATACCCACAGAAAACTTTGGACCAGATGCCCAGAGATCCAGCTGACTGCTGGTCAATCTTCAGTTTGGCAAGTGCTGTAGAGACTTGGCCTATTAAATTTTGAAAATCTCACAGGCTGGAGATTTCACAGCCCCTCTGCTACCCTCCTTGGTTCAAGCACTTTCAAAGGGATTTCACTTTTCCTTAAAACCAGCATGAACTTCTCCTGCTACCCCTTCTGAGTGTTGCATCTTGCCCTTTTTCTATGCTTCTGTGAGAGGAGCTTGGCTCCATCTCCCCTTCACCCCACCCATCGGGGTGTTGAAAAATACAGTTCAATTCCCCTGTCTTTTCTTCTCCAGGTGGATCAAGCCCAGAGCTCTCCACCCCCTCTGCCTACATGCCACACTCTCAAGAGAAGTGCGCAGCAACTTCCCCCATCATGCTCACTGCATCAGTCCTGGTAGGTCCACTCTGTTGACCAAATGGGTTGGGAACATCATACCTGAGCTACACTATGAGTCATGGAAAGGTCATGCAAAGCAACTCTCCTCCCTTATCACCACTACTCACCCATCACCTGCACCCAGGAATGCTTCTGTCGCTGCCCGAAGCCGGTGGCAGAGCACGGGGCTGTGTTTAGTCTGAGCAGGGCAGGAGCTGCCGAGCAAACCGAGGCTCAGAGCACAGGCAGAAACCCTGCAATTGGCACTCCTTGAGCCTGACGTGCAGCCAGGTTAACAGACAGCAG
Organism: Dicrurus megarhynchus; assembly: GCA_013399195.1. Lineage (NCBI taxonomy): Eukaryota > Metazoa > Chordata > Aves > Passeriformes > Dicruridae > Dicrurus > Dicrurus megarhynchus. Next base: position 2,379,451 of record VXAD01007430.1, read on the forward strand.
AGCAGGGAGCATATGTGCGAATCACAGGGGTGCGGTGCCGGAGCCGCTGCCAGACGCTCGCGGTACAGACATACGCAGCCCCAGCCGTTCCCGACTGCCTTCTGTCCCGGCTGAGGCACTTGGCTGCAAACACTTTTCCATTCCCATCTTCCTCTCAACAAGGGTAATAGTAGCAGCCCAGCCATTTCTATGGTTTCCTTTGGTATCAGTGCACAATTATATGTGCCCTTAAAGATTAGATCCTCTGTATCTGTGTTGCATCTAAAACTGTAACTGAGAGATTGCCTTCATGCTGCTGGCATTGCAAAGCCACAGGAAACACCACAGCAAATGCTACAAGACTCCGTAAAGCCAAACTTCCCAGCTGAACTCAATCAAAAATCCTCAGTGGGCTCTTACAAGGTAAAGACCAAAAAAACCTGTTTGACTTGCAGGTCCCAGCTGAGTTTGCAATACCGAGAACACCAACAGGAAAAGAGAGGGAAAGAACTTGTAAACAGAGCAAAGCAAACGAAATTAACTCAGACAAAAACAAAAAGGAAACTGTAAAAGTATTTTTTATTACTTCTAGAGCATTCTAGATTTTAAACTGCAAAATTTACAGCAATCTGGGATTTATAAATGTACCTCAGTAAGCTCTCTTGACAGAGGTAAAAATAAGTCAGGAATAAAACAAACTGGTCTCTGATCAAGAACTCTCCAAATGAATCCCTGCATACGAGGCTGCCCATTCATTCAGCCCCACTCAGAACTGCTCAGCAGAGAACATCTCAGTACATATTTAGACATCAACTAGTAAACTTCTGAAAGCCTTGTGAATCACTTCTGAAATTCCCTTTATCCTAAGTCATATACTCTGTCATATAATCTCTAAGTTATATACTTAGGAGGAGAAGGAAGTATACGACCTATTTTTTAAAGTGACAAGAGCTCTTGCCTGACACTTAAGCAGAACAGGTTCTGTGGCTTGTTCTTCATATGATATGCATCAAACTTTAACTCTTACTTCACCATGAATTTTACCATACAAACAGTATCAGAGCAATGCAATCATACTTTGCCACTGCCTGAAATAGAATTCAAGGAACACAACTACTGTATGCTTAGTGCTCCCCTTCTACACACCACATCCAGCTATTTCACTCCATAAACCAGCAGAGGTGAGGGATTTTTTTCCCACTAAAGCTCAAATGAGCTTGGCAAAAGGGAAGTGGAAGAATCATATTTCATCCTCTTCTGAAGTATCATAGTGCCTCATGCTAGAAATGGACTGACAGAAGAGGTACTTCAAAACTTCCCAAGGAACTGGAGGCTGTATTTGTGAGCAGCTACTACGCAGTAACAACCAAGATTACACACTAGTTCTTCATCTCCACCATGAGGAGCAACTGCAATCTGTTACTGTTTTACAGTGACAGCATTACTTAAACCTAAAAATAACAGTTTCTGAGTAGCAAAAAACCCCCTGTAATTAAGAACATTGAAGTATTTTCAAAACATCACCAGTGATCTCTCGCAATGCAGGAATGTGTATTTTTCATGGCCACCTGCATTTAGACTTTGTTTTCCTTCATCTACAGATCAATAAACTTGTCCTATAAGACCAGGAGATCTTCAAAATATAGTTAATGATCAATTTGACTAATGTCAGTAGAAGGATTTCATTTTACAGAGAAAAGGGGGAAAATGGCTGCTAAAGCAGACAGAAATATTCACTGAACAAAGTTTTTATTCATCTCACATTTCTTGTCTGAAATGGAAAAAAAAATAACTGTGCTTCATGCAAAACAATACTCCATCTAGATTTCAGAGCACGAACATCAACTAGTAAGCTGTGAAAAAAAACATTCCAATGCTTCAGACAATAACAGTTATGGTCCTTGACACGCTGCTAATGGATCTTGACACAGGGAATAATCTAAATTCAGAAATGCTTGCCTTAAGGTTATATTTAAGGATGCAAGAGAGCAAGCCAGCAAATTGTCCAATAATCTCTAAGGCCCATGTGCTGCCCTCCATCTGATGCTGGGCTTGCAGAGACCCAGCTCTGCTGGCTGGGCCCCCTTTCATCCTGGCACTTCCAGAGCACTGCTTCTAAAAGCCCCATGCAGCACAAGCCCTTTTACCACAAGTACGTTTAATTCATTATCGTGAGTGCTGGATGCTTGGTTGGAGAACCCAAGGTCCAAAGTTGACTTAATGGCACCAGCAAACCCCTACGGGACTGGAAAATGCAGCAGTGAGCTTCCAATTAACAGTAGTCAGGAGAGAGGCATTTCCATTGCTAAAGCCTGAATTTGGGTAGTGTAGAGGAGGAATTGTTTGTCATATTGGACAAAACTAAAACCAGGATTTCTTCACTTCTCCTTGAATGCTGGCCAGCCCATTGCATAGAAGAAGAGACAGAAAAGTTGCCTCAGTAGCCATGTTTTTATTTGTCAATTTTATTTACATTTCTTAGCCCTCTATGTTTTTATGTCAAAGATAATTACTGGGGATTAAGTACATAAACATTAATGTCCTGAGAAGCAAAACTGAAAGCATACTAATTGTACATTGTACTGCAGTGGCAGTCAGATGTGAACAGATAGCTGGGCAGGTGCTGCACTGCAAACAGGGAAGTGGGCAAGGAGGAGACCTCACTCAGAAAGCCAGATATCTGGGTTTTGATAAGCAGAACTGGCCACCTTTCTGGAGATGTGCTCCAGCACCAGGGCAGCATGTGAAGGCCACTGGGAGACAGGATGTCCTGCAGCCAGGAGTTACCAGCTGATCATCACCTGAGAATCTCTTCTGACCTACTTCATCCTCTCCTAATGTGCTGTAGGTCTCCACCATCCAGGAACACGCTGCCATTTAAAAGATAAATACACTGAGCTGAAGCCATTTTCCTAAGAGCTGTACAGAATCCCCCAAAACCTTAATGAATCCCAAGATACAGTTTCCTGGTTTTTATGGTCTAAGAAATTAAATGGAGTCTATGCAATTCATCCTCAGAGGAAGAAAATATCATCAGGAAATATATATTGTTGTTTATTTTTTCAGGGAAACTGGGCTTAAATGGCAATGAAATGAAGTGGTTCTACTTTTGTTTAATGATGAGATGTGTAGGATTGCTTCTTATAAGGTGAACACATTCATTAGCTGGCAAACTCCAAAGCAAGTTGACCCCCTGGTACTCCTATCTAGTAATTCAATGTTCTTTTACCAGTGCTCAGAATGAAGGGTTGAAAGTAAAATGCTGTATCTGAGTATAAAATATAGCACAGTCTGAAACAATCATAACTGTTGTCTCTAGGGAGGACTCTTATCAGCATGCTTGCATGGGAACTTTGAAAAGGAATTAATCATCTGCTAGCAGAGCTGGACCCTGCGTGACCAACCTGAGTAACCTCTTTTGTAACCAGAGCCACCACATTCCTGCTCCATTTGGGCTGTGACACTCGATTAGCTGTTCTCTGATCCATGCAATCAAATTGTCCCTTTAATATAATAGTTTAAAGACTAAATAGCTGTGTGAATTTGTGTCATGACATTTAATTTAATCTAATCTAAGATAATTCACCTAGTATGTAATTAGCTCTGTGATTCCCATTTTGCACTTAAATAGTAGACATCATGTTACCCTATTTCTGGGAATTGAGGAGAACCTCATTTTCACAATCTCAAATAGTTAACCTACCCTGTTCTTCTTGCTATGATTTCAAGATGGCAAAGAACTGAATTATTAGACTGAAAACCATATTATAAACTCTTAGAAGTACCTTTAGTATCCTAAAAGCACAACCATTTCATGTAAATCTCCCAGGTACAAAAAGCAGTGAATAGGCTCTTTCTTAGAAATAGTTTCAGCCAAGATCAATGGTAAGTACATAGAAGGCAGCTGAGGAAAATCATATGTGGAAAAATCTAATTACAACACATGTAACAATGCATCTGAGCTGTGTCTTACTATACCAGACGATCATATGCTTTCTAGATTTAAAATTATAGCATGAGTCTGCAGTCCATTCTTCAGAACAATGGTTCAATGCATGTACTCCTGAACCACTTGAAATTATATTACCTCTATCAATGCATTACAAGCTACATTACATTTACCAAATATAAGCCCTTCTATATCTAATCCTATCCTGCAGTTAAGGCGGCAAGGCAGTGTCACAGCACAGTGATACAGACAGTGAATCATGTGTTGCCGTGGTGCAAGAGCAGACACAGACTGAACAAAAGTTTCTGGAGTAATAAAGCAGATCCACAATGGTTTCCTCCATCTCAAGAGTAAAAGAAATATTGGGGATTTCTCTTAGATTACCAAACCATGCGACAATTCATTGAATCTCGTGTGGGGCTGATTTTAACAGCCCACTGCACCCGTATTTTTTTCGCAGAACCAGAAAAATCTTTCTGTTACAGTAAACAGCAAACTTTGAATTAAAGCCTTTCCATAGTAATTTTGCTGGAAATCTTTTGGGAACAGTGATTTTAGACAAACTGAGGCATTGAATTTGTTGTACAATACTTGCCCCATCAATGTTAATGGAAAATTCCCATTGATTTTACTGAGTAGATATGGGCTCCTCACATTTAATTTATCATGAGAATTGATTGCAAGTTGTTTACATAGCCCACACGGACATGCAAAATCAAAATCTGGAAACATCAAAGCCAACCCTATACTTAAAACCAAAACTCCTAAAACTGCCAGTTATTCTTTCAAATGAGACCTCTCAGGGGTTTTTTCCACTCTCTTTTTTGGCAAGATGTTATTTTTATCTTGGCACTGTTCATTTTTGCTATTTCATTTACACCATGTTTGGAGCAATTACTGAGATAGAATTGTGTCAAGTCTCCTCTGCACCAACTTTTCTACTGGGTTTATAGCTTTAGAATCTATTTAATTGACATTTAAAATATTACAGAGATAAAAATTTGGACTCTAATATTTCCTGTACCAAGCTCAGTTCTACCACGACAGAATTTAAACATGCTTCAGTATTTCATATTCTTCAGTTCAAAATTATAGCCAGGCAACCAAGGAATCGATTCTGTGCTGGCATTTCATCAGTGCCAAAGGAGATGTTACCATCCCTGTTAACCATCTCGATGCTCTTTAAAGACAGGGAACAGACTTGGGATTTCTAGTGTAGTTTAAACACTCTGCAACACTTGCTGACTTTGCTCACACCTGCCTCGACCTGGGCACTTCCACAGAGAGGACCGGCATGCTGGCAGTACATGTTTCACCCAGAGACATGTGAGAACGTGGACAATAGCACACATGAAAGCACTTACGCCACCAACAAACATGAGGAAATGCCAGACTATGTTTTCAGCTGAAATCTGCAGCAGGTGCCTGACCCCAGGTCACTCAGTGTCGAACCGGGAGCTCGTTCTCCTCTCTGTTTGCACCAGGCTCTCACTTGGCTCGGTGCGAGGATGTGGTATGATTAAGCATGTTGACACACAGAGTCCCCACATAATTGTAGCTATTCAGCCTCTCCCTGTTGTTGTGGTAGAGAGTATATTTAGCAGCTACAGTTACCCTCAGAAACGAAACACACAACCAACTCCCAAAGCCTCCCCTCTCTTCTGTGCACAACCCTTCATTTGTTTTAAGGACTGTAATATTTTGCGATCAGCTGTGCTCTGAAGTAATCACCCCCCGCCGACACACAACGCAGATGAATGCTGAATCGCTGAAAAATACGGTTCCAAGTCAGTTCTCAAATCCTGCACGTATTACAGGATAAATTACTTTTGTATTGCCCTGGGCAACTGGATTCCTCCGGGCGGCAAATCCTAGCTTGGGCTCCGTGGCACATCCTCAATATGCACCTTCTCCATCACCACAGCATCTCGGCCAGCAGAAAAGGCCGGGCTTCTAACCCAAATATCTCCGTCTGAAAAGCTGTGCGCTCCCACTCGGGATGCTGGGCGGGCAGGGGCACCAGCTGATGCCACCCTCACCGCACCTCGGCCGCGGGGCCGCGGCAAGACCCCCGAGCCGCAGGGTAGCAGCGAGGGGATGGACACACGGCGGCCCCTCCGCGGCCGGTCCAGCCCGTCCTGCGGGGCTCCGGCCGGGGCTGCGGGGACGCCCGGGGCCGGGGCGGCTCCGCCGGACTCCCCGCGCAGGGTCCCACCGCCCGCACCTCGGCGGATCCGCAGCCCCTCCCGCCCGACAGCGCCCGAGGATGCGGCAGCTCCCCCCGCGACAGACGAACACCCAGATTCTGGTATTTTCGGGTGGTTTTAGGTAAGCAATTTTTATCCGGCTGCCGCTGCCCGCACCTCGCGCGGCAACGAGACGGCCCCGAGCGGGGCAGCTGGGAACGTCCCTCCCGAAGCACCGGGGGTCCNTACATCCCCCTCCGTGCCTTGCTGCGACCGGGGCTGGCTCCGGCCCCGCCGCCTCTGCGGGCAGAGCTGCTGCAGCATCCCCCGCCCCGCGGAAACTTGCCCCTGGGTCTCGCTGGAGCCGCAGCCCGTTCCCACCTGCCGGCCGCCACCGCTCCGTCCGGCCTCCCTCGCCCTGCGGGTGAGATCCCCCTCTGCATTTTCCTGTCCCTCTTGAGCGCGGCTCGTGTGATGCCCGAGCAAAGCAGTGAGGTGCACAGGTGCTCCGGCACGTCCCCGAAGCGGCCGGGCAGTGACGATGAGGATGCTTGCGCTGTTCCTCAGCGCAGCCCAGGCTTCAGGCAGCGCTGGACCGCACGGAAGGTGTTGGCAGCAAGTCTGTGCGTTCGGGAGGGGAAGGCAGTGCTTTCTGGATCAGATGAACTTGCACTTGGATACTTTGGATTTGAAAGTACAAGGACACACAATTATTATTAAAGCCATTTGTTTATTAAATACCGATTTATTCAGTATTTCATCAATCTGGAAATCTATTTTATTTCTGCAAGACTTAATGTTATTTTTACAAAAAGCGAACATCTATTTTAACAAATGCAAAAGCAGCCAGTGTGGTTGCATAAGCGTGCTGTACTGCACAGCTGCTCTGATGCTCATTTCAGACTGGACTCAGGGCAGCTTGGGGTTACAGTAACAGCGTGAGGAAATAGGGGTGTGAAGACTTGCTTTGCGTTAATATCAGTCTGCTGATTACTCTCTGTTCCACTGACAGTTGTCTAAAAGTTATAACCTAATTAGTAGTTGTAAGCATTAAACCTACACAGCTTTCCCAACCTACACCTGAAACTGAAGTGAGATGAGCTCTGCAGCAGTGCTTACATGTCCCAGTTTCATAGGGAATCATGGTCCTTGGCCCTGTGTAAGTGTAGCAGTACCTTATGGCTCTTATGCCATTTGTCTGATGTGAATGGGGAGCCCCTGGACATAATCACTGCTGTGAGGAAGAATGTGACCTGCAATCCAAGCAGCCAAGATCAGACAAGACAAACAAGTATCCCATTCCTGACAGCTGCCATCAGTGGGTGCCTGCTGAGGGGATTTCCTGAGCCAGATGTGTGTTCCTGGTTTGGAAGAACCTTCTATGGATTTTCTTGTGTTGTCTTGCCCAGTTGTAGCTTGAACCCATGCACGCTTCAAACAACTACAGCATCCTGTGCAGGGAATTTCACAGCCAAACTGTCTGGTGTGAAGAACTATCTGCTGTTGTTTTGAACCTTCTGTTTGCTATTTTACTTGATACCTGCTCGTTCTTGTAGTAAAAGAGATAGCAAACATATAATTCCCTGTTCTTTCTCTGTGTCACTTATGAATTTACGCTGCTCTATCAGATTCCACCCTTCACTCCTACTCTAGTTAGTCATTCCTTAAAATGAGTGACTCGTAACTTCAGTACCATGCTGCTAGCTATCATTTTCTGTAATTTGTTCTGGAGTTTTATTGTTTGATCATCAATTTTGGTTTTAATCATGAAGTGTCTTTGCATATAATAATCATGAGTTCAAGGCAATCTCTGAGTGATGTTAGTAACCCTGTGGCTATGCATAAGTGTTGCTTTAAAAGCTAAATTAGACAGAAGTCTTGTCTTGAACATGGTGGGTGTACCATCCATATTGGAGGTAATGAAGAGGAAACTACCTTGGGCTTCAAGGCTGCTGAAAGACAGTTTGACCCTTCTGCAGTGCAAAAGGAGAATACCTGGTAAAGCATTTCATAATTCATGAAATGCAGTGAGAACCCCAGGGCCACAAGAGGTTTTTGGAAGTTTTTCCTACAAGTCGTAGGAGTCGTAGCTGAAGAGTCCAGGTTACTACGCAAATGCTCAAAGTGCCTACATGGTGCCAGATCTTAGGGAACACTGTGAGAAACAGGCCATGGACTTCCAATTTCTCCTTGTTTAGGGTAATGCCACCTGCCACAAACTTGATTAAGAGCTCCCATGACCCAATGGAAAAGTCATAGTCTGCTACTGGTAAGACCCCATTGCTCCAACCAATGAACCAGGGAGTAATCACCACTTTAAAGGTCTACTGTCTAAAAAAGGTCTTCTTCAAGCTTATCCAGGAAAAGCCCTGCCTCAATGGCTTTTGAAGGTAGTTCAGTATCATGGATGACACAGATGACACAAGCACTACTTGGCAAGAGGTCACAGTTCCGTGCATGAGTGGTCTATGGCAAAGGTAGTTGCGAGTTTATTCTAAATTCTTCTGGATTTGATGTTATCCTTTCTCCCCAGAAAGACATTGTCTCTTTCTCTGAGAAGCTGGCCTTTAAAGGGTTGATAGCAAAAGTGTGGTGGAATTGTTGGTTTAACAGTCAAAGTGAAACCATCCAGAAAGAGTAGGCAAGAAGGCATATACTAAACAATTTAAACTGAGCACCCACTCTCACAGAGGAAATAAATCTTTCAGGACAATGATCCATCCCAATAATGGGCAGATACACTCTTTGGGGCACTGTAATATTCAGTCTCTTGTTGCCAATCTCAGGCTAGTGGGCAGTCATCTCTTGATTTTCATTTTTGAAAGCAATCAGCTTGTCCAGCTACTGCAAAGAAGGCTGAAAAGTCAGCCTTTGACCTGTCAGCACTTTGCACCACTGCTGTCATTACTGGGAATTGAACTGGCACTTGGCAAACCTGGTGGTCCTGTTTCTTCCTTCATTACTGGGAATTGAACTGGCACTTGGCAAACCTGGTGGTCCTGTTTCTTCCTTCATTACTGGGAATTGAACTGGCACTTGGCAAACCTGGTGGTCCTGTTTCTTCCTTCAANCTTTGACCTGTCAGCACTTTGCACCACTGCTGTCATTACTGGGAATTGAACTGGCACTTGGCAAACCTGGTGGTCCTGTTTCTTCCTTCATTACTGGGAATTGAACTGGCACTTGGCAAACCTGGTGGTCCTGTTTCTTCCTTCAAGTCCTCAGTGTCATCTTGAATTCTTTTAAGAGCACTGATTTTTTTTTTTTTTTTGAGGAGCTTAAACAGGACAATAAAATTGTTACTTTTATTTGATTATTTGTCTGCAAAGATTTTTAGGTCATTGCCATATGAGAGGGGTCATATTTTAAAAGTATCTCAATGATGGAGGGTCCAGCGAGAGGGAGAGGAACTAGAACTTCTGCACTGGGAATGAAACAGAACCTTTGTCTCTTCCAAAAAAAAAAAACCAACAAAACAAACCAACCCAAACAAATATGAAACCGAAACCAACCAAAACCCAAACAACAACAAACAAACAAACAAACAAAATAAAACAAAAAATTGTGAATAAAACCCGTCATCCCTCCAGTTGCCAGAAGTGATTTACATGCTAATCCAGACTATAGAAGAGTACAAATCCAAGCAGCTGTTTAAATTGGTGAAGTTTTCCCTTGGCTTCATGTTCAAAGCTGACACAGTATCACAAGATTTTCAGGTCAAATAGCAACTTGGAGTGAAAGTTAAAAGAACATTTAGTTTGTGCCAGCTGTGCTATTAGTTGTTAAAACGCTTCTGAAAATGTCCTAAATAGATATCTCATGAAAAAAAAAAATCAGAAAAAATTGCATAAGTTAGACCTGCTTTTGTAAATCTTACTGTGCAGCTCTGTATTTCATGCCATTAAGTTCTACTGTATAGTTCTGAAAATTGAGTTTAAACTCCTAAGAATCTTCGGTAATTTTAACTTTTTAACCTGAAATCTACTTGATAGGCTGATTTTCACTCTAAGCTGCTGTCTTTTCGCAGCCATTATATCTTCTGGAAAACAAAAGGAATCTTGCAATTTATAGTAATGTATTTTGAAGTGCTTATGTTTTAAATGACAAATTATCCTTCAAAAGGGTTCTATAAATTTACAGAAATATGTAATTTTCCTATTAATTCAAAAATAGAAATTCTTTTGTATCACAGAAGATTAAGAACTTGACCTGACATGCTGTCATGACCCCTCCTTTGCTTTTTACTGATTCTCTTTTGTGTGAAGAAAGCTCCCTAAACATCTGTGTGCTAAAGACATTTCTACTTTTATTTTTCTGGTGTCATATATCTCTTAGGAATTCAGGGCTGAGCTACTTTGCCTGGGTTACAGTCCTGTAACTAGACTTGAACTTCTCTAATTTTATGACTAATTCCATATCAAGTTATGAGCTTTTTGACACTAAAACTACTATATCACAGAATTACTGGTGCTGGGGCAGCTGCCAAAATAAGCCACACTTGTGTTTGCAACTGGTGACAGCAGTTACCTCTCCACCACCTTACTGTGTTTGTTGTATTGGAATGACATTGATAGTAAATAAAATTTAAGGCAAGTCTGAATCCCCAAAAGACTAACAGACTGGGATCTTAAAATGAGATTCTGGATATGAGAATAAACTGCCAGCTACTCACTGAGCCAGAAGCACACATGTTTATAAATAATGAAATAGTGTGAAGCAGCTGTAATGAAATAATAACACAGCACTATATTAAGATGTCTGAGTTGCACAATCAAGATGTCAGTATTAACTTTTATACAAAGCTCCTCTCACACTGTGGGAAGAATATAAACACTGCTTCAGCAGCTATAACTTAGACATCCATTACCCATTACAAACCTAAATGCATTATGATCAGTAGGTCAAATAAAACTCCCAGGCAAACTTTGAAAACAGAAAGCGTGCAATAACATCAAAGGGAACAATGGCTGAGGATGAAAGAAATCTTTGTTACAGTGAGACAATCAAGGACTGTTCTCTCATGTCAGCAGTTAGCTTTTGGAAAGTTGGTCAGAACAAATAACTTTTAGTATTGCAGGCTGCTGCACATGACAGGAAATCTAGCAGGTAATGATGAGCATCTGTACAGAATTCATACACAAGGATGACAAACTCCCAGGTTACAGCAATGAAATGTGCAGAAATACAAACGTAGAGAAGGCTGTGGGAAGAGCCAAAACAAAGCATGAATAATATAAAAGTCACTACACTCACAAAAAACACTGGCAAAAATTTAATTTTAATTTGGGAATGGCAGGTGAAGCTTGCAAGGATTTTAGTGCAATGTTACACAGTCTGTGTAACCACTGATATCAGTACTTATGACAGTAAACATGTAAATGATGTGCTTTCTGTAGTAAAAAAGAAGCACAATATGGTCCCTTTTGTTGAAGAGAGGTTAATGCTTATTAAGCATATTGTGTCCCTCTGCAAATGTGACTCCTTGGAAAACTACTCTTTATGTGAATCTACAGCTTCTGCCTTGAAGTAGATGATATTGCAATCCATTGGCCCTGAGTCAATTTAACTCTGTTTTGCAGCCCAAGCTGATGTGTGCTGATTTCCCATTCCTTATCCTACACTGCATATCTTACACTGTTCTTATGTAAAAAAAACCATACAAAAAGCCTCATGCCAGCAGAATATAAACTCTTCTGAGGTGATAAAATTCTCATGTAGCACTGTCTGTAAGTGAGGCTTTGCCTGGGAAGATGTGTGACAGTTTACAGGAACTTCCAGCCCACTCTGGCAGTGAACATTCCTGAGACATCAGTCCCTAGGAAAATGCAGCTGTGACTGATACTGCTCTCTGTATCCTCAGCTGCATCAAAGCTGTCCTGTACTATCAGTGGTGTTTTCCAGCCTTCACTAGGGGAAGGTCCCAGTCTATATGAAAAGGCCTGGACCAAGCCTACCTAAAAGAGAACTTAAAAGTTTACATGGGGGTTGTGGATAGCATATGCGCAGATGTCAACTAGAAAAAAAGAAAAAGGAATAGAAACATAATTCCTTTTTATTCAAACATGGGAAAAAGTGGAAAAAATATCACTGAATATAGTTAATGGACATGACGCATGCTGTGCATTTAATGGAGTGAATCCAGAATGTGTTAATGCTTGTTAAAAATTTTGGGTTTAGCTGCACAGCCTTAAACTTAGTAGGAATCTTTTTATAGCATGCCCCCACACATTCACACCTTAACATCATTATTGTCTGTGGTGGCCAGTGCAAGTAAAGTTGATTTAATCAAGGGTCCATACATGGAATTGTGAAATGGTTCCAAGGCCAAACTTCATACAGGAAGCATCTAGAGTTTTCCGGATTTTCAGATCCATATTGACAAAAGTTCTACTGTGCCTCAGATTTTCTCTGATAAATAAAAAATCCTTCCTCATATTTCTCAAGACTGAGGGTTGCACTATGCCTTTTAAAGATTTTATTCTTCTTCTAAGAAATACTGTCTCAAGCATACAAGGCTGGTTACTTAAGCAGAAAATGTTGTGCTTGTTATGTTTATAAACACCTTTTAATATATTTAGCTCTGATACCTGTGGCCAAATGGTCTAAAAAGATAAATGGGAGAGGAAAGTTGTTACTAGAAATTATAACTTAGGTCTACAGATAAAGCTGCAAAAAAAATGGACACATGAACCCTTCTCAACTAGAGGGCAGCAGTAATTTGGAAAAATTCCAATTATTTTGCTGGTTTTATATGAAGGCAGACTTTTATAGTTATTTGTTGAAGCCAAAATTATCACTACAGGATTTTTCTCTACTGTAGACATTTTGGTGGCTGGAGATGCTAATCCTGAACTATTTTGGGCTACCTTGATCAAAGGGAAAACTACTGACGCTAAACCAAGTTGCACCTAGTGAATGGAACAAAGCCTATAGGATGATAAATTGGAATTCTATGATCACTTCTATCCTGGTGGCTATCTATTGGTTTTGGTCTCCCAGATATTCCTTCAGGCATGTTCTTCCACAGAGCATTAGGAGAGGCAAAAGCAAGCCTTCATTTCTACTGAATCCATATTGAAATATCTTTTCTCCACTTTTTGAATGCCTGAGGAAGTAAAAATTTAGTTTTTCAATGCCAAAACTAGTTTAGGAGATATCTGTATTCCACATATATTCAAGCTCCCATAAATAAATGGCCCTGCACTTTTTAGCACTATGCAGAATCACCGAACAGATGGGTAAAATTTCAGTTCTGCAAATTAAGTGTTTCAGTGTGTGGCTAAGGATTGTAAGTGCTTCTTTCTTGAAAGTCTTTTTATCTATCCCAGAAGTGTTCTGGCATGCTAGTAAAGGAAAGAGTTTGAATATGTATATAGAAATACAAAAATACATTTCAAATAGTACACATTTATGCAAATCCTCAGAAGGGAGAAGGAACTGAAGCAGAACTAAATATTCATTGCTGCTGCTCCTCCCCCTTCTTTTTTAAGATCAAGGAGCTGTGGCTTTCTATTCCACTCCTCAGAATAAACACTTTTAGATATACTGACATAGTTTTCTCTGCTTTAAAAGACAGCAGAAAAGCTGTGACAACCTCAGCAAGAAATCTCATTCTGGGAAAAAGCCTTGAATGGCGCCCTTTTCTAAATGCTTAACGTGGGACTAGATGGTCTTGAAGGTCTCTTCCAACCTTGATGGGCATGTAACTCTGTGAAAAGAGTTCTCTGAAGGAGAAGAGATAGAAAATCCATTTGAACAATGTAATAGATAATCTCAATATACTCAATATATTATTATGTAATTGTTTCCTGGCTATCTAAAAGATTTCCTTAAGAATAAACTCATATTTCTACCTGCAAACTAGAAGCAGCTGAAAATAGTTAACCTTTAATTAAAAAGTCAGTTTACCTAATTATAAAAGGAAGTACCTATTTTGCCTTTAATTCCCCTGCAATGCTGTGAAAGGTGGGGATTTAGCCTGCCAAGGGTAAAAAAATAATTTTTTTAAAAAAGGTTGTTCTGTGGGAGTTTAAGTGTAAAGTGCTTGGAATATAGATTTTATTTTTCCCCTTTTAATAGTTGGAGGTTTGTAGAGAAAGAGAATTATTGTTTCCATGTCAACATATATTTTCTAATTTCCTGATACTTGGATGTTTTAGAGGCTCTGTTTGCCAAGTGTTTTGTTAATTCCAGTAGATAAGAGGAACTTCATTCCCCTTGCAAGATGAAAGAAGAATAGGGGAAGCTCATTTCCTATGCTGAAGCTTGTGAATACAAACTGTCTCAGTGTATTTGGTTTGGGGTGATGGAGAAATAAAAGCTTTCTGTGCTGCATGGAACTCCAAAGTTTGTGCTTAATTTGGGGAGGCTGTAATCCATGTGGGGCAGAAAATAAATCCTGCTGAGTCAGAAAGTACAGGAATGAAATGATTAATCTAAGTATTAGTGATTCTAAGTGGTGAGTGATAACTGCAGTTTTTATTCTGAGCTAATGAGACTCTTCTAGAAGCTTTCTCTTTCTCTGCTGTGGGAAGGCCTATGGCCCATGTCATGGCTGAGATGGAATTGTGAATCCAATCATGACTGGATTCCTTTTTGCCTGCTGAGATTTGAATATGGGCTTGCTTGGTAGGAGCATGTTGGCTTTTTGGTCTGCAGCTAAAAGTGGCTCTTTGGCTCTTGGAAGCTGCTAAACTTGGGAGGAAGCTCTGCCAGGTGTGTACCTTGGTCTTGCTTGTGCTTGGGAATAACAAGCTCAGTAACATCTATTATTAGCCTTTGCTAATTGTAAGCAAACTTGGCTGTGTAAATAGCTTAGGAACTGTGTAAGTGGTGTAACAGCTGGATGTTTTGACTCAGCATTTTCCTGCAGACTACAAGGCGACAGCATTTCCGTACAGATGGATGGCAGTATGTTTTTCTTTTCATGTTTTCTGGTTTTCCTTTCTGAACCTGGCCATGGAGCCGGAGTGCTGTTTTTTCACGGCCTGTGGGGAAGTAAAGC
The DNA here is from genome assembly GCA_013399195.1 of Dicrurus megarhynchus. Taxonomy (NCBI): domain Eukaryota; kingdom Metazoa; phylum Chordata; class Aves; order Passeriformes; family Dicruridae; genus Dicrurus; species Dicrurus megarhynchus. Next base: position 2,394,569 of record VXAD01007430.1, read on the forward strand.
TATCTGGGTTTCGAGCAAACAAATGCAAAGATGACAGGAGACCAGAAGAAAGCACTTCAGCTAGTTCTGTATGCAGTTGCTGTGGAGAGATAACATGCTAATCAAAAGGAAACATATGGCTGAACCTATTTCTGTGGAAGCTGTGTGTAATCATAGCATGAACATAACACAACTAATATCCATGCATGCTGACAATATGGCTAGAATTAATATAATTGGGTATGTTTGCTAAAATGTTACCTCTGTGAGTTTGTACTTCAAGTTGAATGTTTTTCACATCTAGGGGCTCAATCGATATTTCTTTGTGAACTTTGCAGTACAGATTGTATTACATTACATTACATTTCTAAGTGGGTGTACCTCAATTACTAGATGAAAGAGGAACCAATAGAGACTAATTTAGCCAAAAAAGCAGTCAGTATCTTGTGTGATTTCAAATTTGTCGTGCTAGATGTAAATAGTGGAGAATGCTCATTTCAGCAAAACGTAGAACAAAGAGGATCTTTTTATGAGTGGTTCCAGCAAGAGAAAATAAGCTTGTTAACATTTATTGGACTTGGGATGAAAGAGAACAGACAGGAATTTAGAAAATATGTAGAAAGACCCTGTCTCACCTAAAACTGGTATTTCAGTTAGTCACTAAAGAATAATCAAATGAGTTATGCTTCAATATTTTGACAAGTTAGAGTTAGTCCCTTTGGCAGTGGACTGTTCCGTCATAGGTGTTTCCCCAACTGTGATGGAATAATAGTTATTCTGGAAGGTATAAGTTAGCCTTAATATTAAATGTAGTGTTTTCCCCAAAACAAGCTGCTGAAGTGAAAAATGGTTAGACAAACATGCAGCTGCAGAAGAGCAGACAAACAGGATGATGGAAAGCAGTGCCTGAGAGAGACAATTAGAGGAAGTGTCCTGTATCAGCACCCAGTGTGCTCCCCAGGCTCCTGTCAGCTTCTTTTAATAATTCTGAAGAGATCAGGGACAACCCAACATAAACAGGGCCATTAAGTCTTCATGTAATTTTGTTGGTTAAAGAATTGACTAGAAGAAACAATGTAGAAGCCTATTTTTAGCAAAAGGAAACCTGAAACAGGTAGCACAATTCATAGTAATTAAAATTTAGTATAAGGGATGTGATTACTAATATGGAAACCAATCTGTGCTACCTCTGCTTTTTTCCTGTTTGCTGCAATATATTGGTCTCTGGAGTTATTTCATGAGAGCATCTGTCAAATAAGGTTATTCACGCAGATTTTTGTAATGCAGATTAGTACTATTCCAGTAAGACAACAGGAAGTCCAGGGCCAACTTTTGATGTCATTACCTTAAAGCTGAAAATTTCCTTGTTTCCACCTAAACTACATGTCCCAGTATACCACCAAGAATTGAAGTACTGGGTGTGGTGTGATGAAATAGCATGGAGCATTACTTCAGAGGAAAATCATAGAGGAAGCTGAAGATTTCTGATCTAGTTGAAGATTGCAGGGAGGAGTTGGATTAGATGACTTTTAAAGGTCCCTTCCAACCCAAACTATTTTACGATCCTAAGCAGGTATGGAAAAGGGAGCTAAGGAGCCTGGAGTTCAGTTGGTGCTATTTTGTTACATGTTTCTTGAAGTGAGTTGCAACTCTGCTAATTTCAGTGCTCTAAAATGAAAATTAGTTTAGTTTTTGAGATTTTAGGGACATACTAACCAGTGGTAGATTCTACAGTAATTCGGACCCAGAAATAGCGACTGAAATATTATTGTCCTTTGGGAAAAATGTAGGTTTAGATGACTCTTTGATTTTTTTTCAAAACTTTGAATCACATGAAAAAAAGAGGAAAACCAGTGAAGAACTGATGTTATAAAATGTAACCACATATTATCTTTAAATATACGTATAAAATAAATGTAATGAAAAGATTTAGACATTCATGAAACTCATGGAAAATTAGTCAGTAGAGTGGTGACAGAAATGTGGTATTTCCTGCTGTTGGCATAGTTACTTCATAAAGTAATTACTCCTAAGGTGGTATGCTTTGTGTACTGTATTATAGTGCAATAGCAAATTAATTCCCTCTGGAATGGTTGGTTGGTTGTGATTTACACAATCAGTGGAGTACCTTCCCACTTCATAATTTCTGGGAAGATGGAGAGCTCCCAAGCATGCTGCAGGAGCAGATTGGCCAATCAGTGTGAAAAGTAGCATTTATAATTCACGTTTACCTGCTGTGATGGGATGAAGTGAGGTAAATGAGACTATGGTTTATAATTAATACCTAATTTCTAATGTTTAAAAACAACTCTTAAGTGCATGTTCCTTGAGATGGATTGGCAGGAGTTATAACTAAGGTCTCAAAGGCATCTGAAGGCTCTGGTTTTGGTACTCCTGCTGGCAAGAGCTGTAGGAGGGCAGCAGTGCAGGGGGGACAGCCCATCACCTCAAACCCCACTGGTTTTGTGGGTCATTTAGGATATGGCACATTGATCAGTCTTCTTACACAGAAGGTAATCTCTATGCACATTCCACAACAGTCTTGTTCAACTCCCCAACTGATATTTAATGCTGCATAGTGCATCATAGATCTCCTAAACAATACACTTCTGCAATTTAAACTTGAGCGTATTGGTGTAAATTTTTTGTCAAACAATTCTTCATCAGTGTTTTTGGCAGCTGGAATGATAACAAGAAATCTAATTTTGCAATCAAAAGCAAAGGAGTGACAAAGCCCTATACTATATCTGAAGGACTGTTTGTTACTTTTTTTCTGAACAATGCTTTTTTAACACAATGGTCTGGATGTGTCCCTCGGAGCCCTTTAGCCACCAATGCAAAATGCCACAATGAATTATTGGTTTGAAAAGCTAGAGTGTATGAATGAACCTACCAGCACACTTGATACATTTCTGCTTTGCATGATGAACTTTAGTAGCTCAACTCCATGCTCAGGAATGTTTCTTTCTTTAAAACCAAAAAAAAAAAGTTTTAGAATTAACAGTATCGGTTAATAGACAACTTTTTGTACTTGCCACAGCCAAGCCAGGCTGTGCAATCAACAGGAAAGATAAGAAGGTCAAACAGGAAGAGCTGTGCTGGAGCTAGTTTTGATCAGAGCTGAGGAAGGCAGGGATCTGCCTGCTCTTTACCAGCATGTTATAGTGGATCAGACCTGGAAAAGGTAGGAGAATTCCTGTGCTCTATGTCTACATCTCCCTCTTTTGCTCCATTTAAGGTACCTGTGGTCTGGTATTCAACTGTAGGTTTATTGGCAGTGGGTTGGAATTGCAGCCAGTTAAACAGGGGAAATTTCAGTATTGTTTGGTTCTTCGGTGTGTCCATAATGAAATGACTGGAAAATATGTGTAAATGTGATCTGTCACAGTTATGAGAACTTGCTGGGATTTTCTGTGCTGCTCTCTTTCCCTCTTCTAGGTAGTGTTGTGTGAGCTGAGCTGCGATTCAGTAGCAACAGCTCCTACTTTATTCCTCTGCATTAGCTGCCACAGGCCAAATTCTGTCACATCTAGCACTCAGAATGAAGTAGTGAGATTCACAGATGCCTTTTATAGTTTTCTAACAGTGATCTGATTTTTGTTTTAAAGCACCCCTAGAGTTTATGCTTATTTTTAAGCAGTTATGAGATTGTGGATTTTTGTCTCCAATTTACCCTATTTAAACTTGGAAATTTTGGACTTATGGTGCTTTCAGAGCTGAGTTGAGGATGTGAAATATATTTCAGGGCTACTGAGATATAAAGAAAATTAATCATAAGAGGGGGTTAAAGCTTTTAAAGGAGTCTGTTGCATCCCTGAAGATTGCTGGGGCTTTTTTGTTTGTAGACCAGCTGTGAACAATGATACTGCTTGCAACATTGTTTACTGAGAATTGCTAACTAACCTAAAGTTACTTCAGTGATAAAGGAGTCAATCTTCCATTTTTGGAGAGTACTCAGGTTCCCAAGTTTGTTTACCATGATTATAGGTTTGCTTTACCTTTCTGTGTAATACATAAAAATTAAGTGTTGCCTTTACAGAGCCTAATATGGATTTTTTTTCTCTTATATTCGTGCCTGTGACTGAATTTCATAGAGATCAGGACTCTGATTTACTCTCTGACGATAAAGTTTATAATGATCTTGGCTTTAAGATGTTTGTAGCCTAATACCTAAGATGTGAAATGTTAATTGAAACTGGGAAGAAGGAATAAAATAACCACTCTAGTATCAGGTTGGGAAAATGACCTAGATTCACTTAGGACAGTATAGTTGCAGGACTGAGGTCTTTAGTAAGTCATTAGTACATTGTCCTGAGGCTCCTGGAGGGAAGATGATGAATGAAACAAATACTGTATTGCATACAGGTTTTAGGAAATTAGTTTGAATGAAGCCCATTTTTATATACTGGGTTCTAGTCTCAGAAATATACCTTTAGAGGGAGAGAGAGGATCTGGTTCAGTGAATGTTACTGGTTTTCTTCTTCAACACCCTTTAAATGGGAATGCATTGGCGGGAGAGAGTGTTCCTGTCATCCACTATACCTCTTAAAATAATAACAAAAGGCAGGGGAGAAAAAACAACCCTCAGCCTATGTGGAAAATCTCAAGCTATATGGTTTTTTTTCTGGTTAGCTGGGCTTTGAAAACACTCAGTAAAAGGGAAGCAGCAACACACAGAAAAGCACGATAAAGGGATTATTCTATTTAACTTCCAGAAGGAGAAATAGTGTCTCATTTCCACCTGATGTTCAACAGCTGCTGGATGCAGACCTTTCCTGCCTGCTGTGCCCTGAGGAGGAACAGGGAAGGTGCAGTGACCTTCTGAGCGTCACAAGCCTGGACAGGGGTGTGGGGCAGCACACAGAGCCATTGGACACACTCCCAGTGGCCAGAGAGCTCGGGCCACAGGGAGGGAGGGCACCAGTGCACCCAGCAGCACTCAAGGTGCTGAGCTGTCCAGTGTCTGCCTCTCCTTACTCTCTCTGCTGCCTCAGAAACTGAGGGTCCCCCTGAGCAGTGGGAAGTGCCACATATTGCCTGCACGGCTTTTATTTTGAGTAAAGGTTGGCTCTGGGTTCAGAAAACCAGGAAGATCATTAAGTTTTATGGCCATCATCCTGCACCAAATAGGATTTTTTTGGTCAATCCTCAAAGAGCATGGGAAAAATAATTTTACCTAAATTATAAATAAAATGCTTAGTCAGTACACATAATCTACACCTAAATGTAGATTGTAAGAACTAGTTAGAGAAGACAGACTTTACATGGTGAGTGCTAGATCTTTAATTTTGAAGATCTTAATCTTGTATTTGTTGCTATCAACAAATGGTTAGTTGCTAATTTACCATGATACTTACTAGCATTATAGGTTTATGAAAAAATCTCTAATAATGAGAGTGACTCCAGCACTACAGTTCAATATTCTCTAAAGCTGTTTTATATTGGATGAATGTTTTTCTCTGATTTTTTACCATTAAATTTGCTTTAATTTGTGCTGGAACAGTTTAGTAATTGAGAAAGCAATAGCATAAGAAATAGGATAACTATACTGTAGCACTGCTTATTTGTTAGCGTTTTACTTCTTGGGGTACTTACATGATAGTTAAAAGCATATAATAAAAGTACAGAGATGTAGTGTAAACTTCTATGAGATCTTTGTCACTTGGGCCCCAATTTGTGTTAGAGAGGATACATTTAGATGCCAGATACACAATCAGAAGGGCCTAGGCAGACAAGGGGCCAAGATACAGGAAAGTTTACTGTCTTGTAACAGTACTTATGCAAAGCCACGTTTGGTAGTTAAGGCGAACATTGAAAATGGGAAAGAAATCTCTAGAGGAGAACATGACTGCTAAAATGTTTGAGATTTGAGGTTTTCTTCTGTGTATCTTTGAAGAACCAAGAGAAAACATTCATAAGAACATACCTGTTTTGCTTTTCTTTCACTCATTCTGATTTTATCCACTTGGTTTAGGCTCTGGGATAATATGACTGAATCTTCTTAAACGGATTATATCCATTTTGATTTGTTCAGATGTCCTACTTGCTCTATCAGCACCAAGCTTTCTAAGTTCATTCACAGACCTGAGTATATGTTACCCTTACCAGCATAAGGTGATGCAGAAGGCATGAAAAATTTATCAGTATCTCTTCTCCAATTCAACTGAATTCTAATAATTCAAGTCAGAGTATATTTGTTTTCCTAAATTTTGTGCAGGATGATTTTTTTGCTTGTGGATAGGAACTTATGGAAAAAATTAATAATCTGAAAACTGAATTTCATTTCTGGGATTAAGGGTAATCCTGATCTAAAAATAACAACTGACTTTGGATTCATAGAACAATGTAATTTAAACAACCACCTTTGGAATTAAATTATCATTAATACCAAAATATCTACATCTTTTTCAATAGGAGGTGCTAGTATTTACAAAATAGATACAGAAAAGTATTTAATTTTTAAGTGTGAAAGTCAGAATGCATTACATATAATCCTGGTACAGTAATAAAAAGGATGGTGCTAGCTACTGTCATTACTTCAAGGAAAAGATCAGCTGTATAAATGGAAAAACATATCCCTGTCTAAGTGAGTTTGGCCTCTGGCAGGCCTGTACTTTTAATCATTTATAACTAGGTCATCAAGTCTGATAGGCAGTTTTTCAGTGTCAACCAAACATGTTAGTGAAAATGTTCTTTTGTGAGAGAAGGCATAAAAATTGCTTGTGTTTGAGTTATTACCTGTGTTTCATAGGTGTATATATGAATTTTTACGCAGAGCTTTATATGGAGAACTGTGATGCAGCACCAAAAGCATCTTTTGAAAACCAGCCTCAGCACTCTGATAGGCATTTTTGAATAAATGGCAAAATGGGTCACTGAAAACATTAAAGAAAAATCCAGCCTAGATTTCTTCATTCTTCATTAACTTGTGGTAGATATGGTTATGATTTAATTCTCTGAGCTGGTCATATAACCTGTAACTATACCTCATTAATTTTCTATAATTGCCTAACTTGCCCCTGTCTACATATAGTTTACTGTTTTCTCAAGAAGTGTTCATTAGGGGTAAAGGTAAAAGAGTATGAAAGTTGTGCAGAGAGATCCTGCCTTGTCCCATGTACCTGCCTACCCTGGCAGGATGCTGGCAGCTGTTGTGCTGTTCATGTTGGTGCTTGGTTTGCTCAGGTTTGGGAATCTATGATGTGAAGCTTGGAGGGCAAGAAGTGTTGGAAGGCAGGATTGTGAAGAAAAAAGCCAGAACCATGTGCTTTGGGACACCCCACCTCATGGTAAATGGAGAAGCGAGACATTTTTTCCCCAGACTAAAGGCAGATCATAAGTGGATACTCAGTGACCAGGCACTAGTCTGAGGCTTTAGCAGAACAGAAGTACATCTTTCATCTGCAGCTTCAGATTTAACTAGTTTCTGCTGGAAAACAAATGAGAGATGAAACTTCATGAAGATTGCAAGCTTGCACACTCATCATGAATATCGCTCATTAATGAGTATGGCTGGAGTAAACACAGAGGAATTCAGATTAAATCCAAATGACAGGACTAAAGCAAAATCTATCCTGTGGCTTTATGAAATCACTCAGAGGCATGTGGAAGCCCAGTGAGGAAAAGGGTGTAACTATCAGTGGGCATGTGCTGGCTCTGTGAGTCGTGTCCTTTGTGGGTGCTTTGGCTGGTGGTCTGGCTGCATCCTTCTGATGCTGAAGTAGCTTATGCCCAAGAAATGGGATTGCAGGATGTCTCATCTCAGTGACTGGAGGGAGCAGTGAAGCTTGCAACTACTTGTGCTCTACTTCCATTTCTATTCCTTCTTCCTGATCTTGCCAAATGGGGTCTTGCTGCCAGACTCAGCCTCTAGCTTCAGTAGAGCTTAATTTTTCTGCTTTGCTGCAAAGTAATACTTGGATCCTTGCATGCCAGCCTTCCTGCACAGTAGGATTCATTCTTTAGCTGAATTTAAATAAACCTTCTTTGCTGTTTGAATTCAATATGCAGTACTCATTCCATTCTTGTCGCCTTTAGAAAATGATGTTTTTTCCCTGCAATTCCTCTGTTAATGTGAATGATGTTATCCCTTGGAGGCTCTGCTTTGTAGCTGGCCAAGAATGGATAATTAGCAGTGGGCACAAGTACATTTCACTTCAGGCCTTGGATTGTTGCTGTTAGCCAAGTCTATTGCTTTGTTGCTAAAGCAGTGATGCCACCTCATTGCAGGAGCTTTTTCTGGGATAAATTTGGGTGTTACACAACAGTTCCTCTGAAAGAAGCCTATAGCAAATTCTTTAATCCATATTACAATTAAAAATAACTCCTGCAGGAGAGGGACAGCTCTTGAACGTGTTCATCTTTTCTGATGCTTTTTAAAAACAAAATATTGATTTATTTTTTTCCCCTCCAGGTTGTTGATGATAATTGCATCACTGTGAGGAACTTCAATTTATGGAGAGTTTGGCAGTGGCAGGTGGCACATCCATGCTCAGCAGTAACACCATCGTCCATGCTCTGGAGGGAGAGCAAGACAGGAACTTGGAGAGGGAAGAAGCAGAGCAGGGAATGTGCAAGTGTGACTGCAAACATGTGGAGAGCAGTGCTGCCATCAGCACTGTCAGGGATGGAGTCGGGATCGAAACGTTGCAAGAACAAATGGGTAAGACCTCAAACAGTACATCCTGGTGCCTCTGCTCACAGCTTCTCTTTGTGCCTGAATTACTGTTCTTTAAATGCTGCACAAGCTCAGAACTGTCATGTGTTTTTTCACAGAATCCAGATGGGCTTTTTTTGAAATACAAAAAGCAGCTATTTTTCATCCATAGAAACACTGCATAGATTGGACTATTGAACAATCTACACTGACATTCACTTAGGGCAGACAAATGGATTCTCTTTTAGTAAGATAAGAGGAGATGAAAATTACTAGAACCCAAGAGCCAGGGTACTGAAATATAAGTTCTTTGTCTAGCACTTTTTGCTATATCTGTGAGATTCAGAAGCCAAGTTAAATTGCATGTTTCTGTTTTAATATTTTTTAGTTCCTTTTTTTATCAGAGGTGTAGTACTCTTTGTACAAATGAAAATGTGCTTCATGCAGTGAAGTCATGCAAGTCAGAGGTACCTTTTGGGCGGAGGGACATAGGTAGGTGGCTATGGCCAGGCTCTTACCTTATGCTAGGCTCAAGAGCTTTCTGAACGTGAAAATACTTCAAACAGTCATGACAAAACCTATTTTATTTAAAAGTATGTGTCCTGTGACCTGCACAATGCCTTTCTGTTTACAACTGAAACACTTCTGACATCAAAGACCAGGTACAAGCATCCCAGGGCAGTATAAATTTGCTTTTTAGCTTTCCAGGAGGTATGCAAGCCATTCCACTGAATAGGAGTTCATATTAAGTTTTTGAACCTAATTATAGTTCTTTAAACAGTTTAAATATATTTTAAAAATATTTATAGTAACTCTTACCCTTTTACTCAAATTTAACAGCACACTATTATTTTAAATTAAACTCTGATGAGTAATTAAAAGGCTTGCTCATAGCCTTTGCCTTTTCCTAAAAGTCAGAGAAATGGTTGTTAATGTCTTGATAACTTTCAAGGAAAGTTATAGCTGGTAATATAAAAATAATAGTGATGGCAAGTTCACATATCAAAAACATATGCTGATTTATTTTCCTTGTCAACTACTAAATGATTATCAAAGTGATTGATAACATGTTGTCAAAGTTTTGACAACTTCTGTGTTTGTAATCCTGACTAAAACCAGAAAAAGCAGAACTACAGGTAAGCATGGTCCCAGAAGCTCTGGGGAACTTAAATTTAGAATGTTTCCTAAGCACAGTCAGCCTGCACTGCAGTGAGCTTACTATCATATTTCTATTTAAAAACAAACATCGTATAGTCCATATTAGTCCCACCCCAATGCTTCTGTCCAACACCCAACCAAAACCCTACAAAACTAAAGTGTTTGGGGATTTCAATTTGTGATTTGAATATATGCTAGAAATAAACCATAAAGACAATGTTTTTACTGCTTGATTCCTTTCTTTGGGAGGTGGGAAAACTCTGTTTTATGTATCCTTATTTATTTGCATGACTTTGTTCATGTAACATTCATAGATGCACTTGAGGGAAGATGCAAAAGACTTGGAAACTACCATGCCCTGCTATATTACAGGGTTTTTTTCTTAAAAACAGACCTTCATAGGATAATATCTTGGGATACATGAAAATTGCCTCAGAAATTTTCTTATAAAAACGAAAGATCTATTTCTCCCACTTTTACTCTTAGAAATATGAAGCCTTATCTTCACTGGTATTTGCCCAGGGAGCCTTGAGAAAATGGAAGTGGTTGCAGTGGGTGTTTTATCAGCATGAAAATATATCATTCTCAAAAGGACAGGAGAAATATGGGCTAAAAGATAAAAGGAGATTATTATTAATATAAAACATACCTTATTTGTGTTATTTTTCTGAAACTTCAAATCATTTGATTTTTCAGTACCCCCTCCCAAGTATTACACATGTAACAAATAAAGAGAAGGGTTATTTTTCTCCATGCATGAATTTGTTCAAGGCACAGCAAATTATACCACTGAAGCATCAGTGGGGGCCATTTTTAGTATAGGTGCAAGGGAAGAGAAAATGAAGTCTGACCCTTGCTCCCTCCCAAAGGAGAATTCTGTTTCCTGAGAACCTGTCTTTCCGCCAATTCTCCATCACCTTGAAATTTCACATTAAAATGATGAAATCAAGGTTTAACTTCCCCCTCCAGCCCAGGAGGAAAGAAATGTTCTGCAGGTACTTTTTGTGGGGTTTGGGAATTATATAGCAGGAGGGGGTGAAAATAGTTATTTTCTCTTAGTAATTATCTGCTGCATCAAATGCTTTGAAAGCATGGCATATTTTGTTGGGTTTTTTTCAGTGTGATTGATATGACTTAGAAGAAGCACATAACCATTCCTTTAATTTATTGTAATAGGGTGTTCTCCAAGAGAAAAACGCATGAATGTCAGTTCAAGGACCCTTCCCAGTCAGGCAGAGAATTTTCCAACTGGTAAGATATTTTTTCCCATCCTATTTTTATATTATACTGCTTTTCTCACTGCTTACTTTTTTTTTTTTAATTGAGACAACTCAGCTATGTCAACATTTGCAGTCATAACTTCTGTAAAGTTTATAATGTATTTCATGGCAGCTGTGAAGTGACCAACTTGTACATAAGATTTGTTGAGAAATTCTCATAAAAATAGGTAGCGACTGCTATAAAAACCAGAAATAATTTATGTACTATATTGTAATGGCTAGGAAAAAAAAAAGCGAATAAAAGTTCATCACTTATTTTACATATGCATTTCAATCCTTCAAATGTCTTATTTTTTAAAGGTTGTGGCCTTTCCAAGTATTTATTTTTATTGTTTTTAATGCTGTATTTTCAATGATGTGTCAACTGAGTGCAGTTCTTCAGGAAGTGGGTTCAGTAGGCTTCACCTCTGGAGGGCTCATGGCAGGCTCTGTGAATTGAGGGTCCTGGCACATTTCCGTTCTTGTGCCATCAAAACCAACACTGAGCTGTTCCCTGCTCTCTGGCTTGACCTGACAAATCACATCAGTGGCAGAGAGTCTTCCCCAGGCATATGGTTATTTCTGGTTAAATTATTTGTGCTTTATGTACCTGCTTGTCTTGCTTTGTTCAGAATTTGGCCTCTTTGTAACTGGGGGTATGGGTCAGGGCTAACAGAAGCAGACAGGAGATTATAATGGGGTTTTAAATCATATTTCTTCTCTATAAGGCATTATTATAGGGTTTTTTGACAGGACAGTATTTCTGTTGTTTTAATTCAATGTAATTATTATTTCAGTAACATTAACTCTCTATAAAAGTTAGGTTGTGTGTCTACTGTTACGTATTTACATCAGAACCAGTTTGATTTTGTAAAACGGACATATAAACTTTTAAGTAATAATCTTCTCTTTGTATGTTTTATGTTTTCAGGTAAAATGAAAAGGTCAATAATTCTGTTCCCTAACACTGATTTGAACAACATTCAGAGACTCCAGTTTGTTTTCTTTCTACTAACAATATGACCACAGCTTAAAGAGAGAGGTCTTATAATTCAGTAACACAGGTTTATATTTCTGAGCCACCCTTCTTGACCTTAAAGTAATGAGTAATTTAGGTGAAAGTCATGGTAAAACTCCTGGGAACATACATAGGAAGGCCTCTGAAAACAGATAAAGATACAGCATATTAGACTAGAATGTGACATCTATTTTACTGGATTAAAATGTGAAACTCAGAGGAGGTGGAATATTTCAGTATGCACAACAGTCCCATATTTCTGAAAGTGTGACCTATTTACATACTTGGCAATTGGAATTCTTCCTGACTGGGTATTATTGGTTTATATGTGCCCATCTGGGTATCTGGAAACTTATGATTTACTGTTATTGAGCGAAATTAATGGGTTAATGCAGAATGAAAGCAGGTTTGTCAAAGATCCTCTTTATCTGAGAGAAGCTGTACCCTTAGCTGTAGTAAAAGTTTCTCATAGACAGATGCCAAGAGCTTGGGAATAGGTATCTAGCTGCTTTCAGATGTGCTGGGAAAATCGTGTAAGTGAGCTTTTAGTTGGGCCATTTAACTTGGTTGGTACTGCTCAACCAGCTTAGCTGAGAAACAGCTTTTACAATATTTGATTTATAAAAGCCTTCTGAAGTGTTGGGGGTGACATTTCAGATAGCTATGAATTTAAGATTAGTATAGAGGGTTGTAACATGCTGAACTATGTGTGGGTTTTGTTGTTCAGGGTTTTTTTTAGTAATGCCACTATCTGCTTTGATTTTTAATATGCACGGAATATTTGAAAATCTGGGCACATTTGCAATGCCCAGAGCTGTCTAATTTGACAAATTACCAATCTGTGTGGTTTTTTTCTTCTTTTTTTCCTTCTCTATCCATAAGTATCAGTTGTCTCCCAAAATTTTTTCATGCTAGGCTCCTATGTCTACAGGATAATAAAAATGTAAAAGAAAAATGCAGTAGATCAATCTTCTGCATGCCTCTCTATGAAGCTGAAAAAATATATCTTAATGTGTATTCTATGACTTTGAGGGATTTTCTGGTCCTCCAAAGCTGATTCACAAAGATTGTGGTACTGAAAATGGATATCTTCCCCCAGATATCTCCTTGAAGTTAACAATGGTAAAAAGAAAGAGTGGATGTCCTGATCCCAGGCTCCAAAGACAGCTCAGAGGGCAGCTCCGTCTTCTGGAAAATGACAGCAAGGAGGTGATGACAGTTTTCAGTGTAAGTCAATTGCGTGGAAATTGGTTTATTTATTCAGATAATACACCCTGTTCTGCTGAAATAGCCTGCAAGATGTTTGGGTCCTATTTCCATCTACATGCTGGGTGCTTGAATTTGAGTGGCCGGTTTCCTGCGGCCCAAAAACATTTAGGCACTTTAGAAATATTGAATCATTGAAATAGACTGGAACATCAAATTGATGTAAAATAAATAAACCCTTACTAAGCTTACTAAGACGTTGATAATATTTATTTTAAATATTTTCTGCTTTGATTTACATCAAAAGAAATAATGGAATTTTGATTTATTTTAATTTGCCCTTGTATTGACTCATCACTTCAGTTTCTAGACACTTGGAGTCATTTGGTATGCTAATTTCCTGGGAAGCTCACTCCTAAGCCAAAGAGGAAGTCTGGAGGAGAACAGCCTAAATAATGGACTTCCTAGGGCTAAATGGCCATAACTTTAAATAGCATACAAGTGTTGGCCAAATTTTATTACCACTTTTAATTTGTTTGTATGTGGGAAACCTGTCCTCTACAACCAATGAGGTTTGCTTTGAATAGAGGTTAGTCTTCTCCTCCCTCTTGGAAAAAAAAAATCAGAATTATACCATTTGACCTCTGGTGTCTCTATTTTTTTGTCTCTGCCATGGGTTCCAGCCTCCTTCACTAGCAACCCAAAGTACTGAAATCTTAGTTATGGCTTTGACTGCCTCAGACATGTATTTTTCTACACCATTTTCCTTCCATGTGTTGTGACCACCCCACCACCAGGCTGCTGGCTTTGTGGCTGTGCAAACAGTCTGTACTCCTGCTGCTCTGCTCTGGATTGTGTTTAGAGGGAGATGGGGGAAGGAAGATGGGATCGGGAGGCAAAGGAAAAGAGCAAACAAATAGACAAGATTTGTGGCCTTATTAGAAACAGACTGGAAAAGACTTTGAAGGAAACAAGACTGATAATGATAAGTTTCCTTAGAATGTTGTTTTGATATTCAGCAGTGCATGAAGCTCCAGAGGCTGACATACTTTAGCATGTGCTGGCAATTTATTAATAGATTTCAGGCTCTCATTAATATGTAATCTAGTGTAGAAAGGTTCGTGCAGAAGATCAAAGCAGTGATGAGACAGGCTTGCTGAAGAAGCCTAGGCTGGGCTTCTATATTTTAATGTGTTCTGATTGTGTGAATTGAAAATATGGAAGTTAAACAGAATTAATTCAGAGATATTTTAAAATTGTGCTGTAACAGTCATAAAATCAGTGGATCAGCTCTGCCTACTCAGATTAGAGAAAAAGTTTGAGGGACAATTTCCTCCCTGCTGCCTTGAGTTAGAATCAGTTTCTTGATCAGTCCTTCTGTTGTTTCAAGCTGCATTTCAATTTTGATGTGATGGAAGCAAGGGTACAATGCTGGAAAGCGATACAGTAGCATTATATCTGTTAGCTTTATATTTGATTTATGCTCTGAGATTGTGATTGAGGTACTTGTCTCATAAATTACCACTGTTCTTTGTACTTCCCTGAAAGGCAATAGCCAGCATCATTGGAGAGCCCTGTTTTTAAGCTACAAACTGGAGTGCAACCAGACTGTATATTACCCCTCTCTGTCTAGAATCCATCAAAATGTGGTTTTCTTTCACTTATTTGCAGGTTTATGTAGTTGTCCCTTTTACCATTTCTGGAATTACTTAAAATCCATCATTACCACTTACTATGATCATTGCTTATCTTTGTTAAAAGTGTAATTTAATGCTATTCTAGCAATGTGAACCAGTACAAATGACGATAAAAAGATCTTACTTCATCTTTAAAAATAGAAAAGTAGCACTTCAGTATATTTTTTTAACCAGAAAAGGGTGAACTTGGAAATAACTTCAATATCTCTTCTGGATAAAGACTGACAATACCAGGAAGCAGGTTTAAAGTTGCATCACAGGAGCTGCATTTTTGTGTGTGTACAGAACTCTGAGGGTAATCTACACCAGGAGGTTGTAGAACCAAAAAATTTACAGTGATCAAGTGAGAAATTTCAAGTTAAAAAACCCTGCAAACCTAGCTCCTGTCCACTATTTAATATTAATGCCCACACGTCTGGCAAAGGCAGTTCCCAAGCCGTAAACCACTCTGTGTGGAGGATATTCTTAGAAAGAACTACTATATGCTGTCCTATATATATACATCTGACTATATGATTATACATATGACTATAAATAGACATTTCTGAACTAGACAAACCTTTAGTCTCACTCAGTGTGGTCTTTATTTCCTCTGTAAATTAACCTCACTGAAATTGCTGATACAATTGCTAAAAAAAAAGATTAAAATTTGGCTCCCTGTATGTTAAAGAAGAGATATCTCATACAGATAAAATCCTGGATTTTTTTTAATCCTTCTTAATGCATAGTATTTTAGCCTAAGTGTTACCTAATGAGAAATTGTGCTTAAGTTTGGTGATTGTAATTAATGATTCTAAGTAAGGTATTGGTTTTGATTTTTAGGAGCTTTCTGCCAGACTCCTGTCTATTCACAGTGATCAAGATCTAATAGTGGTGACATTTAAAACTTTTGAAGAAATATGGAAGTTTCTAACCTACCACTCACTGGGTAAAGTTGTTTCACCATATAACAGTTCAGTATGTTGTTTTGTATTCAATTGCACACAATTTCTGGGAACTTGTTGAACACAATTTTGTGATTTATACACTGCGCATTAAATAATAATGGAGTAGTCTCTAACTCTCTGAAAGTTTGTATTTTTGTGTACTACTGTAAAACTGCAAAGAAAACAAATTGGATTGTCTTTTCCCTAGGTTTTATAAATCATTGCATGGAGAATTTATTCCTAGATCAGTCTTTCTGGCTATATTCCCAAGAGGAGGAAGATACAGGCATTGAAGTCTGTATAAATGAAAAATCATTAAATTTGATGTACAGAAGTCTGCTAGTACAGGAAGGTAAGTAAGACCGTACATGCTAAGGCTAACTTCAGGGAAGCACCTTCCTTTAAAATCCCCAAATGAGAAGTTACAACCTATTCAAATACTTAATTAAGTTGAAGTTTAAATTTACTCACTCCAAATGCACATTGTAAAGAGAAAAGAACAAATACAGATTAGGTTCAGTGAGATCATGAAGGGATTGAAGAAATTCATGTGCACCTGGTGCATAAATGGATACCAAAAGGATTAGGGAGTGATGTACGTTCCAACTTGCTTAAAATTACTGCAGATTCTGGAGATGTGCAGGAGAAAATAAATAAATAGTGGCCAGGCTCATGTGCTTCTCCTAAACAGCATAACCTGCTTGTACTGCCAGAGACAGGGTGACAGGATAGATGGATCATTTATTTCTGCAATTAGGAGTATGCAGAATTGCAGCAGAGGGCTCTGTGCTTCATTTAACACCTCATCTCTGCATTTTTTTTTTACTGAAAGAGACACTAGACAGAAATATATGAATATCTGACAATTGGCAAGAGAATTCTTTAAAAAGATTGGATTTTCAATTTCTAAATGAATATTACTAATGCTCTTGAAGCCAGTTTTAGAGCTTATATGACACTGAAACATTACATAAAATGATCTGCTCAACTGCTTTTGTTTTAGGATCTTTCTTTGTTTTATGTCCTGACAATACGATAAGAAAGATGATAGTTACAGCCAATGAAATAACTTATTTTGAGACTGGGGCTTTTACTGAAGAAGTAACAGGTGGATCTGTGGATAGTGACATGTCCATGTTGTCTAATGCTTCTCTGGAGCCACTGGAGCCTTTCCATCAGTAGGTACCTGACTTTACCTACCTATTTCTTATGCATCTGCTTCACGTATGCACAAGTTCTGCTTAGAGATGCCTCTATAGGGTAACCTGTTGTGGAACATCCATCTTCACTAACACTCATAAAAATATGCTCTAATTCCTTTCACACAGCTGAAATCAAGCCATTTACCTGCAGAGCTTCATTTAGAGTTGGTTTGCCCTCTTGTGAGTTACGTATTGGTTTTGTTTTTTTTCCCCGAGTCTGACATAAAATCTATTAACATTTTTAGAGGAACATAAAGTAAAAATTTTCAATTTTCAGGATGCTTGGAAATATGGGTAGTAACAGGTGAGATGCTTATAAATGTGGATCATAGCAGGCTAGCAGTGTTTTTAGTCAACATTATTGACAGGACCCATCCACCTTCTTAATGCAGTTTCTCCAGTTCATGTCCATGTTCACAACCAAAATTATATCAAAAGACTCACTTCAGAAATCACCAGAAAATTATTAGTTCCGTGTGCTCTTAGTAATTAAAACTGGGATTTTTTTTTTCTGTTGACCTTGGGCAGGGGTGAATAGCATGACTTTCTCGGTTCAGTTTGTTTTCCTGAAATAGCATTACTTTTACTACTAGTGTTAATCAAAACATAACTGTGTCTGAGGTGTATGAGCAGTGCTGAAATTGAAAGCTAATTGTGGGAGGAATGCATCAGTTTTCATATGCATTTTAAATATCATTGTTATTGTCACAACATTTAGTGAAGTGTTCTATACGCTAACTTCAATTTCTTTTTCTGCTTTCAGATGGTTTCTCAAAGGGTATTCTAGTCCTGTTGATTTTTCTTTTAAAAATGGATCTAAATCCATCAGAAAAGTTGGTAAGAAACTCCATTCAAACATCAATGTTACAAGAACCCCAAACTTACTCTATGCTATTGCTAGAACAGACTCTAAAGGATTCAGCAACTTTTTTTTTTCCATTTTATTAGAACGGGAAAACAGCTTTCAAAATTAGTTTGCAGTAAAATTAGTGAGAGAATAAATTTGTCTAAGGTTAAACTCTAAAGAGTCAAACTCTAAGATCTTGCCTTTCCCATTTTTCCTCCTAAATACTATACAAGGTAGTACAGAATAATTGAGTTGAGGATGCCTCTGTAGTTGTGATGATAATCTTTCAAGTAAGAAAATGCAACACTATGATTGTGGATCTTTCAAATGTCTACTGCTTTATCTCATACTGCCAGAGAAATAAAACTTACACAGATGGTTTGAGGTTAGAGAGCAAATATGGCTTCTTTTCTTCTATTATGTCAGTTTTAATACTGCACTGACTGGTATACAGCCATATTTATCCCATAGGAATTGTTTTAATTGGTTCAAAACTGGTTCAAGTGTTTTACTCTGGCCCAAGTTCAGAGCCCTTTTTAAGAGGGAAAGTAAAGACTTAAACCATTTATTTTTGCTGCTCCGTGATGGAATTTGCTAGAATTGCGAAAACATTTTAGGCTTTGCTTTCTAAAGGCTGGGAAATGAGGATTTTCATGCTATTTACAATTCTAATCATCAAACCGATGAGGTTTGGATGTTTTAAATCTTGTCACAGCAGATATGCAACTCACATGTTCCAGGAATGTCTTTTGCTAAATATATTCTGCTGAGTTGCTATTCTGTTAAGTGTGTTTCTATTGTTAAATGACTTTATCTGCAAATATTATTTATCTCCTTATTACACAGCAATGGGATCCTGTCTTGCTGTGATGAATTATGAAAGTATTGTGTCGGAAGAGCTGAGTTTCCAGGAAGGGGACAAAATAGAGATCGTTGGCTACCTCATTGAATGCATGGAATGGTTTCTTGGAAAACATGTGTTCACTGGCCAAATGGGCTTTGTAAAGACAAGTCATGTTAAACTGGACTTATCTAGAAATAAGTGAGTGATATATATCTATGACTCATAAACAAAAAAGACCTAGTCTCTTAAGCTTTAAAATGCTGAACATTAAATTCAGGGTGTGGGGTTTTTTTGGGTTTTTTAATATGCTTTGGGATTTTTTGGGGGTTTGGGGGTTTTTTGTTTTGTATGGAGGTTTTGGTTGGTTGATTTTTGTTTGTTTGGGTTTTTGTTTTGGGGTTTTGTTGTTTTAATGTGAATTGTCATAGCATGTATCAGTCAAAACTGCAAAGGATTTGGAATATGAAGTCTGCTTAAATGTTGCAAAATATCATTAGTCTGTAGCTGAGTTTCTTCCTGGGAAAAGAGGTTGCTGGAGTTATTGTATTGGTTTAATTTCTATGCTTTGTCTCACAAGATCCAGGCAGCTTTACCCTTGCAGAAGGTTCTCTTGCTCTCTCAAGATCTATGCCAAAGCATCCAAGTTCTGGTTTTTTTCCTACTACCCTCAGTTATACGCTTTAACTTGCCTCTAATGGGACCTCTGCAAGTAGTTGCTAATAATGCAGACTGAAACCTCTAAAAAGGGTGTATTTCATCATGCATTGGCACCATGTAAATAGGCTGCTCTTATTAATATGCCTGAGCTGTTTGCATGCTGAAACAAGGAGTTCTTCAATGCTGCTTGCAGGTCCATTTCACACGTAACTTTAGGCTTATATTAGAAAATCAGCACCATAAAGCCCTTCAAGACTTATGCTTCTAGTAAATACTCTTATAAAATGCTATACCATGACACTGACAGAAAACTTACTCTGATATGGCAGAAACTGCTAGCTGTAAGCATGTTTGCTATCAGTTTGTATGCATATTTTATAAATTGACTGAAACTAATTTTGAACACAGCACAACCTATAATGTAAAGAATGTATTAGTTTCTCTAACAAGTTCATATTTGACTGATGCAGTGAGCTCCTTAAGCCAAATCTGCTTTTAGGCACCTTCCAAGTTACTCCTTTCCTTGCTAGACCACAAGATCTGGATTTTCTTGAAGCAGAAGAGCTATCTTTTTTTTCAAAAGAAAAAAATTTGGAAGAAGTTGTACATTTGTTGAAACAAACCTCCATCACAGATGTTTGCTCTGTGTACAGAATAGGTAAGTATGAGTTTTACTCCTTTTAACTGCACAAGATACATGTGTAGTTCCTATATCCCTGGTATAATATTTTTTGAATGAGATTCCATCATTTACACCTATTTTGAAATACCTTGGTATCCAACTGGATCTTTGATATGGCATGTAAAAATGCTTTATATTATCTTTGTTATTTTTCTGCTGTTTCAAGACTTTTCCCAGCAGAGCATTTTCAAATCTTCTTTTGTCTTTTTTTTTTTTCCTGAGTGAATTTAAACAGCAGGCTTTTAAAAACTCTATTGAGCTGAACATATCTCCAGGCTTTTACATGGCTGAACTGTAAATTATAATTTCACATGGCTGCATTATAAAAGGCAGTATGTTCACCCAAACACTGCTGGCTTTTCGTCTTGAGAAAGGTAGCACAGCATAATAATTATTGACAGCTAATGCAAACATACACCTCTTCATGGTTGATTTAATTTTCAAAGGTATAGAAAAATAGCAAAATCTAGTAATATAAACATCATCTCTGATAGAGGTGTTTCTCTGTGCTTTGCACAAGCAATTGGGGTAACTGGGGCTTCACCTTTATAGACTGTAAGGCAGGGTAATGCAATAGTCCTGCTGAACTGAACAGCGGCAGCAACTTCTTATTCCACCACAGGCTGTTGCTGATGCATATGCTTGTCAAACATCTCACAAAGTTTTATCTCCATTAGTGCCCTCCTGAGAGACAGGCCCGCAGGCTCCAGTTTCAGAGGAGCTGGTGTGTAGGTTTGAGTTCGGTGTGTTGGTTTAATTCTGCAAATCTGTGTGTATGTGTGAACAATAACTAAGGCGTGTCAGACCTGCCCTGGCAAAGTGCAAAATACTTCCACTCAAATGAAAAGCCTGGTAACAAAAGCTCAAACCTCTAAGGTACTAAAGCAATGTCATGGGCTTAATGGATGTACTGCTATTTTTGCTGTTGCCTGTTTTTCACCACATCTCCTCCCTGATCTTTTTAAGTACCACCTTTTATGTCTTCCCCAGCTCGTAGTACCATCTTTACCACTTTTGTCTTAAACAGCTCAATTGATCCACATAACTTATCCAGAGTAAGCATTTTCAATATTCCCTTGATATTTTCTTGTATGATCTGGGTAAATGGATTTTCAATTCCTTCCTTCTACATCAATCTACTGAGAAGTATTTACTTATGAGCACTTCCCTGATTAGTTATTCAGAGCATTAAGTTACAACTACTGTAAACATCAATGGCTTTCATCCACCAAAGTCAGGAAAGCACTTATAAAAAGGAGTTCCAGAAGTAAACAGTCAGTGAGAGGTCATTCTCAATGGCTAGTAAAGTAGCTTTCCATCAGCTTAAATAGGTCTGTGAGCCTCTGCTTTTGTATATATCCTTCATACCCTCAGTACCACTTCTGTTGCATCAAGTGTATAAAAGACAGTGAAAATATTCCTGAAATGCAGCATGACAGCTGAAATACTTTGACAAATACCTGCTACACAAAATAGTAATTCTTAAATGCTCTACAGATGTGCTATGTTTAAATGTAAAGCCAGATCTGTAGTTATAATGTCTACAGAATTAAGATCAATCTTTTAAAATCAGAGTGATAGTTTTTCACCCACCTGCTATTGGAATGGCCACAAAAGTCTGACACTTATGTACACAAACAACCCTAAATAATTTCCCTTCCCACCCCCCTCCCCATTACCCTGAGAGTGATAGTAAAATATTAAGGGCTCCTTGTTATCTCATTTTATGAGCTGGTTGGAGAATGATCATCTTTGCTGCCCACTTGCATTTTAATGCAGCAGAAATGTCTCCCTCATGCAGGACAGGTTGGCTTTAATTCTGACTGTGATATGCTCCCCACCTTACTGAGCAGAGGTAGCTGCATGATGATAGCCATGTAGAAGCAGTGAATTGTGTCAGCAGGAGGGTAAGTCCCTGTTAGCTTTGGGTCAAACTTAGAATTTTTCTTTTCTTCCAAATTTCTAGGATGTATCAAATTCTTCTGACACAAAGAATTATCAACTAAATACAGCCTTATTTTAGGAGATTTAAAACTGAAAAATAACCAAGACACTATAGCTAACGTGATTTTTTTTTCTTTCTTACAGATGCATTAGAGAAATCTGAATTTCAGAAAGCTCATGAATGTGGTAATGCTTCATACACATACAATTTTTACATAAAATTAATGAGACTTCTGATATTTTTGGTGTCTTTGCCAGCTATTCTCCTTCTAATGTCTCTTCACATGCTAATTTTCTTCTCCCATTGTTTGCTTTCTGAGATTTTGCTTTAACCCCTTCTCACTAGGTTTTCAGTAAGATATTGTGGGTTTTCACTGGTATCAGATGCCTTTCTCAGAACTTGCTATCCAACTGCAAATTTTAAGACTTTTACTGATGTGACATACATCTGCACCACCTCCCAGCCCCTCCACATTTTTTATCAAGGCAAAATACTGTTTATGGGGCACCTGCCAACTGCTGAGTTTGAATTCCTGCAGATTTCTTTTGTCTGCTTGAAAATTTCATCCCAGAAATAGATTTCCCAAAGGAGATATTTTGTTGAGGATGCAGAATTAGTTCCCTTTGGCATTTTGTTGCTAAGCTGTCACTATCATTATTCATATTGTACTACATTTTCCTAAACAACATTTTTTATATTTATGATTCTGCTGAAGTTTCAGAAATGAGATTCTAAGGGATTTGAGCTCTAAATCTGTAACTCCAACAAGCTCCTGTTGATCTGCAGCTGTAAGCTTAAAAACTGACTATGACTGTATACTCCATCCCTAATCCCTGCCCTATTAACTGGGCTGGAAAACAGTGGGAGGACTAAGAATTGATGGATTATCTGTCTTTACTATATTTGAAAGGTATTCAACGATGTTGTCACTAGGAGAATTTAGATCAATGGCCACATCAGTTGCCACAAATTGGTAATTTTGTGAAAGATAATCTGTGCCAGCAGAGAATCAGGGCTGATATCTGATTGGTAGAAGAAATGCTATTAAAAAATACACAGGCCTGTCTGGCTGTACCTGGACAGAACAGAACCTTTGCAGACACCCCAAGCACCCATATGAGACTTCACCAGCTCAAATAGCAAAGTCTTACTCCCTGCCCTGGCTAACCTGCCTTAGCGTGCTGTCAGGACACAGGCATACCCCTTACTCTACTCAAATGGTTGAATTCCCATTTCCCTCACACCTTAAGTCCAACCAGCATCCATGCCCTGACCTTGGGCCCTTTATCCAGCCTCCACTTCAGACCTTGGGTTGTCCTTGATTTTCTTCTGCTTACCAGCTACTCTGAATTCTATTTCTGTGGCAGGTCTGTTCATGGACACATGGTGAGAACAGAGAATATACAGTGTGTACTTTTTGAGTATTCACAGACAAAATGCAGTTTGAATTAATCCTGGACTTCGGTTGGATTAGTGTTGGATCAGGCCCCAGGCTGATCCAACACGCAACAAGTGTACTGATCACTAACCTGCTTACATGTGACAAGTTTATTCTCACTCCTCCAGTCTCCCACACTTCATCCTTCTTGATATCTTTTTACACCTTTGGCTTGCCTCCTAGACATACTGTTAAGAAATCACAGTATGTTTACAGAATGCTTTTGTAACTCCTTTTGTAACTTTTGTAATCTTCACTGATGAATGTTGTAGTCAGTCTACCAAAGATCTTTGTGTGCATGCATACAGGAAGCTGTGATCTGTAACTTATTTTTAAATTTCAGACATCCCATGCTCACCTTCCAGCAAGGGATCCACTAGCAAGAATGGCAAGATAGAAGAATTGCTGAAGAACTTCAAGAATTTGGAGGCCACTCAAGCTGAAGAGCCAACTGCTGAAGGGAAGGAATCTGCTGGCTCTTCAAAGACTGAAATATTTCCTCTACCTGAAGGGCCTTGTTTCCACATATGTCAAGATGATGTTCAAGCATCTGACATCTTTGAGCCATTGTTACTCTTCTTAAATAGGAAAGAGTATGAGAGCAACTTCCAAAGCCTGTATGATTTCTCTTATTCTTTTACCAATAGGATGTTTTATGGATTTTCAGAAGAAGAAGACCTGGTTGGTTTTTTAAGATTAGCAAGGGAAGCAGCAAAGAAAGCAGGCCTGTCCTGGGCACTAGCAAGGCTGTGTTTTCTCTTAGGCAGGCTCAGTGTCAAAAAGCTGAAATTTTCCCAAGCTCGAGTGTATTTTGAGGAAGCATTGAGAGCAGTAGCTGGAGGGTTTGATGATTTGTACTTTGTGACTGCTCTTTATACAAATCTAACAGTCATCTACTTGACCCAGAAGAACAATGAAAAGTGTACTCATATTTTTGACAAGGCTGCATCTCTTCTCATGGGAATTTCCAGCTACATTTGCAGTGCTGACCTGGAGTCAGATATACTGAAGTATGCTCTGAAGAGGACAATTTTGAGCCAGAACAAACATGCAGAGGCAAGGGCATGCTTTCTATTGGCAAAACATTACAGTGCACGCAAACAACACCAAGAAGCACTGCCATTCTTGGAAAGATTTCAGCTGTTGCTCAATGGCCTGGGCTTACAAAACAATTTATCCAACAACTGTTACTTCAAACTAGCAGAATCCTACCATGAGAAATGTTTGCCACACATCGTATTAAGTTGTATAAAAGTTACCTCTCCCCAGAGCTCCAGTACCTTAATGGATTCCCTGAAAAGGATTGATTTAGTCATCAAAAATGCTCCCAGACTATGTGGCCTGAGAAAACTCAGGCAAATACTCCCATCCCAAATTGCACCTTACCTCATACAAGCACTTTCTTCTGTGTTTACTAATGAGCAGGAAGGACTGTGCAGCACTCTCTATCTTAGCTTAGCAAAGCTGTACAGCCAGCACAAACAGTATGGAAAAGCCATTGCTTACATGATGAAAGCACTGGACTCTGCTTCTGCTAAGCCAGAGGAAACTATTAACTATTTGGTTTCACTTGCTTGGCTGTACATTCTTTACAAGCAATATGATGTGGCTTTAGCCATTTTAAATGCTGTTGTAGGCTCTGCATGGAGCAATCCACTGCAACTCGGCATCGCTTATAACATGCTTGCCATTGCTTTGAAAAGGACAAACAACACAAAAGAAGCTGCTGAGAGCTACTACAAAGCACTGTGTCTTTCAGAAGAGACTGAGATGACCCATAACCAAGCCATAGCCCTGGCTAATTTTGGGGCACTCTGCCTGCATGCAGCAGCCAGCAAGCTGGCAGAACATTATTTCATCAGGGCAGTTAAGCTGTTCTCCAAGCTTCCAATTATGGACTGTGGTCAAGATTTTATCCAAGTCCTCCTTCAGCTGGGATATTATTATGTTGGTGGAACTGAAAAAGAGAAAGGAAGGTTTTATTATGAATGGGCTTTTTTAGTTGCCATGGAGACGAGTCATCTGGAAAGTAAGTACATAAGTTGTAAAATGTACCCTGTTTGGGAATGTTGCTGATATAGGTATGTTAGATCTGTATTTAGAAGATGCATATCTTACTTTGTTATTCTTCCTACTATGCTTAAGGTAGCTTATGCAGGTAAGGTGACTCTGTTACTATTTTATTTTGGAAATGAAGTTTGAAGTAACCTCTAGACTTTGTTAACTTTGGGGGTGAACAAAATGGCAGTGGGATAGTCTTGTTATGATTTCTATATTTTTCACTATCTGTGCTGTAATTTGTGAAACAGCGAGAATGAATAATTTTAAAATTAATTAACTTTCATTTTAAAACAGAGATTCATGTTCGTTTTTCCAATCTATTATCCTAGGCCAACTACAAGCAATTAAACTGCTGTGTCAGTTCTACAGTACAGTTGCTCCCAATGAGACTCAATGTGTCATCTACAATGAATATCAACTATCTTTAGCTAGAAAGATGTCCAACAAAGTTCTGGAGGGACAAATTTTGGAAACCATTAGTCAGCTCTATTTGTCTTTAGGAACAGAAAGGTAAGACATGCTGAATGAATTTTCTTTCATTCTGATTTTAACTTTTCCATCTTGCAAAGGGTCTCAATTTATGCAAAAGCTGAATATGACCATTTTTTTTTCCCCTCTGCTTTGGTAATAGGCATTATCAGAATTGAAGAGTCCAGTGCTAATGGAGAATTTTCTTGTTTCTTTTTAAGTAACTATAATCTCTAAAGGGAGGCAAGACATTCTGCAGGGATTGGCACCACTTCAAGAACCAATTTACTTTTAAAATCTATGTAAATACATTTTAAACCTATTATATGTTATGCAGCTCTTGATGACTGCTATATCAGGTGATTTTTTTGCAATGATTTGTCAGAGGCGTTTTTTTTAAGATACCAAAGGACATATTCCTAACAAGTCAGGCATTAAATTGCCTCTCTATGTAAGTGTTTCTCTTCGAGGAAAGGCTCTTTTCAAAACTTAAGTACGAAGCCGATGTGCAAACCTGCCTAGTTTTACTCTTCAGCAATTTCTGTATTGCTCTTATTTTCCAAATAACAATTTTTTTTTCTCTGATCTATTGAAATAATAGACTGCACAAGTTAAATTATAGTAGCAAGTGCTGAGGAGACTTACAGTTTTCTCTAAGAATATTTAAAGTGTTTTTAAGGCTCTTTTGTCTGATTTTTTTTTCTTGTGTACTTCAAGGAGTTATTTAGATTCAGATATTTTCAAGCATGCCTCAGTAAGGATGCAAAAAATATTCTCAGCAATGGAAAGAGAACAGATGCCTATTTTAGCATTAAGTGGCTGTAGTCTGAGTATCTAACATGCTTAGTAGGTCACCCAATTTATTTTGCTTTGTTACTGCTTTTTAATGATATAGTTGGTGACCATCCTTTGGAGAGACTGAAGACAAAGGAATTGGCTAAGATTTCAAGCTGCCTGGAATTTGCAGAAAGATTTCACTAGCTGGAGAAGCTGTATGTGTGCTTGTAGTACATGGAATCCCAGGAGCCTGGCTCCCAGATGTTGGCTGTGTAACCTTAGCATGCTACCAGATAATAGCACAGTATCACAGTATTCTGTGATTTTTTTTTTTTCCCCTCAGATGAGATCTTGTAGAAGGAAATGCATTGGGTCAAGGTGATGGGAGCCTAGCACAAGATGGAGACAGATTGAATAAGTCTGGGGTTTCTGTGCCTGGTATAAAGCACCATAACATCAATAAATCTGATAATTTAAGTGCTTCTAGGACTGACCATGACATGTCCCATTCTCCTCTGCCCTACCTCTCTCCTCCCAGTTTCTCCTGCTTTTTTCCATAATTGCTGATTAATCTGAATTGCACTTAAGTCAGATGCATAGATGATTAAAAAAAAATATTAGATTCAATTTGTTTCTGAAGTTTTTAGGAGAAATCCATAAATGATGGAAGAGTTAAAGATGAGGAAAGACTTTTCTACTTCTCACAAGTTTGAGGTAGAGGAAGGACACATCTAAACTATCTCGAAATAAGATCCAATATGACATGAGAAATTGTATGGATAACATAACTACATATATATAATATGTTGCTATATATGTAACATTTTTTTATAATATATAATAGCTAACAATCTAACAGGAAACGTAGATTAAAAAAAAGAGGAAAAAGAATGAGTTCTCCAGTTACCAGTGTAATGTAGCTGAGAAATTATAATTGTGCACTAAATAGGGGAAACAGAATGTCTCTTATTAACATAAGGCTTTTCTCACTGTGAAGAAAACCATTTGCAATTCTGAAGAACCCCTCTGTGATTAGCACTTTTCCCTGTTTTAGGGCCTACAGGTCAGCTCTGGAATATACCAAAAGAAGCCTTGGAATATTTATAGATCTCCAGAAAAAAGAGAAGGAGGCATATGCTTGGCTACGGGCAGGAAAGATATATTATGTTTTGAGGCAGAATGAGCTGGTGGATCTTTATATTCAGGTATGTTGTCAACACTTCCAGGCATGCACATGGTATCAGTGTTGTGCAGGTGGCATGGTAAGAGTAATTAGATGTAAAAATTCCATAGATTTTGCCAGTTGATGTTCTGAACATATAGTGACGTCATTCATGTAATGCTCAGTAGTTGAAAGGAAAGTCTCAGCATTTTCCACTGATGCTCCATTGTAATCTGTTGCTTGACTCTGGAAGGATTTTGGGCAGTGACCTTTCTTAGTTCCTGTTAATTCTGTGTGTTTCTTCATCACCATTTACCAGCTCTACAGCACCACAGCAATTATGTGACAGTGCATGCTACAGTGCTGGTGGCTGACAGAGAATAATCACCTTAGCATGCTGGCTTGTGGGCCAGATTCCCAGGAAAACAGAGTAGCTTCTTTAGGAAGCATTTCCAAAGTGTCTGAATCTTTCCTTATGTGGCCATGCCTAGTATGACACAGAGCCAGCTGGAGCTGCTGTTGTCTTTTCAGGTGTGAGAGCAGAGGCACCTATCTTGCACACCTCTGTGCTTAAGTAGAAAGAAGGACTTGTATTAACTGAATGCAATTTGACAACCAAAGAAGACAAAGCCAAAGCAAGATTCTTAACCTGGCCTTATGTAAAAGGCACATTTTCATTACTATTTTTTCTGTCAATAACTGAGGATCCTGGTATTCTTGCTTTGTATGCTTTTTTATTAAATCCTTTTTGCTAACAAGACGTATCCATGAGAATAGAATAGTAGACCTGCGTTTATTTACAGAAATCAGTTCACAGGCTTTTAAATCTGCAGTTAGCAATATCTAACTTGCAATTTGAATTTATTTCTATGATATGTTTGATCTAATTCAAATTTGGAATGTGACAGCTATCAAATACACAGTTGTTTTTAGAGCATCATGTGCTTACAAAGGTAGCAGGGATACTATTGCCAGAAAAAGAGAAACCAGGTTTTTGTTTCTTCTTCAGCTACTGCCACTGGCTTGCTTAAAGACACAGTACCAAAAAAGAGCATGTTTGCATCAAATATAGCCTTTCTTGTCATTATAATAGGAGAGATCTTTTTTTCAATTGCTAATATTTTCAATGGCTAATTTTTTTTTTACCATGGAGTAACCAAGATTCAATTTCTTTCTTTCCTTCCCCATTCCTTGTTTTCTTTTCAGGTTGCTCAAGATGCTGCTCTTTGCACAGGAGATCCAAATTTAGGAATGGAATTGTTTGAAGCTGCTGGAGATATATTTTTCAATGGTACTTGGGAAAAGGAGAAAGCAGTGACTTTCTACAGGGTTTGTGCAGTTTTTCTGGTGCATTGATAGTTATGTACCTCCCACCACAGCAGGTATTCTACAAATGCTGAACCAAAAGCTGAACCTCTCAGCAAACTGTTTATAACCTATTGCAGCTGAATACTTGCCATGGTGTTAGTAGATATCACCTGTTTCAAATCCTCTTCTGGTTGCAAGAACTGTTCTAAGCAAAGAGAAAAATGAAACCAGAAATTACTTGATTTGACATGAATGAGAGCCTGATGGTGCACGTCTTGGGGTTCAGCCATATCTAAGCTGATGTTGTGTGTTTCAGGACAGGGCTCTCCCACTTGCTGTTCAGACTGGCAACAAAACCACTGAACTCAGATTATGCAATAAATTGGTGGAATTGCTGATGAATCTGAAGGTTTATGAGGAAAGTCTGGAATATGCGAGAGTAGCTCTTGTCCTCAGTGTAAATTTAGGTAAGAACAATTTCCATTACAGCTGAGTATGAGAGATACCTCTAAAAATACAGCAGAACTCTAAAGTTTTATTCCCTTGCATTCAGTCACTTCTTGCCAGGAATTCATAACACTACTAAAATTACTATTTTTTGCCTGTATTCAAGAATGGGCAATTTATTGCCTCCTCTTCTAATTTAGGATCAAATGGAAAACCTTTGGTAGAGCATAGAATTAAACTTGGAATTTAATGCCCAAACTGAATATGCTTCTAACAGCTAAGATACAATACTCATGAATAATATTGTTCTAAGGGGCTTTTGAGCGCCAAATACGTTCCGATTTGCCTTGATAGTGAACCAATATAAGATGGAAAAATCAAAAATGATAGGTCTAGTTTCAAAATGACTATTCTTCAAGTCTGGGAGCTGTTCAACTGATTAGGAACCTTCTTAACCCTCTGTACAAGCACAGACAGGTAATTTTGATCAGTCTGAAAATAATCTTTTTGTCATACTTTTTCATGTAAAATATATATTGGGATGGGCAAGGGAGTCTTTATTACCATTAACTTTCTTTTTCATTTCTTTCATAATAATCTATTTGTATTATTTATAAGTATGGACTGTGTGTGTATATATATTATAATATATATATGAGAGATGAATGTAGTTATTTCTTAAAATCCCAGACACTTTCAAATCCTACAGCGGGAAATTCTGAAATTCCATAGGATTTTTCTTGAAGGGCAGGTTTTGACCATGTATCTCTTAAACAAAAGTGATTTTATTCAATAAAAGCTCAGCAAATTCAATATAGAATTTTTTTTAAAGTAGTATAGATTTGAGTACTTTGTCTCTTTGTTTTTATCCTGACTCATATGTTATCTCATTAGGAAATCAGCTAAATGAAAGGATAGCTTACCATCGCCTGGCTGCCATCCATCACCATTTGGGTCACTGTGAACTAGCTGAACACTTCTATTTAAAGGCCTTGTCCCTCTGTTCCTCTCCTCTGGAGTTCGAGGAGGAAACTCTCTATTATGTCAAGGTGTACTCAATCTTAGGAGATATTATATTCTATGACCTTAAGGTAAGAAATGTTAATAACTTCTGTAGCAAATTTTTATACTGAGTAATATTTCATAGAATCAGATTTTGCCATGTACTGGTTGTGTGTGTTTGGAATGTAAACAGTAAAGTGGACAAACTGAAGCTCAGAATCCGTATTATTCTTGTTAGATACGTACAAACCTGAGCTCTGCTGTCCTCTTGCACTGGCTGTACTACCTTTGAGCCTCTCATTTCAGGACCCCTTTGATGCAGCTGGCTATTACCACTTGGCACTTGCTGCTGCCATGGACCTGGGCAATAAAAAAGCTCAGCTGAAGATTTACACCAGGCTTGCTGTGATCTACCATAACTTCCTTGTGGATCGGGAAATGTCCCTCTTCTTTTACCAAAAGGCAAGAACCTTTGCAACAGAGCTGAATGTTAGGAGAATAAATTTAGCTCCTGATCAGTGTTACAAGAGTTCATAAGCATTTTTGGAAAAGGCAGCCTAACTACTACAGAAGTACCTAAAGAAATACTGCACTGGCTTTGTAGGAGGATGCAGACTGCATTCAGTGACTCATTATCTGTGTGCTGTAAGCTGGGGCTCATCATCCCAGACTAAATTACCAGTTTATATGACAGTGAACTACATTTCATTGTCTTTAAGATACACAATCTTGTACTTCTTGTTTAAGGATCAGTCTGTGAATCAAAACCCTACAGTCTTTTTTTTACATTTTTCTTTGGTATATTTTTCTGCCTTGCTGGATATTGGAAAATGATTAATGCATAGATGTAATGAAAAATATTTAATAAAGTGTTACAGAAGAAAATCCATTCAATATGAATTGTGGCTTCCTTTGCCTGACCTAGCTTTATTACTTTTTTTGACATCAAGTAAATGCATCTGCACAAGCATGTTAGGTGGGGTTGAGAATTGGTTTTACCCAGTTCCCCAGACATCACCCTTCCCCCTTTCTGTCAAATGCATCTACTGCAGTACTTATGGGCACCAGTTAAGCTTTATCTTATGATTCAAGAAAACTTAGATACATATTGTAATAATAACTGGTTTGTAGAAATGTAAAACTGAAGCTCTCATAATATGTGAGTTGCAGTTTTGTGGATTTCAGTGGTCATGTGAAGGCCCTCCTTCCCTATTTTCAAAGACAATTTGTTTAGCTGCCCTTTCCACAACTGTCAGTATTGCCTGCAATGACTTATTACAACATTTCCTACTTATTACATAGAACTAAATATTTTCCAGAAAAAATCTATTATTTCACTTTAGTTATAAAAAAATCCAGATTGTTAATTTTGATAATTCTGAATCTTTGTGTCTCAAGAGTTTTGTACCAAAGCTATGATAGAAATGACATATTAGATCATATTCAGATTCACTTTGAGATTATGCCTTTTCATTCTCTTAAGAACTCTCTACAGAAACTGCTGATTTATTTTATTTTTAAGAGATATTGCAAAGAATGGAAGTATGGAAGTGTTTTTAGAAGTTGCACATACATTCTCAGAAACCAGATGGGGCTGTTGGCTACATATTGTTTTGTTTATACTGTCAAGCCTGGGGAAAGGTGAAAAACACACTGTTATTTTTTTTTTCTGATCTCTGTGTCTATGTAATCTCATTGCCTTGGTTTTTTGCCTAAGAATCTTTCTTTTCCTAGAATCCATTATTCAGAGCATGCTCTGAATTCTTTCTATTAATATATTCAGGTATCTGATTTTTGTCATCTTTTTGACCTTGTGAATTCTTTGTCAGCTTTTTACTTCTTTCCTTCAAGGAGAGAGGATATACATATATGTATGTACATATATGTTATATGTATTACATGTATATTATGTATATTTGTGTGTGTGTGTGTGTATATATATACACACACATATAATATGAGATAGACTGAAACTGAAGATAGTCTCCGGGGAAGTGCGAAGTGCATCTTTTTCCTTGGTCTCCCCATGGTCTATACAACAGATAATTGCCACTATCATGATAACCATGACCTTTTAATTACCTTGAAGAGGTGTGATGACTTAGGTAGACAAGGTAACTCTTTATGGTCCTGCTGTTAGATCAAGATCTAGAAAGTGAAGCGGCATTTCAGTGCTGTACCTTTGAGATTAAACACTTTTTATTTGCTATTTCTAGAAGGCTCTTTACACAAGAAGCATTTTATTTGCTTGTTTTCTCTTTTGACACTGTAAAGTTGAAAATTTTAGTGTAATGGTGTCTTAGGAATAACTTGTTGACTCAGATTCATACTGGTGTCATATTGTCCCACTAAGCATGGGAAATTAATTATCCCACATGCTCTTCATTGTCTTGACCTGAAAACTCAACAAAAGTCCTGTATGTTCTCTGCAGAGCTGTGAAAATTGTGGATGTTGCTCTTTGTTCATTAACTTGCTTTTCAGTGCTTGACATTCTATTTTCCATTTCATTTGGTTTTCAGACTACCTAAATTTATAACCTCTTGCTGACTCTGCTGTAATCATAGCCTGTCTCTATATTCTGGGAAGGGAAGCTGACTTTATCTGGAATTCAATTCTGCTGATAAGGCCTATCTTCTTTCTTGCATGGCTACTTCATCTTGTTGCTTTGATTCCACAGAGTTTTTGCTTTCATAGCAATCTAGTTCTATATTATTAATTCACCCTTTAGTGTTAAACTGTGCTTGAGCAGTGTATAGTACATGGAATTTCTTGACCGTTCCCTTGAAGCCAGTACATCAGTATATAAAAATGTATCTGATTTTTGAAAAGGCAAGACCTGAATTATCTCCTTGTCCTGGTGACATGGGAAGTCTGTTTTGCTACTCCACGTGGTTAAAGTGCATCATAGGCAGAGGATTTCAAAGAACTGAATTCCTATTATGTATATAAATGGCATGTTTTATTTTTAAAAGCTGCTTCAAAACCTCTTAGGTCTTTAAATACATCTTTTTCTCCAGGGAGCACAACAACATTTTATGATTCTGAAATAACAAATGCAATCAATGCACTTGAACAGCAAATCTGGAATTTACAGGTTATGGGAGGAACTGAATTTGGGTAAAAGGATTACACTGTTAAGTTCTGTTCATCCAATCAGGAGTGGTAGGATTCAGCTTCCCTTGGAGACACCTGTTAGGTGGCCGTAATCTCTTTAGGATCAGAGAATGGTCAACTGTCTGCAATGTAGAATTCCACAGGTGTGTGAGATGCATCCTGTCTGGTGAGCTTCCTGGTGCAAGTCTTTATTGAATGGAAATCTGGTTATTATAAAACTCTGTTTTCCCACAGCTGTTATGTAAATGATCAATTTTGGCCAGATAACTGATAGAACATTCTTCCAACTTAATGAAGCATAAAGGCTGAACAGTATGGAGTCTAGATACCTCCTAGATAGGGTATACAAACCATACTGCTGCAGAGTTTGTTAGAAAAGACAGTGAGGGATAGGATGTTTGAATGATAAATGAAAAGCAGACATAGGAAGCACATGAAGATTCAGAGGGCTTCTACCCAGAATGAGTTATGTAGCTGATCAGTAGCAAATTTTGGTACTCTTAATGAGCCAAAAAGCCCTGCTGAGCTGTTAAAAGCTGCAGGAACTGACACACCGTAGGTAGTTCTGCTTGATTTGAAATAACAAGGTTCTGCTTCCGGGAAGGCATGAACTGGTGCCTGTGAGCAGCTCCATGTCTAGAACCATGTCAGATACAGAGCCAGATACTTGTGGTGCTCTCTCATCCAGGAATGACATGTTCCCAAGTGTCACCCCTTCATTTTTAAAATGGGATTGCAGAGAAGGAAATTGTAGTGATGGTATCATGGTATAGAATACTTAGTTCCTGGAAAGGATGTCCTCCTGTAGAAGCTCATGTTTCCAGAAAGGAAAACACAGAGTACTGTACTCATGCAGTTAGGGGCCTTCCTCTCCATCTCTCGTGGTTCAATAAAAAAATACTCCAAACTCCGCGTGTTCTGTGTGTCTGTGCAAGGGAGGGCAACCCTGTCCCTCTCATGGATAAGCAGCTCACTTTGGAGTAACAGATGGCAGGGCTATATCTCCCACAGTCTGACAGCCTTGCATTTTGCACCTCTGCACTAAATAATGTCTGGCATGGAAACTGGTGCACAGCATTCCTGTTGCATGGTGTCCATTAGCGTCTTCAGCAGAGTAAGAGCTTCACTGCTTCCTCATGTCCCCATTTTTGCAACGTTGGCCTGCTTGGAGAAGTTGAGCCCCCTTCATGCTGGCTTTTCCAGGACCCTGATCTTCTAATTTGGTCTGAACTCTCCAAGTTTTGCGGGCCCAGCTCCAGCGTTGGTCAGCCGAGAGCCTCTGGCCACGGGGTGGCAATGTCTAGCTTCGCATCACTGCCTTCCCGCCTGCCAGTTTAACAAAGGAATCCAGGGACGTGGAAAAGTAGCTCACTTTCTCCATTACCCTTCCTGTCCAGCTAAAATATCTTAAACCAAAAAACAACCCTTAGAACCCCATCACCCATTCAAATAAAGCCCCTAAAAACGGATGAGCTAAAACTCTTCAAGCCCCTTTACCAGGGCAAGCAAAACAGAACTCTCCCCAGTCAGCATCTATTGCAAAGGAAATATCCTCCAGGAAAGCAAAAGAGCATTTGCAGGGAGTAAAAAGAATTGAAGATAATCATTCTAAGCTACTTTGACATGCCTTTAACTGACTTGTCCACAAACAACTTAGAGAAAGTTGGCTGCTCTGAGGTACTATGCACATTTATTTTGTAACAGGAAAACTGCTGTGCAGGCACAGAGTATGGTGGTAGAGAAGAAACCTACTGAATGAGGTTGGATGCAGGCACATGCTGAAAACTCTTGGTATTATTTTTAAGTGGTTAACTTTTGATGTCTACTTGTTTTGCCAAGAGAAATGCCCCATGAATTCTTTGTATGAGCCTGGTGCTACAGTATTCCAGGCAGTGGCATTCAAAATACTTAACCTAAGGAACCAAGAACTTTTTCTGAAGATGTACCAGAGATATTAGTAGAGTTAGAAGCTGTTTTCCCAGTTAATGTAAATTGCCTGGCTGGTGTTATTCTCTGCTGAATGTTACGGAAATGTTCCTCTAAATATTTTGCTCCTAACATTTTTCTGCATTCATTTGGCCATGTCAGATAATAAAGGTAAAAAAAATCTATCTCACTCTGGCATTTTAATCACTGGGTGGCAGGTTAAGTTGCCTTTGCACTGGCATACTAAATGGATTGTATCTTTCCATGAAAAGCCAAATTAAACACAATTATTCTGACTTACAATATTATGAAACTTGTATGCCATTTAGATGCTGAATTACTCTAGAGAGTTATGTGCTGGGAAACTCTTGAAAATTGTCAGCAGGTGTTTTTCCTGATGTAGCAGATGTACAAAATCTGTTCAAAGTAGCCTTTCTTTGCCAAGTCAACAGAAGGGAATTTCACCATCGCATGGAAAATATCTAATTTTTTGGTATTAGGAATGAATATAATAAATGGAGCATTTTTGCTTTTCTAAAAATAATACTGGTTCTTTCTGAATCTTTCCTGAAGTATATCTAACACTGCAGGCTGGTGTTAGATACTTGTGTTCTATCAGTCAGGTTATACACTGAGGCAGAGGGAAACTTCTCAGGATCCAATCCATTCCCAAGCTGGGGAAAGACTTTACAGTCAGGGACCATTGTCCTCCTCTTTGTATTTTGCTTAAGATGAAGATAAATTTTTGTGTGCCTGTCTTTGCTAATATATGCCATGGCTGCATGTTTGAGATGCAACACATCTGTTTCTTTCTCTCCCTCAAGAAGATTTATCTCAGTGCCAGTGTAACTCCGTGCTTTTTGTAGTATCACAAAGCAAGAGCCTATGGGTATTAGGAGGTACTGAGAAGTGACTGAGGCTGAACATGAACCCTAACCTTGGCTCCTTTTCTGGAGTTCTTGTACATTTTGATCTTTGATCATGAATGGGTGGGGGAGGGTGTTTTTAGGAAAACTGGGGACTTAGGTCTAGTGATAGACCAACCCCCTAAGTTATTTTCTGCATTTTTCTATAATTTCTCTTTAGCAATTCCTATCCATTTAATAACATACAAAACCTTCCGAATCCAGCTCCACTGTTCTTCAGTGGCAATGCAGCAAAGCATCTATATTTCCTTGAAATTCAAGTGTAAATAAATTACTTTTAGTCTACATTCCTTAAAAAAATATCTTCAGCCTTGAAAAACCTATTGTTTATTGAGACAGTTTTATACCCAATTCACAGAATCACAGATTCGGTAGGGCTGGAAGGGAGCTCTGGAGATCATCCAGTCCAACCCCCTGCCAAGGCAGGGTCACCTAGAGTAGGTTACACAGGAACATGTCCAGGTTTTGAATGTCTCCGGACAGGGAGACTCCATGACCTCCCTGGGCAGCTGTTCCAGAGCTCTGCCACCCTCAGTGTAAAGAAGTTCTTCCTCATCTTGACGAGGAACTTCTTGGGTTATAGTTTATATCCATTGTTCCTTGGTCTGTTCCTGGGCACCACTGAAAAGAGACTGGTTCCATCCTCTTGGCACCTGCCTTTCAGATATTGATCAGATATTCAGCATTGATCAGATTTCCTCTCAGTCTTCCCTTCTTAATTTAGACTGAAATTTCTGAGCATAAATGTAAAATGTGTTCAGGATTTCTCTTATGTTTTCAGAGGTGATATTCACATAATCACAGAATGGGTGAGGTTGGACATGGGGCATGTGGCCCAACCTCTCTGCACAAGCAGTCAGCTGAGAGTACATTGCACAGGATTGTGTCCAGACAGTTCTTGAATATCTCCAGTAAGGGAGACTCCACACCCTCTGAACAACCTATTCCAGTGTTCTGTCACCTGTGCAGTAAAGTAGTTTTTTCTCATATTCAGGTAGAACTTCCTGTAAAATTAGTACTAACCGTGCGGAAACATCCAAATTATAAAGACACAGGGTTGTGCAATAAATACATATACTATATCTATGAAGCTATTCCCTAGAAACTATTTCTTCTTGAATTTTTAAATCTTGGCATAAATCTGTGCTATTGCCTTGGTGGATTAAAGTGATATGCACTGCAATTTTCTTTAAATCTTGAATCTTTGTCTCAAATTGGTCAAGAATTAGGTGGCATAAAGACATGGTTACAAATCAAGCATTCTGGTACTGATGAATTGAACTCAAGAGAAAACACTTGTAAATTGCTTACTAAGTAATCTGAAAACTGTTATTCTTTTATGCTCTGCTGTAGGTCTGTCAATTATACACTGTAGAAAAGTTCTTTTTTCTGTTCTTCCTGCATGCCAGAGATAACAGCAGTCTTACACGCAAACATACAGCTGAGTAAATAAGTTGTTCAGCATGAAATAATGTTAATTAGATGACTATTGTTCATTCTTTATTATCCGAGCTGTCCCATTTTTTTAACTTATTGATAACTACAGGTTTCTTAAAAGCTTGGAATATTTGCAACTACAGGAAATTTCAAGAAAATTGAGTTGTGTGTGTCAAAAAGTATGTTACATTAAAAATCTGTCCTTTACTAAGAAATTTTAATTGCTGTCTTTTTTTCTGACATATTTTTTCACCTTTCACAGTGGAATTTTTGTGTAGAATCACTTTGCTATTACATATTTCCTTTTTCTGCCTACCAGTTGATCAATGTGTATAAAGTTGCATCTGTGACTTTCTGGGTCATTAAAAAGATGACACATTTTCTTATTAAATCAGAGAAAAGTTGTCCTTATTGCATCATTTGCCAATTATGTTTGCTCTATTGCTTTCCTTTTTTAGACATCATTTTTACTTTTATGTCTGCCAGGCTTTTCATCACCCTTGCTGGTTCCTGGGTGTCTGCCACATACCAGTTAATGTTGGAAAAAAATCAATCCTATTTCTAAGAATGAGTCTAGAGAAAAGTGTACTAATTGGTCAATGTTTATTTTAGACCAAATGAAGTCAGGTTACCTGTTCACCATTAAGCTTTAGTGACCAGGAACACTGATTTGCCAGAAAAGTGGGGGTTTTTTTAATGATGTGCTTTCTCCTATCAAAAATTAGTCCTGTCATAAGCTTTTAAAAAAATTTAACATGCCTAGGAAAGATGTTTTGAAACATGCTACCAAAAGTCTGTGCCTACTTAACAAGCTTCATTTACTTGCATCTTGTGGGGGTGGCACATCTTGCCATGTACACTCCATGCTCTGACAAGGGTGAAGCAAAGAAACCTACAAGACATCCAAGAGGAAATAAGAGAAAAGCTGTGAGAAGTATGAACAAGGTTTATCCTCTGCTCAAAATGAGGAAAAATGTAATGGGAGCTACTTTTGAAGATGCTGCTAAATCATGTCCAGTCTCCCATACTCACAGCAGCCGTATGGATTCAGAATTCTCTGTTGCTTTCTGTTAAACACATCCTTTGTAATTGGCAAGGGGTAAAATTTAAAAGCAGTGCACTGAGCATGTTTCTGTATGGTTTTATTCTTTGTTAATGTGCAAATATCTGCAGTTTTGCAAGCTGCTTTTTTAGTGCTTATCAACTTTACTTTAAAATCTATACCTGGATTACCCAAATGTCTTTGTTGGGTCTTGTCTGAACGGTGTTTTATTTTTAAATTATTTTTTTATAAACGAATCCTGTATTAAATATGCTGAATATGGTTTATAGCAAGTTAAATCTAATATAAACTTTGAGCATTTGAAAATATTTATATCGCTGCCTTTGGACTTCCGTGTTCACAAGTCAAGGTTTTATTTTACTCAGTTGCTGAGACATGGAATTCTGATTTGGACAATATGCCACGTTCTCAGTTCACATAAATCAGCCAAGCTCCATTAAAATAAAGCCCTAGATCTGGGTCAAATTAAGAATTTGAGATTTGGCTAAAGGTCTATATCTAGCACAACATTCCCTTGCCATGGGAGCTAAAAGCTGAATGCTGAGGTTCTGCAGAAAGGCTCAAGTTGAGTGGAATAATGGAAACAGTGAGTGTGGGTTGAGAGACTCAACCTTCCTGCCATCTGGGAGCAGCTCTGGCGTGTGTTTTCCCGTGTGAGAGTCCGGAGAAGTGGGTTACATGGGCAGGGATGAACTGGAGACATTTCCTCATTGTCGTGTTTGCACTAAACCATGAGGAGCACTTCTCCACAGGATGCAAAAGTTTTGGCATATTCCTACACATCCTTCTTGTTTGTCCTTTCAGTGACCTTCCCCTCTCCTTCACTGCTCCACAAAATACTAAAGGTTCTACTGGAAAGTGGGCTGCAGAGTGGGACACATTTTACAGGATTTGGTTTATAAGACCTGTTAGAGAGGTCTGATTTTGGAAGAAGATCACAAGTGCATGCTCTAAAACCAGTCTCTCACTTTCCCTATAGTTCAAGACCTTACATTTTTTTTTCTCTTCTGAAACAAATCCATTATCCTTTTTTGACTGATTCATATTTCTGTAATTGGAGTCTTCTCCCATTCCACAATTCCTAAGGCAAGTTACTGTCTGCTTTGTTTACACTTTCATGAAGCTAATATTTGGATGATTTTACTGGAATATGAGTTTGACAATTTCTGCTTGGATTCTTCCTTACTTTTGTCATCTTATGCAGAAACCTTCCACAGTTAGTCTATCAGATAGACTGCATGAGAGATTATCAGTGAGGGGATAATTTTATTCCTCGTTTAATTTGCAATACTTGGAAGTCAAGAAATTGTAAAACTAAACCTTCAATTCTCCTGAAATACGGGAGAATATAAGGGAAACTGAATGACTTTTATTTCTCAAAAGTTGTAACAAGTCATATTTTCCCTCATTCTTTTGTAATTTCAGGAATTGTAACTTAAACCTGAAACACCTTAATGGAAAGGTTCTGATTAAGTGAGCACATGTCTTTTCAATATCACTCAGCTAATTTAAAATACTCTTGAAACATCTAACTAAATACGCATCTAGGCTTTTATTAAAGTAACAATGCGTGTGGGATAACCTACAGTGGTTTTCCACTATGGTCAAAGTAGTTTGGAAAATTCCAATGTAGCAAAACCAGCCTCATGACACTTGTAGATCCTCTTTTTTATTATTATTTTTTATCTAATACAGTGTTCTTACACTGCTTTTAATGACTTTATTTCTACTCTGCAAGAAACCCAACCATAACCTCTAGAATAAATTATTCAAACAGTTCTTTCAGAGAACAACAAAAAAAAATTAAATCTGTGCATTGGACAAGTACAGGACAGCAATGAATTTTTAATATCTTCATTGCACCTTCAAAAGTAGTATTTTTTTTTGTCATGGTATTGATTATTTTTGCCATAGCAGCTACAGATAAAGCCATTAAACTCACTTCTGAGCTACCAGTAACACAGCTTAAGCAAAGAGATTCAAATTGGTAACTGAAGAATGTTCATGTCAATAAGATTCATGAATTCATTAACTATATTCCCATAGGAAGTTTTTGATAAAAATTACATGTATCAAAAAAGTAAAAAATGAACAAGAAAAAGTACCAAAAGAATTATAAAAAGATGGAAGATTGCAGAATTAAAATTTGGTATAATATGCTTATTTTCCTTATCTTAGGTACTTTTATTACTTTACTGCAGATCAGAAATTGTTCAAGTTTTTATTTTTTTGCAAACATACAATTCATGTTAAGATTTTAGACCTATTTTTATTTTGCTTCAGTTGACTGAAGTATTTATTTTCTTACAATACAAGGAGGATTGGGACTACACATGAAACAAAGATAATTAATTGTTAGACCTCATGGAATAAAGTA